>OX638130.1:48899528-49632028 GCA_951804985.1 Dryomyza anilis
ATATATATATATATATATATTTATATATATATTTATATATATATATATATATATTTATATATATTTATAAATATATATGTATATATAAATATATATATATTATATATATATATAAATATATATTTATATTTATATATATTTATATATATATATATTTATATATATATATATTTATATATATATATTTATATATATATTTATATATATATATATATATATATTTATATATATTTATATATATATTTATATATATATATATATTTATATATATTTATATATATATTTATATATATATATATATATTTATATATATATATATTTATAGATATATATGTATACATTCAAATTGTAAGAACTTTGATTCTCTCGAATCACACCCATACTTCTTAATTTTGTATAAATTTGTTTATTTGAGCAGTCAGAAAAATACTGCGAGCAAGTCCGTACCCTCCACCTGCGAATAGTTGATTTTAAATTATTTCTATAATCACAATACTCGCCAAGTATTTCGGTTTTCACAATAAACACTGAACGCAAAACCCCTCTTTTCTTTTGCGACCATAATCTCACACGAATGCATCCAATGATTGAATGTTTTGCCTTAAAACGTTTAACTTAACATGTGTATTATATGAACAAGTTATTTGGTCTCCGAAAAATTCAACTATGTCATCTGCATTTGAGCTGAGGTATCCATATCATCTAATTCCGATAAACATTGCTCAATATTTATGCTGTTGTAATATCTGCACTAACTGTGCTGTTGGGTTAAAAAAGTTACGAATCATAGGTTAATGGACCATTTTGATCCATACTCTATTATGGTAAAAAAATCTAAGTAAACCTATTTTTTACAACTGTTTTGATTTAATGGTTTGGAAACATAATATTTACGCAAAAAAAAAATATTTGAATGCTTAATAAATCATTTGGGTTATTCATTTAGTGTTCCAAATTGTTTGTTACCTCTTGTCATACAAATTATATTAGAAAACCATAAGAAAAAGTATTGTAAATCACCAAAATTAGTTTTGTGATTCCCCTAACTTCATTTCATCATGCAGTCAAATCAGCTATGCGCATTACTGCTATTTTTATTGCTATTCATACCCTACACTAAACTTGAAAATGTATATTCCATTTGGTCATCCGTTTGCAACACCCAGAAGGAGGCATGTTCGGTAAGGAAAAGTGTATATATTCTTGATCAGTGTGACCTCGCTACATCGGACATCGCTACATCGACTCAGGATGTAGCGATGTCTATCGGTCTAGCTGTTTGCATGTCTTTCCGTCAGTATGTCCATCTATTTGTGCGTCTGTCTGTGTTCTGTATGTATGTTTAATTCACGATTACACTAAAACTAAAAGAGTAATGGAAACTTAGACGTTGGATTATTTTTATACCTATAATATCTGCTATTGAAAATGGTCATGATACGTTTATTATGATCTGTGAACCAACCACTTATATGAAATACCTCATATAACACTGACATCCACCGGTGAATTTCACTTCATACCAGCCTAAGTGTATTTTCAGATATTTTTAGGATTCCTACACCTTGGAGACCTCTGGACTACTCTAAATAGTAACAGATGTTATCACATATGTGTAGGGTATTTATAAATCCGTTAGACTGACTCTAACTTTCCTAATTCTTACTTCATTAAACCAACTATTAAATTTTTTCCTTTTCCAAAATTTTTCATGTGACCTAATTTTCTTCACTGGTTATTATTGCATTTATTCCAAATAAATACTAAAGAATTCTTCATTATTTTGTTTCGAGAAAATGAAAAATGTATAATGGACCAAAATGGTCGCTTAACGTAAGATTTGTAACTTTTTATTTTTCTCCCTTTCTATTTACGATAGACACTTGACTATTTTTATATTAACAATAATTCAGAAAAATACCACAAGCTGAAGTATATATATCGTACCGTTAAATAGTTATAAAGAGAAAAAGAAAGCAGGGCTAAGAAAACAATATGTTTATCAAAGTCTTGCTGTAACTATCTGTTTAAATTTGCGCATTGTAGTAAATATTCAAACATCCCATAATTTAAACATACTTGCAGCAAAACTCTTATTATTATTTAAATATGACATATAGTTACGATGTCTTCCTGATTGACGCTGGTACCCTACCACCGATCAACCCGACGTGTACACCACGTGGTCATACCGTCTTCTCGACGCTGATACCGCAGCGGTGATCATAACACGTACACAGTACGTCCGCAGACCGCTCACCGCAATCCTGATTGACGTTGGTACCCTACCACCGGTTAACCTGACGTGTACACCACGTGGTCATACCGTGTACCGTCTTCTCGACGCTGATACCGCAGCGGTGATCATTACACAGCAGTACGTCCGCATAGCGCTCACCGTCTTCCTGATTGACGCTGGTACCCTACCACCGATCAACCCGACGTGTACATACCGCACACTATACCGCATGCAAAATTTCGCTGCTACCCTGTATACATGTCTGTACTAGTGCAGTGTTCACATTTTACAAAAGCACTAAAAACAATTGCATATCAATATAGCTACACTGTTAAATTCTTTATATATTAAAAATGTCTTTTATTGTTTTATGAATTAAATGATCATATACTTAAATGCACATAAAACTCAAATTAAGAAAATCTTCGCGATTTTACAATTTACAAAAAATATAAAAATATTAAGTTCCAGTTGAATACGATTTGCCGCTAAACAAGTGATTCAACGGATGACGAAAGACACAACCGTAGTGAAGAAAAAAGAAAAATAAATAGCTTTGTCTATTTTGTGCTTCTGTTTTTATACCCTACACTAAGAGTGAAAGGGTATGTTCAGTTTGGTACGCCGTTTGTAACACCCAGAAGGAAGCATCTCCGGTATGGAAAATTATATTCTTGATCAGCATGACCTCCTGAGTCGATTTAGCGATGTCCGTCCGTCTGTCTGTCTCTTGAAATACCTACTACTTAAACAATTGTAAAGTTAGATAAATGAAACTCATAATTTAGATTACTTATATACATACGCTGTATTGGCGAGGTCGGTCCATTGTGACCTGTGATCTGATCATTTATTTTCAAAAATACCTCATATTAAATTTACATCTACAGATCAATTTTACTGTATACGTGCTTAGGTAAAATTTTTTGGTCAAATATATATTGAAATCATGCTCAAATACATGAAAATAATGTTTTCCGCCGATACGACTTGTGGTTCCAAAAAAAATCGAAATTCGGTAAACCTACCCATTTGTAAATATGGGTATCAATTGAATGCAAATTCTTCAGCGATTGAAATTTTGTAATAATTGTAAACAAAAGGATTTGCAATAAAGGAAAGGAATGTTTGGAAGTATTAGACCACGTGCCATTCGCGTTGGTGACATGGTGAGCACATCCTGGAGGGAGAGTGTGGGCATACTCTTGAGCTCGTTCTTCCCGAGGGCGGGGGAATCAGTTCAGCCTCCACCGGGAGCGTCTGACCCTCCTCCTGAGTTGAGGACGAGCGAGATAGAGTATGCGTGCGGCCTTGTGCGCGCGATGAAATCTCCGGCTATGAACGGGATGTCTGGGGAAATGGTGAAAGCCATTTGGAGAGCCATCCCTGACTAAGTCGGGGCTCTGCTTCGCAAATGCGTAGGCGATGGGTATTTTCCGGATGTTTGGAAAAATGCCCGGGTGGTGGTGCTTCTGAAGTCACCCATAAGGTCAGGAGCAATCCTCGATCATATCGGGGCATCAGCCTTCTGCCGGTGCTGGGTAAGGTATTGGAGCGGCTTCAGGACACCATGGGTGAACTGTGCGAGCGGCAGTTCGGGTTTCGGCGGGGCCGAAGCGTGGAGAACGCATGGCTATGCGTTGTGGAGACTGTTCGTCAGTCTGAGGAGAAGTACGTTCTAGGAATATTTGTTGACTTCAAGGGCGCATTTGACTACCTATGTTGGGAAACCATCATTAGTAGGCTGAGTGCCCTTAGTTGTCAGGAATTAGTTCTCTGGCCAATGAAGCCATGCGTATGGTGTGCCAGTGGGGCGATGGTGTGGGTGTGAGTGTTGCAGTGGATAAAACAGTGACAATGCTGCTTAAAGGCAAGTTGTCATTGAATCGTCCACCGCTCATCCGGGCTAACGGTATCAGTCTCAAGTATGCGACTGAAGTCAAGTACTTGGGACTTACTATGAAAGAACGGCTGAATTTTACACCCCACCTGGAGAGGGTACGTGACCGTTTGGTTGGCGTAGTAGGGCAACTTCGTCGTGTTCTTCGAAGTGATTGGGGCCTAAGTAGACGCTCTGTTAGGAACATATATGTTCGCTGCTTGCGCAACGTTTGGTGCGTCAGTATGGTACGAAACAGTCACGACTGTTGTAGGCTATCGCAAGATACTGTCTTGTCAGCGTGTGGTCTTGCTAGCGTGTATGCCTGTCTGCCACACGGTCTCTACAGAGGCCTTGCAAGTGCTGATGGGAGTACCCCCACTTGATCTGGAGGTAATATCTAAAAGTATTACTTGCAGAATCAAGAGGGGAATAGCGCTTCGGGACAGCGACTGGCAGATTAATGTCGTGCGATGCCAGTCTACAAAAGAACGAAAGCTTGTGTTGCGGGAGGAGGTCCTGTCTAGGTGGCAATCCAGATGGGACGGGAGTTGGTTATATGAGGATATTCGTGGCGAATTGCGTGAGCTGTTTGCAAGTGGAACGATCGAGATAGGTAACATACTCTCCACCGGAGAGCGTGTTGCTTGTTTTGGTCGTTTTGCATGCGAAGTTTTCAGAAAGCGGCGTAGTAGCAGATAGATGGATGTCAACGTTCGGCCACCAGTCCCGAGCTATATGGAGCTCAACTGGAAGTAGTTACGTAAGTGGCTACGAAGTCTGACCGGAGCCTTTAATCTGGTACCACAGGTAAGCAGAAGCCCCTGAACATTTAGGTGCTACCTTGTGTTTAGCCTGCTTTTGCGGTTGGACCTTCGGGGAGTATCGTGATGGCTGTGGTTACTACCTAAATTTACGCGGGTAGAGTAGTTGCTCGGCGTGGAGTTGCGTCTTTCTCGACCGGGCGCCATGACCCATAGAATGGAAGAGGATTAGATAGCCTCGCCTCTCCCCAAGATATAGGTTATGTCCACATGTATAACTTTAAATTGCTACCTGCAGATGGTACTTGTACCCTCCAATGGGGCAGTGACTGACGCATTGTTTTAGTCTGTGCTTAAGTGCACTGTGGGTTAGGGCTGTCATAGCAGGATCCCAAATAAAAACCAGCATATTATTTATGTATACGTGCTTAGGTAAACTTTTTTGGTCAGATATATATTGAAATCATGCTCAAATACATGAAAATAATGTTTTCCGCCGATACGACTTGTGGTTCCAAAAAAAAATCGAAATTCGGTAAACCTACTCATTTGTAAATATGGGTATCAAATGAAAGAACAATTCTTCAGCGATTGAAAGTTTGTAGATATTTTCAGGATTTGTATACCCTGGTGACCTATATAAAACTTTGAATGGTAACCACACATATGTGTAGGGTATTTACAGTCGGCTAAGACCGACTATAATTTTGATAATCCTAACTATCATAATAACACCAAATTTAAAATTTCCCATGTGATCTAACCTTCCCAACTGGTTTGTATTTGTTTTTGCATTTTTTGTTCTATTGTGATACAACATGGAAAATTTATAAATAATGAAGTGCAATAAATTAATATATGAAAACTAAAGTCTTTAAAAAAATGTCCAAGGCTTTTGTTTTTGCAAAAAAATGCAAATTTCAATTATATGTTTTGTGCGAAATATTGTGGTTTTAAAACATGTGTAGCAGTATATAATTGCTGAGGAAATATGTATTATCATTTTATTGCTGTGGTAATTTGAAACAAAAAAGATATCGTGTTGTAATATGAAATATCCCTGAAAACTCTATTTAGTATTAGTGTCAGGTTGAGTTTTTCCTACATAAGGAAACTATGCATTTCTGATCAGCGATTTATAATCAAATCCTTTAATAAGGCAACCTAACTCACTTCGTATTGTTTTTATTAATTAGTATGCCTCTTTATAAATTAAAAATATCATTAAACTGTCTAAAACTTTTTAATCATATTCGCCTATTTAATATATAATATTGTTACGAAAAGAGGTAATTTGCCCCACTGTGCGAGCAATCAACAATAATAAATGAGACGCAAGACAATTCAGCGCACTAAGCAATGTGTTAGAAAGAGAGGGAAGATCATTCAGCGTACTAAGCAATGTGCGAAAAAGAGAGGGAAGATCTACACATTAAAACACATGAGTGCGAATGAGATGCCAATAGCATGCGTCATTCACGAAACGAGTAGAAGGTTCTCGAAACAAGTCGAAGCTTGTCGAAACATGTCGAACTGATGCATGCAGTATATAAGGGAGCCGCATCTGAGGTACAGCAGTTCAGTTGTGATTTAATAGTGAACTAGTGCGTCTCGTGAGTGAACATTGTAAAGATAAATTGTAGTAATTCAGCAGTTGATATAAGTGATTATTCTTTAAGTTGTTATTTAAATCAATAAAGTTAATTAATACTAGTTGAAATAATACTAGTTAAAACCAAATATAAGTGCGTTTTTATTTTGTACACAATCCAGCGATACGAACTCGTAGAACAGTTTTCCGTAGACTGAATATTCGTAACATTGGTGTCAGAAGTGGGATTGTGATACAAAATGATTAAATTTGATCAACTTAAAGTCGACCAGCTAAAGAAGGAGCTGTCGATTCGTGATCTGGCAACTGCTGGTACAAAAGTAGAGCTACAAAAGCGTCTAATGGAAGAATTAGAATCACAGGGCATTAATCTCGCAGAGCACGATTTTGAAGTCGAAGCTGCCGCCCCGTCATCGAAAAATCTGGATACAGAAGAAAAAGTACGGTCCCCAGGTTTTGATATGAGACAATTGATCGCGGCTATGCTATTGAAATTGGACATGAAGCGGGAATTTTAAGAAAATTACATCAAAATGGAGCAGAAAGTGCAAGAAAATTCCAATCAGCTCAAAGCAGAGCTTCTAGAGAATTCCAACAAACATCAAATAATAATGGAGGAAAAGATGCAGGAACATTCGAAGCAACTTCTGGAAGTTTCTAATACACTCCATGAAAAAGTAAAGGTGCTTGAGGCACATGTAAATGACATGGAAGTGAGCGTTGACGATAAGATTCAAAGATTGGAACATAACGTTGATGAGAAACATCATGGAATCGACAAAAAGCTACAGAAAATTCAAAAGGACTTCGATATATTGCAGTTAAATGGACCCACACATCATTTTTTTAGTGGTACGAGACTAAAGTCACCGATTTACGATGGAACTACAGCGTTCAACATTTTCAAGCTGCAATTTGAGACCACGGCTGTAAGTAATCGGTGGAACAATGAGGACAGCGTAGCCGTAGACATGAAGCAGATCTACAGAATGGAACTAAAGGGCCGAATGCAAAGAAATGGTGGAACATTGCAGGCGTATGCAGCGGACATCAAGAGGCTTGCGCATTTGTCATATTCAGATTCAGCAAGTGATTTCATAGAAAAGTGCAAAATCGAAGCGTTTGTTGATTAACCCAAAGGTGACATTTATGGAAACGGTCACCACAGCGCTTACGCAGGAGATAGCGTCTACATTGTTCCGACCAGCGATTGAGAAACGTGTACTAGATGAGGAGAGAGAAAATTTATGTCAAGGAGTAAGTAGATGCTGCCAACGGAAACACCTAATTGAAAGGTAAATGCTACAACTGTGGAAAATATGGGCATATGGCACGCGACTGTCGTGATAGACGTAAATGTGTAAATCTGCAACCACCTAAAGGATACCGACCAGAAAAGAGACCTGAGGATGGCCAAAATAACACCAGGGAACATCATGGCAATTCGGGCACTGTGTCGGCACGAGTGTGTAAAATGGAATCCAGAGAATGCTCGACGGAAGAAGAAAAGACGAACATAATTCACATTCGTTCGTTAAATGTCATGGCAGATGATCAGTGGACTTTAGAGCAAATACGAAATGATCAAAAGAAGGACCCCGACATCGCAAAAATTAGGACGTTCAAGGAACAACAAAGAAAGCCATTATGGAAAGAGTTAGCATCTAACAGTCCAATAAGCAGGGCTTATTGGGCGCAGTGGCAAAGCCTGAAGCTACAAGATGGTTGTTTGTAACGTGTTTGGGAAACTGAAAATGGCAGATCTGCACGAAATTTAATTGTTGTTCACAAATCAAAAATTAAAGAGATAGTACTGAAATGCCATTGTGGTTCCAATGGATGTCACTTGAGCATTAATAAAACGGTTGAAGAAGTCAGAAAACGTTTCTATTGGGTCGGATATCAGAAGTCAGTCGCCTATTGGATTCAGAAATGTAAGCAATGTGTATCCGAAAAAAGAAAACCCGTCAGAAGTTGCGGTAAGATAAATCAATACAACGTAGGTGCACATTGCGAACGTACTGTAATGGATGGGCAAAAGCCGATTCCAAAAAGTGTTTTGCATAAGAGAATAAGTGAAGACCGAGACAAGTTGCATCAGTCCTTAAGGCAGAGGATACAAATTCCAAGTAGTAAGATAAAGTCCAGATACGACTTGAGAGCAAACTCTGAGGGGTTTAAGGAAGGAGATCTGGTTATGCTTTGTAGCCCGCCACGAGTGAATTTGATAAATCCAAAACTACAAATACACCGGGAAGGACCGTACAGGATAATTAAAAGGATAAATGACATTGTGTATCGGATTCAGAATACTACAGGCGTCAGACGAAAAATGAAAGTAGTACATTTAGAAAAGTTGGTGCCGTATATAGAGAGAGAGGATTAACATCTGTTCGGGACGAACAGATTTAGGTGGAGGGCAGTGTTACGAAAAGTGGTAATTTGCCCCACTGTGCAAGCAATCAACAATAATAAATGAGACGCAAGACAATTCAGCGCACTAAGAAATGTGTTAGAAAGAGAGGGAAGATCATTCAGCGTACTAAGCAATGTGCGAGAAAGAGAGGGAAGATCTACACATTAAAACACATGAGTGCGAATGAGATGCCAATAGCATGCGTCATGCACGAAACGAGTAGAAGGTTCTCGAAACAAGTCGAAGCTTGTCGAAACGTGTCGAACTGAGGCACGCAGTATATAAGGGAGCCGCATCTGAGGGAGCACAGTAGTAGTATGGATTCGCCGGTTCTGGCCCCACTGGGCTCCATGGAGCACATTGTTGTTAGTGTAAATGAATTTTAACAGAGATGTTGTTATTGTTTTCAATAGGGATCATTTTTTAACATAGTTGTTGTTAGTGTAATTTAATAGGGATCATTTTTTAACATAGTTGTTGTTAGTGTAATTCAATAGGGATCATTTTTTAACATAGTTGCTGTTAGTGTAATTCAATAGGGATCATTTTTTAACATAGTTGTTGTTGGTATAGTTCAATAGGGATCATTTTTTAACAGAGTTGTTGGTAGTGTAGTTCATTGGAGATCATATTTTAACAGTATAGTTGTTATTGTTTTTTCAATGGGGATAATATTTTAACAGAATATTTGTTATTGTTTTCATGGGAAGTATTTTTAACAGATGTATATTATATGTATACTATATATTTTATAATGGCATGGAGCCAGTGGGATGACTTTTTAACATAATTTGTTAATGTTGATACATACATATATATTATATGCATGTTATGAAGGCATGCAGCCGTAAAGAGTAAATGATGTTGTTGGGATAATTATATCGGAGTAAGCATTTTTTGTGAATGAGAATATTTACAAACGTATTCATGTTGTTGTTGTAAAATATTATAGTTGCAATTAGATTTCAGTTAACGTAGTTATAATGTATACTATAGTTATACTTGTTTGTTTTATTTTGCATGATCATCAAGAGAGTTGAGGAGCAAAGGATTCAATTTGAAACTTTGTTGAGGAACGGTGATTGTAATTTAAAACTTCGATATATGAATGAATATTATTATTAGATGCTTATTTTTTTTTGTGGATAATTTTTTTGTTGTAAACAGGTTAAGACACTTCTGTATTAATGCATTGACATATATTTAATTCAAGAGTAAATGTTGTTGTTGGGATAATTATATCGGAGTAAGCATTTTTTGTGAATGAGAATATTTACAAACGTATTCATGTTGTTGTTGTAAAATATTATAGTTGCAATTAGATTTCAGTTAACGTAGTTATAATGTATACTATAGTTATACTTGTTTGTTTTATTTTGCATGATCATCAAGATAGTTGAGAAGCAACGGGTTCAATTTGAAACTTTGTTGAGGAACGGTGATTGTAATTTAAAACATCGATATATGAATGAATATTATTATTAGATGCTTATTTTTTTTGTGGATAATTTTTTTGTTGTAAACAGGTTAAGACACTTCTGTATTAATGCATTGACATATATTTAATTCAAGGCCAATTTTACTATAAGGGTTATTGTACTGGATTTTATTTTACAAAGTCATGGTCGTTTAATTTGGTTATATGAATGAATGGAGCCATAAGGTTCCATTGGCATCATTTTTTAAATCATTTTCTATACTATAATTTTAAAAGATTGAGCATGTTAGAACATGTATATTTTTTATAGAGTTTTTTGTCTTGAGATTTATTTTATTTACTCTCTTTAAAATTTTAATTGAGTATATTTATACTAATGGAATTCACTTTTTAACTCATTTTAAAGAGATATATATTATATATAAATGGATCGAAATTGGAATTAAATTTATTCATCGTCTACATTACAATTTTAATGGAACAAAAAAATATTATGGAAGTTAAAAAAGTAAAAAAGTTTTTAAAAGAATTTCATAATATTTTATTAGACGATCATAAAAAACAGTTTATTAAGTTTACCCCTTATTGTAAGCATTACCAGTATATGGAAAAAATATTAACTATTCACGGAGTACATCCATGGGCCACAGATTACTTAACGGAGGGACCAGATACATGTGGTTGCTATTATTATGACAAGAAATCTAAAGACATTGACAAACTAATAAAATTATATTATAGAATAAAATATACAAAATAATTGTTTATTACATATTATTAATAAACTGTTTTTTATTATACTATATTCAATGAATTTGTGATATTTTAAATAATAGAAATAAAAAACAAATTTATAAATTATTTACATTAAATTGTTTTATTTATTATTTATTATAGGAAACTTAAAAATACTTTTTAAAATAATGCACAGCTAAAATATCATTAATATATAAATTAAATATATCAAAATAATTAAAAAACTTTTTAAAAGACATATTTTTACTTCTTAAATATATAAATATACAGCAATAAACACCGCATAACATTGAAATTTCACTTTGTAATCGGAAATTGCTTTTAATAAATGTGGATGCATTTCTTTGAATAAAATTTACAATTGGTTTAATAGGAGAACTTCCTGCAGAACAAAAATACTCAGCCGGCCCATTTCGAGGAAAATATATTACAATCCAATGTGATCCTGGTTTAAATGATGAATCCATATTCACAATATAAAATGCTGGCTTTTTTATTCGATTTCTAGGTAGCTGATTTGATGCAAAAACTCCTTTAAAATTCTTTTTAGTTACTAAATTTTTATATAAAATATTTTCTATATTACTTGTATTCATAATGATTGTAATTCAGTACGATTTTTATCAATTTCCAAAACACTATCAAACTCACAATATGCTAAACAAGTAATTGCTTCAGAAAGTGCTTCACTGAAACGACCTTCAATTCGTATTGTACCCTGATTTATTAAGTTTCCGCAGTGTGAGTTATTGTTATGATCTGGTGTTAAATCAAATGCAAGTAAGAAATATCCGTTATCAAATAATTCTTTAGTTATTTGATGTCCCTTATCAAAGTAATGTATGCCAGTACCTTTAAATAAGGTTTGATATCCCCTTGTACTTATACGTCCATGTTTATAATCAAACTCAAACCAGCACAGCCGGTACTTGTACTCCATTTACAACTAAATTAAATCTTTGTAAATTGAAATGGCGAAAGTTATACGGATTTTCCGAACGATCACCAGTATATGCTTTATTAGTTACCATACCAAATATTAAGAAATTTGGAAGTTGTCCAATTATAACATTATCTAACAGTAGAGAATGATTGCCGGGGTGAATGGTGAATGTCTTGATTTCAACTTTTTTATATGGATAAATAGCATTTCTACTTTGTAAAACATTATGATGTGCCATTAAAATATTACTATTAATGGTAAGATGATTAATGTATAAGTTAGCTTCGTGAATTTTGAAAGATGACTCTCCAGATTTTGAATCTTCTAGTATATTGTAGTAATCCATACAAGGATCCACATTATTAAGAAGATATTTAGATTGATTAAATATATCTGCATGAAGTTTTTCAATCAATTCAACTCGTTCTCCATTTTTAAATGTTTTCTTCCGTCTAGCTAAACCTGGATTTTCATTCTCAACTATTGAATTAATTTTTTTTATATCTAATGACCATCCGCATGATTCAAGATGTGTTGATTTAACATCATTTCCATAGTTTAATAATGTTTCAATATAAGATCTATAGTGATAATTATTATCAGATTGCGATACATTTCTATTATTTAAATGAACACTACAGCTCCGAAATAATGAATGAAGTAAATTGTTTATAACTCCTCCACTTCCATTAATTTCTACAATTAATCGTAAATAAACACTACCTAGATCACGATATGTTTCACCATTTCCGAGTGAAAGAAATTCTATTGTAGTAGAGTTGTCAATTGTTGCTATTGGACTATATGATACCTCCTCTGTTTTAATTATACTAGTTTGTACAGGTGGTGACTCAAAAAGATCTAATTCACTTTTCATACATTCAATAAATCCTACCATCATAAATAAATTAACAGTTGCCAAATATATCAGTAAACTTCCTTCTTCTAGAACGTTTAGTTTTCATATGATCTTTTTTCTTTAGTCGTTTGAATTTTATACGTTTTCCATTCCCATCTTGTATATTTCTAATTTTGCTAATAACTTTTTCTTTTAAATTTCGAACAGCGTTTTTACCCTGTTCAGTTAATATAGTTTTTATAGGTTTAGTACCTAACTCTTCCAAAACGGATTTTCCAATTTCGAGTGAATGGTTTTTTAAAGCATTTAATCCAGTTTTCATTAGAGGTTTTAGATGTGTATACAAGGCCGAAAAAAATGAACCAATTCCACGACCATATTGAACAATTCTAGGAGAATGGTATATATCTCCTATATTATCCAAATTTGATCCGGATTGATTAAGATAGTACTCAGAATAAATCTTGTCCATGGTTTACATATAAATGATATCAGTACAACTTATGAAGCTTCTTTTATATTACGAAAATGTAACGTGCAATAAACGGGGGATTCATTCGATATAATATTTATTTACTTTCCTTCATCATCTCGTATCATTATAGAAATATTATTTATATTTGAAGATTCCAATGGATAATATTCAATATTTTTAAAGTGAATATAATTTATTTCATTTAAACATGGAAATATTTTTAAACATTTTGTTTTTTGATCGCCTACATATCTGGGTTTAATAAGGTCTGTGTACACAAACACTAGGTTGTATAGCTCGCTAGATCTTAATTTATAATTTGTATGTGAATTAAATTTTTCATAAGAATTCGATATGACATCTAACATTTTAAGTATTGTATTCTCCGATACAAAGTGTCTATTAATACTGCTTTTTACGCCAACCAACTCAGGGTTTTCATTTATAGTATGTTGAATGTCTAAATTTTCAGTTATTAATTTTAAACTTTTATCTTTTTTGTTATCGATATTCAACTCTTCTTTATTTTTTTTTATTACAACTGTCTCAGGATTAGAATTGACATTGAGTTGATTTTCTGCAATTTGTGGTTTTTCTTCTCTATTTGTGATAGCTTGATTTATTTTGTCCATGAAATTTAAATATGTGATAGGGATAGTATTTATTTTTTTATCTACTTTTAGATCACTATTTACATTTTTGATATTACTTTTATTTAACTTTAAAGTTGATTTCAAAATATCCCTTTTATTCAAATTTCGAGATACTTCAAATGTAGATGGGTTATTAACAAGTTGAAATGAAATTTCAGTTAAACCTACAACCCAGTTTTGTTGAAATTGGTTTACACGGTAGATATCTATGCACAGGTAGATATCTAGTTGTTGAAATTACGGACATAAAAAGTGAAAATTTTTATCATTTTCAATTAAAAGGGTATGATTAAATGATCGCATATTCTATATCTTTTGAAATACAAATGGGTTTTGCAAATAATTTACGGTGCTAAGTTATGTTCTATTCAGAGCAGTAAAAGTAATGACTATTTTTGTAATGACGTCTAACCGATTACGATTCTTTAAATGTTAATTACGATTCTTTTCAGTCGTAATCAAAAATTTCGACTACGTTTAGAAATAATCAAAAAGTAATTTGATTCTTAGTACATTTTTTGAGTATTAGTAATCGGACTACTTTTTTTTGATTATTTTCACAAAATATAATATTATTTTCAGATTATTTGAAATTTTATTTTTTGATCGCCTACATATCTGGGTTTAATAAGGTCTGTGTACACAAACACTAGGTTGTATAGCTCGCTAGATCTTAATTTATAATTTGTATGTGAATTAAATTTTTCATAAGAATTCGATATGACATCTAACATTTTAAGTATTGTATTCTCCGATACAAAGTGTCTATTAATACTGCTTTTTACGCCAACCAACTCAGGGTTTTCATTTATAGTATGTTGAATGTCTAAATTTTCAGTTATTAATTTTAAACTTTTATCTTTTTTGTTATCGATATTCAACTCTTCTTTATTTTTTTTTATTACAACTGTCTCAGGATTAGAATTGACATTGAGTTGATTTTCTGCAATTTGTGGTTTTTCTTCTCTATTTGTGATAGCTTGATTTATTTTGTCCATGAAATTTAAATATGTGATAGGGATAGTATTTATTTTTTTATCTACTTTTAGATCACTATATACATTTTTGATATTACTTTTATTTAACTTTAAAGTTGATTTCAAAATATCCCTTTTATTCAAATTTCGAGATACTTCAAATGTAGATGGGTTATTAACAAGTTGAAATGAAATTTCTGTTAAACCTACAACCCAGTTTTGTTGAAATTGGTTTACACGGTAGATATCTATGAACAGGTAGATATCTAGTTGTTGAAATTACGGACATAAAAAGTGAAAATTTTTATCATTTTCAACTAAAAGGGTATGATTAAATGATCGCATATTCTATATCTTTTGAAATACAAATGGGTTTTGCAAATAATTTACGGTGCTAAGTTATGTTCTATTCAGAGCAGTAAAAGTAATGACTATTTTTGTAATGACTTCTAACCGATTACGATTCTTTAAATGTTAATTACGATTCTTTTCAGTCGTAATCAAAAATTTCGACTACGTTTAGAAATAATCAAAAAGTAATTTAATTCTTAGTACATTTTTTGAGTATTAGTAATCGGACTACTTTTTTTTGATTATTTTCACAAAATTTAATATTATTTTCAGATTATTTGAAAATAATAAAAAAAAATAATCAGACTACCTTTTGTTGATTATTTACATTTTTTGATTATTTTTTGATTATTTCATTATATCGTTTTTTCATTATATCGTCACTGTCATGCCAAAGGGGCGTATCAGCATTTTTAAATATGTTGGGAAATCAAATTTTAAAGTTTGAAGTACTTTAAAAATTTGTACATTTTTTTATACCCTACACCTATGAGGTACAGGGTATATTAACTTTGTGCAGATATTGTAACGCCCCTTAGGAGGCGTGGCCGGTAAGGAAAGTATATATATTCTTGACCAACATCACCACCCGAATCCGTTTAGCTTTGTCCGTCTGTCTGTCTGTATGTCCGTCCGTCTGTCTTGCTGTCCGTATACACGATACCTTGAGAAATACTGCCTAGAATGCGATGAAATTTCGTTTCAATACTTTTTAACCAAAAGTTAGTTCTGTCAATGGAAATAAACCAAATTGGCGACGGACACGCCCACCTCTCATACAAGTCACTTATATATAACCTTTTAGGAACGAATAACTCGAAAAGTATTTAATATATACATAAAAAATTTAAATTGTATTGTTAGAATTTACCTAGAAATACGTGTGCGTGATACGCCCACATTTGATTTTTTATTTTTTTCCGCCTTTTTATAGTGGACATTTTATTCGCAATTTATTGAAAACAAATTTATGAGATAGTAGCCTTAAATCACCACATATGTTTTAAAAGTAGGCGTGATCCGCCAAAACTTTTATTTTTTAACATTTTGTTGATTATTTTTTTTTTACTTTTATATTAATTTTTTTAATTATTATATACGTCGTAAATTTCTGATGTGTAAATAATATTCAGAGTGTAAAAATTGTTCAGCATAATTAATAACTTTAAAAGGTGGGTATACAATTACCTACATTAATATATCCACCACATTAATATATCCACCGGACTTTTATAGTCGGGCCCGACCGACTATAAAAGTCCGCCCCATGTGACCGAACTTTCCCATGTGACTTAACTTTTCCAACTCGTTTTTTTTTTAAATTTTTCTGTTATTTTGGTTTATTCATCAATTATTATCACGTATATAAAATACCATTGTATTTGGTCAACTTACTGAATACGGATAAATACGGATTTTGTGAGGCTATATTCTGATCAAAACGCAAATATTTTCGTATTTTAAGCACTCAAAAAAATAATGTATTACAAACAAATAAAAATGTATTTGAAATAAGTACAATTGTATTCGTTTTACGTCCAAAGACATTTACTTTTGTTTTAAATAAATCCATGTATTTGTTTTTGTATGAAAAATATAAAAAATAAGAACATATTTTTATTGAATTTCAGATCAATTTTTAAATAAATTTGTCTTAAATTTACTGAAATTGCAATATTTAGCTGTCCAGAAAAGTATATAAAAATAAATACATTTTTGTATTTTTAATACAAAAATGTATTAAAAAAAACGTTTTTTTTATTACTTTTTCCTCCATTTCGTTTCTATTTTCCTTTTTTTTCACCCGTCTTCTTTTATTTCTTACTTATTTACTTAATATAAATTTACCAATTGAATAAAAATGATTTCTTATATTTCAGTTGTCACAATCTTGCATCGAACTCCTGAACTCCGGCGTTAGAATCCACTGCTCTATCCGATAGGCCACACATTCATCTTCTTTTGTGTGAGCTTTTTGCTTCAAAAACAAAATTTGTGAAATGAACAATTTTTTTTTTAATAGCTGCGTTTTTTTCATAATTTTTTGTTCCGGATCAAAGCAATTTTGAAAAAAACGATGTGGCTCAAATTAAATAATACACAAACCTTTCTTCAGAATGAAAAATTGGTGTCTTTGGTAAGAGACTTAAAATTTTAATATTAAAAAAAAAATAAAAAGAAGCAGCGGTGATTATGATACAACGGGCATTTCACCAAAACGTGGGAGTGATGGCCACAGGCATGTTTCATTGAAAATGGTTCTAGCAGCACCGCAAGAACCAACACACACTAAAAAATCTCAAACACTGCACATTTTTTTTTGTGGACGCTGGGGATGCCGCAGATTCTCTAACAGCAATGGTTTCCAGGTCTAAAAATCTCCGATATCATTTCTTTGAGTCGTTGGAGTTGAGGTTGTCGTCACCAAGAGAAATTTCAGCTAATTTTCAATAAATATTTTTTGTTTACTAAAAATTTTCAAGTTCATATTCTGTCAATCTTCGCCGCATACGTTTTAGTCAGTACACATTTTCATTGAGTTGAGCCGGATAGCTACACCAGAAATTTATCTGGTTCAAATGTTGTTTTTGTTTTGCGTATAAAATTTGTTCCTGCTCAAATTTAAATTATGAAAAAAACGCAGCTAATGTCACATTCCAAAAAAAAAAAAAATTTTTTTTTTCATTTATTGTCGATGCGTCACATATCTAAGTCATTTGATTCAAGATTGTGAATAAATGATCTGTAGCAAATAAGGTTGATAGCGTAACGGTAAGAACTCAGGTCTTGTACCCGGGAAGAAACATTTTTTTTTATTTACTAAATATGTATATCAATATTATACATATTATATATTAAATAGGCGAATATGATTAAAAAGTTTTAGACAGTTTAATGATATTTTTAATTTATAAAGACGCATACTAATTAATAAAAACGCATACGAAGTGAGTTAGGGTGCCTTATTAAAGGATTTGCTTACAATTCGCTGATCAGAAATGCATAGTTTCCTTACGTATGACCTTATGTATGACACTAATACTAAATAGGGTTTTCAGGGATAATTCATATTACAACACGATAATTTTTTAGTTTCAAATTACCACAGCAATAAAATGATAATACATATTTCCTCAGCAATTATATACTGCTACACATGTTTTAAAACCACAATATTTCGCACAAAACATATAATTGAAATTTGCATTTTTTTGCAAAAACAAAAGCCTTGGACATTTTTTTAAAGACTTTAGTTTTCATATATTAATTTTTTGCACTTCATTATTTATAAATTTTCCATGTTGTATCACAATAGAACAAAAAATGCAAAAACAAATACAAACCAGTTGGGAAGGTTAGATCACATGGGAAATTCTAAATTTGGTGTTATTATGATAGTTAGGATTATCAAAATTATAGTCGGTCTTAGCCGACTATAAATACCCTACACATATGTGTGGTTACCATTCAAAGTTTTATATAGGTCACCAGGGTATACAAATCCTGAAAATAACTACAAACTTTCAATCGCTGAAGAATTTCCTTTCATTTGATACCCATATTTACAAATGGGTAGGTTTACCGAATTTCGATTTTTTTTTTTGGAACCACAAGTCGTATCGGCGGAAAACATTATTTTCATGTATTTGAGCATGATTTCAATATATATCTGACTAAAAAAGTTTACCTAAGCACGTATACATAAATAATATGCTGGTTTTTATGTGGGATCCTGCTATGACAGCCCTAACCCACAGTGCGCTTAAGCACAGACTAATACAATGCGTCAGTCACCGCCCCATTGGAGGGTACAAGTACCCTCTGCAGGTAGCAATTTAAAGTTATAGATGTGGACATAACTTATTTCTTGGTGAGAGGCGAGGCTATCTAATCCTCTTCCATTCTATGGGTCATGGCGCCCGGTCGAGAAAGACGCAACTCCACGCCGAGCAACTACTCTACCCGCGTAAATTTAGGTAGTAACCACAGCCATCACGATACTCCCCGAAGGGCCAACCGCAAAAGCAGGCTAAACACAAGGTAGCACCTAAATGTTCAGGGGCTTCTGCTTACCTGTGGTACCAGATTAAAGGCTCCGGTCAGACTTCGTAGCCACTTACGTAACTACTTCCAGTTGAGCTCCATATAGCTCGGGACTGGTGGCCGAACGTTGACATCCATCTATCTGCTACTACGCCGCTTTCTGAAAACTTCGCATGCAAAACGCCCAAAACAAGCAACACGCTCTCCGGTGGAGAGTATGTTACCTATCTCGATCGTTCCACTTGCACACAGCTCACGCAATTCGCTACGAATATCCTCATATAACGGACAGTCACAGATAATGTGAACGCTGTCCTCTAAAGCACCGCACGTACAACACTCAGTTGCACTCAAAGTGCGCCGGAACAAATACTCATTCAATCAGCCATGCCCAGTAAGAAAGAATCCCAAACTCAAACCGAAGTCAAATTTTGGGAAATTTCCTACAAACCTGACATCGCCAATGAACGAATAAGTTGTCCGGCCACTTGAACTCCTGTCCCATCTAGATTGCCACCTAGACAGGAACTCCTCCCGCAACACAATCTTCCGTTCTTTTGTAGACTGGCATCGCACGACATTAATCTGCCAGTCGCTGTCCCGAAGCGCTATTCCCCTCTTGATTCTGCAAGTAATACTTTTAGATATTACCTCCAGATCAAGTGGGGGTACCCCCATCAGCACTTGCAAGGCCTCTGTAGAGACCGTGTGGCAGACAGGCATACACGCTAGCAAGACCACACGCTGACAAGACAGTATCTTGCGATAGCCTACAGCAGTCGTGACTGTTTCGTACCATACTGACGCACCAAACGTTGGGCAAGCAGCGAACAGAACAGCGAACTTAGGCCCCAATCACTTCGAAGAACACGACGAAGTTGCCCTACTACGCCAACCAAACGGTCACGTACCCTCTCCAGGTGGGGTGTAAAATTCAGCCGTTCTTTCATAGTAAGTCCCAAGTACTTGACTTCAGTCGCATACTTGAGACTGATACCGTTAGCCCGGATGAGCGGTGGACGATTCAATGACAACTTGCCTTTAAACAGCATTGTCACTGTTTTATCCACTGCAACACTCACACCCACACCATCGCCCCACTGGCACACCATACGCATGGCTTCATTGGCCTTCTGCTCAATGTCAGCCCTAACTGACCTCTCACCAAAATGAGCAGATCATCCGCGTATGCCACGAACGTGCGCTCAAGCTCCCTCAGCAGCGGGTCCATCATCATGTTCCAAATAAATGGACCACTGATGGACCCCTGCGGACAGCCGCGCACCACGTCCACACCGACGGTTTCCTTGACACCAACGACAACCGCCCTCCT
Source organism: Dryomyza anilis (assembly GCA_951804985.1). Classification (NCBI taxonomy): domain Eukaryota; kingdom Metazoa; phylum Arthropoda; class Insecta; order Diptera; family Dryomyzidae; genus Dryomyza; species Dryomyza anilis. The sequence goes on from OX638130.1 coordinate 48,920,268, forward strand.
ACGCCAGAGATCTAATTCCTGACAACTAAGGGCACTCAGCCTACTAATGATGGTTTCCCAACATAGGTAGTCAAATGCGCCCTTGAAGTCAACAAATATTAATAGAACTTACTTCTCCTCAGACTGACGAACAGTCTCCACAACGCATTGCCATGCGTTCTCCACGCTTCGGCCCCGCCGAAACCCGAACTGCCGCTCGCACAGTTCACCCATGGTGTCCTGAAGCCGCTCCAATACCTTACCCAGCACCGGCAGAAGGCTGATGCCCCGATATGATCGAGGATTGCTCCTGACCTTATGGGTGACTTCAGAAGCACCACCACCCGGGCATTTTTCCAAACATCCGGAAAATACCCCTCGCCTACGCATTTGCGAAGCAGAGCCCCGACTTAGTCAGGGATGGCTCTCCAAATGGCTTTCACCATTTCTCCAGACATCCCGTCCACACCCGGAGATTTCCTCGCGCGCACAAGGCCCATCGCATACTCTATCTCGCTCGTCCTCAACTCAGGAGGAGGGTCAGACGCTCCCGGTAGAGGCTGAACTAATTCCCCCGCCCTCGGGAAGAACGAGCTCAAGAGTATGCCCACACTCTCCCTCCAGGATGTGCTCACCACGTCACCAACTAATACTTGGTCTAATACTTCCAAACATTCCTTTACTGCATGTCCTTTTGTTTACAATTATTACAAAATTTCAATCGCTGAAGAATTTCCATTCATTTGATACCCATATTTACAAATGGGTAGGTTAACCGAATTTCGATTTTTTTTTTGGAACCACAAGTTGTATTGCGGAAAACATTATTTTCATTTATTTGAGCATGATTTCAATATATATTTGACCAAAAAAGTTTACCTAAGCACGTATACAGTAAAATTGATCTGTAGATGTAAATTTAATATGAGGTATTTTTGAATATAAATGGTCAGATCACAGGTCACAATGGACCGATCTCGCCAATACAGCGTAGGTATATAAGTAATCTAAATTATGAGTTTCATTTATCTAACTTTACAATTGTTTAAGTAGTAGGTATTTCAAGAGACAGACAGACGGACGGACATCGCTAAATCGACTCAGGAGGTCATGCTGATCAAGAATATACTTTTCCATACCGGAGATGCTTCCTTCTGGGTGTTACAAACGGCGTACCAAACTGAATATATCCTTTCGCTCTTAGTGTAGGGTATAAAAACAGAAGCACAAAATAGAAAAAGCTATTTATTTTTCTTTTTTCTTCACTACGGTTGTGTCTTTCGTCATCCGTTGAATCACTTGTTTAGCGGCAAATCGTATACAACTGGAACTTAATATTTTTATATTTTTTGTAAATTGTAAAATCGCGAAAATTTTCTTAATTTGAGTTTTATGTGCATTTAAGTCTATGATCATTTAATTCATAAAACAATAAAAGATATTTTTAATATATAATGAATTTAACAGTGTAGCTATATAGATATGCTATTGCTTTTAGTGCTTTTGTAAAATGTGAACACTGCATCCATACTTGTGATAGATTTTTTGTACAACAAGAAGCTGCCAGCTGGAAGCTGTACTAGTACAGACATGTATACAGGGTAGCAGCGAAATTTTGCCTGCGGTATAGTGTGCGGTATGTATACGTCGAGTTTTGCTGCAAGTATGTTTAAATTATGGGATGTTTGAATATTTACTACAATGCGCAAATTTAAACAGATAGTTACAGCAAGACTTTGATAAACATCTTGTTTTCCTAGCCCTGCTGTTTTTTTCTCTTTATAACTATTTAACGGTACGATATATATACTTCAGCATGTGGTATTTTCCTGAATTATTGTTAATATAAAAATAGTCAAGTGTCTATCGTAAATAGAAAGGGAGAAAAATAAAAAGTTACAAATCTTACGTTAAGCGACCATTTTGGTCCATTATACATTTCTCATTTCCTCGAAACAAAATAATGAAGAATTCTTTAGTATTTATTTGGAATAAATGCAATAATAACCAGTGAAGAAAATTAGGTCACATGAAAAATTTTGGAAAAGGAAAAAATTTAATAGTTGGTTTAATGAAGTAAGAATTAGGAAATTTAGAGTCAGTCTAACGGATTTATAAATACCCTACACATATGTGATAACATCTGTTACTATTTAGAGTAGTCCAGAGGTGTCCAAGGTGTAGGAATCCTAAAAATATCTGAAAATACACTTAGGCTGGTATGAAGTGAAATTCACCGGTGGATGTCAGTGTTATATGAGGTATTTCATATAAGTGGTTGGTTCACAGATCATAATAAACGTATCATGACCATTTTAAATAGCAGATATTATAGGTATAAAAATAATCCAACGTCTAAGTTTCCATTTCCTAACTCTTTTAGTTTTAGTGTAATCGTGAATTAAACATACATACAGAACACAGACAGACGCACAGTGTTATATGAGGTATTTCATATAAGTGGTTGGTTCACAGATCATAATAAACGTATCATGACCATTTTCAATAGCAGATATTATAGGTATAAAAATAATCCAACGTCTAAGTTTCCATTACCTAACTCTTTTAGTTTTAGTGTAATCGTGAATTAAACATACATACAGAACACAGACAGACGCACAAGTAGATGGACATACTGACGGAAAGACATGCAAACAGCTAGACCGACGGACATCGCTACATCCTGAGTCGATGTAGCGATGTCCGATGTAGCGAGGACACACTGATCAAGAATATATACACTTTTCCTTACCGGACATGACTCCTTCTGGGTGTTGCAAACGGATGACCAAATGGAATATACATTTTCAAGTTTAGTGTAGGGTATGAATAGCAACAAAAATAGCAATAATGCGCATAGCTGATTTGACTGCATGATGAAATGTAGTTAGGGGAATCACAAAACTAATTTTGGTGATTTACAATATTTTTTCTTATGGTTTTCTAATATAATTTGTATAACAAGAGGTAACAAACAATTTCGAACACTTAATGAATAACCCAAATGATTTATTGAGCATTCAAATATTTTTTTTGCGTAAATATTATGTTTCCAAACCATTAAATCAAAACAGTTGTAAAAAATAGGTTTACTTTGATTTTTTTACCATAATAGAGTATGAATCAAAATGGTCCATTAACCTATGAATCGTAACTTTTTTAACCCAACAGCACAGTTAGTGCAGATATTACAACAGCATAAATATTGAGCAATGTTTATCGGAATTAGATGATATGGATACCTCAGCTCAAATGCAGATGACATAGTTGAATTTTTCGGAGACCAAATAACTTGTTCATATAATACACATGTTAAGTTAAACGTCTTAAGACAAAACATACAATCATTGGATGCATTCGTGTGAGATTATGGTCGCAAAAGAAAAGAGGGGTTTTGCGTTCAGTGTTTATTGTGAAAACCGAAATACTTGGCGAGAATTGTGATTATAGAAATAATTTAAAATCAACTATTCGCAGGTGGAGGGTACGGACTTGCTCGCAGTATTTTTCTGACTGCTCAAATAAACAAATTTGTACAAAATTAAGAAGTATGGGTGTGATTCGAGAGAATCAAAGTTCTTACAATTTGAATGTTAATGAATTTAATGATTTTTCATTATTACCTTTTATACTATTTCACAGTGGGCTGGGGACTATATATTTTGGCCAAAATTAATTATCTCCTTAACTATATAATTTGTATAAAAAATTGTATTCATATGATTTCGATAACGCCGATTTAAAATATGTCATATTCAAATTAAAATTCAAAATAGCGGATTCAATATGGCATTCAAAAAATTTCAAAAATTTTATGTGCATGTAGGAAGGGAGCACATTTTTGCACATTTTGCGAATTTGCAACGATATGCCTTTTTAAGAACTGATTCAGCTTTTCACAAGCACAATATGAACTAGTAGTCAACGAATAATGACTTTTTTATACGTTTGAAAAAATATTTATTGATTTAACTGGTACTGATTTATCTGGAAACTGGTAAAGTTTGTTTAACTGATAATTTCATTGATACAGTTTCTTCATAGAAAGTTAAAATTTCCGAATAATGCCTGGTTTACTTTCCCATAATATGTTTCCATATTTTTAAGATTTGTTTTCCTACTTGTTTGAAATTAATAGAAATAAAGGGTTTATTGCAAAAATTTAAAAACAACATCGAAACAAAAAACGAAATAATTCAAAGTTTTGGAAAAATGGAAAAGATAAATCCACAAAACATATGTAGTAACAATAATCAAGAATTTAAAAAATAAAGAAATTTAATCTTCCATATTAGAGGAATTTTTTATTTTTTTTGTTACATTTTTGATATCAGATTCATGATCAGAGACCTCGAAACCAAATGTGTACTAATTATACCCTATACCTATGAGGTACAGGGTATATTAACTTTGTGCATATATTGTAACGCCCCTTAGGAGGCGTGTCCGGTATGGAAAAGTATATGTATTCTTGATCAGCATCACTACCCGAGTCCGTTTAGCCATGTCCGTCTGTCTGTCTGTCCGTATTGCTGTCTTGCTGTCCGAATACAGAATAACTTCAGAAATACTGATCAGAATGCGATGAAATTTCGTCTCAATATATTTTAGCCAAAAGTAGGAACTGAGTTTGAAAATGAGCCATTCGGTCAACGGACACGCCCACCTCCCATACAAGTCGCTTTTATATAACTCTTTAGGAACTAATAACACGAAAAGTATTGAAGATATAGTTATACAATTTAAAAAGTATTGTTATAATTCAACTAAAAATATGTGGTCCAAAATGGGCGTGATCCGCTTACTTTTTTTTCATTATTTCCCGGGTTTTCATAGTGGGTATTTGATCCGTAAATTATTAAAATCAAATCTATGAAATATTAGCCTTTAAAAATTTTAAATATAGGCGTGGTCAACCCAATTATATTTTTCTAATTTTTTTTATTAGTTTTTTATACTTTTACATATTTTTTTTTAAATTATGGGGATATAAGACGTAAATTTCTGATATGTGAATAATATTCTGAGGGTGGGGAGGTTCAGCATAATTAAAAACTTTAAAATTAAGGTTTGCAATTAAATATCCCACATTAATATCCCCACCAAAGCTGTAGGGTATTCCATAGTTGGGCCATAGTGACCTAACTTTCGCAACTCGTTTTCTTTCAAATACTGTCATATTAAGGAATTTCATTCACCATATTGGATCCGCCATATTGAATTCAATATTTCTAACGTCAGATTCGTAATCAGAGACCCCGAAAACGTATGTGTACTAATATTCTTCTAGTAATATTTAATATTTTCATCCGCCATATTGAATCCGCCAATTTTAATTTTAAATTTTTGATATCAGATTCAGAGACCTCGAATACATTTAAGTACCAAATATCATTAATTATGACAAAACTTTTTAATTTTCAGCCTCACTGTGCTTTTGGGAAAAAATCGTTAAAAAGGCGCGCATTTGCATGAAAGATAACTTACGTGAATTGTACTTTTTTCTTTTATTTAAATAAGAACATATTAAGTGATATAAAAACAATAATTTTAATAAAATCGATTAATTCGTCTTTTTGGTGTAACTCTCTAAAGTTGGTTATTTGGTATGATTTATTTTAAAATTTTATTCCAAATATTAAAGGTTTTACTAAAATTATCGTAAAATTGTCAAATATTTCTGGAATGTAATATTTTTTTTCAAAAAAACAAGGAATTACAGGGCTACATTTTGGTTTACCAAGTTTTTTGTATTTTTATGTAAAAAAAATACAAAAAACCCTATTTTCATTGGTCTGTATTTTTTTTAGTTTCACGAGGATTCAACATCAAACTATTTTTGTCAATATATGATCTATGCTGAATCTATATCTGAATATCTGCGCGAAATTAAGCCTTTTTATTTTAAAATGTAAACCATTTTTCAAAAATGACTTTTTTATTCTATTAACATAAACATGACTTTTTTATTCTATTAATATGTGTTTGTTCCGCTTCTCCATTTGGCTGATCCGATTTACTTAAAATGTTTACCACAGATTCGGTGGGGTCTGGAAGGCTATTTTTTATTTCGCAATTCCACCGAAAGGGGGCGTAAATGTATATCTCTATATCTCTGTAACCACAAAGCCGATCTGGTCAATATTTAAGATAGTAACTCTTTGTGAAAACCTACATAAGCTACAACTGAGTTCTGACTTTCACCACCAGATGCCGCTAATTTTAAGAACTTTGTAACTTCTGAACCATTTGGACCATTTTGGTTCAGAAATTTAAAATAGTGACTCTGTGTTAAGTATTAATTTATCTTAACTTTAAATTAGCTATAAATTTTACCACCAGAGATCTTAAAGAACCTAAATCCATATTTCTGTAAGCACAGATTATATCTGGATGAAATTATATAGACTCTCTGTAGGAAACGGTTAACGTAGAAATATTAGTTCCGAATTTTACCACCATAGGGTACTAATTTTTACATCTCGGTAACCTCTCTCTCAACCGATTTAGACCAAATATTACAAAGTAACACTGTGTTGAATACCGATTCATTTACACTATAATGAAGTTTAAACTATAAATAAGTATTTAATTAATATGTAAATTTAAAAACTAAATTTATAATTAAAAAAAAACTTTAAAAAATAATAAAACTTATTGTTTTGAAAAATATGAGCAAAAATATATTAATATATAAGAATTAATAAATTATTGTAAACATTGCTTCACAATGCACTTCGTAAAAATATCAGAAAATTTTAAGTTTCCATCGTAATTTTAATATCCTGTTAATAATAGCGCTTTTTGTAAGGTAGGGGTTAGTAGTAGACACTTTATTATTAAATCCATTTCGTACAATTCACCGAAGATATGTTAAATATGTTCGTCGAAGGTCGAATTGTTCTTCATCGAAAATGAATGAGTAATTCGCTCTTAAAACACAATTTGATTAAAACACAAACTGAATTTTATTTTTTACTTAACTTTAAATATTTACAAAAATTATGATTTTTAAAATTATTAATTTTTAGTTAATATTTACAGTTTCATGGCTTGCCAAACTCATAAAATGATGACTTTTTCGAGTTTCGAATAACATTTTTGTATTATTGCACATAAAATTGTCTTTAAAATGATATGAAGTACTTATCTTTTTAAAAATAGTCTAAATAGTAAAATTATGCACATCTAGCCGAAAACATAATATTTTTTGAATTATAGAAACTTGGCCAATTTAAATTTTATTAGATTGTTTTGTACAGATTGTTTTGTTTTGTATGGGGTTATATGCAAGTAATGCCTGTAACTTCAACGAATGGATATCTACTGGTGCCTAGTTATCTATCGTGTAAGCAAAATTTCGTAATTTTAACGCATAGTTAAGGAGAAAAAAACAGCGGATAGGTAAGAGATATCTGTTCGGTACGAACACCACTATTACACCACTATCTTTATTAAGTTTTGGATCTACATTTCCTTACAAACTAAATACATTTTATAACTTAAAATTAAAATTTATAACTAAAAATTAACATTAATCATATAAATTAAGTAGCTCATTTTTAAATTTTTGTTTTGAAAACGAAAAATTTAGAAAATGATGGATATTTAAACGATTAAATTCAATTAATGTCCTAGTAATAGGTTCAATAAAAGAATAATGTGTACGGTGTGTTGAGATTTTAAATAATGGCAATTGACGAAGTTGTCTACAAGAACGTTAAAATTTATCAACATTAATAAATCATATCAATCAATATTACCACAAACAATTTCATAAACAAATAGCAAAGGCTAGATCATTTTACGATTTTCAAGTGAATATTAGTTAATGAGCTTACATCGGCAAAGGATACGAAAAACTAATTCCAGCTATAGCAAACTTTATAAACTTTCTCTGTATATGTTCAATACGGTTAAAATGAGTTGCATAAAAAGGGTTCCAAATAAAAGAACCATACTCCAACTTTGATCTAACAAATGCAAAAAACAAAATGTTAACTGTGTACGGATCTTTAAATTGATTACTGTTACGACGATAAATGCTTGCATGGCATAGGCTTTCAGAATAATGTAATTCAAATGCCCAATAAATCTAAATTTTGAATCAAGGAGAATACCCACATCTAAAATGTCTTTAACGGATTTGAAAGTTATATTTCCAATCTTATATGATGAAAAAATCGTATTATAAGATTTCGAAAATGTAATCTGAAAACATTTATTAATGTTTAATAGTAATCGGTTTCGATAACAACATTCAACATTATTTAAATCATTTTGGAGATAAGTTACATCATTAATGTTATTTATTTTGAGAAATATTATCAAATCATCAGCATACAAAAGAAATTTAGATTTTATGAAGCAATTGCTTATGTCATTTATAAACAGATTAAAAAGCAGTGGCCCTAAGACACAACCTTGAGGAATGCCAGATGTTGCTATATATTGTAATGAGCTTGTATTTTCAATTACTACAAAGTTGTTTCTATTATATAAATATTATTTAAGTCAACGTAAAAATAAAGAGTGAAATTCTATTTTTTTCCAGTTTTGCAATTAGAGCAATTTGGGAAACTTATCTACTAGTTGAATTTACGGGCATAAAAAGACTTCTACAGGGATGTTTTTATTGTATTGTTTTTTACTACATTAGTTACACCATAATTTTGCACAATTACAAACAATATAACATTAATAATTTAAAAAAAAAGTATTAAATTAAAGCCACATTTAAACATTAACAAATACGTTGCACATCCAAAGTTTTTGATTGCCATTTTGGTTAAATTTAAAAATAAAAATTATACAATGAGTGATTTTCTGGATATAATATCTTTGAAAATATCCACGACAGGAGTTAAATTTTTATTCGAGCATGTAGTTTATTTCTAGAAAATGTGGTTCCATTAAAAAATTATGAGTTTAAACTTTATTATTAATGGTTTACTAAAATTTGAAAATATTTGGGGTGTGCATCGACTTTTGGGTTGAGAGTATTTTACGGCAAGTGTACATAATTATACAATCTACTAATAAGACAATATTTGAACAGCTAAGTGTGACATATTGTTTTAAAGAAAAATGCTATTCAAAACTTTTTAGAATAAAATTAGAAAAATGTCTACAGTTAAAATTGATATGGTAAGAAAAATTCAACACTTTATGTGTCTGGCAAGCTATGAAACTGTAACGGTTAACTAAAACTAGTAAACGATTTAAATTGAAAAAAATCTAGTGATATATTTTTATACTTTAATCAATAATATTTTAACTGAAAATGGTCTTTAAAAGTTCAGGAATGTCCTTAAGCTTTTTGCGCAACATCACAGGATGAATATTTTTTTCTTTTTAAGGCATATTTTGAGTTTTGAAGGTCCAAGAACCAGAAAATCGACGAGTAGCGAAAGCAATACAAATTTGAATTAGTCTAGTGGACAGTCACCAGACAGTCCAGATTTTCATGCACGGATAGAAAAGATTTGTTTGAATATGTTTGAATGTAATTAAAAAATAATACGAAATCACCATACATGTATAACGAATGAAGTGTAATTAAATTATTGTTCAGATGGTAATAACATATTATATATTATAGCAGAATCTGTCAAACTTATCATAAATATGTTACAATACAAACATAAAATTTTAATTGCATTTGAATATACTATTTCTTGGCAGTTTACTTGGTTATAACTATGTTTCAAAACAAACAGAAAATGTTATTCAAATCTAATTATAAGGTATGTTCGCAACGCTCGTCTTCATTCGATTAGTTATCGACAGACGAAGTTGGCAACATTGCGCCGCCATCTTTTGCCATCGTTTGAACATATTGCTGTTTAAAAACTAACAAAAAAGAAATTGGATTTAAATAAATGTATTCTTCCAACATTCTTATTGTATACGAAGTTTGCACTCGTCTCTTTTGTCGTCTTTTGAAGTACGTATTGGTCCGTTTAAACATACTGATATTTGAAAACAAACAAAAAAAATTAAATTAGATGTAAACAAAAGTATTCTTGCAATATTCTTCTTGTATACGAAGTTTACACTCGGTGACCGCCATTTTCTGCATACGTGTCTTTTGACGTTTGTTGAGAAATCGTATTCGTATCGGTAATACGATGTCATTTGTAAATTTAAAAAATATACAAATTGTGGTACAAAAAGTACAAATAGTAGCAAATAATATCATTTAATAGTGCAGTATATAATTTAATTGTTCCTGAATGTTTTTCTAAAAATATTGTGAAAAGCCGACACGGATATTTCATAAAAAAATTCACAACTAAAAAATAGTGCTTCTATTTTAAAACAGAAACGGCATGGTTTTTTACAACAGGCTCCGCGAATTCCTTGCCAACGCTATGTGCTGTACTGAGACTTGCAGTTTTAATTAAAATTATTTATTTATGCATTTAAAAATTTGTATATGAATTCAAATATTATTAATTCCCACTGTGCATGTTTAGTGATTTTTAATAAAAATTAATAAAACAATATTTTATTTTATTTTCAAGATATATATCGATATGTTTTTATGCAAACATACTACTTTTTGAACTGAAAGAACTGATATGTTTCTCTGGAAACATATTTATATTCAGGTCGTTCCAAATCATGTTATATTTAAAACATATTTATGTTTCGGTTTAAATATTTATTTTGTTAGGATGTAGTAATTATTATGTTTCTATTAGAGCATATACCATTTTAAGGGGCAACATCAAAATGTTTCCGTGATGTCATAATGTAAATCAGAGCTCATTACAACACTGTTCAAATCTCAAGACAACCCTGTTTACAAATGATTTATAAGGCGATTATATATTATGTTTACATAAAATTCCAAACATACATGTTAATGCCTGCAAAATTATGTTTGGGAGAGCTATTTTTTTTGCAGCGTATGACTATTTTGTACGTTGTTCAGTGCGCTGACCGCGACTATACATATTTTGAATTTGTCCCAATAATAATAATAGTTTGGCGCTACAGTCCTGTATAGAACTTCGGCCGAGCTCTCTCACCATTTGAGCTGTGCGTGTTATATTTGTACTCAAATTGGTGGGACCTACAGTTTATTGCCGAATCCGAACGGCGGGTGAGAGCTTTTCATAGGCAATGTTTTACTCTCGTAGGTTTGCCATTTACTGCCGAGAGGTAGCGCGGTATAGAAAAATGTTTCTATGAAAAGATGTTGTTAGCTCCAGTCCAGGCTTGAACCGGGGACCTTTTGGCTCGCAGTCCAACGCACTAACCACTGAGCTACCGCGGCTACCCAATAGAGAATTTTATTTACTAGCCGAAATGATAAATTTATTTTTTAAACCGTGTCCTTTGTTTAGCGCTAAAACTGTGCATGCAAATTGTGGTCTGTTTTATTCTAAAGTACGACAGGTCGAACCGCTCCGAAAATGTTCGGTTTTGGAGAAGTTCAATCGCAAACAGCGGGAAGGTTTTACAAAAAACTTAACTTCAACCGTTAAATAAAATTCAGATATAACCGCACACAGGTCTGCGAATCTACCAAAATTTAACAGTTATGCTAAATATCCAATTTTGAGACACGACGATCCTGAAGAAGGTTGTCTTTGTTTGTACTCATTCTTTTACGCTGGCAGAAAACAGACGATATACCAGTTATTGATAATATTATCAATCGAAAGGTTTTTCCGAAAATTAATGGCCTAATAATTATTTTTTTAGAACAAACGAATTAATTCATGCAGCATGAATATTTATATCTATCAAAATTTGCCAATTTCAGCTGATGACAATTAGATTCAGTTGTATTGAATTTTCTATTATCTCTGATGTGGAACGAAAATTTGACAATTGTTTAAAAACTTTTGGGATCCAGCGTAAACAGCAACAACGACGTCAGCTTGGAGATCAAACGGAGAATAACTCTTGCCAACAGGTGCTACTTTGGGCTCAGTAGGCAATTGAGAAGCAGAGCCCTCTCTCGCCGGACAAAAATAACGCTCTACAAGTCACTTATCATGCCCGTCCTACTTTATGGTGCAGAAACATGGACGCTGGCCACCACCGATGAGAGAGTACTGGGAGCGTTCGAGAGAAAGATTCTCCGTAAAATCTTTGGCCCTATCTGCTTTGCTAACGAGTATCGAATCAGGATGAACCACGAGTTGTATGAGCTATTCGACGACATTGACATAGTCAAGCGCATCAAGATCCAGCGGCTTCGCTGGCTAGGTCATGTCGAACGAGTGGATGAAAACACTCCAGCCAAGAAGGTGCTTGAATCGAAACTCGAAGGTGGACAGCGTAGAAGAGGGCGTCCAAATCTGCGTTGGAAAGACCAAGTTGAGGACAACCTGGCAACGCTTGGTATTTCTAACTGGCGTCAGCGCGCGCAAAGCAGATCCGACTGGCGCGGCTTCCGATCCACGGTTGTAAGGGCCATTTAAGTAAGTAAGTAAGAAATTGAGTAGAAATATTTTATTCAGAATACGAAACTGAGTTTTACTCATTTTTCTACTTTTTCAGTAGATTTCTACAATTGAAAATCGAGGCCTAAATGTCTTTTTGGGACATGAATAATAGATCTCCAAAAATTTATGGGATCTGCAATTCCAGCAAACTCGATATAATTAGTTTTTTTTTGTCCGTTTTAATGGATAATTTTTATGAAAATTTAATTAACTCAACCTTTCTACGTCCAATCTTTGTTTCCAAGGTACCGTTGGAAAGGTTTTGACACCCATTAAATATTTGTATAACTAACTAATATATCTACAACAACTTGTTAGATCTTATAAATAAATTAGTTTATATCGAGTCTACAGCGAAAATGTTTAATAAAATTCAATGCAAATCACATGAATTTTTGGTTTTCTGTTATACTCAGTATGTAATGAAAAATGTTAACAAACAAAATTGAATACTTTAACAATTTTACCTTCTGAAAGTCAAACGCGATTTTTTTTTATATATTTTTACAATAGTAGGCATTTGTTGCCAATATCTGTAAAGATATTTCCTCATTTTAAGAATTATTTTAAAAATTCAGTTTGGCGAATTTATAACACAATAAAAAAAATTGACACAAAATTGTGAATTTGATGGTCCACATAATATTCTTAAAATTTTGAATTATCCTTTAATATTTTTGACACTAAAACTAATCTTTTATGGTTCAAAAAAACGACTTTTTTAAATTCCCACGGGACCCCACTAAAAAGTTTAAGCACGTTAAAAAAGTAATTCACAAAAAATTTTGGCCAAATCGAAAAACGTCGCGCCACGCGATTTTCTGTTTTTAGCCCATTTAAAATCGTTAGTAGGTAGGTCAGATTAAAGCTGAATAACTTTTTATTTTCGGTTAGATTTTGATGAATTTTGGAATCTTGAACATAATTCACTACAGATTACAATGAAATTTAAATTTTTATCCGACCATAAATAATTTATTAGCCGATTTTTACATATACTTTTTTTAGATAGTTCACACCCATTTTCGCCATCTTGCTACAGATTTAATATGTGTCGATAACTTCTCTTAAATATCCAATAAACATAATTAACATAAAAAGAATTTCAACACGTAGCATACTGTAATGTAATTCACTTTTTAAGCAGTGAAATGTGCGCTTTGGTAGTTATTTGCTTATAGTACGCAAATAAATAAATTGTTACGAAAACATGTAATTTGCCCCATAGTGCAAACAATCAACAATAATAATATAATTAAAAATGACAGGCAAAATGTCAAAAAAAAAACAGTAAAAATTGCGCAAAAATAGTAAAAAAAAACGGCAAAAAAATCGATTGAAAACTTTATTAACTTTTTCAATGAACTATTTTTGTTGACATCATAGATTTTGTTTTACATGGTCTAATACTTCCAAACATTCCTTTATTGCATGTCCTTTTGTTTACAATTATTACAAAATTTCAATCGCTGAAGAATTTCCATTCATTTGATACCCATATTTACAAATGGGTAGGTGTACCGAATTTCGATTTTTTTTTTTTTTTGGGAACCACAAGTCATATCGGCGGAAAACATTATTTTCATGTATTTGAGCATGAAGTCAGTATATATTTGACCAAAAAAGTTTACCTAAGACGTATACAGTAAAATTGAACTGCAGATGTAAATTTAATATGAGTTATTTGAATATAAATTGTCAGATCACAGGTCACAATGAACCGATCCCGCCATTCGCACGTACAGCGTAGGTATATTAATTATCTAAATTATGAGTTTCATTTATCTAACTCTTCAATTGTTTAAGTAGTAGTGATTTGATTTAGACAGACGGACGGACAGACAGACGGACATCGCTAAATCGACTCAGGAGGTCATGCTGATCAAGAATATATATACTTTTCCATACCGGAGATGCTTCCTTCTAGGTGTTACAAACGGCGTACCAAATTGAATATACCCTTTCACTCTTAGTGTAGGGTATAATAACAAGCACATATTACATATTTTGTAGGAAAACAGAAAACAAGTACACTTTTCATTAAAAAGTAAGAATATAAATACAATTGTAATTGATCGGTATTAAAAATACATTTTTTTGAAACAAGTGCATAAATTGTATTAATTATAATACATTATTTTTTTGAGTGAGCTTACTTACTTACTTAAATGGCCCTTACAACCGTGGGTCGGTTTTGGCCGCTGAGATGAAGCCGCGCCAGTCGGATCTGCTTTGCGCGCGCTGACGCCAGTTAGAAATACCAAGCGTTGTCAGGTTGTCCTCAACTTGGTCTTTCCAACGCAGATTTGGACGCCCTCTTCTACGCTGTCCACCTTCGAGTTTCGATTCAAGCACCTTCTTGGCTGGAGTGTTTTCATCCATGCGTTCGACATGACCTAGCCAGCGAAGCCGCTGGATCTTGATGCGCTTGACTATGTCAATATCGTCGAATAACTCATACAGCTCGTGGTTCATCCTGATTCGATACTCGTTAGCAAAGCAGATAGGGCCAAAGATTTTACGGAGAATCTTTCTCTCGAACGCTCCCAGTACTCTCTCATCGGTGGTGGCCAGCGTCCATGTTTCTGCACCATAAAGTAGGACGGGCATGATGAGTGACTTGTAGAGCGTTATTTTTGTCCGGCGAGAGAGGGCTCTGCTTCTCAATTGCCTACTGAGCCCAAAGTAGCACCTGTTGGCAAGAGTTATTCTCCGTTTGATCTCCAGGCTGACGTCGTTGTTGCTGTTTACGCTGGATCCCAGATAGACGAAGTCCTTCACAATGTCGAACTTGTGGGTGTCAAAATCAGCTTTTTGTCCAAGACGCACGGACTCTTTTTTGCTTGTTGACACAAGGAACTTCGTCTTGTCCTCGTTCACCGCTAGACCCATTCGACGCGACTCTTTCTCCAATCTGGAGAATGCTGCGCTGACTGCTCGTGTGCTCCTGCCAATGATATCAATATCGTCGGCATATGCGAGCAGCATGACACTTTTGTTGAGGATAGTGCCGCTTTGACGGAGTTCGGCAGCTCGAACTATTTTCTCCATCAATAAGTTAAAAAAGTCGCACGATAGGGAGTCACCCTGTCTGAAACCTCGTTCGGTATGAAATGGCTCGGAGAGGTCTTTTCCTATTCTCACTGAGCAACGTGTGTTGCTCAGGGTCATCCTGCAAAGCCTTATAAGTTTCGCAGGTATACCGAACTCAGACATTGCGGCGTATAATCGTTCCCTTATCGGAGTGTCGAAGGCGGCTTTATAGTCGACTAATAGGTGGTAGGTGTCGATCTGTTTTTCTAGGGTCTTTTCCTGGATTAGGCGCAATGTGAAAATCTGGTCTATGGTGGACTTTCCAGGTCTGAAGCCGCACTGATAAGGTCCAATCAGTCTGTTGACGATGGGCTTCAGTCTTTCACATAATACGCTCGATAGAACCTTGTATGCGATATTGAGTAGGCTGATCCCACGGTAGTTGGCGCAGATAGTGGGATCCCCTTTCTTAAGGATTGGGCAGAGTACACTGAAGTTCCAGTCACTTGGCATGCTTTCATCCGACCATATTCTGCTTACGAGCTCGTGCATGCTCTCTATTAGCTCTTCGCCTCCGGTCTTAAACAATTCAGCAGGCAGGCCATCAGCACCTGCGGCTTTGTTGTTTTTCAGCCGAGCAATGGCTGTTCTGACCTCGTCATGGTCGGGTGGCGGAATCTCAACGTCGTCATCAAGTACTGGGGTTGCCGGGTTTGCTTCTCTATCGGTGGAATTGAGGTCATCATCACCGGTCAGCAGTTTAGAGAAGTGATCCCTCCATATTTTCAGTGTGCTCTGGATATCTGTCACTAGATTTCCGTTCTCATCTTTACAGGAAGAGGCTCCGGATTTCGAACCTCCGGCTAGGCGTCTTATTTTCTCGAAGAATTTTCGAGCCTCATTCCTGTCCCCATGCATCTCAATCTCCTCACACTCACGTCTTTCTGCCTCGCTTTTTTTACGCCTGAAAAGACGTCTCTCTTCCCTCCTCTTCTCTTTGTATCGCTCCTTCGCAGCTCGCGTAGCTACTGACTGCAGGGTGGATTTGTACGCAGCGTCTTTCTCTGCAGTGGCCGCGCGACACTCTTGGTCATACCACTGATTCCTCAGGGGGCGTTGGAATCCAAGCACCTCTTCGGCAGCCGTACGCATAGAGCAGGAGATATGATTCCACTGCGCGCTTATATCATCGAGAGGAGGAGTGTTTTGTCTAAGCAGGTGTGAGAGTCGAGTGGAAAAGGCTTGCGTTGTCTGTTGTGATTGCAGCTTTCCGACGTCTAGCTTTCTCTGCGTTTGGTTCCGTACGTTCTTCGCAGCGCTTAAGCATATGTGCGGACCTTGGCTGCTACAAGGTAATGATCCGAGTCCATATTGGCACCTCGGATAGTGCGTACGTCCATCACGCTTGAAGAGTGCCTTCCGTCAATCACAACGTGATCAATTTGATTTCGAGTTTTTTGATCGGGCGACAACCATGTGGCCTTGTGGATATCGAAATGTTCGAATCTAGTGCTACTAACTACCATGTTTCGTGCTGCGGCGAAGTCGATTAGCCTCGTTCCGTTATCGGAAGTGTTGGCATGGAGGCTAAATTTTCCGATTGTGGGACAATAGATGGCTTCTCTGCCCACCTTGGCGTTAAAATCGCCTAGCACGATTTTGATATCGTGGCGGGGGCAGCGCTCGTATGCGTTGTCTAGGCGCTCGTAGAAGCGCTCTTTTGTCTCGTCATCTTTCTCGTTCGTCGGAGCGTGTGCACAAATTAGGCTGATATGGAAATATTTAGCCTTGATGCGGATTGTTGCCAGCCTTTCGTCCACGGGCGTGAACCTAGAGACAAGGTGGCGGAGTCTCTTGCCGACCACAAATCCACATCCAAATTCGTGTCTCTCCGCATGGCAGCTGTAGTAGATATCACAGGACGCTTGTTTCGAACAGCCCTGTCCCGTCCATCGCATCTCCTGGATAGCGGTGATGTCAGCCTTATATTTTTCGAGGACATCTGCCAGCTGGATAGAGGCACCTTCCCTATAAAGGGTCCGGACATTCCAGGTGCATATCCGTAAATCATGGTCCTTAAAACGTTTGCGTGGGTCGTCATCGTTGTAATCGGTCGTTATCCGAGGCTTCTTTTTTGTTTTCATTGGGCGCATAGGTTTTTTCCGTGGTGGGACCCAAACCCAACGCACGAACCCTCACTCTGAGGGAGATGCTCGCCACTCACTTTAGCCGACTTCTACACCGGGTGGTGTAGAGCGCCGTTTCCAGGGACTTCCACGAGGAGGACTTCCACCGAAGTGGAGGTGTCACCATTTGACAATTTGTCAATTCTGGTGACCAGTGAGTTGACTTGAGACGACACCGACAAGGATTGCGCTGGCTTCGCCATGTTGAAGCACTCAGACACGTTGCCTTGTGATAATCGCCCCCATAGTCCCTATAGTGAGCTATAACTCTTTATTTTCGCAAGATAAAATAGTGATGTAAAATAATAATTGTTTTGTTGAGTTTAAACTTTATTATTAATGGTTTACTAAAATTTTAAAATATTTGGGGTGTGCATCGACTTTTGGGTTGAGAGTATTTTACGGCAAGTGTACATAATTATACAATCTACTAATAAGACAATATTTGAACAGCTTAGTGTGACATATTGTTTTAAAGAAAAATGCTAATCAAAACTTTTTAGAATAAAATTAGAAAAATGCCTACAGTTAAAATTGATATGGTAAGAAAAATTCAACACTTTATGTGTCTGGCAAGCTATGAAACTGTAACGGTTAACTAAAACTAGTAAACGATTTAAATTGAAAAAAATCTAGTGATATATTTTTATACTTTAATCAATAATATTTTAACTGAAAATGGTCTTTAAAAGTTCAGGAATGTCCTTAAGCTTTTTGCGCAACATCACAGGATCAATATTTTTTCTTTTTAAGGCATATTTTGAGTTTTGAAGGTCCAAGTACCAGAAAATCGACGAGTAGCGAAAGCAATACAAATTTGAATTAGTCTAGTGGACAGTCACCAGACAGTCCAGATTTTCATGCACGGATAGAAAAGATTTGTTTGAATATGTTTGAATGTAATTAAAAAATAATACGAAATCACCATACATGTATTACGAATGAAGTGTAATTAAATTATTGTTCAGATGGTAATAACATATTATATATTATAGCAGAATCTGTCAAACTTATCATAAATATGTTACAATACAAACATAAAATTTTAATTGCATTTGAATATACTATTTCTTGGCAGTTTACTTGGTTATAACTATGTTTCAAAACAAACAGAAAATGTTATTCAAATCTAATTATAAGGTATGTTCGCAACGCTCGTCTTCATTCGATTAGTTATCGACAGACGAAGTTGGCAACATTGCGCCGCCATCTGTTGCCATCGTTTGAACATATTGCTGTTTAAAAACTAACAAAAAAGAAATTGGATTTAAATAAATGTATTCTTCCAACATTCTTCTTGTATACGAAGTTTGCACTCGTCTCTTTTGTCGTCTTTTGAAGTACGTATTGGTCCGTTTAAACATACTGATATTTGAAAACAAACAAAAAAATTAAATTAGATGTAAACAAAAGTATTCTTGCAATATTCTTCTTGTATACGAAGTTTACACTCGGTGACCGCCATTTTCTGCATACGTGTCTTTTGATGTTTGTTGAGAAATCGTATTCGTATCGGTAATACGATGTCATTTGTAAATTTAAAAAATATACAAATTGTGGTACAAAAAGTACAAATAGTAGCAAATAATATCATTTAATAGTGCAGTATATAATTTAATTGTTCCTGAATGTTTTTCTAAAAATATTGTGAAAAGCCGACACGGATATTTCATAAAAAAAATTCACAACTAAAAAATAGTGCTTCTATTTTAAAACAGAAACGGCATGGTTTTTTACAACAGGCTCCGCGAATTCCTTGCCAACGCTATGTGCTGTACTGAGACTTGCAGTTTTAATTAAAATTATTTATTTATGCATTTAAAAATTTGTATATGAATTCAAATATTATTAATTCCCACTGTGCATGTTTAATGATTTTTAATAAAAATTAATAAAACAATATTTTATTTTATTTTCAAGATATATATCGATATGTTTTTATGCAAACATACTACTTTTTGAACTGAAAGAACTGATATGTTTCTCTGGAAACATATTTATATTCAGGTCGTTCCCAATCATGTTATATTTAAAACATATTTATGTTTCGGTTTAAATATTTATTTTGTTAGGATGTAGTAATTATTATGTTTCTATTAGAGCATATACCATTTTAAGGGGCAACATCAAAATGTTTCCGTGATGTCATAATGTAAATCAGAGCTCATTACAACACTGTTCAAATCTCAAGACAACCCTGTTTACAAATGATTTATAAGGCGATTATATATTATGTTTACATAAAATTCCAAACATACATGTTAATGCCTGCAAAATTATGTTTGGGAGAGCTATTTTTTTTGCAGCGTATGACTATTTTGTACATTGTTCAGTGCGCTGACCGCGACTATACATATTTTGCCTTTGTCCCAATAATAATAATAGTTTGGCGCTACAGTCCTGTATAGAACTTCGGCCGAGCTCTCTCACCATTTGAGCTGTGCGTGTTATATTTGTACTCAAATTGCTGGGACCTACAGTTTATTGCCGAATCCGAACGGCGGGTGAGAGCTTTTCATAGGCAATGTTTTACTCTCGTAGGTTTGCCATTTACTGCCGAGAGGTAGCGCGGTATAGAAAAATGTTTCTATGAAAAGATGTTGTTAGCTCCAGTCCAGGCTTGAACCGGGGACCTTTTGGCTCGCAGTCCAACGCACTAACCACTGAGCTACCGCGGCTACCCAATAGAGAATTTTATTTACTAGCCGAAGTGATAAATTTATTTTTTAAACCGTGTCCTTTGTTTAGCGCTAAAACTGTGCATGCAAATTGTGGTCTGTTTTATTCTAAAGTACGACAGGTCGAACCGCTCCGAAAATGTTCGGTTTTGGAGAAGTTCAATCGCAAACAGCGGGAAGGTTTTACAAAAAACTTAACTTCAACCGTTAAATAAAATTCAGATATAACCGCACACAGGTCTGCGAATCTACCAAAATTTAACAGTTATGCTAAATATCCAATTTTGAGACACGACGATCCTGAAGAAGGTTGTCTTTGTTTGTACTCATTCTTTTACGCTGGCAGAAAACAGACGATATTCCAGTTATTGATAATATTATCAATCGAAAGGTTTTTCCGAAAATTAATGGCCTAATAATTATTTTTTTAGAACAAACGAATTAATTCATGCAGCATGAATATTTATATCTATCAAAATTTGTCAATTTCAGCTGATGACAATTAGATTCAGTTGTATTGAATTTTCGATTATCTCATGAATATTTATATCTATCAAAATTTGTCAATTTCAGCTGATGACAATTAGATTCAGTTGTATTGAATTTTCGATTCTCTCTGATGTGGAACGAAAATTTGACAATTGTTTAAACACTTCTGTAGAAATTGAGTAGAAATATTTTATTCAGAATACGAAACTGAGTTTTACTCATTTTTCTACTTTTTCAGTAGATTTCTACAATTGAGAATCGAGGCCTAAATGTCTTTTTGGGACATGAATAATAGATCTCCAAAAATTTATGGGATCTGCAATTCCAGCAAACTCGATATAATTAGTTTTTTTTTTGTCCGTTTTAATGGATAATTTTTATGAAAATTTAATTAACTCAACCTTTCTACGTCCAATCTTTGTTTCCAAGGTACCGTTGGAAAGGTTTTGACACCTATTAAATATTTGTATAACTAACTAATATATCTACAACAACTTGTTAGATCTTATAAATAAATTAGTTTATATCGAGTCTACAGCGAAAATGTTTAATAAAATTCAATGCAAATCACATGAATTTTTGGTTTTCTGTTATACTCAGTATGTAATGAAAAATGTTAACAAACAAAATTGAATACTTTAACAATTTTACCTTCTGAAAGTCAAACGCGATTTTTTTTTATATATTTTTACAATAGTAGGCATTTGTTGCCAATATCTGTAAAGATATTTCCTCATTTTAAGAATTATTTTAAAAATTCAGTTTGGCGAATTTATAACACAATAAAAAAAATTGACACAAAATTGTGAATTTGATGGTCCACATAATATTCTTAAAATTTTTAATTATCCTTTAATATTTTTGACACTAAAACTAATCTTTTATGGTTCAAAAAAACGACTTTTTTAAATTCCCACGGGACCCCACTAAAAAGTTTAAGCACGTTAAAAAAGTAATTCACAAAAAATTTTGGCCAAATCGAAAAACGTCGCGCCACGCGATTTTCTGTTTTTAGCCCATTTAAAATCGTTAGTAGGTAGGTCAGATTAAAGCTGAATAACTTTTTATTTTCGGTTAGATTTTGATGAATTTTGGAATCTTGAACATAATTCACTACAGATTACAATGAAATTTAAATTTTTATCCGACCATATATAAGTATATTTACATATACTTTTCTTAGATAGTTCACACCCATTTTCGCCATCTTGCTACAGATTTAATATGTGTCGATAACTTCTCTTAAATATCCAATAAACATAATTAACATAAAAAGAATTTCAACACGTAGCATACTGTAATGTAATTCACTTTTTAAGCAGTGAAATGTGCGCTTTCGTAGTTATTTGCTTATAGTACGCAAATAAATAAATTGTTACGAAAACATGTAATTTGCCCCATAGTGCAAACAATCAACAATAATAATATAATTAAAAATGACAGGCAAAATGTCAAAAAAAACAGTTAAAATTGCGCAAAAATAGGCAAAAAATGACTCAAAAATAGTAAAAAAAAAAACGGCAAAAAAAATCGATTGAAAACTTTATTAACTTTTTCAATGAACTATTTTTGTTTACATCATAGATTTTGTTTTACATGGTCTAATACTTCCAAACATTCCTTTATTGCATGTCCTTTTGTTTACAATTATTACAAAATTTCAATCGCTGAAGAATTTCCATTTATTTGATACCCATATTTACAAATGGGTAGGTGTACCGAATTTCGATTTTTTTTTTTTTGGGAACCACAAGTCATATCGGCGGAAAACATTATTTTCATGTATTTGAGCATGAAGTCAGTATATATTTGACCAAAAAAGTTTACCTAAGACGTATACAGTAAAATTGAACTGCAGATGTAAATTTAATATGAGTTATTTGAATATAAATTGTCAGATCACAGGTCACAATGAACCGATCCCGCCATTCGCACGTACAGCGTAGGTATATTAATTATCTAAATTATGAGTTTCATTTATCTAACTCTTCAATTGTTTAAGTAGTAGTGATTTGATTTAGACAGACGGACGGACAGACAGACGGACATCGCTAAATCGACTCAGGAGGTCATTCTGATCAAGAATATATATACTTTTCCATACCGGAGATGCTTCCTTCTAGGTGTTACAAACGGCGTACCATATTGAATATACCCTTTCACTCTTAGTGTAGGGTATAATAACAAGCACATATTACATATTTTGTAGGAAAACAGAAAACAAGTACACTTTTCATTAAAAAGTAAGAATATAAATACAATTGTAATTGATCGGTATTAAAAATACATTTTTTTGAAACAAGTGCATAAATTGTACTAATTTTAATACATTATTTTTTTGAGTGAGCTATAACTCTTTATTTTCGCAAGATAAAATAGTGATGTAAAATAATAATTGTTTTGTTGAGTTTAAACTTTATTATTAATGGTTTACTAAAATTTTAAAATATTTGGGGTGTGCATCGACTTTTGGGTTGAGAGTATTTTACGGCAAGTGTACATAATTATACAATCTACTAATAAGACAATATTTGAACAGCTTAGTGTGACATATTGTTTTAAAGAAAAATGCTAATCAAAACTTTTTAGAATAAAATTAGAAAAATGCCTACAGTTAAAATTGATATGGTAAGAAAAATTCAACACTTTATGTGTCTGGCAAGCTATGAAACTGTAACGGTTAACTAAAACTAGTAAACGATTTAAATTGAAAAAAATCTAGTGATATATTTTTATACTTTAATCAATAATATTTTAACTGAAAATGGTCTTAAAAGTTCAGGAATGTCCTTAAGCTTTTTGCGCAACATCACAGGATCAATATTTTTTCTTTTTAAGGCATATTTTGAGTTTTGAAGGTCCAAGTACCAGAAAATCGACGAGTAGCGAAAGCAATACAAATTTGAATTAGTCTAGTGGACAGTCACCAGACAGTCCAGATTTTCATGCACGGATAGAAAAGATTTGTTTGAATATGTTTGAATGTAATTAA
Organism: Dryomyza anilis; assembly: GCA_951804985.1. Lineage (NCBI taxonomy): Eukaryota > Metazoa > Arthropoda > Insecta > Diptera > Dryomyzidae > Dryomyza > Dryomyza anilis. The sequence goes on from OX638130.1 coordinate 48,944,089, forward strand.
AAAATAATACGAAATCACCATACATGTATTACGAATGAAGTGTAATTAAATTATTGTTCAGATGGTAATAACATATTATATATTATAGCAGAATCTGTCAAACTTATCATAAATATGTTACAATACAAACATACAATTTTAATTGCATTTGAATATACTATTTCTTGGCAGTTTACTTGGTTATAACTATGTTTCAAAACAAACAGAAAATGTTATTCAAATCTAATTATAAGGTATGTTCGCAACGCTCGTCTTCATTCGATTAGTTATCGACAGACGAAGTTGGCAACATTGCGCCGCCATCTTTTGCCATCGTTTGAACATATTGCTGTTTAAAAACTAACAAAAAAGAAATTGGATTTAAATAAATGTATTCTTCCAACATTCTTCTTGTATACGAATTTTGCACTCGTCTCTTTTGTCGTCTTTTGAAGTACGTATTGGTCCATTTAAACATACTGATATTTGAAAAACAACCAAAAAAATTAAATTAGATGTAAACAAAACTATTCTTGCAATATTCTTCTTGTATACGAAGTTTACACTCGGTGACCGCCATTTTCTGCATACGTGTCTTTTGATGTTTGTTGAGAAATCGTATTCGTATCGGTAATACGATGTCATTTGTAAATTTAAAAAATATACAAATTGTGGTACAAAAAGTACAAATAGTAGCAAATAATATCATTTAATAGTGCAGTATATAATTTAATTGTTCCTGAATGTTTTTCTAAAAATATTGTGAAAAGCCGACACGGATATTTCATAAAAAAAATTCACAACTAAAAAATAGTGCTTCTATTTTAAAACAGAAACGGCATGGTTTTTTACAACAGGTTCCGCGAATTCCTTGCCAACGCTATGTGCTGTACTGAGACTTGCAGTTTTAATTAAAATTATTTATTTATGCATTTAAAAATTTGTATATAAATTCAAATATTATTAATTCCCACTGTGCATGTTTAATGATTTTTAATAAAAATTAATAAAACAATATTTTATTTTATTTTCAAGATACATATCGATATGTTTTTATGCAAACATACTACTTTTTGAACTGAAAGAACTGATATGTTTCTCTGGAAACATATTTATATTCAGGTCGTTCCAAATTATGTTATATTTAAAACATATTTATGACTATTTTGTACGCTGTTCAGTGCGCTGACCGCGACTATACATATTTTGCATTTGTCCCAATAATAATAATAGTTTGGCGCTACAGTCCTGTATAGAACTTCGGCCGAGCTCTCTCACCATTTGAGCTGTGCGTGTTATATTTGTACTCAAATTGCTGGGACCTACAGTTTATTGCCGAATCCGAACGGCGGGTGAGAGCTTTTCATAGGCAATGTTTTACTCTCGTAGGTTTGCCATTTACTGCCGAGAGGTAGCGCGGTATAGAAAAATGTTTCTATGAAAAGATGTTGTTAGCTCCAGTCCAGGCTTGAACCGGGGACCTTTTGGCTCGCAGTCCAACGCACTAACCACTGAGCTACCGCGGCTACCCAATAGAGAATTTTATTTACTAGCCGAAGTGATAAATTTATTTTTTAAACCGTGTCCTTTGTTTAGCGCTAAAACTGTGCATGCAAATTGTGGTCTGTTTTATTCTAAAGTACGACAGGTCGAACCGCTCCGAAAATGTTCGGTTTTGGAGAAGTTCAATCGCAAACAGCGGGAAGGTTTTATAAAAACATAACTTCAACCGTTAAATAAAATTCAGATATAACCGCACATAGGTCTGCGAATCTACCAAAATTTAACAGTTATGCTAAATATCCAATTTTGAGACACGACGATCCAGAAGAAGGTTGTCTTTGTTTGTACTCATACTTTTACGCTGGCAGAAAACAGACGATATTCCAGTTATTGATAATATTATCAATCGAAAGGTTTTTCCGAAAATTAATGGCCTAATAATTATTTTTTTAGAACAAACGAATTAATTCATGCAGCATGAATATTTATATCTATCAAAATTTGTCAATTTCAGCTGATGACAATTAGATTCAGTTGTATTGAATTTTCTATTATCTCTGATGTGGAACGAAAATTTGACAATTGTTTAAAAACTTCTGTAGAAATTGAGTAGAAATATTTTATTCAGAATACGAAACTGAGTTTTACTCATTTTTCTACTTTTTCAGTAGATTTCTACAATTTAGAATCGAGGCCTAAATGTCTTTTTGGGACGTGAATAATAGATCTCCAAAAATTTATGGGATCTGCAATTCCAGCAAACTCGATATAATTAGTTTTTTTTTTGTCCGTTTTAATGGATAATTTTTATGAACATTTAATTACCTCAACCTTTCTACGTCCAATCTTTGTTTCCAAGGTACCGTTGGAAAGGTTTTAACACCTATTAAATATTTGTATAACTAACTAATATATCTACAACAACTTGTTAGATCTTATAAATAAATTAGTTTAAATCGAGTCTACAGCGAAAATGTTTAATAAAATTCAATGCAAATCACATGAATTTTTGGTTTTCTGTTATACTCAGTATGTAATGAAAAATGTTAACAAACAAAATTGAATACTTTAACAATTATACCTTCTGAAAGTCAAACGTGATTTTTTTTATATTTTTTTACAATAGTAGGCATTTGTTGCCAATATCTGTAAAGATATTTCCTCATTTTAAGAATTATTTTAAAAATTCAGTTTGGCGAATTTATAACACAATAAAAAAAATTGACACAAAATTGTGAATTTGATGGTCCACATAATATTCTTAAAATTTTTAATTATCCTTTCATATTTTTGACACTAAAACTAATCTTTTATGGTTCAAAAAAACGACTTTTTTGAATTCCCACGGGACCCCACTAAAAAGTTTAAGCACGTTAAAAAAGTAATTCACAAAAAATTTTGGCCAAATCGAAAAACGTCGCGCCACGCGATTTTCTGTTTTTAGCCCATTTAAAATCGTTAGTAGGTAGGTCAGATTAAAGCTGAATAACTTTTTATTTTCGGTTAGATTTTGATGAATTTTGGAATCTTGAACATAATTCACTACAGATTACAATGAAATTTAAATTTTTATCCGACCATATATAAGTATATTTACATATACTTTTCTTAGATACTTCACACCCATTTTCGCCATCTTGCTACAGATTTAATATGTGTCGATAACTTCTCTTAAATATCCAATAAACATAATTAACATAAAAAGAATTTCAACACGTAGCATACTGTAATGTAATTCACTTTTTAAGCAATGAAATGTGCGCTTTGGTAGTTATTTGCTTATAGTACGCAAATAAATAAATTGTTACGAAAACATGTAATTTGCCCCATAGTGCAAACAATCAACAATAATAATATAATTAAAAATGACAGGCAAAATGTCAAAAAAACAGTAAAAATTGCGCAAAAATAGGCAAAAAATGACACAAAAATAGTAAAAAAAAACGGCAAAAAAAATCGATTGAAAACTTTATTAAATTTTTCAATGAACTATTTTTGTTGACATCATAGATTTTGTTTTACATGGTCTAATACTTCCAAACATTCCTTTATTGCATGTCCTTTTGTTTACAATTATTACAAAATTTCAATCGCTGAAGAATTTCCATTCATTTGATACCCATATTTACAAATGGGTAGGTGTACCGAATTTCGATTTTTTTTTTTTTGGGAACCACAAGTCGTTTTGCGGGAAAACATTATTTTCATGTATTTGAGCATGAAGTCAGTATATATTTGACCAAAAAAGTTTACCTAAGACGTATACAGTAAAATTGAACTGCAGATGTAAATTTAATATGAGTTATTTGAATATAAATTGTCAGATCACAGGTCACAATGAACCGATCCCGCCATTCGCACGTACAGCGTAGGTATATAAATTATCTAAATTATGAGTTTCATTTATCTAACTCTTCAATTGTTTAAGTAGTAGTGATTTCAATAGACAGACGGACGGACAGACAGACGGACATCGCTAAATCGACTCAGGAGGTCATGCTGATCAAGAATATATATACTTTTCCATACCGGAGATGCTTCCTTCTAGGTGTTACAAACGGCGTACCAAATTGAATATACCCTTTCACTCTTAGTGTAGGGTATAATAACAAGCACATATTACATATTTTGTAGCAAAACAGAAAACAAGTACACTTTTCATTAAAAAGTAAGAATATAAATACAATTGTAATTGATATGTATTAAAAATACATGTTTTTGAAACAAGTGCATAAATTGTATAAATTGTAATACATTATTTTTTTGGGGTGAGCTATAACTCTTTATTTTCGCGAGATAAAATAGTGATGTAAAATAATAATTGTTTGTTTTTAAAGCACCTATCGATTGGCATCATTATTTAAAAATATTTCGCCAAACATTAATTTGCCATTTGTTATTTGCAGAAAATTTTTTTGAAAAAATATTTTTAAATAATTAGGCCAATCGACAGGTGTTTTAAAAACAAGCAATAATTGCCTTTACATTACTATTTTATATTGCTGTCACAATTTTCACATTTTCAAAAATTGCTGCTGCTGTGACTGCGACTATTTCAAACAGCAGCAGTAGCACATTTCTGAAAACTAAAACTATGACAGTCACCAGTAGTAATTCAAATTTAAAAAATGACTACTGCTGCTACTGGTGCTATTTAATTTTTCACATTTTACGACGACAGTTGTGGTTCGGTTTTTGTGTATGGCTGTGGCAGTCAAACATAACTACCGATAGTCGTTGTTCGGTTGTTGCAAAATAGCCGACAGTCGTTGTTCGGGTTTTTGCAAACAACCATTAGCAATGGTTCGTAAATTGTTCAACGCGGCTGCGCAAGACCTATAGCAACAACACACATGAAACTATCAGTTTCTGTTGTTGTCATATGTGCTTGTCATGTAATAACATGATCGAGTTGGCGCTGCAGCGCGCCGCGTGATTTTTCAGTGTTGCTTAGCGGCAATAAATATATATTATTTGAATGTTGTATTTATTTAAAAGTTAAATTTGTGTGTTAGATAATAAATGCATTAAATACTATGAAACAGTAAATAATAATAAAAAACCAATAAAATATGATATTTCACTAAAAATTAAATTGTTCACTAATAATTTAATTTTTTTATTAAAAATTGAAATTTTCACCGAAAATTCTAGTTTCACTAAAATTATAAATATTCACTTTAAATTCTATTTTTATTAAAATAATATTTTTTCAATTAAAATTCAATTTTGCACTAAAAAAAAAATGTTTTCACTAAAAAAACCTTTTACTAAAAATTCAATTTTTAACTAAAAATTTAATTTTCCATTTAAAATTAAATAAAGTGTATAATTATTTCAGATTGGTTTTAACGGACCCATGTATATTGCTTATTTTTTGAAAATTACATACATATATATATAAAAATTTTATCATTTTAAATAATTAATTTCTTTTTCATAACATTTATATAATTTTCGCCTGCAAAAAAAAATAATTATTCGTTATTATTTTGTAAAAGGTTTTGGGACATACAATTTGTATCTAAATTGATCAAAATCTAAAACAAACTTTTGCCCTATTTTACTTAAGAAATGATTCAACACTGAAGGAAAGAAAGTACGATGAGAGTACGCTGTAACAAAGTAAAACAAAACCTGAAATAAATTTAATTCGTTGTTTTGTAAAAGAAATATACATAGAATTATCCCTGAAACCTTATTTTTTGAAAAATATTATTTTAGTTGAAATTGAATTTTAATTGAAAATTTCAATTTTAAGTACAAATTTGATTTTCACTGACAATTGTAATTTTAGTGAAAACTAGACAATTCAATAAATAATAAAAAAAATAAATTATTAGTAAACAATTTAATTTTTAGTGAAATATCATATTTTATTGGTTTTTTATTATTATTTACTGTTTCATAGTATTTAATGCATTTATTATCTAAAGCAGAGCTGTAAAGGTTGGATTTCGATTACTTTTGATTACGATTCAAAAGTTTTGATTACGAATCTTAGTAGTCGTAATCAAAATTTTTGTTTACGATTCATAGTAGTCGTAATCAAAAATTTTGATTACGATTCTTAGTAGTCGTAATCAAAAATTTGTATTACGATTAGAAATAATCAAAAAGTAATTTGATTCTTAGAACATTTTTTGATTATTTTTACGACTACTTTAAAATAATCAAAAACTAGTAATCCGACTACTTTTTTGATTATTTGAAAATAATCAAAAAAAAGTAATTCGTCTACTTTTTTTTGATTATTTGAAAATAATCAAAAAAAAAGTAATCCTACTACTTTTTTTTCTTGATTATTTTTTGATTATCAAATAATCGAAAAATAGAAGTAATCAAAAAAAAAAGTAGTCGAATTACTTTTTTTGATTATTTTCAGATAATCAAAAAAGAAGTAGTCGGCTTACCATTTTTGATATTTTCCAAATAATTAAAAAAAAAGTAATCGGATTATGAGTTTTTGATTATTTTAAAGTAGTCGTGAAAATAATCAAAAAATATACTAAGAATCAAATTACTTTTTGATTATTTCTAATCGTAACAAAAATTTTTGATTACGGCTACTAAGAATCGTAATCAAAATTTTTGATTACGATTCTTTAGTAATCGTAATCAAAAGTGATCGTAATCTAACCTTTACAGCTCTGATCTAAACATACAAATTTAACTTTCAAATAAATACTACATTCAAAAAATATATAATTATTGCCACTAAGCAACACTGAATACGCACGCGGAGCAGCGTCGACTCAATCATGTTATTACATGGCAAGCACACTTGACAACAACAGAAACTGATAGTTTTATGTGTGTTGTTACTATTGGTCTTACGCAGCCGCGTTGAACAATTCACGAACCATTGCTGTCGTTTCTGAATATGAACTACGACAGTAATTCGCAGCAACCGAACAATGACCGGCTACTCGGCTAATGGTTGTTTGCAAAAACCCGAACAACGACTGTCGGCTATTTTGCAACAACCGAACAACGACTATCGGTAGTTGTGTTTGACTGCCACAGCCATACACAAAAACCGAACATCAACTGTCGTCGTAACAATGTGAAAAATTAGATAGCAGCAGTAGTCATTTTTATACCCTACACTAAGAGTGAAAGGGTATATTCAGTTTGGTACGCCGTTTGTAACACACAGAAGGAAGCATCTCCGGTATGGAAAAGTATATATATTCTTGATCAGCATGATCTCCTGAGTCGATTTAGCGATGTCCGTCTGTCCGTCTGTCTGTCTGTCCGTCTGTCTGTCTGTCTGTCTGTCTGTTGAAATCCCTAAGACTTTTAAAATTGAAGAGCTAGATAAATGAAACTTATAACTTAGATTACTAATATACCTACGCTGTATGTGCGAAAAAATTGGCGAGATCGGTCCATGGTGACCTATGATCCGACCACTTATGTTCAAATACCACATATAAAATGTACATATAAAGATCAATTTTTATGTATACGTGCTTTGGTAAACTTTGTTGGTCAAATATATATTGACATCATGCTCAAATACATGATAATAATGTTTTCCGGCGAAAAGACTTGTGGTTCACAAAAAAAAAAATCGAAATTCGGTACACCTACCCATTTGTAAATATGGGTATCAAATGAATGGAAATTCTTCAGCGATTGAATGTTTGTAGTTATTTTCAGGATTCGTATACCCTGGTGACCTATATATCACTTTGAATGGTAACCACACATATGTGTAGGGTATTTATAGTCGGCTTAGACCGACTATAATTTTGATAATCCTAACTATCATAATTACACCTACTTTAAAATTTCACATGTGATCTAACCTTCCCAACTGGTTTAAATTTGAATTACTACTGGTGACTGTCATAGTTTTAGTTTTAAGAAATGTGCTACTGGCTACTGCTGTTGTTTTTAAAGTAGTCGCAGTCAGAGCAGTTGCCACTGCTATTGCACCATTTCAGTTTTTTTAAACCCTGGCACGAATAAAGAGTTATAGCAAAATTACCGAAAGATTCACCCTTTTGGTATGACTAAATTTTCCAATTTCTACGTTTTTTTTTGCTATAACTCGTTATTGGTGCAAGATAAAATGCACAAGATAAAATAGTGATATAAGGGCAATAATTGTTAGTTTTTAAAGCACCTGTCGATTGGCATCATTATTTAAAAATATTTTTTCAAACACTTTTTCTGTAAATAACAAATAGCAAATTAATGTTTTGCAAAATATTTTTAAATTATGATGCCAATAGTTGCCTTAAAAACAAACAATTATTGCCCTTATATCACTATTTTATCATCGACGAACACAGAAACCCAATAAAATTTTAAAACCCAAAATTATAAAGAATTCATTAAATAAACCTTTAATTAAAAATTTTTCATATCTAAGACCTTTTCATATTCAAACGTATTTTTAATGAATCTTATGTTTCATCAATAAATAATTGAAGGGTTTGGTGTTAAAAGGGTTAAGTCCATTTTTACACTGGAAAATCAATAGAAACTGTTTAAAATTGCCAATTTTGCGATTTTTTGTTTTAAAAAATCTATCGTGTAAACTACGTATGTATGGTTGGGTTTCAAGAAAAAAACCAGTTGGGAAGGTTAGATCACATGGGAAATTTTAAAGAAGGTGTAATTATGATAGTTAGGATTATCAAAATTATAGTCGGTCTAAGCCGACTATAAATACCCTACACATATGTGTGGTTACCATTCAAAGTGATATATAGATCACCAGGGTATACGAATCCTGAAAATAACTACAAACATTCAATCGCTGAAGAATTTCCATTCATTTGATACCCATATTTACATATGGGTTGGTGTACCGAATTTCGATATTTTTTTTGTGAACCACAAGTCTTTTCTCCGGAAAACTTTATTATCATGTATTTGAGCAGGATGTCAATATATATTTGACCAAAAAAGTTTACCTAAGCACGTATACATAAAAATTGATCTTTATATGTATATTTTATATGAGGTATTTGAACATAAGTGGTCGGATCATAGGTCACAATGGACCGATCTCGCCAATTTTTTCGCACATACAGCGTAGGTATATCTAAGTTATAAGTTTCATTTATCTAGCTCCTCAATTTTAAAAGTAGTAGGGATTTCAACAGACAGACGGACAGACAGACAGACAGACGGACAGACAGACGGACATCGCTAAATCGACTCAGGAGGTCATGCTGATCGAGAATATATATACTTTTCCATACCGGAGATGCTTCCTTCTGGGTGTTACAAACGGCGTACCAAACTGAATATACCCTTTCACTCTTAGTGTAGGGTATAAAAACTTAAAATTTCCATGTAACTTGGCTTAAAAACGTGATTTAAACTGCTGGGCTTGACCATTGTTTGACACAAAAAATTGTAACAAAATTTTCTTTCATACAAAAATACCATTTTATTGTATTAAAATAAAATTTATATTAAAATTCGTGGTTTTAATCTTCAGATGCATTACCACCTGGCGATCTCATACCAATGATATTTGCGTGTTTAATGAACTGGTTAAATCACATATTTATTATAGGCAATATTTCTTTTTCAATGGTAAAACATTTTCAACATTATATTTATTGATTGCCAATCAAAAACACTAAATATTTATATAATTCCAAATTTATCTCCAAATTTTATTTACAACCACATATTCGCAACTCATGATTTAAAAAATACAATTAATTTATATCCATCTTTTTCTAAACTAGCGTCATATCACATGCGATTGATGTTGGTAATGCCAAGCCTATGAATCCAGCAATTCAAAAAATAATACACGACGAATTAAATGGGATGTTGAACTTAGGAATAGTAAAAGAATCTGAAAGCGCTTGGTCTTATTCTAGTTTTGGCTATGAAGTTAGGGAAAAATAGATTATGCTTAGATAGCAGAAAAGTCAACAGTATCAATCTAAAGGATGCATATTATCTTTCTAATACTGACGGAATTTTACGTATGTTACCAAAAGCCGAATTCATAACTGGTATAGAAATAAAAGATGCTTTTTGGAAAATACCATTAGAACCTTCTTTCAAGGATAAAACAGCATTTACTGTAACTGGAAGGCCATGCCATTTGTCCTTTGTAATGCTCCTCAGATCATGCAGTAAATAGCATTTTTCAGCGTCTAGTCGCGGATGTTCCAAATTCTATCTATAGTTAAAGTCAGGGTACCTCAGCGTGATCGACTGGATTACCAGCGTGATCGTCTGGGCTACAGCTGCGAATCAAGTCATGCGCTTAATTATATGAATTTCGGAGTGAACATCCTGCACTTAGAGATGTAGTACGCAGAGGTGTTTGTCTACCTTGACGATCTGTTAGTTATTTCAGATACCTTTGAACATCATATTGAGGTTTTGCGTGAACTTGCCCCGAAACTGCGTTTGACCATAAATGTAGGGAAAAGTAGATTGTGTGTCTTTAAATAATTAAAAAAAAAAAACAACGAAAAATCAAATCTGATATATTTTTTATTTTCTCCGGGAAAGGTGTCACAACATATTTCGTGTACTTTTTTCAGTTAAATTAAATTGATAACATTTGCAGACTCTAACAATTGATGCTCATCTGCTGGACGGATACTCTTCGCGGATCTTGGATTTGCGTAAAAATTAGGCTAGAAATTGTTCAATGTACTGGAAGTACCGAGACGTATGCAAACATGTTCATAAATATTATCTAAATTAAATATTATAAATTTTATTTTTATATTAAATGTATGATATATGTATTTCGTTGAAGAGCAGGCATCGTGTTTAGCTTATCATGAATTGGGTGCCTCGTTGAGATTCTGCGGGATCTGATAATCATTAATGGCATTGCACAACATCTACAATAAATCCCAGTTTCGGACAGTCGAAAGGTTGACATTCTAAAATTGGGCTCGATATGCGACACAGGCGTTGCAGTTGTATTCATTTATATAATTAATATTGTAGCAATTATATATAATATAGTTAATTACAACTAAAAATATTGTTTTTTTTTTATTAAAAGAAGCACCATTAAGTCCACACATAGTAAATAAAAAAATGTACATAATTGATATTTTATCACCGCATAATAAAATATATTTATTATTTACGTTATTATTTTTATCTTATTGCATATTAAAAAATTTTAATTATGAACCTAATTATTAACCCAATGAACATGTTTGGTGCCAAACATCATTGATTTAAACATGTACATAATTGATATTTTTCTCTGTGTATAAACACAAATTAAACCCACAATCAACATTCAACACAAACTCACAACCACAACGAAGAAGAAGTGCATGCACTTCTACAGCGAAGTCACCCATATACACTAAGTCATCCACCCTTCGGACAATAAGGTAAATCTTTGTTATACATCTTAAATCCGCCACGTCAACCCGTTCACCACCCGAACATTTGATCCAAACGAGCCTTTAATAAAATGGACAGCGTAAAGTTTTGGCAGCGGATTGACCCGACCCACAAAAAAATTTAAATGTTGGCACAATTTTTTAATGTATTGTATTTACCCGACCACACACAAAAACAAAAAGTGATTAAATTTAGTTAATTTGGCGAAGTTTTTTTTTTGGCAAAAATTGTTGTTTTTGGCGACCGGACCCGAACTCAAACAAAAGAGTTACACGAATTACGAAACGATCGTTTCATTAAAATAATCGTGCGCCAAATAATTTTTAAGAATCACTAAAAATCACAGTTTTTACAAATTGTAATTATTATAAATTTGTAACATATTACAATATATTTTGCTTTACAAGTTTGCCAAATTTCATGTTTTATTATACCCTACACTAAGAGTGAAAGGGTATATTCAGTTTGGTACGCCGTTTGTAACACCCAGAAGGAAGCATCTCCGGTATGGAAAACTATATATATTCTTAATCAGCATGATCTTCTGAGTCGATTTAGCGATGTCCGTCTGTCTGTCCGTCTGTCTGTCTGTTGAATTCCCTACTACTTTTAAAATTGAAGAACTAGATAAATGAAACTTATAACTTAGATTACCAATATACCTACGCTATATGTGCGAACAAAATTGGCGAGATCGGTCTATTGTGACCTATGATCCGACCACTTATGTTCAAATACCTCATATAAAATGTACATACATAATTTTTATGTATACGTGCTTAGTTAAACTTTTTTGTTCAAATGTATATTGGCTCAAAAAAATTATAATAATGTTTTCCGGCAAAAAGACTTGTGGTTCACAAAAAAAAATCGGAATTCGGTACACCTACCCATTTGTAATTATGGGTATCAAATGAATGGAAATTTTTCAGCGATTGAATATTTGTAGTTATTTTCAGGATTCGCATACCCTGGTGACCTATATATCACTTTGAATGGTAACCACACATATGTGTAGGGTATTTATAGTCGGCTTAGACCGACTATAATTTTGATAATCCTAACTATCATAATTACACCTACTTTAAAATTTCCCATTTGATCTAACCTTCCCAACTGGTTTATTTTCATCATGTAACTGGCTGCTGCACTCGTTTGTTTTTATTTGTTTTAACTGTTCATAAAACAAATAAACACTAAAACGGATGTTTTAATGCGACTTGTTTTGCTTGCTTGTTTTACTAGCTTCTGACATTTTAGTATCTGTCAAAGCCTACAACGCTTTTCAAATAGAACATTTTTCTATTTTTTCGAGCAAGCAAAGCAAGTCACAATGAAACATCCGCTATATACACTCATAGCAAACAGCGCTGTGAGTGTAGTGGTATTTTATAATTACCCGTGGGAACCAAAAAATTATACCATATTTTTTGAAACCACATTAAAGCTATTTTTAACCCTTTTGGACCCAAAAAAAACAATTTTATTGATATTTAATAATTTTGCTGAAATTTTAACTAAAAAACTAAGTTTTAAAATATGTTTCGTTACTAATATAATTGCTGTTAACCCATACACAACCAAAAATAATTTTATTTATTTTTAAAAAGTTTTAAATTATTTTGTTCAGATTTTTTTGAAAAAATAAATACCACCCGTGATAAACCGATAGACACGGAACCTGGTGCGTCATTGGAACTTTTTTGGGTTTATCTCTTCTTATGGGCCAATGACGCATCTGGTTGTGTATCTAGGCCCACAGGAAGAGATTCACCCAAAAAAGTTCCAATGACGCATCAGGTTCTGTATCTAGGACCACAGGAAGAGATTCACCCGAAAAAGTTCCAATGACGCACCTGGTTGCGTATCTAGGCCCATAGGAAGCGATTTACTCAAAAAAAAGTTCCAATGACGCAATTGGATGCGTAGCTAGGCCCACAGGAAGTGATTCACCCGAAAAAGTTCCAATGGCGCACCAGTATGCGTATCTAGGCCCACAGGAACAGATTCATCCAAAAAAGTTCCACTTACGCACCAGTATGCGTGCCTATGGCGATAGGAACGATTCGAACATTTTTTGTATGCAAAAGTTCCGAGCGGAACTTTTGAGCAAAAGTTCCGACTAAAACGATTGCGCTCGGAACTTTTGCTTTTCGTTCGTTCCGGAACGAAACAATATCGGAACGATTGCCAAACGTTCTTTTATAGTTCCGGTTTCTACCCCTGAAAACAATAAAAGAGATGGCGGCACTGACAGCATTTGTTCAATTCGGAAACGATATTATTGAATTTGAGCAAACTATTTGCGAGACCCCTACTCAAGATTTAGTACCTCATGCCTTCGAGTTTCATCGGAAACAGCTTCCTTTTCTGTGGGATAATTTCCAAACTTCGTATCATTCTCTAGGAAGTGAACCAGACAGTCCTGATGTGGACCAAAATTAGCTGAAGAATAAATATTCTAAAGGATACAACGCGTATATACGCTGTATTTCTTCCCTCTCAGAAATAATGGAGACTCTAAAGCAACCGGTAGAAACTTCTAAAGCAAGAGATGAAACGACCCCAATTGAATTCGCACCCTTTATTAATTTACCCCCATGTGACATGGATATTTTTGAGGGTGATTATGTTGCATGGCCCACTTTCGGAGATCCGTTTTCGGCTATGTACATAACAATTCCCGATTAAGTGATGTAGAAAAATTATTCTACCTTAATCAAAAGACCCGAGGCGAGCAAATGATATTGTAAAAAATGCTCCGCTCACTAATGATGGTTTCTCATTAGCACGGTCTAATCTCGTAGAACAATATGAGAATAAACGGATGCAAATTAATGCGCAATTAAAGACCCTTTTCAATTAGAAAATATAGCTCCATTAGAATCATATAGCTCCATTCGGAACCTACAAAGATCTATAAATGACTGTTAATAACCACAAAAATCTCTAACGGATATATCAGTTGTTCCACCATGGAAAACCTTGAATGTGTTTTTGACCCAAAGATATAGGACACTCGATGTTGTTGATGATATGAAGCCATCGACATCAAATCATAGTCGAGATAGTTCTGGACCCGAATATTGGGGAGAAAATGTGAATACGTATCACATGAATATTTCTCAGACTCATTGCGCATCCAAATCCACACGCAATACAAATCCAAGACCCATATTCTACATCTGAACTCAAACCCTGATTCAGAATTCAATACTCGACCCAGTACAAGTGCAGCTGCTATAATTCAAGCATTTACGACCCAAATACAGTCCACTGACCCTAGACCCTTAAAAGGAACTAAGAGAGATGATCATTTTGCTGCTAAGAAAATGATTCTCAGCACATCAATGGTCAAAGTCGAAAACAATGGGAATACATTTGTAGCACGCGCTCTCATAGACCCTGGTTCTGAGGCCACATTTGTAACAGAGGAGTTGAATTGGATTTCCAAAGCGTGCAGTTAATGCAAAAGTGAGTGGTCTTAACCAATCGATTTCTGAAAACCCATCAGAATCTTGTGAGTTGACATTGTGTTCTCCTATTGACCCTATGTTTAAAGTAAAAATAGACCCTCGACCCGTCCAATGGCATGCGAACTTTGCTATCAGGATCATCGCTTAGCGACTGAGAAAAATAATATAGAGAAGAATTTCCACATGTGTCGTGTGTTATGAGAGACACCACACGAGCCTGCACCCATTCAGCAGATATGAATTGAAGCAATTTTAGCGGCCACGGACCCATTGTGGCTCCCGATTCAATAACTAATCAGACCCACTTTTTGAGCCAAGAAGAATCATGTCGATGTTGGCAAATTTAGCCGACTTTATCGCATGTTCTTGGCTGACCCACAGTATAGCATTTATACTGGAAGAAAAAAATAGACCCATGTCTTGCAGTTCCTTTGTTATACATTTTAAATCCGCCACATCAACCCGTTCACCACCGAACAACCATAATTAAACAAAATACAAAACTATTTCTAATGCCATATATGGTCACATTTTTTTATATTTTTATTATATTTCAGTAGCTAAACAGCAATTTGTATTGAATTAATTCATTATTTTATTAATATTTATATGTTTATTTCGCATGTTTACTTAATTAATGAATTTCCTATTGTTTGCGACTTGTGAACATTTTTGACGTTTATTTATTTCTACATGTATCAATAATTGTTGGCAAGAAACTGGCAACCGAATTGCTGATAGACATGAGGTTGCCGTTTATTTTGTTGATACAATAACGTACGCAGTTTCCGTAACAAATGCACAAACGTCAAATGTTGGAACAGTGACAAATGCAATAATGAGGTTTCAGATCATTTTTGAAATCTGTCAAAAAGTTTTCTTCTGACATTGTCGTCAAATATTTAGAGGAAGAGCTATTTAATACATTTGGCACTCCTGAGATAGTTGTTTCTGATAACGGCTCTCAATTTAAGCAAATTTGTTTAATGAAATGTTACAAAATTATGGTGTGAATTACGTTAATATGTAGGAACGGGTGTTTATGTAGGAACGCTTGTACCCTAATGTACTATTTTTATTTATAACTCAAATAATGGTTCTATGTTATTCGGCCATTGGCAAAACTTTAATGTCACTGCCCAACAATGTTTCGCTGTTTGTGAAGTTGGTTGAATTTCAATATTTCAATATTCAATTTACCCCCTTTCTTCATTTTCTTAGAAATCATATTTTTCGAAAATAAATTGTGTATAAAAGATAAAAAAGCTAAATTTTCAATCCATTTACAGATTGTCGTTGCCGAACAAAAAATAATTATGCACAATGTTATGTTAAACATAAATATATTTTTTACAACAATTAATTTTTTTCAATTAATTTTTATTTTTAAATTTGTTCTTAAATTTTTGCAGCATTTTTATATATCTGTTCTAGTTCTGAATTAATACTCTAATTCTCCTAAAATTCTATACAATAATTTTATACGAATTTATTACTAATAAAAAGTGAGTTTCTATTTCTCATTGAGTTCATATTCGGAATGCTCCTAAAATTCCATAATATAATTTGATATGAATTTATTACAAATGAAAAATGAGTTTCTATTTTTAATTTAATTCATATTAAATATTTCTTTAAATATAATAATGTTATTGGTAATACATATAAAAAAATGCACGAATCCAAATAAATGAAAACAAAAAAGTTATAAATTTCATTCGTGGCAAAAGAAAAATTAATAACAAAAGGTGAAAAGAAAAGATTATATGTTTAAAGTAAAAGTAATAAATCTGTTTGTTCGTTTGTACGTTTGTTCCGCTTCTCCGTCTAAACGGCTGATCCGGTTTTCTTGAAATTTTTACTGCAGATGCGGTATGGTCTGGAAGGAATGATGGGCTATATATGGGAGGGTTTGGACAAAGAGGCGTGGCACCTCCCATACAACCTAAACTTTCAATACGGCTACGAACATGAAACAAAAAACTCAAATACAAAAAAAAAAATTTTAAACAAAAAAGCAAAAGCACAAAACAAAACAAAAGCAAAAATACAAAAACAAAACCAATCACATAAAACCACAATCCAAACCAAATGAAAAACATAAATAGGAAAGAAAAAGAAAAACATACTCACCACACTAAAACTAACCAAACTAAAACTCACCACACTAAAATTCACCCTTAAATTCAAAACACTAAAACCCACCACACTATAATTCACCACACCAAAACTCACGACACTAAAACTCACCACACTAAAACTCACCACACTAAAACTCACCACACAAAAACTCACCACACTAAAACTCACCACACTTAAACTCACCACACAAAAATTCAACACACCAAAATTCACCACACTAAAACCCACCACACTAAAATTTGACCACACTAAAACTCACCACACTAAAACTCACCACACTAAAATTCACCGCACTAAAATTCACCACACTAAAACTCACCACACTAAAACTCACCACACTAAAACTCACCACACTAAAACTCACCGCACTAAAATTCACCACACAAAAATTGACCACACTTAAACTCACCACACTAAAATTTCACCACACTAAAACTCACCACACTAAAATTCACTACACTAAAATTTCACCACATTAAAATTCACCACACTAAAACTCACCACATTAAAACTCACTACACTCAAATTTCGCCACACTAAAACTCACCACACTAAAACTCACCGCACTGAAATTCACCACACTAAAACCCACCACACTATAATTAACCACACTAAAACTCACCACACTAAAATTCACTACACTAAAATTCACCACAATAAAATTCATCACATTAAAATTCATCACACTAAAACTCATCACAATAAAATTCACCCTAAAATTCACCACACTAAAACTCGCCACACTAAAACACACCACTCTAAAACACGCCACATTAAAATTCAACACACTAAAACCCACCACACTATAATTCACCACACTAAAACTCACCACACTAAAAATCACCACACTTAAACTCACCACACTAAAATTCACCACACTAAAACTCACCACACTAAAACTCACCACACCAAAACTCACCACACTAAAACTCACCACAATTAAACTCACCACTCCAAAATTCACCACACCTAAACTCACCATACCGAAACTCACCACATTAAAACCCACCACACTAAAACTTCTACTAGGAAAAACTCTACGGGGAAGAATTCTACGGGAAAGAATTTTACCGGGAACAATTCTACCGGGAGAATTCTACGTGGAGAATTCTACGGGAAAGCGTTCTATGTGGATTTTATGGGGAAGATTTCTACTGGGAATAATTCTGCGGAGAAGCGCAGTCTGAGAAAGAATTGTCTTTGAGAAAAGTTGTTTTGGCGGAGAATTATTATTTGGTTACCACATTTATAAAACCAATAAAAAAACTTTAACAGCTAAGCACGGGCCCCTCATATAAATAATAAAATGTTTTTATATTGATAAAATCGCTCCATATCATTGAATTCAGAAAATCTTGGCACGAGTCGTGCACGGGTCCAGCTATAAATAATAAAATGTTTTTTATATTAATAAAATCGCTCCATATCTTTGAATTCAGAAAATCTTGGCACGAGTCGTGCACGGGTTCAGCTAGTATAAAATAAAAATAAAAAACAAATAAAAAGTTAAAAGTTTAATTGCAAGATATAAGAATTTAAATGAGTTATAATCTCTAATACGCATTGGTTCTTGCATACTTTCCCTCAATTTAAAATAAAAATTTTAAATATGGCGTAGTATATCGTCAGCCATGTATAGTTTTTAGATCAGCACCAGAATTGGTCAAACATCGTGAAGGACTTTCATCGAGGGAGCGAATCATCTGCTGATTCAACCAATGTAAGTCTCTCTTTGTTATACCCTACACCTATGAGGTACAGGGTATATTAACTTTGTACATATATTGTAACGCCCCTTAGAAGGAGTGTCCGGTATGGAAAAGTATATATATTCTTGATCAGCATCACTACCCGAGTCCGTTTAGCCATGTCCATCTGTCTGTCTTGCTGTCTGACCGGATACAAGGTAACTTGAAAAATAATCGTCGGAATGTAATGAAATTTGGTTTCAATACATTTTAACAAAAAAATGGTTCGGAGTTTGAATTTGAGCAAAATCGGTCAACGGACACGCCCACCTCCCATACAACATACTTATATATTACTATTAGGAACCAATAACTCGAAAAGTATTACTTATATATTTATAAAATTTAAAACATATTGTTAGAATTCCAAAAATGGGCGTGATCCACCCACATTTGATTTTTTTTCGTATTTTACTGATTTTTTGTTGTGGAAATTTTAGTCGTAAATTATTAAAAATTTGTCCACCAAATTATATCACTTATATATCCAACAAGAGTGTAGAAAATTTCGTCTCAATATATTTTAGCCAAAATTAGGAACTGAGTTTGAAAATGAGCCAAATCGGTCAACGGACACGCCCACCATACAAGTCGCTTATATATAACTCTTCAGGAACTAATAACACGAAAAGTATTCAAGATATAGTTATACAATTTAAAAAGTATTGTTATAATTCAACTAAAAATATGTGGTCCAAAATGGGCGTGATCCGCCTACTTTTTTTCATTATATCCCGGGTTTTCATAGTGGAAATTTGATCCGTAAATTATTAAAATCAAATCTATGAAATATTAGACTTTCAAACTTTTAAATATAGGCGTGGTCCGCCCAATTATATTTTTCTAATTTTTTTTATTAGTTTTTATACTTTTATATAATTTTTTTTAAATTATGGGGATATAAGACGTAAATTTCTGATATGTGAATAATATTCTGAGGGTGGGGAGGTTCAGCATAATTAAAAACTTTAAAATTAAGGTTTGCAATTAAATATCCCACATTAATATCCCCACCAAAGCTGTAGGGTATTCCATAGTCGGGCCCGACCGACTATAAAAATCCGCCCATGTGACCTAACTTTCCCAACTAGTTTTTTATTGTATTAGGCTAAAGTTATCTTGTATATTTAGTGACAAAATAAATTCACTACACTTCATAAAGCTTTGAGTTTTTAGTGTGTACGATCAAAAGCATTGAGAGCATAATGCATATGAAATGCCGTACACTCAAACAAATTAAAACTATACACTACGAAAACAAAGATGTTTACACGAAATATCACAGCCCTAAATATCAAATTATTTAGATCGACTTTGAGACAAACATTTTTCAAACATCCCACAAATACGATAACTATTGCTGACATCCATCTTTCAAATTTACGATTATTTACAGCAACCATCAATTAAACATCTTACAAATAAGAAGATAGAGAAATATTTGGAAATGGTACTACATTAGAATACGCGGAGTAATTTTTTTTAAAGGGAATCAAATGTATTTTTGTTTATGTTATAATTAAAACAGAATCCCTGTTCTATATTGCCATCGTCTTTATAAATCCTGCGAAGGTAAAATTGTACAACGACTTGAGACTTCTTTGCGGAAGAACAAAGTCCGTCCGGCTATGCTGTCATCGAAGTAAACTCTAAAAAAAAAAAATTAAACTAATATTTATAGAAAAACTTTCATAACCATCTTGTTTTCTTAGTGTATGATTATATATTTTTATGCCCTAGACTAAGAGTGGAAGGGTATATTCAATTTAGTACGCCGTTTGTAACACCTAGGAAAAGTATGGAAAAGTATATATATTCTTGATCAGCATGACCTGAGTCGATTTAGCGATGTCCGTCTGTCAGTCTGTTGAAATCACAACTACTTAAACAATTGAAGAGTTAGATAAATGAAACTCATAATTTAGCTTACTTATATACCTACGCTGTACGTGCGAGATCGGTTCATTGTGACCTGTGATCTGACAATTTATATTCAAATAACTCATATAAAATTTACATCTGCAGTTCAATTTTATTGTATACGCCTTAGGTAAACTTTTTTGGTAAAATATATTGTTACGAAAAGAGTTAATTTGCTCCACTGTGCAAGAAATCAACAATAATAAATGAGACGCAAGACAATTCAGCGCACTGTGCAATGTGCGAGAAAGAGATGGAAGATCAGCACATTAAAACACATGAGTGCGAATGAGATGCCAATAGCATGCGTCTTTCACGAAACGAGTAGAAGGTTCTCGAAACAAGTCGAAGCTTGTCGAAACGTGTCGAACTGATGCCTGCAGTATATAAGACCGCGCATCTGAGGCACTGTACTTCAGTTGTGATTTAATAGTGAACTAGTACGTCTCGTGAGTGAACATTGTAAAGATAAATTGTAGTAATTCAGCAGTTGATATAAGTGATTATTTTTTAAGTTGTTATTTAAATTAATACTAGTTGAAATAATACTAGTTAAAACCAAAAATAAGTACGTTTTTATTTTGTACACAATCCAGCGATACGAACTTGTAGAACAGTTTTCCGTAGACTGAATTTCCGTAACATTGGTGTCAGAAGTGGGATTGTGATACAAAATGGTTAAATTCGAACAACTTAAAGTCGACCAGCTGAAGAAGGAGCTGGCGATCCATAATCTTCCAACTGTAGGTACGAAAGTAGAGCTACAAAAGCATCTAATGGAAGAATCAGAGAACCAAGGCATTAACCTCGCAGAGCACGAGTTTGATGTGGAAGCTGCAACAGCGTCATCGAAAAGTGTGGACACGGAGCAAAAAGTACAGTCCCATAGTTTTGATATGAGCCAGTTGCTCGGAGCTATACAACAACAGCTTCTAGAAAATTCGAACCAGATTGAAGAAAAACTTAAAACAAATGCCAACAAAACGGAACAGAAGCTTCAAGGAAATTCCAATCAACTTAAAACAGAACTTCTGGAAAATTCTAACCAACATCAAGTAAAAATGGAGTAACAAATGCAGGAACAATCGAAACAGCTTCTGGAAGTTTCTAATACACTTCATAGCAAAGTAAAAGATCTTGAGGAGCATGTAAGGGATATGGAAGTTAGCGTTGATGATAAAATTAATGGTATCGACCAGAAACTCCAGAAAATGCAAAAAGATTTCGAAGTGTTGCAAATAAATGGACCCTCACAACATGTTGTCAGTGGTACAAGGTTAAAGTCGCCGATATACAATGGAACCACATCGTTCAACATTTTCAAGCTGCAATTTGAGATCACGGCTGTCAGTAATCGATGGAATAATGAGGACAGCGTAGCCGCACTTATCGTGGCGCTTAAAGGAGGCGCAGCCGAAGTATTGCAGACTGTTCCAGAAAGTGATCGAAACAGTTATTTAGCGGTTATGTCTGCACTGCAACGAAAATACGACAGTGATCACATGAAGCAAATCTACAGAATGGAACTTAAGTGCCGAATGCAAAGAAATGGTGAAACATTGCAGGCGTATGCAGCGGACGTCGAGAGGCTTGCGCATTTGTCGTATGCAGATTCAACGAGTGATTTCATAGAAAAGTGCAAGATCGAAGCCTTCGTTGACGGTACACGTGATCCGGAAACACATTTACGGAAACTGTAACCACAGCGCTAACACAGGAGACAGCAACTACGTTGTGCCGACCAGCGCCAAAGGTCCGTAAACTAGATGTGGAGAATGAAGACCTACTTCAGGTAATTTGCCAAGCGTTAAAAAGTGGAGCTAAACCAGATTACACTGCTGCCAACCGAGACACCCAATTTAAAGGTAATGCTACAACTGTGATATATATGGGCATATGGCACGTGATTGTCGTAAAAAACGCAAGCGCTCAATGAATCCATTTGCAAATGAACCCCGACATGAAGAAACCCAGGATCATGTCCAAAATAACGTTAATTTTAATCAATCTTTAAACTAAAACGAGTCAGTTCTGTGGGGCACGATCTGACTCCCATAACCGATTGCCCCAGAATCTCCATTTCACAAATTGCTCGAAAGCCAAATAGCTTAACTGTCGAAGGACTCATTGATTGTACAGCATATATGGTAACATTGGATACGTGAGCTTCACACTCAATAGTAAGAAGTAATCTTGTTAACTAATATTTCCTCTGTTAGGGTCCTCTTCACCTGTAGCTGTTTGTAATCTTATTCCTACAAGCGGATCTACTCTTCACAGCTACAGGTGAAGAGGCCCCTATCAGAGGAAATATTACCAAGAAAATAACGATTGGTACTACGACAGTTAAGCATGATTTTATTGTGGCAGAAATAGTAGACGAAATAATACTTGGCATGGATTTCATGATAAGGAACGGTTTCCCACTAGATCTAACAAGAAAAATTTTGAGTTATGCCAACACAGAGATCCAACTAAACATTGATTGTGACCAGAGCCCGAAAATTAAACAAGTTATCGCTCACGAAAATAGAAAAATACCAGCTAATTTAGAAGCAATTGTTTGGGCGAAATTAAATGGAGATTGTGGGATAAGCAAGTTTTGGGTTATAGAAGCGAATGATGAGCAAATAAGCAGGAGTAATATTGTTGTCGGAAGAACATTAGTTGAAGCGACAAAAGACAAAGTTGTTCCAATAAGAGTTCTCAACATGAAAAACTCGTCCAAATTAATTAAAAAGGGAACAGTAATAGGTAGGTGTCAAGAGGCATCTGCGATTATAAATTGTGAAGCAAGTCAATCAAAAATCAACAATACACCGCAAATAGATAATAAATCTGCTCAAACTTTTATAAAAGAGTGGACCAAGGATTTGACTGCCAAAGAAAAGGGTAAAGTGCAACTAAATATAATATTGACAAATATCGGTGTATATTTGCTGAAAAGGGCCAAAAGGACGGCACAACTGCCATTGTAAAACATCAAATAGACACTGGTGATTCTAACCCAATTCTTCAACCACCAAGAAGGGTACCATTTGCGAAAAGAGACGAAGTATCACATTTGGTTGAAGAAATGCACACAAATGGAACGTGGTGAGAGTCCATGGAGTTCACCAGTAGTATTGGTGAAAAAGAAGGACGGTAGTACTCGGTTCTGCGTTGATTACCGAAAACTTAATGATGTCACCAAGAAAGATAGTTATCCACTGCCCAGAATCGATGAAACCTTGGATACACTATCTAATGCTAAGTGGTTTTCAACGTTGGACTTGCAAAGCGGTTACTGGCAAGTAGAAATCGATAAAAAAGATCGAGAGAAGACCGCATTCAGTACTGGAGATGGACTATGGCAATTTTTAGTAATGCCATTTGGACTATGCAATGCCCCAGCGATATTCGAGCGGTTAATGGAGCACGTATTAAAAGGTTTACACTGGAAAACATGCCTATAATACCTTGATGACATCATTGTTATGGGCAAGGATTTCAACGAACATCTCAGAAATCTAGAGGAAGTATTCCTTCGATTGAAAAATGCAGGTCTACAACTTAGCCCAAAGAAATGATCACTTTTCAAGAAAGAAGTCAAGTATCTGGGTCATCGAGTTACCACGGAAGGAGTGCATACCGATGAGGATAAAATAGATGCAGTCAAGGAGTGGCCCAGACCGCAAAATCTACCTGACCTATATATATATATATATATATATATATATATATATATATATATATATATATATATATATATATATATTAACTTTGTACATATATTGTAACGCTCCTTAGAAGGAGTGTCCGGTATGGAAAAGTATATATATTCTTGATCAGCATCACTACCCGAGTCCGTTTAGCCATGTCCATCTGTCTGTCTTGCTGTCTGACCGGATACAAGGTAACTTGAAAAATAATCGTCGGAATGTAATGAAATTTGGTTTCAATACATTTTAACAAAAAAATGATTCGGAGTTTGAATTTGAGCAAAATCGGTCAACGGACACGCCCACCTCCCATACAACATACTTATATATTACTATTAGGAACCAATAACTCGAAAAGTATTACTTATATATTTATAAAACATATTGTTAGAATTCGCCTAAAAATATATGTTCCAAAAATGGGCGTGATCCACCCACATTTGACTTGTTTTTCGTCTTTTACCGATTTTTTGTTGTGGAAATTTTAGTCGTAAATTATTAAAAATTTGTCCACCAAATTATATCACTTATATATCCAACAAGAGTGTAGGGTATTCCATAGTCGGGCCCAATCGACTATAAAAGTCCTCCCCATGTGACCGAACTTACCCATGTGACCTAACATTCCCAACTCGTTATACCCTACGGGGTATATTAACTTTGTGCATATATTGTAACGCCCCTTAGGAGGCGTGCCCGGTATGGAAAAGTATATATATTCTTGATCAGCATCACTAACCGAGTCCGTTTAGCCATGTCCGTCTGTCTGTCCGTCTAGCTGTCTTGCTGTCCGAATACAGAATAACTTGAGAAATACTGATCAGAATGCGATGAAATTTCGTCTCAATATATTTTAGCCAAAAGTAGGAACTGAGTTTGAAAATGAGCCAAATCTGTCAACGGACACGCCCACTTCCCATACAAGTCGCTTTTACATAACTCTTCAGGAACTAATAACACGAAAAGTATTCAAGATATTTGTTATAATTCAACTTATTGTTATAATTCAACTAAAAATATGTGTTTCATTATTTCCCGGGTTTTCATAGTGGAAATTTGACGGTAAATTATTAAAATCAAATCTATGAAATATTAGCCTTTCAAAATTTTAAATATAGGCGTGGTCCGCCCAATTATATGTTTCTAATTTTTTTTATTAGTTTTCTATACTTTTACATAATTTTTTTTTAATTATGGGGATATAAGACGTAAATTTCTGATATGTGAATAATATTCTGAGGGTGGGGAGGTTCAGCATAATTAAAAACTTTAAAATTAAGGTTTGCAATTAAATATCCCACATTAATATCCCCACCAAAGCTGTAGGGTATTCCATAGTCGGGCCCGACCGACTATAAAAATCAGCCCATGTGACCTAACTTTCCCAACTCGTTTTTTATTGTATTAGGCTAAAGTTATCTTGTATATTTAGTGACAAAAGAAATTCACCACACTTCATAAAGCTTTGAGTTTTTAGTGTGTACGATCAAAAGCATTGAGAGCTTAATGCATATGAAATGCCGTACACTCAAACAAATTAAAACTATACACTACGAAAACAAAGAAGTTTACACGAAATATCACAGCCCTAAATATCAAATTATTTAGATCGACTTTGAGACAAACATCTTTCAAACATCCCACAAATACGATAACTATTGCTGACATCCATCTTTCAAATTTACGATTATTTACAGCAACCATCAATTAAACATCTTACAAATAAGAAGATAGAGAAATATTTGGAAATGGTACTCCATTAGAATACGCGGAGTAATTTTTTTTAAAGGGAATCAAATGTATTTTTGTTTATGTTAGAATTAAAACAGAATCCTTGTTCTATATTTCCATCGTCTTTATAAATCCTTCGAAGGTGGAATTGTACAATGACTTGACAATTTGCGGAAGAACAAAGTCCGCCCGGCTATGCTGTCATCAAAGTAAACTGTAAAAAAAAAATTTTAACTAATATTTATAGAAAAACTTTCATAACCATCTTGTTTTCTTAGTGTATGATTATATATTTTTATACCCTACACTAAGAGTGAAAGGGTATATTCAATTTGGTACGCCGTTTGTAACACCTAGAAGGAAGCATCTCCGGTATGGAAAAGTATATATATTCTTGATCAGCATGACCTCCTGAGTCGATTTAGCGATGTCCGTCTGTCCGTCTGTCTGTCTGTTGAAATCACTACTACTTAAACAATTGAAGAGTTAGATAAATGAAACTCATAATTTTATATACCTACGCTGTACGTGCGAAAAAATTGGCGAGATTGGTTCATTGTGACCTGTGATCTGACAATTTATATTCAAATAACTCATACAAAATTTACATCTGCAGTTCAATTTAACTGTATACGTCTTAGGTAAACTTTTTTGGTCAAATATATATTGACTTCATGCTCAAATACATGGAAATAATGTTTTCCCGCGAAACGACTTGTGGTTCCCAAAAAAAAAATCGAAATTCGGTACACCTACCCATTTGTAAGTATGGGTATCAAATGAAAGGACATTCGTCAGCGATTGAAAGTTTGTAGTTATTTTCAGGATTTGTATACCCTGGTGACCTATATACCACTTTGAATGGTAACCACACATATGTGTAGGGTATTTATAGTCGGCTAAGACCGACTATAATTTTGATAATCCTAACTATCATAATAAAACCAAATTTAAAATTTCCCATGTGATAGTATTGGGAATTGAGAGAACTGCCATCTTGTGTATCAAAAATTTCAAATGGCTATTCGTGTTTTTCCTGATTATCTGTCAAAAACATAAAACAAAAATTACGTATTTTTTATACAAAAGTAGACATGGAAAAAAAAAGTTTCCAAATGCTCTCATAAATCTTTTTACAAGCATAATGTCTGAAATGTTGTCTTTGTAACGGTGTTAAACATACCTGCATTAGTTTGCCACACGTCATTTAAAATGAGTTTAAGTGATGAGAAAAGTACAAAAATCGTTAAATAATTTAACTAAATTTTTTTTTATTTTAATATGTCAGTTTTGCCTTTTCTGTCATTATAGTTTATAAAACTGGTTCATATTTGGTATGGTAGTTAAGAATTGTGATATGTACCATAGTACCTAATATTATCAGAATATCTCTTACGATGGTCAAGTTATATAGTTTAAGAAGAATGGTAGGCGTGGCAGTTGGCCAATCACGCCCATATTAAGAATGGTCATGTGCAATTACAGTATTTATCTAAATACCAATTATAAACAAAATATATCATTCCAAACAAAAGTTATAATCGTTTTACCATTTCAATTATATGACAGGTGGGCGTGGCAATGGACCAATCTTGTTCATTTTCAAATTGAAATCTATTCATAGTCCATGTATGCTTAGTGTAAAGTTTCGTTAAGATTGGCGCAAAACTGTGTTTACTGCGAGCTAGAAGTGACTTCTGTCCCACAGTGCAGTGTATTAAAACAATTATAAGTTTAATTTAAAAATTAAAATTTTTATTTTGTTATTTTTTTCTATTTAATAATTTAATAAATTATTATTTAGCCATATTTAGCAACTTAAGATTATGAATTTAACAGAAACAAATGCGTGCTTCCGCTAACGACACTTGCAAAAACACCAACGTTAACATTGATTACGTACTACAAAGTGGAAACTAGGAAGTTTGAGCATAAGGATGTATCCGTATTATTATAACCTACGCAATCATATAAATATACTTGAAAAATTTAGACAAATACGGTCTAAGATTAAAAATAGAGTAAAAATACAAACAAAATGTACTCTATACGCAGAGAAACGTGTCGTAAGATGATTGACTCAAAGCCGAGCAATTGTGATGAGATTCTTAAGATTAAATGATAAGAAACAAAGTATTGACATCTTATGATAGATTTTTGATAAACACAACTATACAAAGTTACTTAATTTTAATACAAATTTCATATTTTGTAGGTATTATATTGTAATACTCATATTTTTTGTCCAGCTAAAAAATGAACTGTTAAACATTTCAATTAATTTTATATACTAAACAGAAACTTTATGTAAGATGTATTTCTGTTTTTAAAAATTGTTGATTAATTTGCAAATGTAAAATACATTATTAAAATAAAAATATTATAAGTTTAAGTCGGGGTGAGAGCTTTTCATAGACAATGTTTACTCTCGCAGGTTTGCCATTACGGCCGAGAGGTAGCGTCGCATAGAAAAAATGTTTTCTATGAAAAAGATGTTGACAATCCCAGAGATTGAACCCGGGATCTTTCAGCTCGTAGTCAAATCACCATCGACTTTTTGACTCGTAGTCCAACGCACTAACTAAACGAGCCACCGACGCTACAATTAGAAACATATATCGACGCCCCTTACGAAAACTATTATATATTATTTCCCTTACGAAAATAAATATGTTATTTTTTCAGGTTCAGAATAAAAGTAAGTTATTGTTTTTGATGAGAAAAATAATATGTTTTATGGTTTTGCCAGGAACTCTATTATGTTTTTGATATTTCCGGGAATATGCACATGTATATCTGTATATCTACGAATATAAAAATGATTCAAATTTGCGACGAAGATTGGAATCGGAACCTACAGTTTAACGCCGAATCATAACTTTTCATGGGTGATATTTTTACTTTCGAAGCTTATCTACCAAGAGGTAGCGCGGTAAAGGAAAACATTTTCTATTTATTTTTTTCATGTTGCATTTGGTGGTGTTTGAACCAGCGACGTTTCGGCTGGTTCGACACTAACCTTCTGAGTCACCGACATAGTATATGGTAATGCATATTTTATATCATTATAGCGTAATTATTTTAAATTTTCTCAAACAAATTTTAGATATGACATATATAAAAACATAAAAGCAACGCAATATGATTTTGAAAAAAATATATTTCAATAAAAAGCTCCAATTTTCGTCTAAAAATTTGAAACATAATGATTTTCCACAGAAAACTGTTTGTTGTACTAATTTTGTGTGAAATTTTGAGAACATTATAATATTCCTTATTTAAGCAAATATGTAATCGTATTCGTTTAAAAGTGATATATACTTTTTTCGTAAGACAATTTTAATATAATAGTTTCGTAAGGGGCGTCGATATAATCGTATCAAATTGTACATAGCTGCACTAAAAGTATGTACCCTATATTTATTTTCCCAGTATGTTTACAAGTATATGAATTTATTGCACCTAGAGCTTAGTAGGGATTTTTGTAAATATATAAGTATAATTACATTTATCATTCTACAATAAATAACTTGTATCGGTAAAATGATATTCTAAATATTGTTCTTTTGATTTCTCGCTGTGTTGGGTTGATATTCGCGATCACGTTATATTATTTTGGTTGTTGAAATTTACGATACGTTGGCAGGAGCACACGAGCAGTCAGCGCAGCATTCTCCTCATTGGAGAAATAGTCGCGTCGAATAGGTCGAGCGGTGAACGAGGACAAGACGAAGTTCCTTGTGACAACGAGCAAAAAAGATTCCATGCGTGTTGGACAGAAGGTGAATTTTGACACCTACAAGTTCGAGATCGTGAAGGGCTTCGTCTACCAAAGACTTCAGCTTGGAGATTAATCGAAGAATAACTCATGCCAACAGGTGTTACTTTTTTGCAATTGAGAAGCAGATGCCTCTATCGCCGGACAAAAATAACGCTATACAAGTCGCTCATTATTCCCGTCCTACTTTATGATGCAGAAACATGAACTCTGGCCTCCACCGATGTGAAAGCACTGGGAGCGATCGAGAGAAAGATCCTCCGTAAAATCTTTGGCCCTATCTGCTTTGCTTGCTAACGAGTATCGTATCATGACCTGTATGAATTATTCGGCGACATTGACATAGTCAAGTGCACCAAAACCAGCTGCTTCGCAGGCTAGGTCACGAATGGATGAAAACGCTTCAGACAAGAAGGTGCTTGAAACAAGACTCGAAGATTACCAAATTGAGGACAACCTGGAAAGCTTGGTATTTCAAACCGGAGTCAGCGCGAGCAAAGCAGAAACGACTGGCGCAGCCAACACCGACACACGGTTGTAAGGTCAACTAGGTAAGTAAGTTTTCCTTTCATTTGAGTCACTCGGACTGACCTATAAAAAAAAAATAAAAAAAAAATATAAAAAAAATTAAAAAAAAATTAAAAAAAAATTTAAAAAAAAATTAAAAAAAAAACATTAAAAAAATAAATTAAAAAATAAAAAGATTACAAAAAAAAAAATTAAAAACGAAAAAAAATTAATAATCAATGTGTGATCAGGCTGACTGATTTTGAAATTAGGTAAAGATCGGGGATTTAATATCAGTGCCTGATTAAAAATGTGATGCTATTCGAAGTTCCTATCCTGATCTGGTTGCCTAATTAGGCTTCCTGATCTTATCCTTATCCAGATCTTACCGTTATCCTGACCTTATATTATTCGATTGCTGGAACACAACAGCGCAGAAAGAGCTAAGCAGTTTTGTCCAATCTCAATTGGATCTGCTACATATTAGAAGAGCTTTGCATGAACATACTGCGTCGTATGAAGAGGACGTCGAACATTATGTCGTACCCTATTCCATATCATCATTGCAAAACAAATTACACTGGCGTAATTTCAGGCGGATTATGCCTTAATTATTTCTATCCACCGTGTGCTTTAAAAATTACTCCCAATGTGACATCACAAATGCTAGAGGCTATATCGAAGAGCATTGGCGGGTTGATTTATCGTTGCAATGTTGCAATTAAACCGCTCTGACATTATCTTCAGCGATCTGTCTAGTGATACATCAGTTGATGATCTCTATAACATGGTCGTCAACATTTTTAAAGTTTACGATATTGGGCTCGAGTTTTATGAAATTAACTTTTGTACGTTAATTCGTAAGAGGTCGGCAGTCATGGTGAAGTTTAAGAGTGTTCATAAAAGGGATATTTTGATGAAGAAATATCTAGCGAAGCAATCGTGTTCTTAAACTGAGTCAGACACATGATACGGATATTGACTCTAGAGTTTATTTAAACGATCACTTAACGTCTGCTGCCGCAAACTGCACTACATCTGTCGGTAGCTGTTAAAAACCAAATATATTATACGGTTTAAGTTCAAGTATGGGGATGTCCTAGGGTAAAGGTAACCCTCCCGGATGGTAATGAGAAGATATTGGAATTATTACAAGTTGCGAATTTATTGGATGCTGTTGAAGATCGATTTGCTGAAATTAACGGGAGATATATTTTCCTACAGACTAATTTTTATCGAAACCAAATTGATCACGTTGTGATTGACGGAAGGCACGCTTCGAGCGTGAAGGACGTACGCACTATCCGAGGTGCCAATATGGACTCGGATCATTACCTTGTAGCAGCCATGTCCGCACACGCTAAAGCGCTGCGAAGAACGTACGGAACCAATCGCAGAGAAAGCTAGACGTCGGAAAGCTGCAATCACAATGGACAACGCAAGCCTTTTCCACTCGACTCTCACACCTGCTTAGACAAGGCACTCCTCCTCTCGATGATATAAGCGCGCAGTGGAACCATATCTCCCGCTCTATGCGTACGGCTGCCGAAGAGGTGCTTGGAAGCCAACGCCCCCTGAGGAATCAGTGGTATGACCAAGAGTGTCGCGCGGCCACTGCAGACAAAGACACTGCGAACAAGTCCACCCTGCAGTCGATAGCTAAGCGTGCTGCGAAGGAGCGATACAAAGAGAAGAGAAGGGAAGAGAGACGTCTTTTCAGGCGTACAAAAATAGAGGCAGAAAGACGTGAGTATGAGGAGATTAAGATGCAAGGGGACAGAAATGAGGCTCAAAAATTCTTCGAGAAAATAAGACGCCTAGCCTCTTCTTGTAAAGAGGAGAACGGCAATCTAGTCACAGATATCCAGAGCACACTGAAGATATGGTAGTATAACTTATCTAAACTGCTGACCGGTGATGATGACAGCAATTCCACCGATATAGAAGTAAACCCGGCAACCCCAGTACTTGATGACGACGTTGAGATTCCGGCACCCGACCATGACGAGGTCAGAACAGCCATTGCTCGGCTGAAAAACAACAAAGCCGCAGGTGCTGATGGCCTACCTGCTGAGTTGTTTCAGACCGGAAGCGACGAGCTAATAAAGAGCATGCACGAGCTCGTAAGCAGAATATGGTCGGATGAAAGCATGCCAAGTGACAGGAACCTCAGTGTACTCTGCCCAATCCTTAAGAAAGGGGATCCCACTATCTGCGCCAACTACCGTGGGATCAGCCTACCTAATATACCATACAAGATTCTATCGAACGTATTATGTGAAAGACTGAAGCCCATCGTCAACAGACTGATTGGACCTTATCAGTGCGGCTTCAGACCTGGAAAGTCCACCATAGACCAGATTTTCACATTGCGCCTAATCCAGGAAATGACCCTAGAAAAACAGATCGACACCAACCACCTATTAGTCGACTATAAAGCCGCCTTCGACACTCCGATAAGGGAACGATTATACGCCGCAATGTCTGAGTTCGGTATACCTGCGAAACTTATAAGGTTTGCAGGATGACCCTGAACAACACACGTAAAAATAGTCCGTGCGTCTTGGACAAAAAGCTGATTTTGACACCCACAAGTTCGACATTGTGAAGGACTTCGTCTATCTGGGATCCAGCATAAACAGCAACAACGACGTCAGCCTGGAGATCAAACGGAGAATAACTCTTGCCAACAGGTGCTACTATAGGCTCAGTAGGCAATTGAGAAGTAGAGCCCTCTCTCGCCGGACAAAAGTAACGCTCTGCAAGTCACTCATCATGCCCGTCCTACTTTATGGTGTAGAAACATGTAATCTGGCCTCCACTGATGAGAGAGTACTGGGAGCGTTCGAGAGAAAGATTCTCCGTAACATCTTTGGACCTCTCTGATTTGCTAACGAGTAGTATGAGTTATTGAGCATGAGCTGTATGAGTTATTTGACGACATTGACATAGTCAAGAGCATCAAGATCGAGCGACTTCGCTGGTTAGGTCATGTCGAACGAATGGATGAAAACACTCCAGCCGAGAAGGTGCTTAAATCGAAACTCGAAGGTGGACAGCGTAGAAGAGGGCGTCCAAATTTGCGTTAGAAAGACCAAGTTGAGGACAACCTGGCAACGCTTGGTATTTCTAACTGGCGTCAGCTCGCGCAAAGCAGATGCGACTGGCGCGGCTGCATCTCAGCTGCCAAAACCGACCCACGGTAGTAAGGGCCATTTAAGTAAGATTAATTTTTATATTTTTAAAATTTTTATTGATTAATAACTGCTTTAATTTTTGGAGATCTTGGTTGGGTAGTGTCAGTTTTGCTGACTGCTTAATTGGCGGTCCTGGAGGTTGGGATGATTACATAAAGCCAGAGTCTCTCTGATACAGATCTCATTGATCATTAACATATATTATTTTGTTTATATGCTCTACTGTAATCAGTTATTTTGCGGATCATTTTTTTGTGTACTCTAGAATTTTTTAATGTAAAAGATTATAATTTTGGGAGTAAAATGGATTTATTCAATTTTTTAATGTAAAAGATTATAATTTTGGGAGTAAAATGGATTTATTCAATGAATTTAATGAAATGTTTTATAGTATTATAAATGTAAATATTGTACAAATTTTTGCACGAATATGAGGGGACTTTTTACAGTCATGTCTTTGAATACCAATTTAGGTTCGATTGTCACCAGTCGTATACTTAAATCTATTTTAATTAATGAGTTTTTTTAATGTTGCGCACTTTAATGCGCAAAGTATTGTGCCTAGACATAATGCTCTATTAGAAGATCGGCTGCTGGACGCGGTGGGTGTTTCTGAAACATGGCTATAAAGTTATGTGTCAAATAATGCGGTTAGTATTAAAGGATACCAT
This sequence comes from Dryomyza anilis, assembly GCA_951804985.1. Classification (NCBI taxonomy): domain Eukaryota; kingdom Metazoa; phylum Arthropoda; class Insecta; order Diptera; family Dryomyzidae; genus Dryomyza; species Dryomyza anilis. The sequence goes on from OX638130.1 coordinate 48,978,309, forward strand.
GTACACAGACACGATCGTGTTGGACTTCGATGCGGTGCACTATTGGTCAGAAACCGCATTAGCGTCTCATAAATACTTTAGGTGAAAATCTTCGGAAATGAATGAAATAAACGGTTTTAGAAAGATAAAATATTGAATTTTCATAATCAAAAACATTTTTTGTACTATTTTTATTTTAAAAATACGAAACACATGTTCACATGTTCAAACTTAAAAAAAAATAATTAATTTTTTTAAAGATTTTTTGAGCAATATTTTAAGTGCTTTTTTCGAAATGTTTCGAACCAAAAGTATATTATGTGATACCATTTTGGAAAGCTATGACATTCAGCTTTCAAACATTGCTTTTAAAATTGTTATGATATGCTTATGTACACTGTAAAAAATTAAAGAGTAGGTTCATATTTTAAATTCTTAAACTTATACTTTGGTTAAACTTTTAACTATCGCGCTGTTCCTCACAGACATAAATTTTAATGAATTTGTATATACACTTTAATGGTTATTCATAAAAATAGATGCAGAATGTGCGCATATGTGCGCAAAATATGTCAGAGCCCAAAATGTAAGACGGGTCAAACATTTTTTTTTTTTTCAATATTTCTAAATCTAAAGAGTTAATTAAATATAGTGATACTACTTACGTCCTGACAACCATTTCAATTTATATTTCATAAAAATAGGTTGAGCGGTACAGAATTTATAGTAATTTTATTAATCGCATATACATTAACCTCGAAAATATGCGATTAATACCCTTCATTATAATATTTATACTATATGAACATTGAACATACGAAATATTACTGCTGGCATTAAAACACATAATTTGAAATCATCAAAATCGGTTATTCCGTTCATGTTTAATTACGTTTTCCTCAATGGACGAAATACATGAAATTGCGATATTACTACAGTTGTTATTCAAGAATAATGCACTGAACTTGATATATAAAAAATGTCTCTTTCGCTTGTCCGATTCTTTCCATTTTTGGAACAGAGTAAGGTACAATCAATATCTAACTAAATACAAAAATTATCTAACGAAATACAAATGTTAAAGTTAAATATGTTGAAAAATTTTAATTTTTCAAAAAAAAATGAAATTTAATATATGAAATGTGCCACTCCCTGAATTTCAATTCCGTCCACTTTTGGAGTAGTGTAAGGTGCAGGCATAAACTTATTTAATCCAAACTTTTAACTGTTTATCTTTTAAAAGAAAAAAAATCAGATAAATAAGTGTTAAAAACACCTTTTTCAAATACGAAAATAGAACTCCTCTTTTTCATATTTTCTCATTTTTTCACAGAAATATGTATAACTAATAACTATACGAATCCAAAATTGCATTCAGTTATCTCTGTTAACAATGTCAGTGTTATACATTAAACTTTTACATTTGAAACTGTCATTCCCCCTTTGTCAAACGTACAATAAGCTAACTAAGTTCAAAGTTTTGTTCGTTTATCTCTTAAACTTCAAAAGTTATATGCTTATAAGTGCGAACATTATTTGTATGACATACATATATAATAGTGCCACGCCCTTTTCACATTCCAGCCATTTTTATACTATCGGAAGATACAGACATAGAGTAAATAAATTCAAAGTTTCATCAATTTATCTCTTAAAATACATAAGTTATAGGCATATATAATATCATTGAACTTTCGTTAGTAAAAAGTGCGACTCCCCCTTTTCTAACTGCGCCCATCATCACAACAGCAATATACTTCTATTAACTAATTGTATCCAAAATTTTGTCCATTTACCTCTTGTACAACAACAGTTACAGATTTATGAGACGGAAAAATGCCTTCTGACCCACTGTGCCTTGTTTCCGATAGATTCACATCTAGTGTGATACATGAATACCGGGATGAAAGGTCGGTTAAAGCATTGTTCGTTGAGGTTGTTGTTAATGTGCGGATCAAGGTTATGATTGGTGTGATAATTAGCCGCATGGGCATTTTGAGAGATGTGAGAGCATTTTAGGTGATGTCTCTGTCATGTATTTTACATTGGAGATTTACATTGAAGATTTCAATTAGATTTTATTCGTTAACAGTGACTTGTGAGAAATTTTAGCGATCGGTGTTATATACCGATTATTCATAATTCTTTACCTACTCATTTTGACAGTCATCACTGCTCTACTTCATTAATTGAATTGTTTCTCGCAGTGACTTGGTTGAACGGAGGGCCAGTTTCAAGTTCCTGTTCTCAATTCGAATCATTCTTTGATATTTAAATCATATAATCTCTTATTCGTAATTCTACAGATTTTTACTTCACACTAAGAAAACAAAGATGATTACCAGAAATGTCACAGCCCTATCAAGTTATTTACAGATTATTTACGTCGTCTTTGAGACAACCATCTCTCAAACTTCCGACAAATACTATAAATATTGCTAGCAACCATATTTCAAATTTAGAATTCGCGAAGTAATGTTTATAAAATGAAATGAATCAAATGTATTTTATGTATTCTAGAATTAAAACAGTATCCTGGTTATATCGCCATCGTCTTTATAAATCCTTTGAAGGTAAATCTGTACAGCGACTTGAGACTTCTTCGCGGATGAACAAGTTCGGCCGGCGATGCTGTCATCAAAGTAAACTCTGAAAAATATAATAGTTTTCCATCACGTGTTGATAATTTCAATCCCAGGAAATTTTATTTTCACTTTTTTACACCACTGAATTTACTTAATTGTTGTGGATAAATCCAGCGTCAGGATAATTATGCCCGTTTCCTTTTTTATAGTAGTAAAATGTCAAAATAAGCCAACAGTTTTGTTGCAAATGTCCAAGAACTCAGGATGTTTGCTATCAGTCAACTGTAAATATCTCAATTTTCATTGCGGTTGTGGCAAACACCTCGTAACTATATGTTATATTTAAATAATAATAAGAGTTTTGCTGCAAGTATGTTTAAATTATGGGATGTTTGAATATTTACTACAATGCGCAAATTTAAACAGATAGTTACAGCAAGACTTTGATAAACATCTTGTTTTCTTAGCCCTGCTTTCTTTTTCTCTTTATAACTATTTAAAGGTAGGATATATATACTTCAGCTTGTGGTATTTTTCTGAATTATTGTTAATATAAAAATAGTCAAGTGTCTATCGTAAATAGAAAGGTGAAAAAAAAAAATTTACAAATCTTACGTGAAACGACCATTTTGGTCCATTATACATTTTTCATTTTCTCGAAACAAAATAATGAAGAATTCTTTAGTATTTATTTGGAATAAATGCAGGTCACATGAAAAATTTTGGAAAAGGAAAAAATTTAATAGTTGGTTTAATGAAGTAAGAATTAGGAAAGTTAGAGTCAGTCTAACGGATTTATAAATACCCTACACATATGTGATAACATCTGTTACTATTTAGAGTAGTCCAGAGGTCTCCAAGGTGTAGGAATCCTAAAAATATCTGAAAATACACTTAGGCTGGTATGAAGTGAAATTCACCGGTGGATGTCAGTGTTATATGAGTTATTTAATATAAGTGGTTGGTTCACAGATCATAATAAACGTATCATGGCCATTTTCAATAGCAGATATTATAGGTATAAAAAAAATCCAACGTCTAAGTTTCCATTACCTAACTCTTTTAGTTTTAGTGTAATCGTGAATTAAACATACATACAGAACACAGACAGACGCACAAATAGATGGACATACTGACGGAAAGACATGCAAACAGCTAGACCGACGGACATCGCTACATCCTGAGTCGATGTAGCGATGTCCGATGTAGCGAGGTCACACTGATCAAGAATATATACACTTTTCCTTACCGGACATGACTCCTTCTGGGTGTTGCAAACGGATGACCAAATGGAATATACATTTTCAAGTTTAGTGTAGGGTATGAATAGCAACAAAAATAGCAATAATGCGCATAGCTGATTTGACTGCATGATGAAATGTAGTTAGGGGAATCACAAAACTAATTTTGGTGATTTACAATATTTTTTCTTATGGTTTTCTAATATAATTTGTATGACAAGAGGTAACAAACAATTTCGAACACTTAATGAATAACCCAAATGATTTATTGAGCATTCAAATATTTTTTTTTTGCGTAAATATTATGTTTCCAAACCATTAAATCAAAACAGTTGTAAAAAATAGGTTTACTTTGATTTTTTTACCATAATAGAGTATGGATCAAAATGGTCCATTAACCTATGATTCGTAACTTTTTTTAACCCAACAGCACAGTTAGTGCAGATATTACAACAGCATAAATATTGAGCAATGTTTATCGGAATTAGATGATATGGATTTTACGTCTTTAAACCTCAGCTCAAATGCAGATGACATATTTGAATTTTTCGGAGACCAAATAACTTGTTCATATAATACACATGTTAAGTTAAACGTTTTAAGGAAAAACATTTAATCATTGGATGCATTCGTGTGAGATTATGGTCGCAAAAGAAAAGAGGGGTTTTGCGTTCAGTGTTTATTGTGAAAACCGAAATACTTGGCGAGTATTGTGATTATAGAAATAATTTAAAATCAACTATTTGCAACTATTTCTGACTGCTCAAATAAACAAATTTGGACAAAATTAAGAAGTATGGGTGTGATTCGAGAGAATCTTACATGGGTGTGATTCGAGAGAATCTTACATGGGTGTGATTCGAGAGAATCTTACAATTTGAATGTTAATGAATTTAATGATTTTTCATTATTACCTTTTATACTATTTCACAGTGGGCTGGGGACTAGATATTTTGGCCAAAATTAATTATCTCTTTATCTATAACTCTAATTTGTATAAAAAATTGTATTCATATGATTTCGATAACGCCGATTTAAAATATGTTATAAACAAATTAAAATTCAAAATGGCGGATTCAATATGGCATCCAAAAATTTTAAATTTGATGGCATGATCATGAAAATCTGTTTATATATAATAAATGTGCCAGAAAAGTCGAATCTGATCTTAATTATTTTAAATTCAAAACGGCGGCTCTAAAATTTGAAAAAATAAAAACACGGTTTTCATAACCTTCAATATCAGATAAGAATTAAAGTTAAGAATCAACGTATATATTTACATTGTTGAATTAGTAAAATATTCAAAAGAAACATTTTTTGGAAAATAAAATTTAGATACAGGTGGTTTTTTACATATGTGCCGGCCTTCACAGGGCTTCACGCGATATTGAAAAAATTGGTATGCAGTTTTGTTTTACGGTCTTATGTGCATGTAGGAAGGGTGCAAATTTTTGCACATTTGGCGAATTTGCAACGATATGGCTTTTTAAGAACTAGTTCAGCTTTCCACAAGCACAATATGAACTAGTAGTCATCGAATAATGGTTTTTATTATACGTTTGATACTGATTTATCTGGAAACTGGTAAAGTTTGTTTAACTGATAATTTCATTGATACAGTGTCTTCATAGAAAGTTAAAATTTCCGAATAATGCCTGTTTTACTTTCCCATAATATGTTTCCATATTTTTAAGATTAGTTTTCAAATTTATTTGAAATTAATAGAAATAAAGGGTTTATTGCAAAAATTTAAAAACAACATCGAAGCAAAAAACGAAATAATTCAGTTCAAAGTTTTGGAAAAATGGAAAAGATAAATCCACATAACATATGTAGTAACAATAATCAAGAATTTAAAAAAATAAAGAAATTTAATCTTCCGTATTGGAGGGATTTTTTTATTTTTTTGTTACATTTTTAATATCAGATTCATGATCAGAGACCTCGAAACCAAATTTGTACTAATTTTCTTTGAAATACTGTCATATTAAGGAATTTCATCCGCCATATTGGATCCGCCATATTGAATTCAATATTTCTAACGTCAGATTCGTAATCAGAGACCCCGAAAACGTATGTGTACTAATATCCTTCCAGTAATATTTAAAATTTTCATCCGCCATATTGAATCCGCCATTTTTAATTTTAAATTTTTGATATCAGATTCAGAGACCTCGAATACATTTAAGTACCAAATATCATTAATTATGACAAAACTTTTTAATTTTCAGCCTCACTGTGCTTTTGGAAAAAATTGTTTAAAACGCGCGCATTTGCATGAAAGAAAAACTTACGTGAATTGTACTTTTTTCTTTTATTTGAATAAGAACATATTAAGTGATATAAAAACAATAATTTTAATAAAATCGATTAATTCGTCTTTTTGGTGTAACTCTCTAAAGTTGGTAATTTGGTATGATTTATTTTGAAATTTTATTCCAAATATTAAAGGTTTTACTAAAATTATCGTAAAATTGTCAAATATTTCTGAAATGTAATATTTTTTTTCAAAAAAACAAGGAATTACAGTGCTACATTTTGGTTTACCAAGTTTTTTGTATTTTTATGTAAAAAAATACAAAAAACCCTATTTTCATTGGTCTGTATTTTTTTTAGTTTCACGAGGATTCAACATCAAACTATTTTTGTCAATATATGATCTATGCTGAATCCATATCTGCATATCTGCGCGAAATTAAGTCTTTTTATTTTAAAATGTAAACCATTTTTCAAAAATTACTTTTTTATTCTATTAACATAAAAATGACTATTTTATTCTATTAATATGCGTTTGTTCCGCTTCTCCATTTGGCTGATCCGATTTTTCTTAAAATGTTTACCACAGATTCGGTGGGGTCTGGAAGTCTATTTTTTATTTCGCAATTCCACCGAAAGGGGGCGTAAATGTATATCTCTATATCTCTGTAACCACCAAGCCGATCTGGTCAATATTTAAGATAGTAACTCTTTGTGAAAACCTACATAAGCTACAACTGAGTTCTGACTTTCACCACCAGATGCCGCTAATTTTAGGAACTTTGTAACTTCTGAACCATTTGGACCCTTTTGGTGCAGAAATTTAAAATAGTGACTCTGTGTTAAGTATTAATTTATCTAAACTTTAAATTAGCTATAAATTTTACCACCAGAGAGCTTAAAGAACCTAAAGCCATATTTCTGTAAGCACAAATTATATAGACTCTCTGTAGGGAACGGTTAACGTAGAAATATTAGTTCCGAATTTTACCACCATAGGGTACTAATTTTTACATCTCGGTAACCTCTCTCTCAACCGATTTAGACCAAATATTACAAAGTAACACTGTGTTGAATACCGATTCATTTACACTATAATGAAGTTTAAACTATAAATAAGTATTTAATTAATATGTAAATTTAAAAACTAAATTTATAATTAAAAAAAAACTTTAAAAATAATTAAACTTATTGTTTTGAAAAATATGAGCAAAAATATATTAATATATAAGAATTAAATGAAAATATAAAAAAATTTATGTATAAAACTACTTTCTTGCATTTTCATTAAAATAATGCAAAAAATGATAAAAGTATTCAGTTTTGTTGGGGTTTTTTTAATTAAGTCCTCAATTCTCAATTGCAGAAACCTCCTATTCAAGTAGACAAAAAAACTCAGTTTCTCAGTAGATTTCTACTGAGTCGGTATTCTATATAAAATACTGCTGAAAATTTATGTTTTGGAACATAAAAAAAACTCAAAAAAGTTTTTTATATTCATTTTTTTTCAAACGAAAAAATTTGTTGAACTTGGATCAGAGGGTAGCACAGTTGTCTTACATTCCGTAGTCACAAGTTCAAATCTTGCTGACTACATTTGTAAATCTTGCTCTTTCATGAATCCATTGTAAACATTGCTTCACAATGCACTTCGTAAAAATATCAGAAATTTTAAGTTTCCATCGTAATTTTAATATCCTGTTAATAATAGCGCTTTTTGTAAGGTAGGGGTTAGTAGTAGACACTTTATTATTAAATCCATTTCGTACAATTCACCGAAGATATGTTAAATATGTTCGTCGAAGGTCGAATTGTTCTTTATCGAAAATGAATGAGTAATTCGCTCTTAAAACACAATTTGATTAAAACACAAACTGAATTTTATTTTTTACTTAACTTTAAATATTTACAAAAATTATGATTTTTAAAATTATTAATTTTTAGTTAATAGTTACAGTTTCATGGCTTGCCAAACACATAAAATGATACCTTTTTCGAGTTTCGAATAACATTTTTGTATTGTTGCACATAAAATTGTCTTTAAACTGATAAGAAGTACTTATCTAAATAGTAAAATTATGCACATCTAGCCAAAAACATAATATATTTTGAATTATAGTAACTTGGCCAATTTAAATTTTATTAGATTGTTTTGTATAGGTTGTTTTGTTCTGTATGGGGTTATATGCAAGTAATGCCCGTAACTTCAACGAATGGATATCTACTGGTGCCTAGTTATCTATCGTGTAAGCAAAATTTCGTAATTTTAACGTATAGTTAAGGAGAAAAAAACAGCGGATAGTTAAGAGATATCTGTTCGGTACGAACACCACTATTACACCACTATCTTTATTAAGTCTTGGATCTACATTTCCTTACAGACTAAATACATTTTATAACTTAAAATTAAAATTTATAACTAAAAATTAACATTAATCATATAAATTAAGTAGCTCATTTTTAAATTGTTGTTTTGAAAACGAAAAATTTAGAAAATGATGGATATTTAAACGATTAAATTCAATTAATGTCCTAGTAATAGGTTCAATAAAAGAATAATGTGTATGGTGTGTTGAGATTTTAAATAATGGCAATTGACGAACTTGTCTACAAAAACGTTAAAATTTATCAACAGTAATAAATCATATCAATCAATATTACCACAAACAATTTCATAAACAAATAGCAAAGACTGGATCATTTTACGATTTTCAAGTGAATATAAGTTAATGAGCTTACATCGGCAAAGGATACGAAAAACTAATTCCAGCTATAGCAAACTTTATAAACTTTCTCTGTATATGTTCAATACGGTTAAAATGAGTTGCATAAAAAGGGTTCCAAATAAAAGAACCATACTCCAACTTTGATCTAACAAATGCAAAAAACAAAATGTTAACTGTGTACGGATCTTTAAATTGATTACTGTTACGACGATAAATGCTTGCATGGCATAGGCTTTCAGAATAATGTAATTCAAATGCCCAATAAATCTAAATTTTGAATCAAGGAGAATACCCACATCTAAAATGTCTTTAACGGATTTGAAAGCTATATTTCCAATCTTATATGATGAAAAAATCCTATTATAAGATTTCGAAAATGTAATCTGAAAACATTTATTAATGTTTAATAGTAATCGGTTTCGATAACAACATTCAACAGCATTATTTAAATCATTTTGAAGATAAGTTACATCATTAATGTTATTTATTTTGAGAAATATTTTCAAATCATCAGCATACAAAAGAAATTTAGATTTTATGAAGCAATTGCTTATGTCATTTATAAACGGATTAAAAAGCAGTGGCCCTAAGACACAACCTTGAGGAATGCCAGATGTTGCTATATATTGTAATGAGCTTGTATTTTCAATTACTACAAAGTTTTTTCTATTATGTAAATATTATTTAAGTCAAGGTAAAAATAAAGAGTGAAATACTATTTTTTTCCAGTTTTGCAATTAGAGCAATTTGGGATACTTATCTACTAGTTGAATTTACATATACATACAATTACATATAACATTAATAATTTAAAAACAAAGTATTAAATTAAAGCAACATTTAAACATTAACAAATACGTTGCACATCCAAAGTTTTTGATTGCCATTTTGGTTAAATTTAAAAATAAAAATTAAACAATGAGTGATTTTCTGGATATAATATCTTTGAAAATATCCACGACAGGAGTTAAATTTTTATTCGAGCATGTAGTTTATTTCTAGAAAATGTGGTTCCATTAAAAAATTATGAGTTTAAACTTTATTATTAATGGTTTACTAAAATTTGAAAATATTTGGGGTGTGCATCGACTTTTGGGTTGAGAGTATTTTACGACAGGTGTACATAATTATACAATCTACTAATAAGACAATATTTGAACAGCTAAGTGTGACATATTGTTTTAAAGAAAAATGCTAATCAAAACTTTTTAGAATAAAATTAGAAAAATGTCTACAGTTAAAATTGATATGGTAAGAAAAATTCAACACTTTATGTGTCTGGCAAGCTATGAAACTGTAACGGTTAACTAAAACTAGTAAACGATTTAAATTGAAAAAAATCTAGTGATATATTTTTATACTTTAATCAATAATATTTTAACTGAAAATGGTCTTTAAAAATTCAGGAATGTCCTTAAGCTTTTTGCGCAACATCACAGGATCAATATTTTTTCTTTTTAAGGCATGTTTTTAGTTTTGAAGGTCCAAGTACCAGAAAATCGACGAGTAGCGAAAGCAATACAAATTTGAATTAGTCTAGTGGACAGTCACCAGACAGTCCAGATTTTCGTGCACGGATAGAAAAGATTTGTTTGAATATGTTTGAATGTAATTAAAAAATAATACGAAATCACCATACATGTATTACGAATGAAGTGTAATTAAATTATTGTTCAGATGGTAATAACATATTACTATGTGTAAACATTTTATGTATTCCCCAGCAGAATCTGTCAAACTTATCCTAAATATAAAATTTTAATTGCATTAGAATATATATTTCTTGGCAGTTTATTTGGTTATAACCATGGTTGAAGTATATACAGGTTAGTTCATCTAGACAGTTAGTTGGCACTATGCTGAGAATGTTAATAAGAAAATTTAAAAAATACAAAAATTAATTGTCAATTCAAACTTTATTTCAAGGTTATGTTTTATGCACTTTAAATTGGCTAATTTATTAAAATTTCACACCACAAATTCACATTTTCACTTTTGTTATACACTGCGATGTTCTTCTGAAGCCCATAGACAGCTTGAAAAGTACCGAAGTGTTGTAATTTTTAAATTCCCACGGGACCCCACTAAAAAGTTTAAGCACGTTAAAAAAGTAATTCACAAAAAATTTTGGCCAAATCGAAAAACGTCGCGTAACGCGATTTTCTGTTTTTAGCCCATTTAAAATCGTTAGTAGGTAGGTCAGATTAAAGCTGAATAACTTTTTATTTTGATGAAATTTTGGAATCTTGAACATAATTCACTACAGATTACAGTGAAATTATTTAAATTTTTATCCGACCATAAATAATTTATTAGCCGATTTTTACATATACTTTTCTTAGATAGTTCACACCCATTTTCGCCATCTTGCTACAGATTTAATTTGAGCCGATAACTTCTCTTAAATATCCAATAAACATAATTAACATAAAAAGAATTTTAACACGTAGCATGTGCGCTTTGGTAGTTATTTGCGTACTATAAAAATAAATTGTTACAACTATTTTTGTTGACATATAAATGGTCAGATCACAGGTCACAATGAACCGATCTGCCCAATTTTTTATGAGTTTCATTTATCTAACTCTTCAATTGTTTAAGTAGTAGGGATTTCAACAGACAGACAGACGGACATTGCTAAATCAACTCAGGAGGTCATGCTGATCAAGAATATATATACTTTTCCATACCGGAGATACTTTCTTCTGTGTGTTACAAACGGCGTACCAAACTGAATATACCCTTTCACACTTAGTGTAGGGTATAAAAAAGGTTTGCCAGAGTGTAAAAAAGGCATTTTTAGGCAAAGTATATCAAAATAGGCAAATTTACAAAATAATTGAAAATATGGCAAAAATGGAATTTTTTGTCAAAAGACAAAAAAAAAACTTGCCCTGATAACTTGTCAATACAATTCAGCGCACTAATCAATGTGTTAGAAAGAGAGCGCATTAAGCAATGTGCGAGAAAGAGATGGAAGACCAGCACATTAAAACACATGAGTGCGAATGAGATGCCAATAGCATGCGTCATTCACGAAACGAGTAGAAGGTTATCGAAACAAGTCGAAGCTTGTCGAAACGTGTCGAACTGATGCATGCAGTATATAAGGGAGCCACATCTGAGGTACAGCACTTCAGTTGTGATTTGATAGTGAACTAGTGCATCTCGTGAACGAACATTGTAAAGATAAATTGTAGTAATACAGCAGTGGTTATAAGTGATTGTTATTAAGTTGTTATTTAAGTAAATAAAGTAAATTAATACTAGTTGAAATAATACTAGTTAAAACCAAATATTAGTGTGTTTTTATTTTGTACACAATCCAGCGATACGAACTCGTAGAACAGTTTTTCGTAGACTGAATTTTCGTAATATTAGTGTCAAAATTAGGATTGTGATACAAAATGGTTAAATTGGAACTTAACAGTTTCAGATAATGGCTCAAGAAAATTCCAAACAACATGAAGAAAATTCCAATAAATTGGAACAGAAGATTCAAGAAAATTCCAATCAACTTAAAACAGAACTTAAAGAAAATTCCAACAAAATGGAACAGAAAGCTCAAGAAAATTCAAATCAGCATAAAGTGGAACTCCTGGAAAATTCTAACCAATATCAAGTAAAAATGGAGCAACAAATGCAGGAACATTCGAAACAGCTCTGGAAGTTTCTAATACACTTCATGGAAAATTAATGAGCTTGAAGTGCATATAAATAACGTTGATGAGAAATATCAAGTTATTGATAAAGAGCTTCAGGAAATACAAAAAGATTTGCATTGCAGGTAACAGGTCCAACAACGCATGTTGTCAGTGGTACGAAGCTGAAATCGTCAATGTACGATGAAACCACAGCGTTAAGCATTTTCAAGCTCCAATTTGAGACAACGGCTGTAAGTAATAGATGGAACAATGAAGAAAGCGTGGTCGGACTTATAGTGGCTCTGAAATGAGATGCAGCCGAAGTATTGCAGACTGTTCCAGAAAGCGATAAAAATAGGTACACAGGGGTTATGGCTGCACTGCAACGCAAATACGGCAGTGATTACATGAAGCAGATCTACAGGATAGACCTGAAGCACCGAATGCAACGAAATGGTGAAACATTACAGGCGTATACAGCGCACGTTGAGCCTCTCGCGTATTTGTCGTATGCAGATTCAACAAGTGATTTCATAGAAAAATGCAAGATCGATGCGTTCGTTGATGGCATACGCGATCAGGAGACAAAACGTGCAACAGTGATTATGCCTAAAGTAATATTTACAGAAACGGTCACCACAGCACTTACACAGGAGACAGCAAATACGTTATGCCGATCGGCTCCAAAGGCCCGTAAAAATGATTTGGAGAGCGATGACTTATTTCAAGTAATGTGAAAAGCGGTTAAAGCAGGCAATAAATCGGAACACCCGTAAACCGTGATACCCAATTTAAAGGTAAATGTTACAACTGTGATACATATGGGCATATGGCACGTGATTGCCGTAAAAAACGCAAGCGATCATTACATCAATCCACAGAGGAACTCAGATATGAAGAACGACAGGGATTATGTCGAAAATAACAACAAATTTAAACAATCTTTAAACAAAATCAAGTCAGTTCTCTGGGGCACGATCTAACTCCCATAACCGATTGCCCCAGAATCTCCATTTCACAAATTGCTCGAAAGCCAAATAGCTTAACTGTCGAAGGAGTCATTGATTGTACGGATATATGGTAACATTGGATACGGGAGCTTCACAGTCTATAATAAGAAGTAACCTGGTTAAGGACGAAGTAGAGCAGCTTATAGGAATAAGATTGCAAACAGCTAAAGGCGAAGAGGCCCCTATCAGAGAAAAGATTACCAAGAAAATCACGATTGGTACGACGACAGTTAAGCATGATTTTATAGTGGCGGAAATAGTGGACGAAATAATACTTAGCATGGACTTCATGATAAAGAACGGTTTCACACTAGATTTAACAAGAAAAATTTTGAGTTATGCCAACACGGAGATCCAACTAAACATTGATTGTGACCAGAGCCTGAAAATTAAACAAGTTTTCGCTCATAAAAATAGGAAAATACCACCTAATTCAGAAGCGATTGTTTCAGCGAAATTAAATGGAGATTGTGCGATAAGCAAGTTGTGGGTTTTTGAAGCAAACGAAGAGTTGTATAAAAGTAACATAGTGGTAGGAAGAAGACTTGTGGAGGCGGAGAAAGACAGAATTGTACCTATAAGAGTTCTCAATTTGGAAAACTAGTCAAAATTAATCAAAAAGGGAACAGTGATAGGCCAGTGTCAAGAGGCATCAGCGATTATAAATCAATCAAAGGACTATGTCACACCGCAAATAAACAAACAATTTACTCACAGATTTATAAATGAGTGGAAGAAGGATTTGGCTGCCAAAGAAAAGAGTCAAGTGTAAAAGCTAATTGATAAATATAGGTGTATATTTGCTGAAAATGGCCAAAAGGATGGCAGAACAGCCATTGTAAAACATCGAATAGACACTGGTGATTCTAACCCAATTCGTCAAGCACCAAGAAGGGTACCACTAGCGAAAAGAGACGAAGTATCACATGTGGTTGAATAAATGCACACAAATGGCGTGGTGGAACCATCTGAGAGTCCATGGAGTTCACCAGTAGTATTGGTGAAAAAGAAGGACGGTAGTACTCTGTTCTGCGTTGATTACCGGAAACTTAATGATGTACCAAAGATAGTTATCCATTACCCAGAAACGATGACACCTTGAATACACTATCTAATGCTAAGTGGTTTTCCACGTTGGACTTGCAAAGCGGTTACTGGCAAGTAGAAATCGATAAGAAAGATTATGAGAAGACCCCATTCAGTACTGGCGCTGGATTATGGCACTTTTTGGTAATGCCGTTTGGACTATGTAATTCCCCAACAACATTCGAGCGGTTAATGGAGCATGTATTGAAAGGTCTACACTGGAAAACTTGCCTTGTATATCTTGATGACATAATTGTCATGGGCAAGGACTTTGACGAACATCTAAGAAATTTGGAGGAAGTATTCCTTCGATTGGAAAGTGCGAGTCTACAACTTAGCTCAAAGAAATGCTCACTTTTCAAGAAAGCAATCAAGTATCTGGGTCATCGAGTTACCACGGAAGGAGTGCATACCGATGAAGATAAAATAGTTGCAGTAAAGGACTGGCCCAGACCGCAAAACCTACATGACCTACGAAGTTTCTTGGGGCTATGTACATACTACAGGCGATTTGTTCCAGGTTTTGCCAATGTTGCTGGCAGTCTGCACGAGTTGACAAGAAAGAACCGCGCATTTCAATGCGGCGATGATCAAGAAAGGGCGTTTTTGAAATTGAAAAATCTACTATGCTCGACACCAATTCTTGCGTACCCAATTCCAGGTGAGAAATTTATACTTGATACTAGAGATAGGCGCGTGACGTGCTTTTTTCGTGTCACGCCCGAAAATCTGAGTTCGTGTGTGCACATCTCCGTGCGTGCTAGTTGCTGTCGTGCCCCTGCGTGTCTGTGCCTCCAAAATCAGGCACGCGCCCATTAAAGATTTTTTTTATAGTTTCTACCCCAATTAAAAAAAAAACCTTACTTTCAGCTTCCGAAAATGAAAATTTCGTGGTATATTAACCTTTTCTTAAAATCTGTTGCTTTTAGTTTTACTTATGGATTTAAGAGAATAAAACAGTATCAAACTTAAATTTTGAATTATTTATTACAGGGACTAAAACCTATTGAAATATCAGTTCCGGTTCCAAGATTTTTAAAATTGTGGTTCCGATTCCGGTTCCAACCATGAAAGTAAATGGGTTTTGATTCCGGTTCCATACATATTTATTAACGGTTCCGATTCCGGTTCTTTGCGATTCCTGACAGGGATATAAAATCTGTTCCGGTTCTGGTTCCTATATTTTTAAAATAGCGGTACCGATTCCAACCAGAAAAAATATATATGTTCCGATTCCAGTTTCGGTTCAACACATTTTTAATAACTATTCTGGTTCCAAAAATCTAAACGGTTCCGGTATTATTTTTCACGTTTCGCTTGCTTTTTCATGTTTTTCTGTGCTTTTTTCGTGTTTTTCCGTGTTTCTTCGTGTCTTTTAAAATCCCGTCTTTTATTGTGCTTCTCGTGCGTGCCTAAACGCGCCCATATCTACTTGATACGGATGCAAGTGGATACGGAATAGGCGGAGTTCTCTCTCAGGCGATTAATGGCCAAGAAAAAGTGAACGCATACTACAGTAAAATCGTGTCCAATCCAGAAGGAAATTACTGTGTCACGAGGAGGGAGCTTCTTGCTGTAATCGAAAGTGCGAAAAATGTCCACAAATATCTGTACGGTCAACAGTTTCACTTGAAAACCGCTCACGCATCATTGAGATGGTTACTTCAGTTCAAAGACCCACAAAGGCAAATAGCGCGTTGGATAGAGCGACTACAGAGCTACGATTTCACCATCGAACATCGTAAAGGAGGTCATCAAGGAAATGCAGATGCTCTGACCCGACGACCGTGTAAACTAGAATGCAGACATTGTTCAAGAGCGGGGAGAAAAGAAAACATAATTGACATTCGTTTCCTAAATGTTTTGCCCGATGAAAATGGACTCCAGAACATATTCAAATTGATCAAAAGAGTGAAGCCGATCTTACAAAAATTATGATGTTCAAGGAACAGAAAAAAAAGCCATTATGGAAGGAGATAGCTTCCGACAGCCCAATAACTAAGGCGTACTGGGCACAGTGCCAGAGCTTTAAACTGCAAGATGATTGCTTATATCATGTATGGGAAAGTGACCACATCCGCTCGAAGTTTGATTGTTGTTCCCAAGTCAAAAATAAAAGAGATATTAGCGGAATACCATGGTGGATCTGGTGGAGGTCATTTGGGCATGAATAAAACGGTAGAAAACATAAAGAAACGTTTTTATTGGGTTGGATGCCAAGAGTCAGTCGCCGATTGGATTCGCAGTTGTCCGCAATGTGTACCAGCAAAAGGACCATAAGTCAGGAGTCGCGGCAGGACGCATCAGTACAACGTGGGAGCACCATTCGAGCGTATTGCCATGGATGTCGCCGGGCCGTTTCCAATCAGTGATGCGGGTAATAAGAGTGTCCTCAAAGTCCTCAACGAACAACTCCGCAATCTGATGGTATGGTGATAAGATTCAATCGTACTTTGGAAGATTATCTCAGAAAAGTGGTTGACAAAAATCAAAACGATTGGGATACACACATACCCCTATTCCTCATGGCTTATCGAACGGCGGTTCATGATACCACAGCAAAATTGTTTTTGGAACAGACTTAAGATTGACTGCGGATTTAAAGTTTGGAGCGAGTCCTTCAGCTGAAATTCCTGTACACAATTATGTTTCCAGAAAAAGTGAAGAAATTAACAAAGTGCATCAGTTTGTAAGGCAACGTACACAATTTGCGAGTGATAAGATGAAGGCCAGATACGACTTGAGCACAAATTCAGAGGGATTTACGGAAGCAGAACTTGTTTTTCTCTATAACCCACAAAGGAAGAAAGGCTTATCCCCTAAGCTACAAACACACTAGGAAAGACCATACAAGATAATTAAAAGAATTAACGATGTCGTGTATCGGATTAAGAATACTGCAGGCGTTAGACGGTTGGCGCCGTATATGAGAGAGAGGATTAACATCTGTTCGGGACGAACAGATTATGTGGAGGGCAGTGTTACGAAAAGATGTAATTAGCCCTATAGTGCAAACAATCAACAATAATAAATGAGACGCAAAACAATTCAGCACACTAAGCAATGTTTTAGAAAGAGAAGGAAGATCATCATATTAAAACGCATGAGTGCGAATGAGATGCCAATAGCATGCATCATTCACGAAACGAGTAGAAGGTTCTCGAAACATGTCGAAACGTGTCGAACTAATTCATGCAGTATATAAGGTTGCCACATCTGAGGCACAGTACTTCAGTTGTGATTTGATAGTAAACTAGTGCGTCTCGTGAGTGAACATTGTTAAGCTAAATTGTAGAAATTCAGCAGTGATTAATCTTTAAGTTGTTATTTAAGTAAATAAAGTCAATTAATACTAGTTGAAATAATACTAGTTAAAATCAAATCCAGCGATTCGAACTCGAAGAACAGTTTTCCGTAGACTGAATTTTCGTAACATATATAGGTATAGGTATTATACTTAAAAGCGAATACATTTAAAAATATTTTTTTTTCATCGCTTTTACTGATAAGTATGTCGATATGCTTAGGTAGATTATAAGTACTATATATTTTTATATATACAGGGTGGTCCGCTTCAGGATGCTTATATTTTGTGCACAGATTCCTTGGTTCATTTCATGAAATAAATAAATATATATATATAAATATAAATATAAATATAAATATAAATATAAATATAAATATAAATATAAATATAAATATAAATATAAATATAAATATAAATATAAATATAAATATAAATATAAATATAAATATAAATATAAATATAAATATAAATATAAATATAAATATAAATATAAATATAAATATAAATATAAATATAAATATAAATATAAATATAAATATAAATATAAATATAAATATAAATATAAATATAAATATAAATATAAATATAAATATAAATATAAATATAAATATAAATATAAATATAAATATAAATATAAATATAAATATAAATATAAATATAAATATAAATATAAATATAAATATAAATATAAATATAAATATAAATATAAATATAAATATAAATATAAATATAAATATAAATATAAATATAAATATAAATATAAATATAAATATAAATATAAATATAAATATAAATATAAATATAAATATAAATATAAATATAAATATAAATATAAATATAAATATAAATATAAATATAAATATAAATATAAATATAAATATAAATATAAATATAAATATAAATATAAATATAAATATAAATATAAATATAAATATAAATATAAATATAAATATAAATATAAATATAAATATAAATATAAATATAAATATAAATATAAATATAAATATAAATATAAATATAAATATAAATATAAATATAAATATAAATATAAATATAAATATAAATATAAATATAAATATAAATATAAATATAAATATAAATATAAATATAAATATAAATATAAATATAAATATAAATATAAATATAAATATAAATATAAATATAAATATAAATATAAATATAAATATAAATATAAATATAAATATAAATATAAATATAAATATAAATATAAATATAAATATAAATATAAATATAAATATAAATATAAATATAAATATAAATATAAATATAAATATAAATATAAATATAAATATAAATATAAATATAAATATAAATATAAATATAAATATAAATATAAATATAAATATAAATATAAATATAAATATAAATATAAATATAAATATAAATATAAATATAAATATAAATATAAATATAAATATAAATATAAATATAAATATAAATATAAATATAAATATAA
Organism: Dryomyza anilis; assembly: GCA_951804985.1. NCBI lineage: Eukaryota > Metazoa > Arthropoda > Insecta > Diptera > Dryomyzidae > Dryomyza > Dryomyza anilis. The sequence continues at coordinate 48,997,623 of OX638130.1, forward strand.
ATATAAATATAAATATAAATATAAATATAAATATAAATATAAATATAAATATAAATATAAATATAAATATAAATATAAATATAAATATAAATATAAATATAAATATAAATATAAATATAAATATAAATATAAATATAAATATAAATATAAATATAAATATAAATATAAATATAAATATAAATATAAATATAAATATAAATATAAATATAAATATAAATATAAATATAAATATAAATATAAATATAAATATAAATATAAATATAAATATAAATATAAATATAAATATAAATATAAATATAAATATAAATATAAATATAAATATAAATATAAATATAAATATAAATATAAATATAAATATAAATATAAATATAAATATAAATATAAATATAAATATAAATATAAATATAAATATAAATATAAATATAAATATAAATATAAATATAAATATAAATATAAATATAAATATAAATATAAATATAAATATAAATATAAATATAAATATAAATATAAATATAAATATAAATATAAATATAAATATAAATATAAATATAAATATAAATATAAATATAAATATAAATATAAATATAAATATAAATATAAATATAAATATAAATATAAATATAAATATAAATATAAATATAAATATAAATATAAATATAAATATAAATATAAATATAAATATAAATATAAATATAAATATAAATATAAATATAAATATAAATATAAATATAAATATAAATATAAATATAAATATAAATATAAATATAAATATAAATATAAATATAAATATAAATATAAATATAAATATAAATATAAATATAAATATAAATATAAATATAAATATAAATATAAATATAAATATAAATATAAATATAAATATAAATATAAATATAAATATAAATATAAATATAAATATAAATATAAATATAAATATAAATATAAATATAAATATAAATATAAATATAAATATAAATATAAATATAAATATAAATATAAATATAAATATAAATATAAATATAAATATAAATATAAATATAAATATAAATATAAATATAAATATAAATATAAATATAAATATAAATATAAATATAAATATAAATATAAATATAAATATAAATATAAATATAAATATAAATATAAATATAAATATAAATATAAATATAAATATAAATATAAATATAAATATAAATATAAATATAAATATAAATATAAATATAAATATAAATATAAATATAAATATAAATATAAATATAAATATAAATATAAATATAAATATAAATATAAATATAAATATAAATATAAATATAAATATAAATATAAATATAAATATAAATATAAATATAAATATAAATATAAATATAAATATAAATATAAATATAAATATAAATATAAATATAAATATAAATATAAATATAAATATAAATATAAATATAAATATAAATATAAATATAAATATAAATATAAATATAAATATAAATATAAATATAAATATAAATATAAATATAAATATAAATATAAATATAAATATAAATATAAATATAAATATAAATATAAATATAAATATAAATATAAATATAAATATAAATATAAATATAAATATAAATATAAATATAAATATAAATATAAATATAAATATAAATATAAATATAAATATAAATATAAATATAAATATAAATATAAATATAAATATAAATATAAATATAAATATAAATATAAATATAAATATAAATATAAATATAAATATAAATATAAATATAAATATAAATATAAATATAAATATAAATATAAATATAAATATAAATATAAATATAAATATAAATATAAATATAAATATAAATATAAATATAAATATAAATATAAATATAAATATAAATATAAATATAAATATAAATATAAATATAAATATAAATATAAATATAAATATAAATATAAATATAAATATAAATATAAATATAAATATAAATATAAATATAAATATAAATATAAATATAAATATAAATATAAATATAAATATAAATATAAATATAAATATAAATATAAATATAAATATAAATATAAATATAAATATAAATATAAATATAAATATAAATATAAATATAAATATAAATATAAATATAAATATAAATATAAATATAAATATAAATATAAATATAAATATAAATATAAATATAAATATAAATATAAATATAAATATAAATATAAATATAAATATAAATATAAATATAAATATAAATATAAATATAAATATAAATATAAATATAAATATAAATATAAATATAAATATAAATATAAATATAAATATAAATATAAATATAAATATAAATATAAATATAAATATAAATATAAATATAAATATAAATATAAAGATCATCATTGATGAATCGGAAAGTTGGCTACTTGTAGAGAATGAAATCCTCAAAGAGATGAGGGTGCGCGTCGAAGCCGGTATTCTGTGAGACTACAATTTCGACGGCGCAGGATGGTATAAGGGGGTTAAAGTCGTACCATGCGGCTCACAGGGATCACTGGAATTTTTGCCAAGATTGGTGAACTTTGGAAGGGGTCAAAACTGAAAGTAATCTCCAGATCCGCGCTACCACTTCGCCTTTAGTACAGGCTATGGATTCCTCTTCCTGCAAAACTTGAGCATAAATCCATAGTCAAACTGTTGGCGGTTGGACTCTGCTCAACGCACAATAAAGCCAAAAGAACGGAGGGAAGGTGTTTCTCTTCGTTGTTGACTTGCATTCAGCGAGGCTGCTCGAGTAAAGACACGGCATGCTGAAGTTCGGGCTTGGTTCAGTGAGGGCGTGGACCGAGAAGGATGACGATGAAAAGGGCAAAAAGTCGTACCAGTTGCAGGTAGTGCAAATTAATTTTCACCACTGCAAAGCCGCAACAGACGACCTAATGCTCCTTTTAAGTGAAAATGATGTATACGTGGTCTTAGTTCAAGAACCCTGGATAGCACATAACCAGGTGCAAGGGCTAAGATCGAAACAGTGTTTCACTCTAAAAATAGAGGTAAGATCAGATGCTATATGCTAGCTAGGAAAACACTAAATGCTTTTTTCCTACATAATTACAGTAATGATGAAATGGTGGCAATAAAGGTTGAAAACAACGAGAAAACGAAAATTCTCAGTTCAGCCTATATGCCATATAGGCTGAACTGGGGGGTCTTCCTCCGGGAGCAGTCCGATAACTTGCAGATTATGCGAACACACGGAACCTGCCACTGATGATCGGCTGTGTCGCCAACGCACATCACAGCCAGTGGGGTAGTAAGGATATCAACTAACGAGATGAGTCAATCTTTGAATTTCTTATGTCCTCGGACTTTATCTTGTGTACCAGGGGAGATCACCGCACATTTCAAAATAGAGTAAGAGAAGAAATCCTTGACCTGACTTTAATAAATAGCACTGAACTGATAGAGATCGAAGACTGGAAAGTGTCTTCTAAAAACTCCTTTTCGGACCATTTTAAAATACTTTTTAACATTAACTTAAAACCTAGTAAGCAAAAACCATTTAGGAATCCTGCGAAAACAAAGTGGTCAAAATATTCAGAGTGGATATCGGAAAACGTTCCGCATACATGCGAAACTTATTTTCCTGACAGTATGGACATAGAATCCGCGGTAGACATGATCTTGAATAAAATAAACAAAGACTAAAAGTTTAGCCCAATTTCTCGCCGTCACAAAATTACCAACAATTCTTGGTGGACGAGTGAACTTAAAAAGCAGAGAACAGAGGTTATAAAACTACATTACAAGGCCCACAGGACCGGACGATATAATACCAGCCATGATATTGGATTGGTTTGAGATACATCAATAAAAACTGTTATATACTCATATGTCTAAAGTACAAACCGCGTTACACAAAATGGGTGGTTATTGTCCACTGCCACGCCTAGCTGCTATATAATATTTAGAGTAAACACGCTATAACTCTGACGAGGTATTTTGTTGATATTTCGTCCAACATCATGTTCTATAAAAGCAAAATGGAACACTGAAAATTGTTGGGGTCGACCAACAACCACGCCTACCTATCATAAATGTCTCATATGAGTTAAAGTCATGAAATTTTGCTTGTATGCCTCGTTTGTTTGTAGTAATATTAATTCGAAGTATGGTCAAGTTCAGTGAACTGCCACGCCTACCTGCCATATAAACATAACATTACATCAGGCATAACTCCGTTGTTATATGCGATATCGCGATGAAATTTTTGAAAAGCTGAAATTGCCAATATCTTTTAAATTGATTCACCATAATTTTAATATTTATTTGGGGCTCTACAAACGAAAGTACTTTTTTGTAATAATATATTGGAATTGACCTTTTATAAAGTCGCATGGTTAATAGTCGTATTAAAGTTTCCTCGCTAAGGCACTGCCTTAAACTTAATTAAATAGTAAATAAATAAATAACATATGTAATTTAATAAATATTTGTTATTGTTTCCATTGTCCAAATTGATTCATTTATTAATTTTTTGATGTATTAATTTCTGATCTAATTAATTTAGTAATGGTTCCAGTTCCGTTACCGGTTCTGGTTTTCTGTTCCAGTTCCAGTTCCGATTCTATAAAAAATATAATAACGGTTCCAAATTTATTCAATTATTATTATTTTGATATATTAATTTCTCATCTAATTAATATATTATTGGTTTTCAGTTCCAGTACCGATACCAGTTTTGGTTTTCTGTTCTAGTTTCAGTGCCGATTCTACGAAAATAAAACAATTTCGGTACGGCTCCGGTTCCATTTACGGTTCCACCGTATCGGATACCTGGCGACCTCCGAACTTAGCTAGCTCCACCAGTATATAGCGGATCTCTGTGCGGGTGGTACTGCACTTCTCCGCAACTCGTGGGACCTAAAAATGAAAGACAACAACAAATGAAAAGACCGAAAGACCTGACCTAGTCGGGCATACTGGTATCGCCCACCTGACAACCATGGAGACGATACACCCATGATGACCGACGATGTTATCGCAGAGTCTTTGGTGAAAGCCCTTCCGTTCTTCGGTACCCTGCACATTGACAGTGAGGAAGAGGAGTCAAACCCTCCCTCACATGTCATCGCAGGCCCGAACACGGAAAAATAGTTGCTGGCGGCCTCCGATGATAACGATACGACCGTTATCGCTGTACCTACACCGACGACAGAAAAAAAACGCCGGAGGTACAAGGGGTCAATGAGGTACCTCAAAAAACTGAGTGCTAGGGATCAGACAAGCCTCACTGATCGAGACTTGGCACTCAAAAAGAAGCACACGCGAAAAGCTACGAACGGTACGAGCTCAGCACAGCCCCCGCACTAGCTGCTTCAAGCACCTGCGCCCCAGAAAAACCGCCCTACTTGCCCCTAAAAAGGCGAACAAGGGAAAGGCTTCTGGGAAAAGGGAGGATGCTTCCAAATCCAAATCGGGACTCAAATTCGACGAGGTTTTGGACAACAAAATCTCAGTAGGGGAAAGGGCCGGAACCACGGGGCTGTCAGCCAAGTGGCAAAGGTCGGAGTAAGAACGCAAGGAGAAAACCCCGAAACGGACCAAAAATTCACCAGTTTCGAGGCCACTCCAGCGGATCTACAAGTAGCCATCATTGACGAATCGGATCCTGATGGCAGGATCAATTCGGAAAGATGGCTGCTTGTAAAGAATGAAGTCCTCAAAGAGACGGATATAAGGGGGTTAAAGTCGTAGCATGCGGCTCACAGGGATATCTGGAATTTTTGACCAGTTCCATCGCAAAGATTGCTGAACTTTATAAGGGGTCAAAACGGAAAGATCCGCTGTACCACTTCGCTTTCAGTACAGGCTATGGATTTCTCCTCCAGCAAAACATGAGGATGGATCCGTAGTCAAACTGTTAACGGCCCAAAACAGGGACGTCGCGAGAGGCAGTTGGAAACCGATCAACGCACGGCAAAGCCAAAAAAACGGAGGGAAGGTGTTTCTCTTCGTTGTGGACAGGCATTCGGCGCGGCTGCTCGAGGAAAGAGATGCCATGCTGAAGTTCGGGCTTGGGTCAATGAGGGAGTGGACCGAGAAGGATGATGATGAAATGGGGCAAAAAGTCGTACCGGTTGCAGGTAGTGAAAATAAATTTGCACCACTGCAAAGCCGCAACAGACGACCTAGACGTAGACGTGGTCTTAGTTCAAGAACCCTGGATAGCACATAACCAGGTTCAAGGGCTAAGATTGAAACAATACAATCTGTTTCACTCTACAAATGGAGGTAAGATAAGATGCTGTATTCTAGCTAGGAAAGCACTAAATGCTTTTTTCCTACACAATTACAGTAATGATGACACGGTGGCAATACATGTTGAAAACAACGACAAAACGATAATTCTCAGTTCAGCCTATATGCCATATGACGAAGAAGACCCCCCTTCGAGAGCAGTCCGAGAACTTGCAGATTATACGAACACACGGAATTTGCCACTGGTGATCGGCTGTGACGCCAACGCACATCACAGCCAGTGGGTTAGTAAGGATATCAACGAACGAGGTGAGTCAATCTTTGAATTTCTTATGTCCTCGCACTTTATCTTATGTAACAAGGGAGATCACCCCCACATTTTAAAATGGAGTAAGAGAAGTTATCCTTGGCCTGACTAATTGAGGTGGAAGACTGGAAAGTGTCTTCTAAAAACTCCTTTTCGGACCATTTTAGAATACTTTTGAACATTAACTTCAAACCTAGTAAGCAAAAACCATTTAAGAATCATGGGAAAACAAAGTGGTCAAAATATTCAAAGTGGATATCCGAAAACATGCCGCACATATGCGAAACTTCTTTTCCTGATAGTATGCCCATAGACTCCGCGGTAGACATGATCACCAAGAAAATGAGAAAAACCTTCTTAAAGTTTTGTCCAACCTCTCGCCGTCACAAAACTACCAAAAATTCTTGGTTTCTAGGTTAGAAAATTACATAACAACGCCAGTAAGTTCAAGTAAGCTTGAAATTGACTGTTTGGTCAAAACTAAATACCTATACGAAATCCATTTGGAACGCTAAATTCAACTCATGGAAAACATTCTGTGTAGAACTTGAAAAGACCAATGATGCAGCTAGACTACGTAGAATTCTATATAAGGACCCTGTAATACCCAGCTATCTCAGACGACCAGACAATGCCTGGACCGAATCAAGTCAAGAATCTCTTGCACTCCTAATGGAAGTTCACTTTTAACGCTGTAGAGACCCTGACGACATGACCCCTACATACATCTCGGAGCCGACTCACAATAGATTCTTGGCACAATGAAATCGGTCCCGATTTATACAGTATGTTTACAGATAAAATGATAACATGGGCTAATAAATCATTCAAGACCTACAACTCCGCAGGACCGGACGATATAATATCAGCTATGTTGATACATGCTCTTCCAGCAATTGTTACATAGCTAAAGGCAATCTTCCAAAGTTGTCTTAAGCTGGGGTACATACCGCTGAAATGGAAAGAAGTCAGAGTGCTATTGATTCCCAAAGCGAGAAAGACAACACACGCTACTGCAAAGGACTATAGGCGAATAAGCCTCTCATCGTTTATGTTAAAAACGCTGGAGAGAATTCTTGACCAAAACATTAGACTAAACCTAAATGATAACAACCTATGCAGCTATCAACACGCCTACCTTGAAACAGCACTGCACGAGGTAGTTAGGACAAATGAAAAGAACCTACACTACAAGGACTTCACACTAACAGCATTTTTGGATATCGAAGGAGCGTTTAACAACGTAAAAACGGAATCCATAAAAACCGCTTTAGAGAAAGTTCAGGTAGAAACCAAGACAACACAATGGATCTATAAAATGCTAAACAACAGAATAATTAATTCACAGTTGGGTATTAGTAAAGTACGGAAAACAATAACTAGGGGTACAACGCAAGGAGGGGTTATATCCCCCTTCTCTGGCTTCTAAATCGAAATCCTAGCAATACTAGGAAATAAAGGAATAAAAGCAGTAGCATATGCAAACGATGTAGTAATTATGGTAAGCGGAAAATACCTTCCTACTATTAGCAGCAGTATGGAAACTGCACTGAAAGAACTGTCAATGTGGGCAGGACAAAACGGCCTAGGAGTAAACGCCTCCAAGACTGAACTTGTACTCTTCACAAATAAAAGGAAAATTGGAAACTTGATGGCTGCACACTCGCTCTATCTAGTGAAGCGAAATATCTCGGAACTATACTAGACAGTACACTTCGATGGAAACGCAGCACAGAAGATAGAGTGAAAAAAGCACTATGCACTTTCTATTCATGCAAGAAAACTGTCGGTAAACGATGGGGCATGAGACCAAATATAATCCACTGGATGTACACAGCGATCGTCAAACCCATATTAACGTACAGTTCTACTGTATGGTGGGAAGCTATAAAGAAGGGAAAGGAGAAAAGTACGAAGACTGGCATACACCAGTATTACATGCGCAATGAAATCAACCCCACAAATAGGGATGGAGATCATGCTTAATCTTCTGCAATTTGACGACTTTATTAGCAGTACAGCAGCAAAGAACGCGATTCGACTTAGAGAATCAGGATTCTGGAAGCAACTCTCATATGGACACACGTCTATCCTCGAAGTGTTCAGCATGATCGAACTTCCAAAAACAGACTATATAACACCACAGATGGAACCAATTCAAAACTACTCGATCGTAATACCTAGTAGAGAACAATGGAGCGATAACTCGCTAACAAGCAATAGCCACCTTCAAGTCTTTACTGACGGGTCTAAGATGGAAATAGGGACTGGATCCGGAATTTTCTGCGACGAACTGCAACAGGTAGAGCTACCGCGACTACCAAACATACGCAAATTGTTCATCCAGAGATGAATGCATTATCTCACGTCGTCTAAATAACAATAAAGAAGCTACCCGCATCCTCATAGGCGTCCTGACAGGACATTGTGCAATCGGTGCAATGGCGCACAGACTGGGCATCCCCGCGCCCGACTACTGCAGGAGCTGCAAAGAAATTGAGGAACTAGAATCAATCGTACATCTACTAATCCACTGTCCAAATCTCCAAACGCGCCGACTCCAGTACATGGGGAACAGGTTCTTTGGAGAACTGGAAGAAATAGTAGAAGTTCCAATTAAAAATCTACTAGGGTTCGTAAGATCAGGTTGGTTTCAAAGAAACTAACATACAGTTGTTAACAAAATATAGTTACCACACAGATAAAAAGGGAACAATGGACCACTAGGCCCCCGTGAGTGTTATAAGATTTCAGCAACACCCCCTTACAAACCTAACCAACTTCATTGATATAGTTATTTTGTAAACAATTAACTACATAACTTTGCTGCATTTATATACAATTTTTAATACATTTGTATTGAAAATAACTACACTTTATCTTTATTAATACGTCCGAATATGAAGATACATCTTCATTTTTTGTTACTACATTCCGTATTTATTTAACACCAATATGTATGGTATGGTGAAACAACACAATTTTAGGTTATTAACTAAAAATCATCTTTCCAGATGGTGTGATTTGAAAGATTTGGACATATCTGAAATGTTTAAAATAATATATATTACATATTGACATTATGTCTTTAACTACACCAAAATGAGTATAGGGTTGGTGTAAGACGGACGGAGAATCATGGACAGGCGACACTTTAGAAATTAGACAAAACTTAGTGACCTTTAACCAAGGAATATAATAATAATAGTTTGGCGCTAGAGTCCTGTATAGGACTTCGGCCGAGCTATCTCACCATTTGAGCTGTACGTGTTACATTTGTACTCAAAGTGGTGGGACCTACAGTTTATTGCCGAATCCGAACGGCGGGTGAGAGCTTTTCATAGGCAATGTTTTACTCTCGTTGGTTTGCCATTTACTGCCGAGAGGTAGCGCGGTATAGAAAATGTTTCTATGGAAAGATGTTGTTAGCCCCAGTCCAGGCTTGAACCGGAAACCTTTCGGCTCGCAGTCCAACGTACTAACCACTGAGCTACCGCGACTACCAAGGAACCAAGGAATTTGGGTGACAGAATTTTTAGAATATTAGGAGACAGTTTCACGGCAGCCATTAATCACGAACGGGCGACAATTCATTATATTACCCCCCTTATCATTTATTTCCCGGTAACAAAGATATCGCCTACAATTCGTTTCAAAATCGGTTAAATAACGTGCGACAATTTTTAATTAATGTATGAAACAAAACGTTGAGTACGCTTGTTTTGAGAGTTGTTTCATATAAATCATACGCGAAGGTAAAAAAATTAAATTTTTATATCAAAAAAATAGTTGGCAAAACAAAAATATTGAACAAACGTTCGAATCAAAGAGCGAAACGAACGGACCGACTGAAAACGAGACGTTAATAAAATGATCAATGATAAGGGGCTAAATAAACTTTTATAGAAAATAGAAAATAATTTGTGTTTGTATTCAAACGTCGTGGGTCTCATTCCTACATGTATGTTTTAAACTAAAAAAAATATATTGATATAAAAAAAAAGCATATGGGTTATTCCACGTCAAATCAACTGAAAATTTTAAAATTTTGGCAACACCATCTCAGAAATTAATAAAATTTTGTAGGATGGATTTATGACTTAAACTTAAGAAAAATGCAAAATTTCAGTTTCCTACACCCAGAAAAATATCATGGTAAATTGATAGTATTTCAATAATGCGTCCCATTAGTTCAGTAATATTGAAACTGTTAATACAATATGTGGTTGTACCATAAATTTTATGTGATATTTTAATTACAATAAGAAAGACCTATACAAATTTAATGATACGTATTATTAATTTTATGGTATAGTCGAATTACATTTTCTAATAATTTATTAAAACAAAAATGTATTTTAGTTAATTTATTGTATATATTTTTTTATGTAAATGTCGAAATTGATATTCACTTTAACAACACACACATGAAAAGACAGAAAACTTTTGATTTAAAAACAAAAAACTATTAATACATGAACCATAAAATCAGTGGTCGTACCATAAAGTAATTAATGGTACTTTTTCTTCTGAGTGTAACTGCAGTGGTTTCAGAGTTATGAGTCCTTGAAATATGAAAAACTCACAAAAAATGCACAAAGTTGTGCTAGTTTAACTTACTGTAACTTAGGAAATAGTTACTTTCCGAAATCATTTAAACGACCATGTAGTAAAGTTTATAAAAATTAGTAAAAGGGGAAATATTAAAATTTGTAATATTAAGGTGACCACAGTTGATAATAATCATAATATTAAAATAGAATTATCTCAATAACTCCTTTTTAAAATTTGTAAAAAATATATGTTAAAGAGTATCCTTTTGCTAACAAACTGTAAAAATTTCAGAGTGGTGTACAGGCTCGTTCTCAAGTTATTAATAAAAATGTTTTATAAAGTAGACATGTTCATATGAAATTTTTATTATAAAATGTTGTAATTATTTTCTTTGTATTCCCAACCCAATAAACCAAAAACCTGGATATTAAGTGATTATCGAACGTATATTGAACATGGATATTAAAGCTTTTACTGGAGAAAAGCGTTCAATTTTTTGTAATTGTAAGCTTGAAAACCATAGCGTTCTTCAGCAAAACTGGGAGCTTTTTATCCAATTGAATCTAGCCTTTACCTAAACTTGAATTCCGACATTCAATATACATTCGAGGTTTAACTTAATTGTAAGCTATAAATAAAATGTGATTCGACCTTCAAATTACACTTGAAGTCAAGCCCATATATTTCCCTAATTAAAGGTTTAAATATAAAATAAAAGAAGTTATAATTTATAATACTATATATTAAAAGGAATTAAAGTATGTTCTACAGCTGCAACAGCACCGGTGGCAGTGTACAGGAACTTCTTGTAAAATCCACGACGTGACTCGAAGATCAAACCAGTGAATCCAATTGCGCCACTGCGATGTATAAAATTGCCCGGTTCACGTAAAATATCAATGGCTGCATTCAGCGACCTCAGCAGTTGCGAAACTGATCAGAAACTAATCGCTCACTGTTACTGAATGCACCGCTATCTCAGCTGTCAATTTACAAATTAATTTATTATTAATATTTTATTAAATTTACATACAACTCTTTAATTGATTAAAAACATATTTTCAATCTAAATTCCATTTTTGTTTATAAATATTTGAGTTAAAATGTCATCGAATGTCATCGATAACAAAGGCAGCGCAAATGTAGCGTAATAATTTCATGCTGGAAAAAATGGCGACCGCTCACCAAACATGTTGAGGGTAGCATGCCATTCAAGGTCAAATAGCTCAACAGCTCCACAACTGCTGAGATCGCTGAATGCAGCCAATGTTGACTGCGTATGAATGAAAATATATTAATATTGCATAAACATATTCGTAAACCTTGGCCACTTACATCCGTGCAGTAGAATTCTCGGGATGACTTTCGTGTTTCGACTTGCACTTATATATTAATGTATTTGTCTGTTTGCTAAGCGAAAAAGAATGATCTCACTGATTGTGTGAATGCAGTGGCACATATGTAGTGGTGAAAAAAAAAGAAAATTTTCTTGTTGACATTTAATTTATCACGTCACTGGGTTGCCACTGAGTAATTTTGTGTAGTGAATTTCGTCTCAAGTATTTTTAACTTCGAAAACCAACGTTGGAATAACATTCATTTCTTCGGCTTGATCATGACATTACATCCACACTGGTTGTAAAAGAAAATTCTCCAAGTTTATCGAACCTTAAATTCATTGCTTATTGGGAATAAGCAATGAGTTTTTGAAGTTAAAAATACTTGAGACGAAATTCACACGTATGTGAAGTTAACAACTCAGTTTCAACAACGAAACGGGTGGAATCAACATCTGCCACCAAAAGTAGGCAGATCTGAATTTCACTCCGTTTCTATGAAATTTCAAACGTCAGTGCGCAGAGTTGCCATATTAATAATCTTGATTTTGCCGTTGTAATAATCGATAAAAATATGATTATTTCATTATTATTTAATGCTTTTGTAAAACGAATTAAAACCTCTTTTTTTGTATGCGCATTGCTGTGAAAATCATTAAAATGAAAAATCCTCTATATTTCTTGAAAGATATTATTGGATATTTCACAAAATAAAAAATATAATAAAATATAAAAGTTTATAATTTTCTACAATTTTTACAGTTTGGAAAACGTTTCATACTGGTATTTTACCAGTAACATTTTAATTCCGGAACGGTAATCGTTCATTGCCATCATTTTGGTAACAGTTACGACATTTCATATAAAACAGTATGAAACGAATAAAAGTAAATGTACAATACCTGGAAAAATTAATACATGGAACTATAAATACATACACCAAATGGTCGTACTATTAAGTACTTGATGATAAATTTTCTTCTGAGTATAATAATAAAACCAGTTGGGAAGGTTAGATCACATGGGAAATTTTAAAGTAGGTGTAATTATGATAGTTAGGATTATCAAAATTATAGTCAGTCTAAGCCGACTATAAATACCCTACACATATGTGTGGTTACCATTCAAAGTGATATATAGGTCACCATGGTATACCAATCCTGAAAATAACTACAAACTTTCCATCCCTGAAGATTTTTCTTTCATTTGATACCCATATTTACAAATGGGTAGGTATACCGAATTTCGATTTTTTTTTGTTAACCACAAGTCTTTTCGCCGTAAAACATTATTATCATGTATTTGAGCATGATATCAATATATATTTGACCAACAAAGTTTTCCTAAGCACGTATAGATAAAAATTGATCTTTATATGTACATTTTATATGAGGTATTTGAACATAAGTGGTCGGATCATAGGTCACAATGGACCGATCACGCCAATTTTTTCGCACATACAGCGTAGGTATATTAGTAATCTGAGTTATAAGTTTCATTTATCTAGCTTTTCAATTTTAAAAGTAGTAGGGATTTCAACAGACAGACATACGGACAGGAGGTCATGCTGATCAAGAATATATATACTTTTCTATACCGGAGATGCTTCCTTCTGGGTGTTACAAACGGCGTACCAAACTGAATATACCCTTTCACTCTTAGTGTAGGGTATAAAAAAGAAAAACCTAAAATAATTTTTACTAAAAACATAAACTGTATTTGCTATCAAGTATTTTTTCCAAAAACCCAATTATATTTTTAAGATATTCAAACGATATCGTAATTATGACATAATGCACAAAAAATCAAATTTTTATTTCTTTACTATTTTTAATAATTTTTAAGCAGAGATTTGGAGGAATATTTATACAAATCTTCTGTATCGTTTTCATGAAAACGACCAATGTGGGTAATAAATTCTCAGGTGATATTTTATATTATATTGATTTTACGATATTAAAACCATTTTCTGCATTTGCGTTTATATGGACTAAAAATTGTTGAAGTAATTTTGGTAAACACTAAACATACAATAGTTTTGCAGAAAAAAATTACACAATTTTTGTTTGACATTAAAAAGTATAATAAAATGTGTCGTTGAGAAGGCTTAACCCATTTTTGGAAAAAAAAGATAAACTAGGCCATAATTCCTATTCTAGAGCTGGTATTACATATATTGTATTTTTAAAATTTCAGAATTTAACGTTTTTAACCACATTTTAATAAGTATGTTATTTGATATACATTAAAACATAGAAGTTTGCTTCAAAAATTTCCAAAAATTCATGATTTGAAAAATTGTTCGAAATAAATTGGGACATCTACATTTTTCTGCAAGTATTGGATATTTTGGAAATTGTGCCACACTATTATTATTGTTAGCTCAATTAAAGGACACTTCGAGTTGATCTACTCAATTTTTTTACTTTTTTCTCCTTCTGTGAAATTTGCTTTCTGTTGGTTGCTATCTTTTGCCTGTAAGATATCGATATAACTTCATACTATTTACTGCAAGATAATATTTTTGACTGAAAATATTGGACAAAGTCTAAACAAACTATATCTAAAATATTACATCATTTGCCATTTTTACTTCCTGAGATGAAATATCCCTTGAAGTGTTTCTGCGGAATACAAAAGCGTTTCTCATTTTCGAATTTTATAAATTTAAATTTAATCTAAATTCAAAATCTTTAAATATGTTGATATCACTATTATTAATAATCCAAGTACATTCTGTTTTACTGTTTGAAATTTAATATAGTTTTACAAAAACATTTTTCAATTCTTCCCTTTATCACTATTTAGAGAGGCCTCTATGATTGAAATAATATAATAAAATTAGTAAA
The DNA here is from genome assembly GCA_951804985.1 of Dryomyza anilis. NCBI lineage: Eukaryota > Metazoa > Arthropoda > Insecta > Diptera > Dryomyzidae > Dryomyza > Dryomyza anilis. The sequence goes on from OX638130.1 coordinate 49,012,902, forward strand.
TATTCAAAATACATAGGTAATAAATTTGTCATACATACTGTCTAAAGACGACGGATACTCAAATATTTCAATCACGTATTCGTATCGCTATAGCGATTCGTACCGCTACAGAACTTTTATATGATTGCCATCGAATTACAGTAGGCGACAGTGTTTTATATATGTATATATATATATATATATATATATATATATATATATATATATATATATATATATATATATATATATATATATATATATATATATATATATATATATATATATATATATTGGAAATTTTCTTGAAACTCTTTAAATTTTTCTTTTGTAGTATAATTATATTTGATTCTAAATTACACAAAAAATACACAAGGAGATCAAAAATGTACTGTTATTGTGGAATTACACAAAAAGTGGCAACACTGACACAACTACATTTCTTTACAAAGAGAACGAAGTGAAATTAGATCTGCCTACTTTGGGTGGCAGATGTTGATTCCACCCGTTCCTGTTGTTGAATCAGTGTTGTTAACTTCACGCATATGAAATTCACTACACAAAATTACTTAGTGGCAACCCAGTGACGTGATAAATTAAATGTCAACAAGAAAATTTATTTTTTTCGCCACTACATATGCGCCACTGCATTTGCACAATCAGTGAGATCATTGTTTTTTGCTTGAATTAGCAAACAGACAAATCAATTAAGCAGGTCCCAACACGAAAGTCATCCCGAGAATACTACTGCACAGCAAATGCACGATGAGCTGATTTACAATGTAAGTGGCCAAGGTTATGAATACGTTTATGAAATATTAATATATTTTCATTCATACGCAGACAACATTGATATTTTTTGCGCGAACCTGGCCATGTTATACATCACAGTGGCACAATTGGATTCACTGGTTTGATCTTCGCGGCACATCGCGGATTTTACAAGAAGTTCCTGTACACTGCCACCGGCGCAGGTGCCCCAGCAAAAAATCGCTAACAGATAGTCATCGATATTTCAAACTGGTTCGCACACTATCAAAGAAATGTACATGTTCACAAACACATCGGAAGCAGACTTTCTTCCAACATCATAGGTAAGAAGGGGATAGCTATAGGTTTGATTTTTGTTTATATTTTCCATTAAAACAAAATGTCTTATTGAATAGCAGGTTGTTTTTAGAAGCCACAGAAAAATAAACGGAAAGTAATTAAAGTGATTTGTTACATGGAAAAAATAGTAAAAATTTTAATTCGACACACACATCGAGCGCATTGGCGCACATTTGTGCAGTCTTCCAAGGCATTGTAGAACAAAAAATGCACGCCGCGCCGCTGGAGTTGTTATGCAGATGCGAAGTCGCCATTCACTAACATACCTGGATGCAAATTTATTCACTAGACATAAGCAAAACACAGGCGCTGGATACAGGACAACACATTGCTATGTGGTCTGCAAAAATATGACTATTTCATTATCATAAACTTCTGTTATAGGACACTTTGAAAATTCAGGAATGACAACAAATTAAGATCTGGGCAACAAAATATTCAAGTGCTTCAAGAAGGCGAAAATCAAATTATCAATCAGGTGTGCACGTGCGCTCATACACGTTTCGTACATTGCCCCGAAGATGAGCTACGAATGTCGCAAACTCGACTACCTGGTGCTGGTCTGCAGCGACACAACAGGAATTCGTGAACAAAATTAACAACAAAGATCAGAAAGGCGTCTTCATCGACGATGCGGACATTATGTTATAATTTGTATTAATTTAATAAATTTTTAAAACAATTGTTTAATTAAGTATACTAAATAAAAATATATATATAAAAAAAGTAATTATGGCAATACTGTTTAATTTGTCTGTAAAATATTTTTTTGGTCTGGCAATGTGACATAAAAATAGCAAAAGGTGCAAAAGAGACAACAAGATTATTTTTAAATGAGCGCAATGCTTTAGTTAGAAAGGGATGTCTTGTCACATGTACTTCACACAGATAGGAATCTGCCGGTTACCTTTCTCCAGATGGTAGAACAAAGGTAACCGGCAGAATAACCTGCAATTACCAGTGAGCTAACCGGTTAGTTACCAGTTACCTTTTTAGCTGGAGAACTCTATGGTTTTCAAGCTTACAATTACAAAAAATTGAACGCTTTTCTCCAGTAAAAGCTTCGATATCCATGTTCAATATACATTTGATAATCACTTAATATCCAGGTTTTTAGTTTATTGGGTTGTTATTAAATAATAAAAGCCAATTTTAACGGCTTGTAAAAAGAAAAATTAATTAGGGGTGAACATATTTATGAGGTGACCAACCATATATATAGATCTTTAGGCTGAACTTTACCAGTCGAAGTGAAATATATTTTGTTCTTGTTCAAACTATCCCCTCTGTTTGGATTCAAAAGTAAAATAAATATATAAATTGTAGTGCAGTCGGACCTGTGGTACCCTAGAGAAAACGAAAAAATGAACACCTACCTATTTTAACATATAGGTACTCAAAAGAAAGGTAATGATCTCATGATTGTGAATATGTAATTAGTTTCCTAACCCGATAATCGCAGTGACCTTAGTTTCCTTATTAGAATTATCACCTGAGTCTATTTTATACAGTCAATCCTACAAATTCTATTCAATTTCATAAATTTCTAAGATGGTGCTGCTGATTGTCTGGGTGATCTGGCCCATATATATATATAAGGTTTATATGGGAATTGACCATTTATAAACACGACTATGAGTACGACTTATGAGTATTGGTAGCCGCGGTAGCTCAGTGGTTAGTGCGTTGGACTCGAGCCAAAAGGTCCCCGGTTCAAGCCTAGAATGGTGCTAACAACATCTTTTCATAGAAACTTTTTTCTTATACCGCGTTACCTCTCGGCAGTAAATGGCAAACCTACGAGAATAAAACATTGCCTATGAAAAGCTCTCACCCACCGTTCGGAATCGGCAATGAACTGTAGGTCCCACCACTTTGAGTGCAAATATAGCACGCACAGCTCAAAATGGTGAGGGAGCTCGGCCTAAGTTCTTATAGGACTATAGCGCCAAACTTTTATTATTATTTATGAGTATTTATGTTTCCTTGCGGGGACTCGATCTTAAACGTAAGTAAAACGTCAACATTAATTATAATATAATATGCGTGAAGTTAACAACACGGATTAAACAACAGGAACGGGTGGAATCAACATCTGCCACCAAAAGTAGGCAGATCTGATTTTCACTTCGTTCTCTTTGTAAAGAAATGTAGTTGTGTCAGTGTTGCCACTTTTTGTGTAATTCCACAAAAACAGTACATTTTTGATCTCCTTGTGTATTTTTTGTGTAATTTAGAATCAAATAAAATTATACTACAAAAGAAAAATTTAAAGAGTTTCAAGGATATTTACAATATATATATATATATATATATATATATATATATATATATATATATATATATATATATATATATATATATATATATAAACACTATCGCCTACAGTAATTCGATGGCAATCATATAAAAGTTCTGTAGCGGTACGAATCGCTATAGCGATACTTATACGTGATTGAAGTATTTGAGTATCCGTCGTCTTTAGACAGTATGTATGACGAATTTATTACCTATGTATTTTGAATATTCACTAATTTTATTATATATAAAGGGAAAAATTGAAAAATGTTGTTGTCAAACTATATTAAATTTTAAACAGTAAAACAGAATGTACTTGGATAATTAAGAATAGTGATATCAACATATTTAAAGCTTTTGAATTTAGATTAAATTTAAATTTATAAAATACGAAAATGAGAAACGCTTTTGTATTCCGCAGAAACAGTTGAAAGGATATTTCATCTCAGGAAGTTAAAATGACAAATGATGTAATATTTTAGATATAGTTTGTTTAGACTTTGCACAATATTTTCAGTCAAAAATATTATCTTGCAGTAAAAAAATCCTTTCTTAAAATAGTATGAAGTTATATCGATATCTTACAGGCAAAAGATAGCAACCAACAGAAAGCAAATTTCACAGAAGGAGAAAAAAGTCAAAAAATTGAGTAGAACAACTCGAAGTGTCCTTTAATTGAGCTAACAATAATAATAGTGTGGCACAATTTCCAAAATATCCAATACTTGCAGAAAAATGTAGATGTCCCAATTTATTTCGAACAATTTTTCAAATCATGAATTTTTGGAAATTTTTGATGCAAACTTCTATGGTTTAATGTATATCAAATAACATACATATTAAAATGTGGTCAAAAACGTTAAATACCAGCTCTAGAATACGAATTCTTGCTAAGTTTATCTTTTTTTTTTTTTCCAAAAATGGGTTAAGCCTTTTTGATTCTCAACGACACATTTTATTATACTTTTTAATGTCATAAAAAAATTGTGTAATTTTTTTCTGCAAAACTATTGTATGTTTAGAGTTTACCAAAATTACTTCAACAATTTTTAGTCCATATAAACGCAAATGCAGAAAATGGTTTCAATATCGTAAAATCAATATAATATAAAATATCACCTGAGAATTTATTAGCCGCATGGGTCGTTTTCATGGGTCGTTTTCACGATACAGAAGATTTGTATAAATATTCCTCCAAATCTCTGCTTAAAAATTATTAAAAATAGTAAAGAAATAAAAATTTGATTTTTTGTGCATTATGTCATAATTACGATATCGTTTGAATATCTTAAAAATATAATTGGGTTTTTGGAAAAAATACTTGATAGCAAATACAGTTTATGTTTTTAGTAAAAATTATTTTAGGTTTTTCTTTTTTTATTATTATACTCAGAAGAAAATTTATCATCAAGTACTTAATAATACGACCATTTGGTGTATGAATTAATAGTTCCATGTATTAATTTTTCTGTTTGATATGAAATATCGTAACTGTTACCAAAATGATGGCAATGAACGATTACCGTTCCGGAATTAAAATGTTACTGGTAAAATACCAGTATGAAACGTTTTCCAAACTGTAGAAATTGTAGAAAATTATAAACTTTTTATATTTTATTATATTTTTTATTTTGTGAAATATCCAATAATATCTTCCAACAACTATAGAGGATTTTTCATTTTAAGAATTTTCACAGCAATGCGCATACAAAAAAAGAGGTTTTAATTCGTTTTACAAAAGCATTAATTAATAATGAAATAATCATATCTTTATCGATTATTACAATAGCAAAATCAAGATTATTAATATGGCAACTCTGCGCACTGACGTTTGATATTTCATAGAACGGGGCGGAAACGGTGTGAAATTCAGATCTGCCTACTTTTGGTGGCAGATGTTGATTCCACCCGTTTCGTTGTTGAAACGGAGTTGTTAACTTCACATACGTTATAATATACATCGTTTAAGAAATAAGTGAATGAAATATTTGTCAAAAATACAAAACATATTTTGTATGACAATCAATATGTAAAAAAAAAATTTGCATAGCTCAACAATTTTTAAAATGCCAATTTTTGTCCACATGTGCAACTTAATTAATATTTGTTTTTGTTTCCAAATTCATTGCTTATATTGATTTAGGCTAAAGTTCACTTTACCGGCCGAAGTGAAATTTAAAAAAAAAAATTGTCACGCTTTATTTTCTCAAAAAAAAACCAAAATTAAAAATAAGCGCCGCTCGAACTGAAACCGGGCCGGAACTATTTCATTTTTATAGAACTGGTACCGTCTTTTAAATTGTGTATGAAACCGGAACTGGAACTGGAATCGTTATGTTATTTTTTATAGAACCGAAACTGGAACAAAAAACCATTACTAAATTAATAAGATCAGAAATTAATATGTATATCAAAAAATAATAATTAAATCAAGGGAGAAGTTCACTTTACCGGCCGAAGCGAAAAAAAAAATTGCCACCCCTGTATTTTTGCAAAAAAAAAAAAACACAAAATTAAAAATAAGCGATGCTCGGACCCGTGGTAACCTTGAAAAAACAAAAAACTGGTGCACCCATTTAAAAGTACATATGAATACTCAAATGAAAGGTAATTTCCTCACGATTCCAAATCTCCGTCAATCTTAGCGGCCCCTACACCAATTTATGTTATTTCAATAATATGTATATGTTTTATAAGTCATATGTATGTAATAATTGAAGTATATAAGAATGTATAACATTAAGATTTTTAGATTTCTATAGTAGAAATATATGTGCTGCTGAAAAATGTTTAGCCTACGGCGTTTTTCAAGTAATCATCTACAAACATCCCAGCAAAAAATTACCATCATTATTATTACTATTTTTAATTTTAATTTACATCACCAAATTTTATTTCAACCAAACAGCATCAAGCTTAAATTAATCTAAAGAGTTTCCTAATTCGTCTCATTCCATTGTCAATTATATATAAAGTGAACTTCTCCCTTGATTTAATTATTATTTTTTGATATACATATTAATTTCTGGTCTTATTAATTTAGTAATGGTTTCAGTTTCGGTTCTGGTTTTTTGTTCCAGTTTCGGTTCTATAAAAAATAAAATAACGATTCCAGTTCCGGTTTCATACAAAATTTAAAAGACGGTACCAGTTCCAGATCAATAAAAATGAAATAGTTCCGGTCCGGTTCCAGTTCCACCCGAGCCCTGGTTTCACCAGACAAACATTTTATTCAACTGACTGAGACTTTCTGTAGTTCGAAACCAGTTTTGAAAATCAAATAACATGAAATTTAAATTTGTGTGATTAAATTTTGAGTAAAAAGTGGCACAGGCCAAATGTAGTAGAAATTTTGAAAACAAAATATTAATAATTCGGTACATCAGAAATGTTATACACTTCACAATTGGAAAATCAATACTTAAAAAAAAAAAATTCATTAAAACAGAATTTGTAAATCATTCTAATGAATGTACTATCCAAAATCATTACTATAAAACATGTGAAATATTAAAAATTGTATTGACCATTCAAACTTTTCAATTTTAATGATTGTTTTATTATACAAAGATTAAATTATTGCTCTCATTAGAAAGACGACAATATAAGTAGTATTTTGTTACAATTATTGTTTCAAGTAGTCAACATTTATATACCAACAAACACAATATATATTTAATTCTGTTTTGCATTGAAAATAATTTTACATTTGTAAAAATTATATTGCAAAATCGTATTTCTACTTTTTCGTTGAATAAGAAACAGCACAATTGCTTACATTTTATTTTTTAAACATATTAAGCTTTTAATATATTTCATTAATTGCTATTTGCCGTGTATACTGATTACGGAAATATCAACACTAATATTATTTATATTTGATAGAGAAACTGCAACTAACATCACTCAAATTAACAAATTAACATTAACCAGACTGGTAGTGGCCAGTTCCGTGGAAATTTTCCCATTTGTGATCTTTTTAACTGCTGTGGGAAATGTAAAGCTCATGGGAATTTTTAATGGCTGCCCATCCAAGTAGCACAATTACTGAGAAAGTAAAATTAAGGGACATAAACCCGTATGTACGTCGTGTACACAGAAAAAAATATTGTACGTATATATAACAATTGATATTAATAGCAAACAAAATCGTATTCCAATTAAAAATATGAATGTATTTACTAATTAATTAATTGTATTTACACATATTTTTAATTAAAATATTAATAGGAATTAATTTAATATAATTTCAATACAACTAAATCTTTAATAGTATTAACTACTTTTATTTGTTACTTTTGATTTATTCATTTTCTTAAATTGCAACACTGTTTTTTTCTTCTGGCTTTCATTTTGTTTTTTGTTTGTGCGTCTCGTGCGTCGGCGGCGTCGTTCAGTTTCTTCTAACATTATTTTCTTCTACGTTGCGGTTTTAAAACAGAATATTACATTATTTAGTGTATGTTCTGTTATTAAAGCATTAAAGGGCTCAATTTATTTTTGAGGTCAAGAATTTGAACAAACCGCTTATGATGCTCATTTTGTTGCATATTGAATCATTAAAAAGCGAATATCAAATTTTATGTTTGACTCAATTAATTGGCCCACCTGCAGAAGTTGTGAAAACTGACTTCGGTAAAACATTTACAAAGCATATCAAACCGTATAAATACTTATTTAATATTTATTTTATGTTATATATTCGACAAATATTTTATTTAATTTAACAAAATATTTAATTGATCCAATTGATCCAATTCGAATGAAATTTTTAATTGATGTTACTAAATAATTAATTAATGATTTAAAAATACCCAATAAAAAATATAATCAATATGACAAAAAAATTAATTAATGTTTCTCCAATTAACATATTCTCATTATTACGAATATGGGATTCAATGCTACTAAAAGTTACATCGGCTGAGTTTCAATTAAAAATTAATTGGATTGATTAACATTTTAGTTATATTTACACACTTTTTTTTCTGTGTGTAGCTACTGAAAGAGTAGGGCTTTACATGTCCTATAAAATTGACTGTGTAAAGATTTATTAAACTAATAATACAACTCGTATACAGTGACATTAGTAACTTCTGTGGTAGAGAACACCCAGCAAGAACACTACTGGTCATATATGCAGTAATATTACAAGTATCAAAACTGAAAGTTTCAGTAAAAGATTCTATAACATTGTTAAGAGCGTCGGGATAAAATTGACCGAAACTTTTGTGTGCGTGTGAATTTTTATCTCTTTCTCACTCATCTGAAATGAGATACAATTGAATATATGTTTATCACTGTTCTTTTGGTAATAAGTGTCGATTAAATTCCTTGTAAATTTGCGAAATATTTTACGTAACATAATCTTTTTTAATTTTGAGGTTAGGGACGGTTAAATTAATAGTAAACTAACCAAAATTAGACCAAATAAAACCAAAAAAAACTCAAAATTCTATAGTTTTCATTTTTATTGCGTTGAATATAATGCGCATTACATTCAACATGTTTGCATTACAAAATTGTCTATTAAAACGACTTTTGTTTGCCGTTGTTTTGCTTCCTTTCATGCATTTGTTTAATGCAGATGACCCTTCCACTTTGATGATATCTATAATATGAATAGATAAATAAGCAATATATGCAAATACTCCTTTCAATATACTTTCTTTTAGTGTTTGTCAATTGTTTATAATTTAAGTAACATCTTTTTTCAACTCCTGCTGTAGCGGCTACTGTTGTAAACGTAATAAATAACCTACAAATAAAAAATGGTGGCAAACCGACGCGCAAAAAATATTGGTTTTCATTACTAGTAAAATTACGGGTCATATATCTATCATTGATCCTGCAGGGATGCATTTCAAATTATTTATGTAAGAGTGAGAAAATATAATATTGTCTTTGTGTTGGAGTTTCGGTAAGGCATGTCTTGCTGGGCAGGGAGCCACCTTAAATTTCCCAAAAAAAATCACATTTTCCCACGGAGTGAAAACAAAAATACCTCCTTAAAGCCCACGGGAGAAAAGCCCAATTGATGTGGAAAATACTATCAAATGCTTGCAGTATATTTTTATGTCGTTCAGAGCGGAGCTAACTTGACACTGGGGAGACTCACAGAAGATACAACGGCTGCATTCAGCGACCTCAGCAGTTGTGGAGCCGTTGAGCAATTTGGGCTTGAATGGTATGCTACCATCAATATGTTTAGTGAGCAGTCGCCATTTTTTTCCAGCATAAAATTTTTTCGCTACATTTCAGCTGCCTTTGTTATCGATGCCATTCGATGACGTTTTAACTCAAATATTTATAAACAAAAATGGAATTTAGATTGGAAAATATGTTTTCAATCAATTAAAGAGTTGTATGTCATTTTAATAAAATATTAATAGTAAATTAATTTGTAAATTGACAGCTGTGAGAACGGTGCATTCAGTAACAGTTAGCGATTAGTTACTGAGCAGTTTCACAACTGCTGAGATCGCTGAATGCAGCCAATTTATATCGGGCATTAAGGTGCATTCATATCAGACAGCACGTTGCGTATCATGAACGTAGCGTATCATGCAAAGGCGTTCATATCAGCATCATGCAAAACAATCAGAGTTGTAAAATTCAACTCCTTTTCATACATTTATTATAAGTCGGCAACTCTTTCAATTATTGTTAAATTAATTAAAAGTAAACAATATAAACATCGGCAATGGGCACCAGGCAGCTTTGCAGAAAGCAGCGTTTTAATGTTTTGCTAACAAAGCATGAAATTCTCCCAGATCTCAAAATACGTGCCACCGTTTACGCAAAGGAAATGATCGAAAAGATGGAGGCGCTGGCTGTCGTCAAGAGCCATGGATCCTGCAGCGCTATATTAATTTGACCTGGAACGAGAGCTACGTGCGTGGCCAACACAACATTTCTGCAGTACATTTTACAGAACCGGGTAGACCAGAACTTCATCTGGGCCCTTTGTGCGCGAGAATTGGTAGCGTCTATTCGAACGCTTCAGTATCAACGAACGTTACTTGGTACGATTGATTTCTCCAACCACTGTGCATTTTGCGTCGCAGTTCACACTCGAGGCGATGGAGGCGTTCTTCGTAACCATGTGCGAACGCCGGCAAGTAACCAGATGCGGGCGCAGGCAATGCTACACTTAAGCAGGCTTAGGAGGCCGTCAAGTACAATATGAACTGGCTGGCGCAGAACAAGGACAAAGTGGGCATCTGGTTCAGCTGGTTGGTGGCGCAGCCAGCGACAGACTAGACGACTGAAGAGCCCGCTCTGCAAGGAGCACTCTCCTTAAATATTCTAAACTGTGTAAAATACTTAATTTTCCCCATGTATATTATAAATTACTAAGTAATTTTTAAATTAAAACAAATCATTGAACTGTAAAAGATTGCAAATCAAATTAATTAAAGCGACTGAAATTTTGAATAATCTATTGTTGACTCATTTTATTGCAAGCATTTCCTGTGAGCCAGCAGAAAGTGTTGGCATCCCCATAAGTGAATCAGCACTGCTCAAGAAGCACAAAAAACTCAAAACTTTTATTATAACGCATTTGCGTCTTTATATAAATGTCACAAGTCACAGCAACGCGGAGTTAATTGTTTCTTCTTGAAATTAATCTGCAACCTCTCATGCTACTGGAATTTCTAATGCAGCATCCATAAACAAGTTATTAAGGGATAAGGGCACAATTTTTAAAGTTAAATAAAATTCAAATTTAAATTTGATTTTAATTTTTGACGTTAAATAAAAATGGTAGTTTTGTTAAAATAAATAATTAAAAAATACTACAATATCATTACAATCTCAAAATTTTGTAATAAAACAAGAAAAAGCAGTAAATATTTTATATTTTTACAACAATGCATGCGGCAGGCTCCTGCAAAAATATTTTGCATGATACGATACGTGCATGAACGGACCCAAAACTCATGATATGAACACTCTCATATAAAATGTACTGAAGAATATTTGACGTGCATGATACGCTACGTGCATGATACGCAAATGTGCTGTATGATATGAATGGACCTTTAGAATTCGCAGCGTAATTTTTATTAAATTGAAAGAAAATTAATCAAATATATTTTTAATTTTTCTAGAATTAAAACAGTATCCTGGTTATACATCGCCATCGTCATTATAAATCCTTCGAAAGTAGAATTGTACGACTTGAGATTTCTTCGCAGAAGAACCAATTCCTAAAATTAAAAAAATATTAATTGTTTTGCTGCAACTTTATTGAAACTTATGGGATGTTTGAATATTTGCTACAAGGCGTAAATTTAAAAGAATAGTTGCAGCAAGACTCTCATAAACATCTTGCTTTCTTAGTGTAGCAACCATCAATTAAATATCTTACAAATAGGAAGATAGTTGATGAATATTTGGAAAAGGTACTCCATAAGAATTCGTGGAGTAATTTTTATTGAATTGAAAGAAAATTAATCAAATGTATTTTATTTATTCTAGAATTAAAACAGTAACAGTACATCGCCATTGTCTTTATAAATCCTTTGAAAGTAAAATTGTACAACGACTTGGGATTTCTTCGTGGAAGAACCAAGTCTTTCGGGCGATGCTGTAATCAAAGTAAACTCTGAAAATAAATAATTTTCCATCACGTGTTAATAATTTCAATTCCAGGAAATTTTATTTTCACTTTTACCTTTAAATGTAATAAATATCTCAATTTTCATTGCTGTTGTGGCAAACATCTCGTAACTATCTGCATATATGTCATATTTTAAAAATAGTTAATAGTTTTGCTGCAACTTTATTGTAACTTATGGGATGTTTGAATATTTGCCACAATGCGTAAATTTAAAAGAATTTTCTTAGTGTGAGTGCTGCAGCCAGGGAGCAACCTTGCGTTTATGGGCGTCACAATGCCACGCCAATGCCAGCCGAGTCCGGTTCCTACAACGTACCCCTTCTTTGGAACAATATGAAGACAATGCACTGCATGAAAAGTTAGTTTTTTATTATTGAAATTAACGACAAAGATGTTAACAGATTTGATTAATATTCTTACGCGCGAATGTTTCTCCCACTCGCCTAGCGGCTGACTGGGCGCGGCGCCTACCTTTATCTGATGAGCTGTCACTGTATATTAACAAAATGTATTTTCTTTTAGAAATATTTAATATATTTTCGAAAACCCACTATGAAAATGGAAAGCAGATTTTCAAAACTCACGCGACTCTCTTTCTCGTCAAAGTTGGCGCAAAAATACGCGCGCTTTATGCCACAAACGATCTTCCACCATGGTCAGAAATACATCACTTAGATTCTTTGGTGCCTTCGTAAAAGTATGTCCACTTGCTCTTCATCTCGCTTTATATCTGTAAAAGTTGTTATTAATAATTTTAAAGAATTTTAAAATAAACTTGCAAATTTTCCACAGACAATGAATTTTCAACGTCCATTTTGATTGAAATGAAAATTATCACAGTTGACATTTAACGAAGAACGAAACAGAAAAACGAAAACGGCAGCCATTTATAAAAAATATGGGTTGAGTCGACGATAATACCCAAGTAACAATTCCTACCAGTTTCCTACCAGTATCTAGCCAGTACAACTATTCACTTGTCTAGTTTCTGGCAAGTAAACTTACCAGTTACTCGCAAGCGATGTCACGCACTTTCCTACCAGAAACTAGCCAGTAAAACTCTTTGGTTTCTGGGCGGTAAACTAGCCAGTAACTGGTCAAATACTGGTCAAAAACTGGCCAACAACTGGTCAAAAACTTGTCAAAAACTGGTTAGAACCCTACCAGTTACTGGCAAGCGATGTCACGCACTTTCCTACCAGAAACTAGCCAGTAATACTCTTCGATTTCTAGGTAGTAAACTTGCCAGAAACTGGCCAAAACTTGCCAGTAACTGGTCAAAAACTGGCCACAAACTGGCCAAAAACTTGCCAAAAACTGGCCAAAAACTTGCCAGAAACTGGCCAAAAACTGCCACAAACTGGCTGGAAACTGGACAATAAAAACAAATGTAAAATTTTAGTTTCTATTGATTTAAAAGAAAAAATTCTACATAAATAAAAATATAAAACATGAATTACAAAACACAAAAACGCGGCTCCGACGGTGTTTTCGTGAATAGCTTTGCGTTCTAATGCAAACACGAAAGTCCCGCGATTCTTGCCACACACACAGACGCTATTCGACACTGAAATTAAGTAGCAACCGCTGGCTTGAGAAATGTTGCGTTCATAAACATAATATCTGCTACACTTGACCAAGGAGAGTCTGCAACGAAAATTTGAAAAATATAATATACATATATTACATATTAACGCTACAAACCTTGCATTGAATTGAAAAGAAATTTGAAAATAATTTTCTTTTTAATATAATTTTTCATAAAGTGAAATTTGTTGTTTGATAATCCAAAGCTGCTATGTTTGTTTTATCATATTTTTGGAAATACAGTTTACTCTTCAAATGCCTACTAGTTTTGACTAGTTTTACTGGTAGGGATCTACTCTTCAAATCCCTACCAGTAACCGACCAGTTTTTGACTAGTTTCACTGGTAGGAGACCAGTTTTTGGCCAGTTTTTGACAAGTTTTACTGGTAGGGATTACTCTTCAAATCCCTACCAGTAACCGACCAGTTTTTGACAAGTTTCACTGGTAGGAGAGCAGTTTTTGGCCAGTTTTTGACTAGTTTTACTGGTAGGGATCTACTCTTCAAATCTCTACCAGTAACCGACCAGTTTTTGACTAGTTTCACTGGTAGGAGACCAGTTTTTGGCCAGTTTTTGACAAGTTTTACTGGTAGGGATTACTCTTTAAATCCCTACCAGTAACCGACCAGTTTTTGACTAGTTTCACTGGTAGGAGAGCAGTTTTTGGCCAGTTTTTGACAACTTTTACTGGTAGGGATTACTCTTCAAATCCCTACCAGTACCGACCAGTTTTTGACTAGTTTTACTGGTAGGAGACCAGTTTTTGGCCAGTTTTTGACAAGTTTTACTGGTAGGGATCTACTCTTCAAATCCCTACCAGTAACCGACCAGTTTATGACTAGTTTTACTGGTAGGGATATACTCTTCAAATCCCTACAAGTAACCTACCAGTTTTTGACTAGTTTTTACTGGCGAGTAAATACTGTTCAAAATCCTACCAGAAACTTAGCAGTATTTGAACTGCCTAGTAAATTGTTGCTTGGGTAGTTGCATTCACCAGTCCGCAGCAAGGCAGAGCGGAGCAAATTGTCACTGGGTGTTCAGTTTAGAATCAGTATGCATTGGCTACACTAATCGTACTGTTCTGAACAAAAAATAAAAAAGAGTATTGGTAACGCTGTAAAAATTAGAAATGAAAAGTAGCAGATCTGAGCCAATCGTATCAGAATATGAACCCTGATTTGATAATTTTTTTTTTTGCAACTTTTAATTGCGATTGGCTGTGTTTTTTTTTATCATAAGATAAATATAAGAGAAAACAGATAGTTGAAATTTAAAAGGAAACAGATAGTTGGACTTTTTTGAAGAAAAAATGAGAGCAGCTTCCGATGGAGAGTATTCTAAGTCAATCCCAAAAAAATTCAAATCAGAATGGTGCAAGAGTTATTCTACTAAGGCAGTGCAAATGATGCACAAAATGGTTTACAAAACTGATAAAGGTCTTGGAAAGGAGGGTCAAGGTCGATTGGAACCGGTTGAAGCATTTCAACAAGAAGGAAGACGAGGATTTGGTTTAACCTTTCCTTCACTGAAAAATTCTTCAAAGCGGTGGGAACCAAATATTGAAAAAATCACAATCCCGGAAAGTATATTGTGGTTAAAAAATAACAATTGTAAACACGATCTTGATGAAATGTATGATTGGATACAATATGGTGCTCAAAAATATACATTGGAAAGGTAGACCATGTTTTGTGAACCCAGTATTTTAAATGCTACTGTGGAATCGAAAACCGTTTTTAATGTATTTGATGGAAATGAAATGAGAAAAGCTCTCACAAGATCAAATCCTTTTGAAACTATCCGCAGTTCTATTTTTTTAAATAGAGCTGCAGTAAAAATGGCAAATATAGATTCCATGTGTGATTTTATGTTTACTAACCCACGCGATCCCTTAGGTAATTCATTGTTAGCCGATAATGAACTTCTTTATTTCGCTGATTTATGCGCGGGTAATATATATATATATATATATATATATATATATATATATATTAATGTTGAGTGTTTAAAATATTTTATGATTATACTACTTAGGACCTGGAGGATTTACCGAGTGTAACCTTATCGAAAATCTTGGGAATTTAAGGGATTTGGATTTACATTACTTGGTGCTAATGATTTTAAATTGGAAATTTTTTTGCTGCTTCACCAGACTCTTTTGACTCATTTTATGGTGTTAACGATGATGGCAATAGTTTTGATCATTCTAATCAACAGTCACTTGCTGAATATATATTAAAACATTGTAGTGTTGGTGTACATTTCGTTTTGGCTGATTGTGGATTTTCCGTGAAAGGACAGAAAAATATTCAAGAAATATTATCTAAGCAATTGTATTTATGCCAATGTCTGATTGCGCTTTTAATTCTTCGAGAGAATGGTCATTTTGTATGCAAATTATTTGACATATTTACACACTTTAGTGTGGGTCTCATTTATTTAATGTATTCTTGTTTTCAAGAAATATCGATCATCAAACCAAACACCAGTCGGCCTGCGAATTCTGAGCGCTATTTAGTATGCAAATGGAAAAAACATTATACACATGATGTTCGCAATTATCTAGAATTTATAAATGAACAACTTAATATAAGAAATGCAGATGATGACAAAGACATTGTAACGATTGTAAGTTATGAGACAATATCTGAAGATGAATCATTTATAAATTACATTATCGAATCAAATAATTTGATTGGCAGTAACCAAATTGTGGGGCTGAGAAAAATTGCTGCAGTTTGCCAAAATTCACAACTAAAGGAATCTCGTCAAGCGGAAATTCGAAAACAATGTATAAAGTTGTGGAACATACCCGATAAATTGCGACAAGCTCCAGAATTAAAATCGTCTGAAAAACTTTTGGAAGAAGTGCTAGATGAATGGTATACCAACAAGACATTTTTAAATGCATCGCCGATAATGTGTACAAATCATGAATTATTACATACCCGCATTGAAAGTATATATGACTGGTGTTTTGTACCTATAGGTCGCGGAGAAACTAGCATTAATGTTTGCAGTATATTTTTATGTCGTTCACGAGGCAATCTTTTACGATATACTGAGAATAGAAAATGGGAGCCTGTGGAATATATGTTCGAAGTTTCACCTAAGTCCTTATTTTATGGTGAAATCGTGTACGAATATAGTGGGGAGGGTCGCACACAAACACGTGTTTGTGGTTTGCACATTATTGATAATAAATTCTTTGTTCACGGAGGTATATTACTCTTTTGTAAAATTAGCAACAATTTTTTTTTAAAAATGTCAAAATCGACTAATTCGTTATATTATTTTGATAAAAAAAAACAAATTTCGCACTATTTTGATAATATGCCAAATGACGTGAAGAGTATATTATTTGCATCGTTTCGCAATAGTTTTTACAGAAGATTGGTAGTGAAATGGATTAATACTAAACAAGTAGAAGAACAATGCAACGATAAAGATAGTAGCATATAATATCGTGAAGATATGGAAAATTATGTTTTTAATAAATAAAAAGTTTTATATTTTACCCAAAATATTTATTCTATCATTTTTTTATCCTTTCGCCCACTAATATTGTTTATTTCGGACAGATACATTTTTATTAGTTATTCAAAGTCTAAGCTAATACTGAAAGAAAAGTAATCAAAATTAATTACGATAGTTTTCTTTTAAATTAATCGACATATTTACTATCAACTTTCGGAGCAATTGAAATCCGGGTATTTAAACGGATAGAACGAACTGGAACCGTTGTCTATGAACAGTAACTGTAAATGTTATTACCCAGCAAATCAAACGATATCTAAACGATATAATTTATACACTCAGAAAAAATCGTACTTATGCTATGATTAATAGTATATACATATATCTTAATGATATGAAGTCAAATATTAATTTAATAAATTACTATTTTTTCATAGTAAATTTTTCAAAAATTCTTAATTTAAAGTATTTCATTTGAATTTACTATGTACTATAATCAGGCCGTATGCACGGGTATATTGTCAACTACATACCCAAGAAACAAATCGTTCGTTAACGGTGCCGTATACGGAACAGCAATACGGAATACAATTCCGTAAACGTTCCGTTTTCTGGATACGAAAACGGTCCAGTGAACGGATAAAGAGGAACATCGAAACGGATTTCGAATCAGTCAAGAATGCGTAACGACGGAACGTTAACGGGCCGTCATACTGGATGACAGACGGAGTGAGTCCGTCGTGAGTACGTTTTAACGGTACGTTTACGGAACGTGATACTGGATGAAATACGGAGTGAATCCGTTGATTTTACGTTTCGACGGTCCGTTAATGGACCGCCAGTCTGGAAAAGTACGGAGTGAGTCAGTTGAGATTGTTTTTCGACGATCCGTTAACGTAACGTAGGGAATAGATTAAAAACTCTTTTTTCATATCATACAAAATTACCTTTTGCATATTATTATTATCATTATTTTACAACAAATAAAAAATAATTACAAATAATAATAAAATTAAGTATTAAAATATTTTACAATTAATTAATATACAGTGAACCTCCCCAGCTAACGCCAGAGTTCAAGTTACACTCAGGTTCCAGTGTCTTGAATCTAAGATGAATGTTTCGATTTCATTTCACAAGTGTTCTCTCAAAAATTAAATTATAGTGATAAATGCCAAACACTTTGTCAAACAAAATTAAATAAATTGTGAAGATAAAAATAACGTGTGATGCATAATTATTATGGTAAGTCAGTAATAAAATTAAACTTAAGCTTAAACTTTATTCAATTTATTCCCGCAGACACGTTGTGCGAAAAATGTGCAGCTGCATATGCAACACAGTCGCAGACATTTGACATCGAGAACTATTTTTGAATATGCTGGATATATGCAGCCATGGATATATGCGGCCAAGACTTCTGCAGCGAATTTCCGTGCCAAATTTTTTTAATGCAGAGCAAGTCGCTGCTGCAGCATTACATGTGCAAATTGATGATGTTTTTTACTGTTATATTCGCCATTATTTGCAATTAAACATATAAAAATATTGTATATTTACACCTATTTGATATTGTTTTTTTTGCAACGCAAGTGCATGCAATATTTCGACTCTTTTGGGAGCCTTTTCGGAAGCTTTTTTTGATATAAAATGAATCTTATACAAGAGCATTTCCAGATTATTTTTAGGCTCCCTGCTAGATTGTTTTTAGGCATCTAAAAGAGCCTTCTAACTATGCTCAGGTCTGAATGACGTATTTTTATCAGAAAATGTATATTTCAAGACTCTTTTCTGAATGAAATATGAGCGCTCAGGCAAAAGATTGTGACAGAGTAGCATAAGTTCGTACTTTCGTACTATTTTCAGTACGTTTTTATTTTTTCAGTACGAAATATTCACAGCTAAGTACCCGTACACACGAATAGTACTTTATGTCAATTTCAACCGTGATTATTGTTTTTCTTCTCTTTTGCGAATGTCAAGCATATAAAGAGCGCACCAAAAATGTACGCTGACGACTTTGTACTCCGTCGTATTCGATTTATATGGGAAATGCATGCAAGTTTTGGAGAACAAAATACATTGTGCTGATGGTACTCTGTATAAAATTCGTTCAGATTTATTTTTCACATTATTTTAATTACGATAAAATTGATTAAATACTCTAATTAAATAGTTTGAATCTACTAAAAACATATATCAACATGATAAATATTAATAATTGAATGCTCCAATGTATGCATTATTTTATGTAATGATAATAAATAGTTGTAACCGTAACACTGCAAATTTGTTCACTTTTTTATTTATACAAACTAATAATAATTATAATTTTATTAAAGAAGTTCAACTAACGCAACCTTTGCAAAGAATAACATAAGCAACTGCTGATTCTGCACTGCAGATTGCGGGACAGACAAGTAAATTAGCGTTGGCTTTGTTTTGCTATGTTTCCCAGCTGCTGGCTGCCATCTGTTGTTAGAACCCATAAACACAAATGTATTTGGGTACTTGTGTTTATAGGTTCTAACCACAGATGGCAGTCAGCAGCTGCCATCTTATCATAAAGTGTAAAATATATTAGCATTTACACGATGCATTATTTTATAAGATGTAATTTTTTTATGTATTAAAACATATTTGTAATAATAAAAATAAAATTTTTCAATTCTAAAATAATAAAATATATTTTTCAAAATGTTAATGAGAAGGTACAACCATCGAATATTGATTAGCGAATGAAAGGAGAAAATGGGACAAAATTTTAGTTCATGATTTCATAGGTTTAAAATTCTTTTAATTTTCAATTATTTATTTACTGGTGATAAATAAATTTATTAAGAAAAAAAAATATATGGAATTAAAAATTAACAGTACAGTTTTGTTTTCCTATATTTAGAAAAAAAATCAGCAATTCAAAAATGTCCGTCTGTCCTTTATGTTTTTTTGTCAATGAAAAATTTCCGTTTGGCCTTCATTTTTTTTTTTTTTTTTTTTGGTCATCAATTTAGATCCCACGGGAAAAATATATACCTTTTTCGACAATTTTTACTTTTCTGCATAAAAGTACGTTTTGATGTTAAATAGTACGTTTTTATTTTTTTTATTATACTTTGTTATTTTTTCAAAATGCTTCTCTGGATTGTGAAAACAATCTTTTCGGAGTTCTTGCGTTGGCTGGGTCTGTTAAAGGTCCATTCATATCATACAGCACGTTGCGTATCATGCACGACAAATATTCTTCAGTACATTTTATATGAGTGTTCACATCATGCGTATTGGGTCCGTTCATGAAAGTATCGTATCATGCAAAATAGTTATGCAGGAGCCTGCCGCATGCATTGTTGCAGAATTATAAAATATTTACTGCTTTTTCTTGTTTTTATTACAAAATTTTGAGATTGTAGTGATATTGTAGTATTTTTTAAATAATTATTTTAACAAGACTACCCATTTTCATTAATGTCAAAAATTTAAATAAAATTAAATTTAAATAAACAATTGTCAGCAATCTCAACAAAGACGCGAAGCTCAAAAAGATCAATTTGTTTGGGAGAACAATGAGACCCGCGGTTCTCGCTGGAATAAGTGGGTCTCCAAATGTATTCGTCTGATGGGCATAAACGGTGGCGCTGTTCACATTAGCTGCGTGCCCGTGGTTTTTGATCCTGATCCGTAGATCATTTTCATATACAAAACCAAAACAAACAATTAGATCCAGGTTCGTTTTTGGATCACTTACTGATCTGGTACTGTACGTAACAAAAGTAAATGCTATTGTGAATTATGCTATTGTGAATAGCACTTAAAAAGAAGAAGAAATCGTGTTGAGAAAGAAGGGCAGATGAAAACAGTGCTGCCAAATTTAGTAAAATAGAACCGATGGCGTTCCCGTGAAACAGATCTGGATCAAGTACCACGGGAACGCAGCTAATGTTACAACTAGTAAGAGCGATGTAGCAGCTGCAACTACGAAATAAACTAGACTGTTGCCGATGTTAAAACGCACAAGATTATGTTCTAAAGCAGTTTAATACTTTAATCAGTGTATAATTATACGATAATCATTATATGACGAATAAATTATTTATGATAGCACATTTATTTAATTAATTCTTAATATATTTTAAAATGCTGCAATTAGCCTTCTGCTAAGAGTTGTAATTTAAATTTTTGTATTTGAATAGACGCCAGACAATTGGTAACACCAGCCTGAAACTTGGCGCATTAGTTATAGGATGCAGCAGGGGGGGCGCCCTTTGTATGGGGTCGCATTTTGAATTTCATGAATTTGTAGCGAATCCCTGCCAAATCGCCCTTGGTTGAAACGAAGCAACGTTGCTGTTGATGTGGAGAAACGGTTTTTCCAGCTGTAACTTGTTCTCCAATTGATCACGCAACACGATACGGTTGTTTTGCATCTGTTTGGAGTCAATATTATTAGACAATGATGAATATTCGAGGAAAGGTTAGACTAAAAGTATATATGCCTTCTACGCAGTTTTGCTCTTCTTAACTACCCAAGAAACAAAACGTACCGTATACGTACGGTTAACGGTACAGCATATACGGAATCAGATTCCGTAAACGTACCGTATTACGGAGCCGTATTACGGAGCCGTATACGGTACAGTGAACGGATAAAACGTGACATCGAAAACGGTGTTCGAAACAGTTTTTCATACAGTAAATACGGACCGTTAACGGACCGTATTTTTAAAATAAAACGGAGTGACCTCCGTAGTAGTAACGTTTTAGTGTCGTATACGGTGCGTATTTTTGTTTTAAATCGGAGTGGACTCCGTTGAGTGCATTGAAAAACGTACCGTATACGGTTTATATGTCGTAATTTTTTAAAAATACGGATTGTCATATTTTACGATTTACTGCCAATTCTAATTGACGTAGTCAGTACCATAAGTTTTAATTTTTAATACATTTATTTGTAATTAAAATATAGGATTTTTAAACAAACAAAAAAAAATACAAAAAAGAATTGAAATAAAATTACATAAAATTCAATTTTCCCACAAAAATTCCCACAAATAAAATTATTTTAAAATTTACTTTGTCGAATATAAATAAAAATTCCACACATGGAAATACACAACAGACATGGCAACTAATGCACAAATGGTATATGTCCCACGGTCTGCCAACAATAATTACAAATGTCAATATTAGCTGCGTTCCCGTGGTTTTTGATCCTGATCTGTTTCACGGGAACGCCATGGGTTCTATTTTAAAAAATTTGGCAGCACTGATTTCTTCTGCCCTTTATTTTTCAACACAAATTTTTCTTCTTATTAACTGCTATTCACAATAGCATAACATCACCACAAACAAATTTACTCTTGATACGTACAGTACTAGATCAGTAATTGATCCAAAAACGAACCTGGTTCTAATTGTTTGTTTTGATTTTGTATAAGAAAATGATCTATGGATCAGGATCAAAAATCATGGGAACGCAGTTATTATTTACATTTCTTGATTTTAAATTCAATTTCAAATCGAGACGACGCATCTTCACATTTGAGCCCACAAGCATTCCGAAGTAGCCATTTCGAAAATGCGGACAAAATTCCGAAAATGCATTCAGCAGCAGCTCGTCACTTGTTTGATCCACCAGATCCTGGACCAGCTTCACTGGCATTGTTCATGATGCTGCCCAATGAGCCATGGCGACGCTCCCAAATGATGCTTCTGTTTTATGTAGGGTTCATTGTGTTGACGCAGCCATCCAAGTCACCATATGTATGAATATATAGTTAATTATATTAATTCTATTAATCCGCGAGTTGAACTCATTAACATACTTACACTTCTGCTGCACATCTTGATTTGATACGAACTAAAATTCAAACAAGAACAATAGAAAAACGTAAAGAAAACGGCATACAAACGGTGTATGAAGTCCGTACTTCACGGAGTACAAACGATATAAAAACGGTGTACTCCGTAGCATGACGTTTGGCCTGGGGACGGTTCGCCTTAGGACATTTCACCTGGGGATGTTTCGCCATTTCATTGTGAATTTAATTGTGAATATTGCGAAATTGAAGAGAATGAAGAAACGACAAAGAGTCAGAGTTGCCATACTAAATTTAATTTCTGAAAATGTATTTGTAATTATATTTTAAGGTAAATTTTAAAGAATTACAATAATTATAATATGTATAATTAAATATAAAAATGGATGATTTTCAATATATTATGTCTTGAAAGTATTATATTAAATCTGCCAATTTACGAATGATTGTAAAGGGTATATTTTACTGATGATAATTAAGGAAATGCGAGTTTTTCTAAAATTTGTAGACAAAATTCATATATTGGTTTTTCATTCGATCGTTATTTGATAATCGGAATTCTGTTTGTTTGCTATCAGAAAATTTAGTTTGTTCTTATTAGCAATTTATTTAGCCATCATACCTTGAATAGTAAACACTACATTATTTTCAAAATTAAGACAAACTCGCACACACCCATAGTAAAAATATATCAATTTATTCTTAACCCCGAACAGGTTTCTTAATTGATATAAAAAATCGATAAAAACAAGTTTTATTTATGTATATTTAAGAAACTCATTTTTTGCTGAGATTCGAATTTAACATTTATAAATGTTTATCTCAATTAATGCCCGATTTACAATGTATCTTCTGTGAGTCTCACTGTATCTTCCAGGGTTGCATTTTTTAACATTTTCATATAAAAATAGTATTTTTTGTAAAAATGCAACCCTAGAAGATACAGTGAGACTCACAGAAGATACAATGGCTGCATTTAGCGACCTCAGCAGTTGTGAAACTGCTCAGTAACTAATCGCTCACTGTTACTGAATGCACCGCTATCTCAGCTGTCAATTTACAAATTAATTTATTATTAATATTTTATTAAAGTTACATACAACTCTTTAATTGAAAATGTCATCGATAACAAAAGCAGCGCAAATGTAGCGTAAAAATTCATGCTGGAAAAAATGGCGACCGCTCACTAAACATGTTCAGGGTAGCATGCCATTAAGCTCAAATTGCTCAACTGCTCTACAACTGCAGAGGTCGCTGAATGCAGCCAATTTAAATCGGTCATTATGTACTTTTCTGTCTATTTCTGTCTACACACATAGAAAACTATTGTCGATTCCGTCAATAATTTATAAATATTTCATGTTAAAATGGATCCACAAATATTATTTTCAAATTATTGTCGGAACCAAAAATAAAATTATCAAACAAGTATTGAACATAAAATTATTGTTTCTAAAAATTTGGATTGTTCATTTTTATTTAAGTTTTAAATGACATTTTTAAATTTTCAATTTTGAAATATTATTATAAAAAAGATAACAAACAATTTCGATTTTTTTTTCACTTTTATTTGCGGATTTAAACTGAAATCTGTTAGCTGTGCAAGGAAAGTGTTTGCCCAGTAGGATAGTGTGGAGTGAAGAGCTCATTGTTATATTCATCGACCCTCAGAAAAGCGCTACATTTTAACAATGTTGCGAAGTGGTCCAGTAGTTATGGTTTTGGCGGCACAATTCACCGATTCACGAATAGGAGTTGTAACGATTTGGTCACCTCCGCGATGAATAGCGTTGGCGTGCAGAATCACGTCGTATGTTTTCGTCGCATTTCCGTCGAGAATGAAGTTGGGGGTCTGTGCGTCTGGGCCGAAGCATCAAATAGTTAGATGTATCACGTTTTCCACCGCACAACTTATTCAAATTATTTGCTATTTATTAAACAGCACACGCGGAAATTACGCGATTTAGTCCACGCTTTTATTAATAAAATATCATATAATAAGCAATAACATTACAGATATAAGCGACGGGTTTTATTATTAAAAAGAAAACATAAATTTCAAAATACAGGCATAAAATTTCTATGTCAAAATATTTCTTATACTTCAAAATGAAAATTAACAATTTTATTTTCAAAGTTAAAAAAAATATTGTTGATTGGAGATTTAAAAAAATGATAATATTTATTTTCGAAAAATAACAATTATTTTCTATGTGTGTTGTGATACATAAATAACTAAATCCCATTTGCACATATATGTCCTCATTCATATTTACATAAATGCATTCTTACATGAATACATTAAAATTGGTTCCATGCTCAACAAACATTGAGAAAATCCTAAAAGTACTCGCAGAATTATCTCAAAAAGTTGAGGTTGACGCAAAAAGTAAAACATGAGTTAATCAAAAGTATACACTTATGCCCGATTTACATTGTATCTTCCGGAGATACACCAAACGAGACGGCAACAAATCTTACGGAAAATTGTTCAGGTGTGAGCAACCAGCAACAATTTACTCTGCAGCTCAAATACTGCTAAGTTTCTGGTAGGATTTTGAAGAGTATATACTCGCCAGTAAAAACTAGTCAAAAACTGGTAGGTTACTGGTAGGAATTTGAAGAGTAATCTCTACCAGTAAAACTTGTCAAAAACTGGCCAAAAACTGGTCTCGTACCAGTGAAACTAGTCAAAAACTGGTCGGTTACTGGTAGGGATTTGAAGAGTAATCCCTACCAGTAAAACTTGTTAAAAACTGGCCAAATACTGGTCTTCTACCAGTGAAACTAGTCAAAAATTGGTCGGTTACTGGTAGGGATTTAAAGAGTAATCCCTACCAGTAAAACTTGTCAAAAGCTGGCCACAAACTGGTCTCCTACCAGGGAAACTAGTCAAAAACTGGTCGGTTACTGGTAGGGATTTGAAGAGTAATCCCTACCAGTTCAACTTGTCAAAAACTGGCCACAAACTGGTCTCCTACCAGTGAAACTAGTCAAAAACTGGTCAGTTACTGGTAGGGATTTGAAGAGTAATCCCTACCAGTAAAACTTGTTAAAAACTGGACAAAAACTGGTCTCCTACTAGTGAAACTAGTCAAAAACTGGTCGGTTACTGGTAGGGATTTGAAGAGTAATCCCTACCTGTAAAACTTGTTACAAACTGGCCAAAAACTGGTCTCCTACCAGTGAAACTAGTCAAAAACTGGTCGGTTACTGGTAGGGATTTGAAGAGTAATCCCTACCAGTTTAACTTGCCAAAAACTGGTCTTCCACAAAAAAAGTTGGCCAAAAACTGGTCGGATACTGGTAGATCCCTGCCAGTAAAACTAGTCAATACTGGTGTATTCTTGTAAGGATGACGTGCACTCACTTTGCTAATAAATATTGAATATGAAGTATGAAGCAACAATTTTTTGTATGTCTTATGTGACAAAAGAAAACATCAAAAAAACAATTTAAATCTCTTGTGTGAGTTGCTGCAAAATCTTCTAAGGTTAATTTTTTCGTTTTTCGTTTTTTTTTCCTGCAATCTTAAAACATGTTTTTTTGCAGAAGATCATCGAAGTGGAGATGTCGGACAATCGGAAATCGCCAAGTCCTGTACCATTGGTCTGTTATTGAGCTTTGTAAATTAAAAAAATAAAAATTATTTTTGACATTATTTTTTTTTACTTTTTACATGTCGAGTTTCTTGATAGTTTTTGGCCAGTTTCTCGCAAGTTTTTGGCCAGTTTTTGGCAAGTTTTTGGCCAGTATTTGGCAAGTTTTTGGC
Organism: Dryomyza anilis; assembly: GCA_951804985.1. Lineage (NCBI taxonomy): Eukaryota > Metazoa > Arthropoda > Insecta > Diptera > Dryomyzidae > Dryomyza > Dryomyza anilis. Next base: position 49,039,567 of record OX638130.1, read on the forward strand.
CAGTTTTGGACTAGTTTTTGGCCAGTTTTTGGCAAGTTTTTGGACAGCTTTTGACCAGTATTTTTCCAGTTACTGGCTAGTTTTCCGCCAGAAACCGAAGAGTTTTACTGGCTAGTTTATGGTAGGAAAGTGCGTGACATCGCTTGCCAGTAACTGGTAGGGTTTTAACCAGTTTTTGACAAGTTTTTGACAAGTTTTTGACCAGTTGTTAATCAGTTGTTGGCCAGTTTTTGACCAGTATTTGACCAGTTACTGGCTAGTTTACCGCCCAGAAACCGAAGAGTTTTGCTGGCTAGTTTCTGGTACGAAAGTGCGTGACATCGCTTGCGAGTAACTGGTAAGTTTACTTGCCAGAAACTAGACAAGTGAATAGTTGTACTGGCTAGATACTGGTAGGAAACTGGTAGGAATTGTTACTTGGGTAGTTTACAAATTTATAGGAGAAGTGATACTTCGACTGTATCGCATTATAGGAGGAGATACAGAGAAGTTCAACATGTTGAACTTTTCTGTATCGCCAAATCGCTTTCTATAAAATTTTGTAAAATATAATGTGTGTAAAATATAATGTTTTGAATATAATGTGTCTGCCAAAAATTGACAATTAAAAAAAATACGTTTTGAAGTTTCAAATTAATTTAAACAAATTCGAATTCAAAATATTTTCTTCCGATTATATTTAAGGAGTTCGTCACAAAATACTGGATTTCAAAAACCAAGTCATCATGCTGTTCGCATTAAAATAAAAAAAACAGTTTTTTTCGTTACTTTTAATGCATTTACGAAAGACGGATCATTTGGGATTGATTTTAAATAGCTTCTTTCATTGTGCTATTTTATTCATAAAATCAGAACACTGACCATGCTTCCTTGGTGTTTTCAGATTCCATTTACCCCAAGTTATCCACGAGTTAAGTTTTAATGTCATTCAAAGGCATCGGCAAATAAAGTGCGTATGCTGCACATTTAACTATTGTTATTCTGCAGTGATTTAATTTATTGAATGTTGTCCTGAGTGCCTGCACCGCAATATTCTTGCCATGGTGGGCCTAAGTCCAGTAATTGTCCTACCAAGATATACATTTATGTTTGTGAAAATCAGAACATATTGGCAGCCGATTTTGTTTATTTTGTTTTCCGTCATACACATTATAGTATATTTATATCTGTCTTATTATTTCTGTTTTAGTTATTTATTATAGCAATTTTATAAAAAAATGCAACCCTAGGCGATACAGTGAAACTCACAGAAGATACTATGTAAATCTGGCATTAAGCTTAACTTTGTCACCAATGCAAAGTTTGTCGCAAGTAGTCCTCACGATTAACGCAAAAAGTGTAACGCAAGTTTAATTCATGGTTATCTAAAAACTGGTCCCAAGTAAGACTGGGGATTTTCATAAAATAATATAAAAATAAATTAGCGATTAATTATAATTAATTAGGGAAATGTGGCGGAAAATGGTGCGGCTAAAAATGGACCAATTTTAAAATGTCTAGTGCCCTTCAAAATTCTTTAACGGAAAACATCGAGTGATTCCAATGAGGCCAAAGCATTTAATCGCCAAGTCCGCTTTGGTTTTTTGAAAATTTACTTTGCGTGCAGATTCCCCAAGCGCAGCAGGTTTGTTTAGTCATTTGAAGATGTTTCACAAAATGGAGAGTGGCGAAATGTCGTTGAAAGCTGCAGCAGCGAAGACTCTAGCGAAGAATCTAGGCTGGCGGTGCTGAAGAGACAGTTCTTCAACGATTGCAAAACCAATCCCCGCACACATAGAAAATAATTGTCGAATTTTGAAAATAAATATTATCAATTTCTTGAAAGCAACAAACGACAATATTATTTTTAGTTTGAAAATAATATTATCAATAATATTGTAGAATAAATTTGACGTATAAAATTATTATTTATATTTTAAAAATTAATGTTGTCTGTTTTCAAAAATATTCGTTAACGTTGCGCGTATCGTCTGTCAGTATGTTATTTATATGATAGACTAAATCAGCGTGACGCGTATTGAAAGCCACACGCGACATCATCCGAATCGAAAGTGGCGATAATTAGGCCGCCGTTCTGGGCAACCGTATCTGGAATGTCGAGTTTCATAATTGACTCCGTGGTGCCGAATGTGCGAAGATGGCAGCCGCTCGTGTCGCCTGCAGCACATCCCGGTCACATCGAAACTATATGATAGATCGATCATCAAGCCGAGACGATTCATCTCATATAAAAGTTTTGCCGAATTGTGAGAGGCTGTTTTCGAGGTGACGAACTGGAGCCTGCCCTTGAGTCGTCACAATTGTGCCCTAAACTTAGCAAACGTGCGAATAAAATGAGCAGACTGTCGACCAAAGAGCCAATCTTATGACAGCCTTAGATTCCGATGAGCGACGACATAAGGCAGCGACAACGTGCGATAGAAAAGTACAGCTACCAGCAGCGTGACGCGTACTAACCTGTAGCGACTAATAATGTAGATTTGTATAGATTTATCAAATAAAAATGCATTCAAATTTTAAATCAGTGTGTGTTATTTATGTTTTTATTTATGTTATTAATTTTGAATATAAAATGTCATTCAAAGCAAAAAAATTAACTAACAATTAAATTATTAAATTCAAAAAATTTATTTTCAATACTCGTTTGAAAATTTTATTGTTATGTCCGACAATAATTTGATAATAATATTTGTGGATCCATTTTAACATGAAATATTTTCAAATTATTGTCGGATTCGACAATAATTTTCTATGTGTGCGTGCTCAGCAAGTAGATGAAAATCTTGAAGACGGTGCGGAAAAAGTGTAGATTCTTGATCGGAATTGCGATGATTTCATATTTAAAGATGATGATGAGACGCACAATGAGCGCTTAGAAGGACTTATTCAGGCGAACAAAGAAAGGCTGGGTAAGCTGCATAGTTAAATAAAGATAATGCGCACAAGGCAAATTACAATTGCATTTGAAGAAACGGCTTCGATTTTTTAAAATATACAAATAAATATTAGACATATTTTTCAAAGACAAAAAATATTTTGAAGAAAATAACTTAGTGCAGCATGTGCGATACACTGATTTGGTGGTGTAGAATATTTGGTAAAGTCTCATAGATTTGTTTCATTGTTTAAAAAAATTTGCTGCAATTTTGTATACGCTATGGGTATCCAGAGAAATATTTATACGGAGAAATATTTATACGGAGCCTACGACACACACGGAATCACAAAACCGTCATTGACGGCATGTTTACGGAGCATTGAGCAAGTATCCGTCGTAGCATATACGATTACGCACCGTAAACGTACCGTCAAAACGGACGACTCCGTTAGAATTCCGTTTTGCTCAGTAATTTTAATAACTCCGTATTATTGCCATTTTGTTGTAGTCGTTTACGGTTCCGTTGAAACGGAGTACTCCGTAAATTTTCCGTTTATACTCCAACTCAACGGCACCGATTTTCTTCAGTTATTAGTTCATTTTTGAAATATGAATTCATTTGATTTCGTGGACAATACAATGAGCTTGGAGGAGCGCTGATGGCGCTTGCAAACAAGCTGAAAACCAAACAAGATAAGTGAATCAAATATATATGATACAAATAGTATAAGTTTTTATACAAAACATCTTTTCAGAATGGCTTCAAACTGCATTTAATTCAACAAGGACTATATATTTGCTATGACCTGCAAAATAGAAAACCCTTAGCACGCGTGCGAAAATTATAAGTATGGCGCGAGAGGCAACGACGATGTCGAAGAACTGTTGGTCGGAAACAGCCTCTGCATCAAGTTGTACATCTTCGAAATGATTGCATTTCTTCGGACTGATTCGATGGTGGGTTGATGCGGCTCAAGTTCCGAATTGCAATGGATAGTCGTTGTCGCCTTGCACAAAATACGCGCATCTGCTTTTAAATTTCAAAATAATAACAAATGTAAGTAAATGACATTAATAATCATAGTTGCCAGACATTTACTATTTGTGACGTAGTTGCCACCATTATAATAAATTTTTCATATGCGGTATTTTTAATAGTTGCGGGAAAGGGGTAATTTTGTAACATAATTTGTTGTATACATCGTTTTACAATTTTTTCCACACAATGGAAAAAAATGTCTTATTCGTATTAAATTTAATTTAAATATTAGTTTATTTCTGGTAATTTTACCATAAAATGGGTCAAAAGAGTCTGGTGAAGCAGCAAAAAAATTTTCCAATTTAAAATCATTAGCACCACGTAATGTAAAACCAAATCCCTTAGATTCCCAAGATTTTCGATAAAGTATATACTCGGTAAATCCTCCAGGTCCTAAGTAGTATAATCATAAAATATTTTAAACACTCAACATTAATATATATATATATGTATTACCTGCACATAAATCAGCGAAATAAAGAAGTTCATTATCGGCTAACAATGAATTACCTAAGGGATCGCGTGGGTTAGTAAACATAAAATCACACATGGAATCTATATTTGCCATTTTTACGGCAGCTCTATTTAAAAAAATAGAACTGCGGATAGTTTCAAAAGGATTTGATCTTGTGCGAGCTTTTCTCATTTCATTTCCATCAAATACATTAAAAACGGTTTTCGATTCCAGAATAGCATTTAAAATACTGGGTTCACAAAACATGGTCTCGCCTTCCAATGTATATTTTTGAGCGATGTACTGTTACTGTTTTAATTCTAGAATAAATAAAATACATTTGATTAATTTTCTTTCAATTCAATAAAAATTACTCCGCGAATTCTTATGGAGTACCTTTTCCAAATATTCATCAACTATCTTCCTATTTGTAAGATATTTAATTGATGGTTGCTACACTAAGAAAACAAGATGTTTATGAAAGTCTTGCTGCAACTATTCTTTTAAATTTACGCCTTGTAGCAAATATTCAAACATCCCATAAGTTTCAATAAAGTTGCAGCAAAACAATTAATAAAGGTATTCACGAAACGGAGCAGTTGCCGATGTACATTAGCAGTATTGTAGAATTGTATCATATTTCGTGAACACACTTATTTCATATTTGTGTAGTATTTTAGTTTTCAGTTTGATGTACCAAAAACAGATGTTTTTGTTTCATTAAAATTTTAGATTTATTGCTTAGATTTATTGCTTAGTGGCCATATACAAGTCGTACAATTCTACTTTCGAAGGATTTATAATGACGATGGCGATGTATAACCAGGATTCTGTTTTAATTCTAGAATAATTAAAAATTTGTTTGATTCATTTTCTTTCAATTTAATAAAAATTACTATGCGAATTCTAATGCCCGATTTAAATTGGCTGCATTCAGCAATCTCAGCAGTTGCGAAACTGCTCAGTAACTAATCGCTCACTGTTACTGAATGCACCGCTCTCACAGCTGTCAATTTACAAATTAATGTACTATTAATATTTTATTAAAATTACATATAACTCTTCAATTGATTGATAACAAATGTATCGCAAAAATTTTATGCTGGAAAAAATGGCGACCGCTCACTAAACATGTTGAGGGTAGCATGCCATTCAAGCTCAAATTTCTCAACAGCTCCACAACTGCTGAGGTCGCTGAATGCAGCCAATTTAAATCGGGCATTATGTACTTTTCTGTCTATTTCTGTCTACACACATAGAAAACTATTGTCGATTCCGACAATAATTTATAAATATTTCATGTTAAAATGGATCTACAAATATTATTTTCAAATTATTGTCGGATCCAAAAATAAAATTATCAAACAAGTATTGAACATAAAATTATTGTTATTATTATATTTACTTATGTATGTTTTAAATGTTAACATTGGTTTTGTGTTGCTTTGATCGTTAACTATTTTTTGTTTTCCACAGTGTGTAGTATACGCTTCAACTACACCATTGTATGGTATCTGAGTTATTTGACAATTCTCGATATCTCTGATAACATATCGATCATTCGGAAGAGTTTTGAATATTACATACGGGACTTTATATTTGGACAAAAGTTTTTTTTTATTGGTGCCTACCGTTGTATTACCACAAAGTCTCCAACGCTAAATACGCTAACCTTCGGATTTCGGTGCGTCATAAATTATATGCTTGTACCTTTTTAATATTTTCATCAGCAACATTTTGCAATGCTACCAGATCCCCCTTCCTCAAGGTATTCCTACAATATGTCTACTACCTGTCTCATCTGTTATACTCCAAATAGCGCAATGCTAGGAGTAATACCAGTCGATCTGTTAATCGTATTATTAAAAGCAAACTCAATTTTTATTAACTGCTTCACCCAATCAGAATGCATGACGAGTTCACTTAATTTTGCCAACATGAGTTCTGTTTACTCTTTCTACACTAAGAAAACAAAGATGATTGCCAGAAATATCACAGCCTTAAATATCAAGTTATTTACAAATTATTTTAATCGTATATGAGACAACCATCACTCAAACATCCGTCAAATACGATAAATATTGCTAGCAACCATCTTTCGAATTTACGATTATCTATAGCAGCCATCAATTAAACATCTGACAAATAGGAAGATAGTTGATGAATATTTGGAAAAGGTACTCCATTAGAATTCGCGGAGTAATTTTTATTGAATTGAAAGGAAATTAATCAAATGTATTTTTATTTATTCTAGAATTAAAACAGTATCCTGGTACATCCTGGTATACATCGCCATCGTCTTTTTAAATCCTTCGAAGGCAAAATTGTACAACGACTTGAGATTTCTTCGCAGAAGAACCGAGTTCGACCGGCGACGCTGTCATCAAAGTAAACTCTGAAAAGAGATATTTTCCATCACGTGTTGATAATTTAATCGACAGAATATTTTATTCTCACTTTTACCATTAAAATGTAAGATTTGAGTTGGCTCTTTTTTACACTATTTGATTTACTTCATTGTTGTGGATAAATCGAGCGTAAGGAAAACAGTACACCATTTTCCTTTTTTATGGTAGTCAAATGTCAAAATATCTCAAAAGTTTTGCTGTAAATATCTCAATTTTCATTGCTGTTGTGGCAAACATCTCGTAACTATCTGAATATACGTCATATTTAAAACATATTAATAGTTTTGCTGCAACTTTATTGAAAGTTATGGGATGTTTGAATATTTGCTACAAGGCGTAAATTTAAAAAGATACCCAGCCAACGCAAGAACTCCGAAAAGATTGTTTTCACAATCTTTTGCCTGAGCCTGAGCGCTCATGTTTCATTCAGAAAAGAGTCTTGAAATATACATTTTCTGATAAAAATGCGTCATTCAGACCTGAGCATAGGTAGATGGCTATTTTATGAATCTTGTATCGGAGCCTAAAAACAATCTAGCAAATGAGCCTAAAAGTAAACTAGAAATGCTCTTACAACTGAATCTTACAAGATTCATTTTTTATTGAAATAAGCTTCAGAAAAAGACTCACAAATGAATCTAGAATGTGCCTCTTTATATCAGAAAATTGCGAAAATTGTTGGCCTTTTTGCAATAAGAAAAACAAGCAAGTACAAATATATAATAAATTTTTAATATTTTAAATGATATTGTTATTATGATTTAATATTACATTATTAATAAACACAGGTGCAGCAGTGACTTAACATATATAGAGATATATTGAACTAGAGTTCCCGTCGCAATATTGCTGAAATATAACAGTCTTGTATCGCTTTGTTAATGGAAAATTCGCAGGGACCCATATCAGCATAAGGAAGAACAGTGCACGTCACATTAGTTCCGAAATAAATGTGATTGAAGGCACTCAAGGCGTCTAATAGTGCAGCGTATGGGTCATAAAAATTTCGCCAATACATCCTCTGAACTGCATACAATATACAGATCAATGCCGATTTAAAAGGTCGTCTGCATTCGCAGCATTAACATTTTTTAAGGTGCACACGCAATTTCAATTCACTTGATCTATCGCTTCGATAAAATGTCTGCGGGATAGTGGACGTAGCAGTGTAAAAGTTAAATTTGTTAAATTATTCGCTCACTTACCATAAATAAACGCTAATGTAAGGTAATTTTTGATTTGCAAGTTCCTACAAAGTTTGTGTCAGTTTATTTTATTTTTGTTGTTGTTAATGAAAACGGAAGTGTTGCTTGATTAAAATAAAAAAAAATTGAACAATTGTTCTAAAACAATTGTCAAATAAATTCAAAACATTCAAGTTAGGTTCAAGATACTGGAGCCTGAGTGTAACTTGAGCTCTGGCGTTAGTTGGGTAGTTGCAGCCTGCGGTGAATGAACACCCAATATGCGACAGGGTAAGCGTTTGAAAAAATAATAATAATTGCCTTGAAGGTGTAGTGTGTTTTTCAAATCAGTTTCAAATATAAAATAAGTGTTATTTTTAGCGCTTACTCTGAATTTAAAAATGATTTGAAATTAACATTACAAAAAGGGCAGTGAAAATTAGGAGCAAAAATGTAGTGACGCTAAAAACAGTATGTTTTTTATGATTGCAATAGAAACCCTGACAAAAAATATAACATAACAACGCGCGTCCAAATCTAATAGCTTACCGAAATCTATTAGTGTTCGGACTTCTGTGAATATTTAAAACAATATACCGGACGCCCCCGCCAACCCCTAATAGGCTTCAGAATTATATTCGAGAGCTTGAAACATACAAGCTTAAAAAACACGTCATTTTGGATACTGGCATCGATTTTCTGAAGTTGTATTGACGCTCGGGCTTGAAGTCTACGATATTGGTTAGATGACATATAACGCGATATTTAAATTAAAAATGCTCTTTTTGTTGTCCTTCATGAGGATCCCCTTTTATTTACTTATTTTGCAGGATTAAGTCAATATTTAAAAAAAAAACTAAATGTAAGTTAATTTGATATCGAGTTGGAAATAAGGCTAAATCTTGATTTGAAGTAAATGTTTAAATCAAGTTAAGAATTAGTGTTAATATTAATTTGTAAATAAGGGAATTTTCCAGTTAAGGTTAAGCTACCAGTTTTATTGAAAAAGCTATGATCCTTAATTTAGCTTAAAGGTGTTTCAAACGTTAACCTCTACTCTACGATTTGAAAGTAATGATTGATTTCAAAGCATTCGCAAGTTAATATTAAGTGCAATGGCATATTGAGCAGCAACTTTAATATGTGCTATGTTCCTATCTTCCATAAAATCAATAAAGTCCCCAGACGTAAAACAAGTACCTCTGTCTGTTATACAACTTACCGGACGACTATAATACTCAAAGTATTAGTTAATGATACTATTACTTCCATAGTACTTGTTGTTAAGACGGGATACAACTTTATAAATTTAGTGAATGAATCGATTATTACTAACAGGTGTTTTCTTTTCGATTGCAGTGAGGGAAGAGTACCTAAGTGATCTAAGTGAATTGTATGAAACGGTATTGGTTCTTTTGGTATATTACTTACACCGAAAAAATTACTGTAGTAAATTATACTACATTTATGTCTTCGTTTTGAAAAAATGCAGTTCTACTACATTGTGATCGTTTTTTAATACATTTGTATTAATTTCTCTGGCTATTACTACACAATGTATTAGAAATTTGTTTTCTACATATTGCAGAATATGTAGTATGTATTTGTTTTCTGTAGTTTTTATTTTTGAAATACGTACATAAGACATAAAATGTATTATGCAATTATTTTGTGTATTGTAGTTTAAAATTAAATTATAAATTATTTGCATATTATTATAAATTCTATAAAATATATTCTATAAATTTACTATAAATTCCCCTGTATACAAAATATGTATCACTTAAAGTTTATTGTTTATATAAAAATTCGGTTAAAATTGAATTCATTATATAAAATCCTAAAACTAACAGCCCCATTAAAATGTCTCTAAATATGAAAACATAATTTACTTTCAAAAACCGCTAAGTTTTTTTTATATTTTTAAAACCAAATGTTTAGCGTTTCCAATAATAAAAAAATAATATCCAATTTAAAATAATATTCGAATTTATATGGAAGATTTGTCAAACAACCACCAATTTGTTGAAGCTGTACACTGAAAACATTACTTTAGCAAATTATATACATTTTATGTCTTTGTTTTAAAAAAAAAATATTTCTACTATATTTCGTTGGTTTTTAAATACATTTGGTTTTATTTGTCTTATTTTTTACTACACCATGTATTGAAAATACGTTCACTACATATCGCACGAACTTTATTGATGTTTTGTTTCTTGCTTCCATTTGAATTCGTGTGGGATCACTGACGAACGAATTACGAAAGGTCGTCCATCGTGCAGGTATAAACGAATTATTTGGTTTCATATTGTAGAAACTGGTTTTGTTGTTGTTGTTTTTTTTTAACACGACGGATGATTGCGAAAGAGGTATATAAATAAACCAAAACTGTCCGTAGCATCTGACCAAACCGCCTTAATGAGAGATGACTATAGAGCTGCCACCTAAGTTTACCGCTGAATATTTTTGGTTTTAAAACATAGTTTCAACTCTGCAGTATACAAATATAGCACGCAGCTGCAGATGAGTAGTTTGCTGATGTGACGCGCCATGACGTTAGCATTGAGACGGCAAATTTGTGTTGTTTTCAATGGTCGTTCTTTCATTTTTCGATCACCGCCTGTATTCTGTTCAGGCAGTAATAGTTGATATGACATCTTTATAGTTTTACGATAGTATGGTTTTACCATAGCATATTATTCTTATGTGTTTTAACCGAAAAGAAACACTTAAGTGCTTACCATTCCTTTGAGTCGTCAGAACTGATGATACTTAGTGGTGCTTCCATCTTATGATCAGGAAATTTTTTGTTTTATTTATATTTTAATTTATTTATTTATATATTTATATATTTATTTATTTATGTGTATATTTTTTTTGTGATTGTGGGTAACAATCTTTAGTTGTATTTGTACTATACAATTGAATAGTTTTCAGATTTATAATTCTTGTATCTTATTTTTGGTATTAAAAAATTATATTAATATTTATTCATATAATTTTCCGAATTAATAAAAATAAATATGTTATTTAATAAATTATCACAACAAAGTAAAATAAATACATATTATTGTAAAATTAAAGACATATGTTGTAATTTCTCTACATATTTCTGGGCGTATAAATGAAGACAAAATGTAGGTTTTTTAATACATATGTATTGAAATTTTATATAGAAAAGCTGTTAAATTATGTAGTAATTTTCCATATAAAAACAACTACATCAGTTTAGTAAAAATAAACATATGCTTTTGGACGTAAATCAAATACATATGTATTTATTTTAAAAACGTTTTTAGTTTTTTTTTAATACAGTATTTTTTCGGTGTAACATTCTACGATCTGTGTTGTATAGTATAATTATAGTTTTTGAGTTCTAACGCCCACCTGGCAATACCGCTATTAATTATTTTTTTATTAAGTGTTAGTGTGAGTGAGTTGCTATCCGTTATAATTTTAAAACTTATTCCTTCGACGTAGAAGCGAAAACGTCGCAGTGAATATATTACAGCTAATGTTTCTAGTTCGAAACTATGATACCGTGTTTCCGCATTGGTTGTTCGTTTAGAAAAATATGCGATAGGGTGAAACCGATAATCGTCATGTTTTTGAAGCAATATTGATCCATAACCATGAGAGCTGGCATCGCAATGCAATTCAGTCTCTCGTTTCGGATTATATATAGTTAATCTGGGCCAGATTAATTTATTTTTTAAGTCGTCAAAGGAAATTTTACAATCTTCAGTAAAATCAAATTTTGCAGAATTTTGTATAAGTTGATACAAAGGTCGAGTTGTAATAGAAAATGACATAACAAATTTTCGAAAATATGAACACAAGCCCAATAATGATTGAAGTTCTCTTTGATTTCTTGGTGTTGGATAGCAAGTTATAGCGTTAATGTTGAATAATTAATTGAATAATTTATTCCTCAATGAGAAACCTTGTAACCTAAGTATTCTATTTGTTCATAAGCAAATTTACATTTCTGTAATTTTGAGTGAAGACCATTTTCTGCTAAACAGTGCAAAACACGCATTACTATATACAAATGTCGATGTGCGCGAACTGTTGGATTTCCGACCCGATCGCCTTTTGCGTTTCTCGCGCTTATTTGACTCCGATGACGAGGACAAACTTTTGCACATCTACAGCAACGAGGACATCAAGCAGGAGGGAGCAGGCGTATGCCAAGAGTGCGTTGCAGAAGCCACAGCAGATGCTGCGCAGCACACAGAGCGAACAGGATAAGAACAAAATGCACCCAATGAAATACGACAGACCATTAGCAACATGCATGATAATATGTTACATGAATTATATACTCTATAATTGTTTTTGATTTATTTAAAACATGCAATTATTGCAGATTGGCAGAACTACGCGAACTAAATGCCAAGCACAGCGCCGAAGTTGAGCGCATCTCCAGCGAATTGCAGCAGCTGCAGATCGATCAGCATAAGTACACGGAGCGCGCTCCCACGGCAGCGGCCAAATATCGTTTCTATCAGGAACTCAACTGTTATGTCTCAGACTTGGTGGATTGTCTCAATGAAAAGGTACGTTTTGTTTGTTACTTTTTTTTTAAATAATTGAAAATAATTTGCGGCGCCTTTTGCAGTTTGTCCCATCAGTGACTTGGAGAAATTGGCCATGCAAACGCACTACAAACATCAGGCCTGTTCGAGCGCCGGCGACATGATGTGCGCGATTAGGCCAAGGAAATGGCAGAGACCTTAAGTACGTCTTAGCGGCTTATTTCATATTAATCTTTATACAATTTCTCCTCTTGCAAAGAACCCATTAAGTACTTTATGGTACGACCATTGATCTTATGGTTCATGTATTAATAGTTTTTTCTTTTTAAATCAAAAGTTTTCTAATTAATTCAACAGTATTTGAAAAATTCACTACCATAAATTTAAATATTTCAATATTATTATTTTAAATAGAAAAAATACTGTTGTTTTAATGGTTTCCTCCTATAATAATAAATGTGGTGTAAAAAACACAAAAACGAATACAAACATTTTCGTTTTGTACGTCATTCTGCGTGTTTACTCAAAATGGTCGCATGTATTTTTTTGTAATAATCCACATTATTAAACGCGACATTGGTAAGGACTCAATGTATTTAATGTAAATAAATTATATTTATATATTTATATTTTTATTTATTACAGAAAATAAATAATACATCGAACTTCTATTATGGCAACGGACTCGAAAATAACTGCAGACTCAAGTACTACAATCAATTATTGGAAACCAAAGCATACATTATATGTGTTATAACCTTTTGCAGCAAGTGTCTTTTTATGTGTGCGTTGTTAAAATGAATATCAATTTCAACATTTAAATAAAATAAATTATACAATAAATTAAATAAAATACATTTTTGTTTTAATAAATTATTAGGAAAATGTAATTCGACTTTACCATAAAATTAATAATACGTATCATTAAATTTGTATACGTCTTTCTTATTGTAATTAAAATATCACATTATAAAATTTATGATACAACCACACATTGTATTAACAGTTTCAATATTACTGAACTAATGGGACGCATCCTATTGACCAATTTTAATGGTATAAATTATTGTTTTTCTATTGAAATACTATCAATTTACCATGATTTTTTTCTGGGTGTACGCAAGTAGGATTGTCGCCGATGGGTTTACCTGCGTGAAACAAAAGTGAAACTAAAATTGGAGTGTTCGCATTACGTATATTCTCAGTTTTGACTCAAATGGGACGATGACTCAAAATGTGTGTTGGGATGGTTTGAATATAAAATCATTTACTCCTTTTTTATAAATTTAAATCATTTACTATATTTCTAATTTTAAATAATATTGTGTATTTATATATATTTTGGGTAAAACTTAAATAAAGTGGTGGAAACCAGTGTAGGGCAAAAATTATTTCAAATAAACAATAAAAAGATATCAAATAACTTTCATTTATTTGTTATTTTGAGTGACAAATAATTTTGATTTATTTGAATTTCAAATAACAAATAAATTAAATTTATTTGTTATCTTTTTATTCGTTATTTGAAAAGTTCAAATAAAAATGCAAATGATTTTGTTTTCAAAGATTTTATTAAAATGTGAATTCAAAACCACGCACTTTTTAAGGATATTTGCAGCGATAATGGATGGGACTAACATATTTTCATAAAAATAATTTTTGTATACCGCTCTACCTCTCGGCAGACAATGGCAAACCACACTGCCCACGAAAAGCTCTGAGCCGAGCGTGAACTATTACTATTATTATTATTGTTGGTATATTTAACTTCAATAATGATGGCACGAATTTTCATGGAGTTCATTTGGAACATAATTTTCAAATTTAAAATATTATTTATTTATTGCTTCATTTTACATTTAAAATAAATTTATTTTAATTAAGAAATAACGAATAACAAATAATTTATTTGTCTCGTCAAATAAAAAGATGAAAGATAAAAATTTGATATTTGAACGAAAATTCACAACGGAATGGCGAAACGTCCACAGGCGAAAACATCCCAAGGCTATCCTGACGGTAGCATGACGTTTGGCCTGGGGACGGTTCACCTTGGGATGTTTCGCCTGGGGACGTTTCGCCATTCCATTGTGAATTTTATTTTATCATGGTTGCCACCACTTTATTTAAATTTTACCCAAAATATATATAAATACACAATATTATTTAAAATTAGAAATATAGTAAATGATTTAAATTTATAACAAAGGAGTAAATTATAAATAATAGTAAATGATTTTCTATTCAAACCATGGAACCAATTTTAATGTATTCATGTAAGAATGCACATATGTAAATATGAATGAGGACATATATGTTTAAAACCTCTGTACTAAACTTATTTTTATGTTGAAGTTAAACCTCCAAAAGTAATGGGATTTATTTATTTATGTATCACTAGAAACAAAGTATACAGAAAGGTACATTAATTGAGATAAACATTTATAAATGTTAAATTCGAATCTCAGCAAAAAATGAGTTTCTTAAATATACATAAATAAAACTTTTTTTTATCGATTTTTTATATCAATTAAGAAACCTGTTCGGGGTTAAGAATAAATTAATATATTTTTACTATGGGTGTGTGCGAGTTTGTCTTAATTTTGAAAATAATGTAGTGTTTACTATTCAAGGTATGATGGCTAAATAAATTGCTAATAAAAACAAACTAAATTTTCTGATAGCAAACAAACAGAATTCCGATTATAAAATAACGATCGAATGAAATTCCAATATTTGAATTTTGTCTTCAAATTTTAGAAAAACTCGCATTTCCTTAATTATCATCAGAACAGTCAGTCAGTCAAGCAGGACTTGTTCTTTTATATATATATATATAGATAATTCATTGTCATATACATTTTTATGCTATGTATATGACAATATACCCGTGCAAACGGCCTGATTATAGTAAATTCAAATGAAATACTTTAAATTAAGAATTTTTGAAAAATTTACTATGAAAAAATAGTAATTTATTAAATTAATATTTGACTTCATATCATTCCCAGTGTATTCTCAGCTCCGCTCGGAAGTATTCTGAACTGTGGTATGCAACCATGTCGTGTCAGATCAACCTTTTCCGTTTTGAACTTCTATTCAAAGAGAGCTTTTTTAAAAATGGCTTTTTTTTGTTCTCGTTTGTTTTCGTTCAGTTCATTTCATTTCAAAAACAACAAAAAAATAATAAGTTGCCGTCCAATTAAACGTCAAAAAATGTATTAAATAGAAAATTTTCGTGCGACTAAAGCGACAAAAAATTGTAAGTTTTTAATTTTAATTAATTTATTTTATAAAATAATATTGTACATTCTTATTTTTAGAAAATTTAAAACAAATGAAGCGCACCATGATTATCTATTTTTGTTGAAATCCCGCAGGACGTGGGTCTGCTGGCCGATGTTTCTGTCGACATTCAGTCACTACTCGTTGTTTCACATATTTGCTAATATGTTTGTTTTGCACAGTTTCACCAATGCAGCGGTAATGGCGCTGGGCAAAGAGCAATTTCTAGCGGTGTATTTAAGTGCTGGCGTCATAGCGAATATGTCCAATGTAATTTCCAAAGCCATCACCTCGCAGGCTGGGCTCTCATTGGGAGCGATAAGTATTTAATAGAAAGCCTTAAAACATGAGATTCGAATGTTAAACAGGGAGTGAACTGTTTAGTTTTCGGTTCTTTCTTATGTTTTAAGATGACCTGTTTTCGGAAATGGTTATTTTTATCCAAAAAATATATATTTATATATTTATCTATTTATATATTTATATATTTATATATTTATATATTTATATATTTATATATTTATATATTTATATATTTATATATTTATATATTTATATATTTATATATTTATATATTTATATATTTATATATTTATATATTTATATATTTATATATTTATATATTTATATATTTATATATTTATATATTTATATATTTATATATTTATATATTTATATATTTATATATTTATATATTTATATATTTATATATTTATATATTTATATATTTATATATTTATATATTTATATATTTATATATTTATATATTTATATATTTATATATTTATATATTTATATATTTATATATTTATATATTTATATATTTATATATTTATATATTTATATATTTATATATTTATATATTTATATATTTATATATTTATATATTTATATATTTATATATTTATATATTTATATATTTATATATTTATATATTTATATATTTATATATTTATATATTTATATATTTATATATTTATATATTTATATATTTATATATTTATATATTTATATATTTATATATTTATATATTTATATATTTATATATTTATATATTTATATATTTATATATTCATATATTTATATATTTATATATTTATATATTTATATTCTTCTTTTATTAATTCATTGTTAATTTTTGTACAGGTACATGTCGGAGGAAATTGCTGAAAAAACGCAGTTACAAACAGAATTTATCTACCGTCATCTTCAGAAAATGCAGCAAAAATTGTTCTTTAATCTTCAGACTCTTTATTCATTTTATATTATAGTCATTTTTTGTGCATATTAATGTTTATAATATTGTAATTTATCTCTTAATGTAAACTGCACTTCAATGTATAAAAAACTTATTGTAAAAAACATACTTTAAAAAACACTGTAATAAAATAAAAAAATATAAAAAATGTCTTAACTTTTATTGTCATCAATTTTCCTTTGGGTCTCAGATTACGTCCGACATTGCTTTGAATGTCTGTTCTAAAAGTCTGACCAAAATGTGTCATCAGCTTTGCTTCGCTCGTTTCTGATTGGCTGATTTTGAATTTTTTTTCGTTTTTACTCTCTCTGTTTTGAACGTAATTTTTCTCAGACATACTTCAGAAAAATAGGTGATATGTCTATGTCGCGTTAAGTCTGATACAGCACCTATTTAGTTCGTAAATCTGAACAAGTGTCGTACACTTTTGTCAGGGATGTCTTAGGTTTTGATCGTAAATACGTCGTAATTACGAACAAACGCAGCAGTGGGTTAAGATACCCACTGCTTGATGACAATAAAAGCTAAGACATCTTTTATATATATTTTTTTTTTATTACAGTGTTTTTTAAAGTATGTTTTTTACAATAAGTTTTTTATACATTGAAGTGCAGTTTACATTAAGAGATAAATTACAATATTATAAACAATAATATGCACAAAAAATGACTATAATATAAAATGAAAATGAATAAAGAGTCCGAAGATTAAAGAACAATTTTTGCTGCATTTTCTGAAGATGACGGTAGATAAATTCTGTTTGTAACTGCGTTTTTTCAGCAATTTCCTCCGACATGTACCTGTACAAAAATTAACAATGAATTAATAAAAGAAGAATATAAATATATAAATATAAAAATATATATTTTTTTGATAAAAATGTGGAAAAAATAACCATTTCCGAAAACAGGTCATCTTGAAACATAAGAAAGAACCGAAAACTAAACAGTTCACTCCCTGTTTAACATTCGAATCTCATGTTTTAAGGCTTTCTATTAAATACTTATCGCTCCCAATGAGAGCCCAGCCTGCGAGGTGATGGCTTTGGAAATGACATTGGACATATTCGCTATGACGCCAGCACTTAAATACACCGCTAGAAATTGCTCTTTGCCCAGCGCCATTACCGCTGCATTGGTGAAACTGTGCAACACATACATATTAGCAAATAGGTGAAACAACGAGTAGTGACTGAATGTCGACAGAAACATCGGCCAGCAGACCGCACGTCCTGCGGGATTTGAACAAAAATAGATCATCATGGTGCGCTTCATAGCGGGAACACGCCAAAGACCAAACACTATCAGATTCAATGCACATATGGGACCTTTTCACCCGGAGTCAATTGTTGCCATAACTGTCGAATTTCACGCTTCACATTCTGCCAATAGTTTTGTTCCTCGATTGTCTTGCGACGCAGCCATGGAAACTTTGCATTTCTCGCCTTCTCTATCATCATGTTTAGTGCATTTTCATATTCCATAACAGTGACACCGATGAATCATCCGGCACTAAACTGCAAATTCAATAAATATAGTATTAAATGAAAATTGTCTGCAAATACTCATCATACCGCTTCTGTGAATATCAGCGCTTTTATATCACATTTGAACTGGGCACCGGACCGCCGCTGGCCACACTTTCAAAAGGCGTGGTCTGTATTGTGGGCGTGCGTGCAACAAATATGCCGGCGACATCACCTGCGATGTTTTGCAATATTTTGCATTCATGACCATTTATTTGTTTTAAATTTTCTAAAAACCAGAATGTACAATATTATTTTATAAAATAAATTAATTAAAATGAAAAACTTACAATTTTTTGATATCTAGCCTTTAGTCGCACGAAAATTATCTATTTAATAAATTTTTTGACGTTTAATTGGACGGCAACTTATTATTTTTTTGTTGTTTTTGAAATGAAATGAACTGAACGAAAACAAACGAAAACAAAAAGAAGCCATTTTTTAAAAAAGTTCTCTTTGAATAGAAGTTCAAAACGGAAAAGGTTGATCTGACACGACATGGTTGCATACCACAGTTCAGAATACTTCCGAGCGGAGCTGAGAATACACTGGGTATATGTATATACTATTAATCATAACATAAGTACGATTTATATCCGTTTAAATACCCGGATTTCAATTGCTTCGAAAGTTGATAGTAAATATGTCGATTAATTTAAAAGAAAACTATCGTAATTAATTTTGCTTACTTTTCTTTCAGTATTAGCTTAGACTTTTGAATAACTAATAAAAATGTATCTGTCCGAAATAAACAATATTAGGGGCAAAAGGATAAAAAAATGATAGAATAAATATTTTGGAAAAAATATAAAACTTTTTATTTATTTAAAACATAATTTTCCATATCTTCACGATATAATATGCTGCTATCTTTATCGTTGCATTGTTCTTCTACTTGTTTAGTATTAATCCATTTCCATACCAATCTTCTGTAAAAACTATTGCGAAACGATGCAAATAATATACTCTTCACGTCATTTGGCATATTATCAAAATAGTGCGAAATTTGTTTTTTTTTATCAAAATAATATAACGAATTAGTCGATTTTGACATTTTTGAAAAAAAATTGTTGCTAATTTTACAAAAGAGTAATATACCTCCGGGAACAAAGAATTTATTATCAACATCACCAGTACCCAATCCAAAACCAAGTCTATTAGAATTATCCTTTAAAATATATTGCCGCATTTGACTAAAAAAAATGTTTATATCACGTAATTGATAAAAACGTTTACATCGAATTGGTGAAATCTTTTGTGTGATTTTATCTTTGTATGGTTTGCTTAGACTTGTTGCAAATTTATTGCACATTTTATTACGTTCTTCAAAGTTAAGTCGTCGAATATCCTTACCACCTAACATGATGCCATCAATAATGTGCAAACCACAAACACGTGTTTGTGTGCGACCCTCCCCACTATATTCGTACACGATTTCACCATAAAATAAGGACTTAGGTGAAACTTCGAACATATATTCCACAGGCTCCCATTTTCTATTCTCAGTATATCGTAAAAGATTGCCTCGTGAACGACATAAAAATATACTGCAAACATTTATGCTAGTTTCTCCGCGACCTATAGGTACAAAACACCAGTCATATATACTTTCAATGTGGGTATGTAATAATTCATGATTTGTTAACATTATCGGCGATGCATTTAAAAATGTCTTGTTGGTATACCATTCATCTAGCACTTCTTCCAAAAGTTTTTCAGACGATTTTAATTCTGGAGCTTGTCGCAATTTATCGGGTATGTTCCACAACTTTATACATTGTTTTCGAATTTCCGCTTGACGAGATTCCTTTAGTTGTGAATTTTGGCAAAATGCAGCAATTTTTCTCAGCCCCACAATTTGGTTACTGCCAATCAAATTATTTGATTCGATAATGTAATTTAAAAATGATTCATCTTCAGATATTGTCTCATAACTTACAATCGTTACAATGTCTTTGTCATCATCTGCATTTCTTTTATTAAGTTGTTCATTTATAAATTCTAGATAATTGCGAACATCATTTGTGTTATGTTTTTTCCATTTGCATACTAAATAGCGCTCAGAATTCGCAGGCCGACTAGTGTTTGGTTTGATGATCGATATTTCTTGAAAACAAGAATACATTAAATAAATGAGACCCACACTAAAGCGTGTAAATATGTCAAATAATTTGCATACAAAATGACCATTCTCTCGAAGAATTAAAAGCGCAGTCAGACATTGGCATAAATACAATTGCTTAGATAATATTTCTTGAATATTTTCCTGTCCTTCCACGGAAAATCCACCATCAGCCATAACGAAATGTACACCAACACTACAATGTTTTAATATATATTCAGCAAGTGACTGTTGATTAGAGTGATCAAAAATATTGCCATCATCGTTAACACCATAAAATGGGTCAAAAGAGTCTGGTGAAGCAGCAAAAAATTTTTCCAATTTAAAATCATTAGCACCACGTAATGTAAAACCAAATCCCTTAGATTCCCAAGATTTTCGATAAAGTATATACTCGGTAAATCCTCCAGGTCCTAAGTAGTATAATCATAAAATATTTTAAACTCTCAACATTAATATATATGTATTACCTGCACATAAATCAGCGAAATAAAGAAGTTCATTATCGGCTAACAATGAATTACCTAAGGGATCGCGTGGGTTAGTAAACATAAAATCACACATGGAATCTATATTTGCCATTTTTACGGCAGCTCTATTTAAAAAAATAGAACTGCGGATAGTTTCAAAAGGATTTGATTTTGTGCGAGCTTTTCTCATTTCATTTCCATCAAATACATTAAAAACGGTTTTCGATTCCAGAATAGCATTTAAAATACTGGGTTCACAAAACATCGTCTCGCCTTCCAATGTATATTTTTGAGCACCATATTGTATCCAATCATACATTTCATCAAGATCGTGTTTACAATTGTTATTTTTTAACCACAATATAGTTTCCGGGATTGTGATTTTTTCAGTATTTGGTTCCCACTGTTTTGAAGAATTTTCCAGTGAAGGAAAGGTTAAACCAAATCCTCGTCTTCCTTCTTGTTGAAATGCTTCAACCGGTTCCAATCGACCTTGACCCTCCTTTCCAAGACCTTTATCAGTTTTGTAACCCATTTTGTGCATCATTTGCACTGCCTTAGTAGAATAACTCTTGCACCATTCTGATTTGATTTTTTTTGGAATAGACTCAGAATACTCTCCATCGGAAGCTGCTCTCATTTTTTCTTCAAAAAAGTCCAACTATCTGTTTCCTTTTAAATTTCAACTATCTGTTTTCTCTTATATTTATCTTATGATAAAAAAAAACACAGCCAATCGAAATTAAAAGTTGCAAAAAAAAAATTTCAAATCAGGGTTCACATTCTGATACGATTGGCACAGATCTGCTACTTTTCATTTCTAATTTTTACAGCGTTACCAATACTCTTTTTTTTTTGTTCAGAACAGTACGATTAGTGTAGCCAGTTCATACTGATTCTAAACTGCACACCCAGTGACAATTTGCTCCGCTTTGCCTTGCTGCGGACTGGTGAATGCAACTATTTTCGTCGACTCAACCCATATTTTTTATAAATGGCTGCCGTTTTCGTTTTTCTGTTTCGTTCTTCGTTAAATGTCAACTGTGATAATTTTCATTTCAATCAAACTGGACGTTGAAAATTCATTGTCTGTGGAAAATTTGCAAGTTTATTTTAAAATTATTTTAAAAATATTAATAACAACTTTTACAGATATAAATCGAGATGAAGAGCAAGTGGACATACTTTTACGAAGGCACCAAAGAATCTAAGTGATGTATTTCTGACCATGGTGGAAGATCGTTTGTGGCATAAAGCGCGCGTATTTTTGCGCCAACTTTGACGAGAAAGAGAGTCGCGTGAGTTTCGAAAATCTGCTTTCCATTTTCATAGTGGGTTTTCGAAAATATATTAAATATTTCTAAAAGAAAATAAATGTTGTTAATATACAGTGACAGCTCATCAGATAAAGGTAGGCGCCGCGCCCAGTCAGCCGCTAGGCGAGTGGGAGAAACATTCGCGCGTAAGAATATTAATCAAATCTGTTAACATCTTTGTCGTTAATTTCAATAATAAAAAACTAACTTTTCAAGCAGTGCATTGTCTTCATATTGTTCCAAAGAAGGGGTACGTTGTAGGCACCGGACTCGGCTGGCATTGGCGTGGCATTGTGACGCCCATAAACGCAAGGTTGCTCCCTGGCTGCAGCACTCACACTAAGAAAATTCTTTTAAATTTACGCATTGTGGCAAATATTCAAACATCCCATAAGTTACAATAAAGTTGCAGCAAAACTATTAATATTTTTTTAAATATGACATATATGCAGATAGTTACGAGATGTTTGCCACAACAGCAATGGAAATTGAGATATTTATTACATTTAAAGGTAAAAGTGAAAATAAAATTTCCTGGAATTGAAATTATTAACACGTGATGGAAAATTATTTATTTTCAGAGTTTACTTTGATTACAGCATCGCCCGAAAGACTTGGTTCTTCCACGAAGAAATCCCAAGTCGTTGTACAATTTTACTTTCAAAGGATTTATAAAGACGATGGCGATGTAATGTTACTGTTTTAATTCTAGAATAAATAAAATACATTTGATTAATTTTCTTTCAATTCAATAAAAATTACTCCACGAATTCTTATGGAGTACCTTTTCCAAATATTCATCAACTATCTTCCTATTTGTAAGATATTTAATTGATGGTTGCTACACTAAGAAAACAAGATGTTTATGAAAGTCTTGCTGCAACTATTCTTTTAAATTTACGCCTTGTAGCAAATATTCAAACATCCCATAAGTTTCAATAAAGTTGCAGCAAAACAATTAATAAAGGTATTCACGAAACGGAGCAGTTGCCGATGTACATTAGCAGTATTGTAGAATTGTATCATATTTCGTGAACACACTTATTTCATATTTGTGTAGTATTTTAGTTTTCAGTTCGATGTACCAAAAACAGATGTTTTTGTTTCATTAAAATTTTAGATTTATTGCTTAGATTTATTGCTTAGTGGCCATATACAAGTCGTACAATTCTACTTTCGAAGGATTTAAAATGACGATGGCGATGTATAACCAGGATTCTGTTTTAATTCTAGAATAATTAAAAATTTGTTTGATTCATTTTCTTTCAATTTAATAAAAATTACTATGCGAATTCTAATGCCCGATTTAAATTGGCTGCATTCAGCAATCTCAGCAGTTGCGAAACTGCTCAGTAACTAATCGCTCACTGTTACTGAATGCACCGCTCTCACAGCTGTCAATTTACAAATTAATGTACTATTAATATTTTATTAAAATTACATATAACTCTTCAATTGATTGATAACAAATGTATCGCAAAAATTTTATGCTGGAAAAAATGGCGACCGCTCACTAAACATGTTGAGGGTAGCATGCCATTCAAGCTCAAATTTCTCAACAGCTCCACAACTGCTGAGGTCGCTGAATGCAGCCAATTTAAATCGGGCATTATGTACTTTTCTGTCTATTTCTGTCTACACACATAGAAAACTATTGTCGATTCCGACAATAATTTATAAATATTTCATGTTAAAATGGATCCACAAATATTATTTTCAAACTATTGTCGGATCCAAAAATAAAATTATCAAACAAGTATTGAACATAAAATTATTGTTATTATTACATTTACTTATGTATGTTTTAAATGTTTACATTGGTTTTGTGTTGCTTTGATCGTTAACTATTTTTTGTTTTCCACAGTGTGTAGTATACGCTTCACTACACCATTGTATGGTATCTGAGTTATTTGACAATTCTCGATATCTCTGATAACATATCGATCATTCGGAAGAGTTTTGAATATTACATACGGGACTTTATATTTGGACAAAAGTTTTTTTTTATTGGTGCCTACCGTTGTATCTATATTTTTGGAGCGTAAGGAAAACAGTACACCATTTTCCTTTTTTATGGTAGTCAAATGTCAAAATATCTCAAAAGTTTTGCTCAGTTTCAAATATAAAATAAGTGTTATTTTTAGCGCTTACTCTGAATTTAAAAATGATTTAAAATTAACATTACCAAAATGGTCAGTGAAAATTAGGAGCAAAAATGTAGTGACGCTAAAAACAGTATGTTTTTTATGATTGCAATAGAAACCCTGACAAAAAATATAACATAACAACGCGCGTCCAAATCTAATAGCTTACCGAAATCTATTAGTGTTCGGACTTCTGTGAATATTTAAAACAATATACCGGACGCCCCCGCCAACCCCTAATAGGCTTCAGAATTATATTCGAGAGCTTGAAACATACAAGCTTAAAAAACACGTCATTTTGGATACTGGCATCGATTTTCTGAAGTTGTATTGACGCTCGGGCTTGAAGTCTACGATATTGGTTGGATGACATATAACGGGATATTTAAATTAAAAATGCTCTTTTTGTTGTCCTTCATGAGGATCCCCTTTTATTTACTTATTTTGCAGGATTAAGTCAATATTTAAAAAAAAAAACTAAATGTAAGTTAATTTGATATCGAGTTGGAAATAAGGCTAAATCTTGTTTTGAAGTAAATGTTTAAATCAAGTTAAGAATTAGTGTTAATATTAATTTGTAAATAAGGGAATTTTCCAGTTAAGGTTAAGCTACCAGTTTTATTGAAAAAGCTATGATCCTTAATTTAGGTTAAAGGTGTTTCAAACGTTAACCTCTACTCTACGATTTGAAAGTAATGATTGATTTCAAAGCATTCGCAAGTTAATATTAAGTGCAATGGCATATTGAGCAGCAACTTTAATATGTGCTATGTTCCTATCTTCCATAAAATCAATAAAGTCCCCAGACGTAAAACAAGTACCTCTGTCTGTTATACAACTTACCGGACGACTATAATACTCAAAGTATTAGTTAATGATACTATTACTTCCATAGTACTTGTTGTTAAGACGGGATACAACTTTATAAATTTAGTGAATGAATCGATTATTACTAACAGGTGTTTTCTTTTCGATTGCAGTGAGGGAAGAGAACCTAAGTGATCTAAGTGAATTGTATGAAATGGTATTGGTTCTTTTGGTATATTACTTACACCGAAAAAATTACTGTAGTAAATTATACTACATTTATGTCTTCGTTTTGAAAAAATGCAGTTCTACTACATTGTGATCGTTTTTTAATACATTTGTATTAATTTCTCTGGCTATTACTACACAATGTATTAGAAATTTGTTTTCTACATATTGCAGAATATGTAGTATGTATTTGTTTTCTGTAGTTTTTATTTTTGAAATACGTACATAAGACATAAAATGTATTATGCAATTATTTTGTGTATTATAGTTTAAAATTAAATTATAAATTATTTGCATATTATTATAAATTCTATAAAATATATTCTATAAATTTACTATAAATTCCCCTGTATACAAAATATGTATCACTTAAAGTTTATTGTTTATATAAAAATTCGGTTAAAATTGAATTCATTATATAAAATCCTAAAACTAACAGCCCCATTAAAATGTCTCTAAATATGAAAACATAATTTACTTTCAAAAACCGCTAAGTTTTTATTTTTATATTTTTAAAACCAAATGTTTAGCGTTTCCAATAATAAAAAAATAATATCCAATTTAAAATAATATTCGAATTTATATGGAAGATTTGTCAAAAAACTACCAATTTGTTGAAGCTGTACACTGAAAACATTACTGTAGCAAATTATATACATTTTATGTCTTTGTTTTTAAAAAAAATTATTTCTACTATATTTCGTTGGTTTTTAAATACATTTGGTTTTATTTGTCTTATTTTTTTCTACACCATGTATTGAAAATACGTTCACTACATATCGCACGAACTTTATTGATGTTTTGTTTCTTGCTTCCATTTGAATTCGTGTGGGATCACTGACGAACGAATTACGAAAGGTCGTCCATAGTGCAGGTAAAAACGATTTATTTGGTTTCATATTGTAGAAACTGGTTTTGTTGTTGTTGTTTTTTTTTAACACGACGGATGATTGCGAAAGAGGTATATAAATAAACCAAAACTGTCCGTAGCATCTGACCAAACCGCCTTAATGAGAGATGACTATAGAGCTGCCACCTAAGTTTACCGCTGAATATTTTTGGTTTTAAAACTTAGTTTTCAACTTTGCAGTATACAAATAGCAGCTGCAGATGAGTAGTTTGCTGATGTGACGCGCCATGACGTTAACAGTGAGACGGCAAATTTGTGTTGTTTTCAATGGTCGCTCTTTCATTTTTCGATCACCGCCTGTATTATGTTCAGGCAGTAATAGTTGATATGACATCTTTATAGTTTTACGATAGTATGGTTTTACCATAGCATATTATTCTTATGTGTTTTAACCGAAAAGAAACACTTAAGTGCTTACCATTCCTTTGAGTCGTCAGAACTGATGATACTTAGTGGTGCTTCCATCTTATGATCAGGAAATTTTTTGTTTTATTTATATTTTAATTTATTTATTTATATATTTATTTATTTATGTGTATATTTTTTTTGTGATTGTGGGTAACAATCTTTAGTTGTATTTGTACTATACAATTAAATAGTTTTCAGATTTATAATTCTTGTATCTTATTTTTGGTATTAAAAAATTATATTAATATTTATTCATATAATTTTCCGAATTAATAAAAATAAATATGTTATTTAATAAATTATCACAACAAAGTAAAATAAATACATATTATTGTAAAATTAAAGACATATGTTGTAATTTCTCTACATATTTCTGGGCGTATAAATGAAGACAAAATGTAGGTTTTTTAATACATATGTATTGAAATTTTATATAGAAAAGCTGTTAAATTATGTAGTAATTTTCCATATAAAAACAACTACATCAGTTTAGTAAAAATAACACATATGCTTTTGGACGTAAATCAATACATATGTATTTATTTTAAAAACATTTTTAGTTTTTTTTTAATACAGTATTTTTTCGGTGTAACATTCTACGATCTGTGTTGTATAGTATAATTATAGTTTTTGAGTTCTAACGCCCACCTGGCAATACCGCTATTAATTATTTTTTTATTAAGTGTTAGTGTGAGTGAGTTGCTATCCGTTATAATTTTAAAACTTATTCCTTCGACGTAGAAGCGAAAACTTCGCAGTGAATATATTACAGCTAATGTTTCTAGTTCGAAACTATGATACCGTGTTTCCGCATTGGTTGTTCGTTTAGAAAAATATGCGATAGGGTGAAACCGATAATCGTCATGTTTTTGAAGCAATATTGATCCATAACCATGAGAGCTGGCATCGCAATGCAATTCAGTCTCTCGTTTCGGATTATATATAGTCAATCTGGGCCAGATTAATTTATTTTTTAAGTCGTCAAAGGAAATTTTACAATCTTCAGTAAAATCAAATTTTGCAGAATTTTTTATAAGTTGATACAAAGGTCGAGTTGTAATAGAAAATGACATAACAAATTTTCGAAAATATGAACACAAGCCCAATAATGATTGAAGTTCTCTTTGATTTCTTGGTGTTGGATAGCAAGTTATAGCGTTAATGTTGAATAATTAATTGAATAATTTATTCCTCAATGAGAAACCTTGTAACCTAAGTATTCTATTTGTTCATAAGCAAATTTACATTTCTGTAATTTTGAGTGAAGACCATTTTCTGCTAAACAGTGCAAAACACGCATTACTATATACAAATGTCGATGTGCGCGAACTGTTGGATTTCCGACCCGATCGCCTTTTGCGTTTCTCGCGCTTATTTGACTCCGATGACGAGGACAAACTTTTGCACATCTACAGCAACGAGGACATCAAGCAGGAGGGAGCAGGCGTATGCCAAGAGTGCGTTGCAGAAGCCACAGCAGATACTGCGCAGCACACAGAGCGAACAGGATAAGAACAAAATGCACCCAATGAAATACGACAGACCATTAGCAACAGGCATGATAATATGTTACATGAATTATATACTCTATAATTGTTTTTGATTTATTTAAAACATGCAATTATTGCAGATTGGCAGAACTACGCGAACTAAATGCCAAGCACAGCGCCGAAGTTGAGCGCATCTCCAGCGAATTGCAGCAGCTGCAGATGGATCAGCAGAAGTACACGGAGCGCGCTCCCACGGCAGCGGCCAAATATCGTTTCTATCAGGAACTCAACTGTTATGTCTCAGACTTGGTGGATTGTCTCAATGAAAAGGTACGTTTTGTTTGTTACTTTTTTTTTAAAT
Organism: Dryomyza anilis; assembly: GCA_951804985.1. Taxonomy (NCBI): domain Eukaryota; kingdom Metazoa; phylum Arthropoda; class Insecta; order Diptera; family Dryomyzidae; genus Dryomyza; species Dryomyza anilis. The sequence goes on from OX638130.1 coordinate 49,068,395, forward strand.
AATTGAAAATAATTTGCGGCGCCTTTTGCAGTTTGTCCCATCAGTGACTTGGAGAAATTGGCCATGCAAACGCACTACAAACATCAGGCCTGTTCGAGCGCCGGCGACATGATGTGCGCGATCAGGCCAAGGAAATGGCAGAGACCTTAAGTACGTCTTAGCGGCTTATTTCATATTAATCTTTATACAATTTCTCCTCTTGCACAGAACCCACCTATTCCGCAGCCGCGCGTCGTAGTGTCGAACACGAGGAACAAGTGCGTCGTGCCGCTGATCGTGATGGTAGACGCACGCGTCACCGCTGTGAACGTAAAAAGAACGAACTCTTGGTCTCGCACTTGGATGGCATGTCCAGCGATGATGAAATTTCTGATCATTATATGGAACTGTTTAAGACTAGTCTAGGTGGGTTTTTTTAATTAGTAAGAAAATGTATGTATTTTGTATTTTTTTATAAAATCAACTAATTTGGTTGCAGAACAACTTGCGGAAGCAGCCGAAGAAATCTTTGTCGATGTCACCGATGAGTTCTGCAAAGTCGAGTTAATGCTTATGAAGTTTTATATGTAGCGCAAAACAGATATGGAATCGTATAAGGATGCTTTTGTCAGTCTTTGTCTGCCCAAGTTTTGTTTTTAATATTAATATAAAAAATTGTATTTTATTTGAATAAGTGACTTTTAAAGGTCTTGGACCCTTAATACGCGTGGAGCTACTCAATTGGTCGCCGCTCAATGACGAATACAAAGATATTGAGAAAATGAATAGGTTTGCGGCATCCATGCTGTACGCTTATGGTGAGCATGAAAGCGAGAAGTGATTAAAATTGGATCCGGATGTCAATTTAGTGCCCACGATTATTGAGAAAATTATACTGCCGAAAATAACAGGTACACAGCTAATAGAAAAATGCCTTGTTCTATTAAATAATACAAATTAAATCTTCTTCTGCTCAGAAATTGTTAAATTCTGCTGGGATCCACTGTCTACATCGCAAACACTACGTTTGATCGGCTGCATAAATCGACTCGGACGTGATTTTCCTCTAAAAGAAACACTCAAAAGAAAATGTACCATTAAGTACTTTATGATACGACCGTTGATCTTATGGTTCATGTATTAATAGTTTTTTCTTTTTAAATCAAAAGTTTTCTAATTAATTCAGTATTTGAAAAATTCACTACCATAAATTTAAATATTTCAATATTATTATTTTAAATAGAATAAATACTGTTGTTTTAATGGTTTCCTCCTATAATAATAAATGTGGTGTAAAAAACACAAAAACGAATACAAACATTTTCGTTTTGTACGTCATTCTGCGTGTTTACTCAAAATGGTCGCATGTATTTTTTTGTAATAATCCACATTATTAAACGCGACATTGGTAAGGACTCAATGTATTTAATGTAAATAAATTATATTTATATATTTATATTTTTATTTATTACAGAAAATAAATAATACATCGAACTTCTATTATGGCAACGGACTCGAAAATAACTGCAGACTCAAGTACTACAATCAATTATTGGAAACCAAAGCATACATTATATGTGTTATAACCTTTCGCAGCAAGAAGTGTCCTTTTATGTGTGCGTTGTTAAAATGAATATCAATTTCGTCATTTTAATAAAATAAATTATACAATAAATTAACTAAAATACATTTTTGTTTTAATAAATTATTAGGAAAATATAATTCGACTTTACCATAAAATTAATGTTACGTATCATTAAATTTGTTATTAAAATATCACATTATAAAATTTATGATACAACCACACATTGTATTAACAGTTTCAATATTACTGAACTAATGGGACGCATCCTATTGACCAATTTTAATGGTATAAATTATTGTTTTTCTATTGAAATACTATCAATTTACCATGATTTTTTTCTGGGTGTATATAAAAAAAGATTAGATGTCATTTATATTACTTATATCATTTATATAATTTATATTATGTATATAATTTATATCATGTATATAATATATATGATGTATATAATTTATATCATGTTGCTCTTTATACAATTTACATCATTTATACCATATATAACATTTACATAAATTATATAAATGTCACTTATATCATTTATTTCATTTATACCATTTATATAATGTATACCATTTGTATCATTCTTACTTATATTTACTTAATTTATATAATTTATATAAATAATATAGATTATGTAAGTTAAGTAACAAAACAGCTGCAAAATTACCAAAAATCGCTACTGGTTGCAGTAAATTAGTATTATCTATAAACATGATTATTTAAGCTATATATATATATATATATATATATATATATATATATATATATATATATATATATATATATATGTAATTTTTTTTTTTTAAATCAATTCAATAATTTTGTTATACACCTCTATTGTATGTATAACTCAATGTAATATTTAAACAACTTTATAAAAATATACTTGTATTGTAAAATAACAAACATTTGAATAATACGTCATTTTGTTGCCTTTTAATTTCAGCTTTAACTCAGAGTTGTCGCGCGAATATGACATTCTATTCTGATAAAATTAATGTCAGAATATTATAGAGCGAAGAGAAGAAACAAAAGTTTCGTTAAAAATTTGTCTTAGCAGAGAATTTTGTGAGAAAGTCAGAAAGAGAACGTAAAATTCCATTGGATTTCTATGTTCCGTTAAGGCGTCAGCCGAACCTATTTCGCTTCGATTTCTGAGCAGGGTTCTGACAAAGAACTTCGAATGCTCCTACTTTTTTAACGGATAGAGGAGTTGATTCCATCAGAACGAGTCACTGGGTCTCCTAGGGTTGCATTTTTTAAAATTTTCATTTAAAAATAGTATTTTTTTGAAAAAATGCAACCCTAGAAGATATAGTCCCAGTGTTGCGTTCGTTCGTAATTACGTACTCTTTCGTACTCAAACGTACGATAACCCTGACTAAAATGTACGCCATTGGTTCAGATTTTGGTATCAAAAGAGGAGCAAATTCAGACTAAAGGAGACATAGACATATAACGTGTTTTTCAAAACTAAATCTGAGATAAATTACGTTCAAAACAACGAGAGCGGAAACGAGAAAAATATTGAAATCAGCCAATCAAAAACGAGGTGAAGCAGAACTGATGACGCATTTTGTTCAGAAATTAGAACAGACATATCAAAGCAATGTCGGACGTAATCGGAGACCCAAAGAAAAATTGATTACAAATAAAACAAATGCATTTTTAATGTTTTTTTGTTTATTACAGTGTTTTTTTTAGAATGTTTAGTACAAGTGTTTTTTTTACATATTAAATTAAATATTTTTTAATATACAATGACATATATATTTTTTTATATTTAATATATACTATTTATACAATATATAATTTAAATCAATATATATACATATATATATATATATATATATATATATATATATATATATATATATATATATATATATATATATATATATATATATATATATATATATATATATATACATATATACATAATCTATGATTTATATAATTTATATAATAAAATAAAATATATAAATTATATAATTTATATAAATTTTATAATTTATGTCAATTATGTACTTAATGTAAATTATTAAATTTGTATAAATTATGCATATAAAATTAAAAAATTTATAAATTATACATATTACTTTTTTGAATGGTCTGCTAGCAAATATGCAATTTTTTGCTAACCCAAAAATACTTAATTTTACACACAAACCTCAGATTCTGCGCATTTGGGCGGGAAGAGTGCATTCTTGGCCTCATCATACAGGTCCCCCAGTTGATATTTTAAATCCTCCTCTGTTGTTGCGTATTTATTAAATGGATTCACAACCACCTCATCGCCTCGTTTGTCGCACTTAACCAAATGCTTCCGTAGGATAACAGATAGCACTTGCGCCGATGGCATGGTACACCAACTTTTTGAAAAATTCTCGACGTACCGCGAAGATTAAAGTAGTCAAGCCCAACAAAGGCAATTGCGCCACTACCATGCAACACTTACAGGTACGCGTAATAGATCAATAGTGGTTGAGTAGAAATGAAAATATATTATTTTTTCATAAACATAATCATTTAAATTATCAACTTACAATGCAATTCTATAGTTTGTTCCGCCACAACGTTCCAACCTGATTACATAGCTATGCGCACAACACGAATGCCACTATCGATGGTTTCCCGTGCATCGGAATTCCTCGAAGAATATGTTTATCGTTTGGGCCTGCAGAATTCTAGCGGAAAAAATAGGGATCTCACTTGGTGCTTATAGTTGCAGATCACTGGGCGTGCAATTGTGGTGTGCCAGATCTTCATTATCTAGCCCGGTGGGCTTTGAATTGCTATCAATTGCAATTGACTGACTCGGTTGACCAGATGCAACAGACCATTGCGCCACTGGGCATATAACACAACGGCATCTGTATGCAAAATGAACATATATTTAAAATAAACTTCACTTTCAATTCAATACTTACAAATGTTGTCGTTAAACTGGTCGCCGCTGCTTCATCCACCGATGTTCAGGTGTGTCCACTTCAACCTCATCTTAACGTCTTTACAAATTGTTAAAATGTTGGGTAATTTAATGTAAATTATAACACAATTAATTATACTTACAATATTGTTCGAAGACGATGAATGTCCAACATTCATTTTCAACGGAATGAAAATTTTCACAGATGACATTAAACGAAACACAAAACAGACGAACAAAAACGGCAGCCATTCATAAAAAAAATCTCTCTCAGAATAGAAGTTGAAAAAGGAAAAGTTGATTTGGCATGACATGGTTGCAATTCGTTGTTCAGAATACTTCCGAGCGGAGCTGAGAATACACTGGGAGTGAGACTCACAGAAGATACAATGGCTGCATTTAGCGACCTCAGCAGTTGCGAAACTGCTCAGTAACTAATCGGTCACTGCTACTGAATGCACCGCTATCTCAGCTATCAATTTACAAATTAATTTATTATTAATATATTATTAAAGTACAACTCTTTAATTGATTGAAAACATATTTTCCAATCTAAATTCCATTTTTGTTTATAAATATTTGAGTTAAAACGTCATCGAATGTCATCGATAACAAAGGCAGCGCAAATGTAGCGCAAAAATTTTATGTTGGAAAAAATGGCGACCGCTCAATAAACATGTTGAGGTTAGCATGCCATTCAAGCACAAAATGCTCAACAGCTCCACAAGTGCTGAGGTCGCTGAATGCAGCCAATGTAAATCGGGCATAATGGAGTACCTTTTCCAAATATTCATCAACTATCTTCCTATTTGTAAGATGTTTAATTGATGGTTCACTCAAAAGAAAATGAAATGTCAAACAGTATTTGAAAAATTCACTACCATAAATTTAAATATTTCAATATTATTATTTTAAATAGAATAAATACTGTTGTTTTAATGGTTTCCTCCTATAATAATAAACGTGGTGAAAAAAAACACAAAAACGAATACAAACATGTTCGTTTTGTACGTCATTCTGCGTGTTTACTCAAAATGGTCGCATGTATTTTATTGTAATATTCCACATTATTAAACGCGACATTGGTAAGGACCCAATGTATTTAATGTAAATAAATTATATTTACATATTTATTTATATTTTTATTTATTACAGAAAATAAATAATACATCGAACTTCTATTATGGCAACGGACTCAAAAATAACTGCAGCATTAAGTACTACAATCAATTATTGGAAACCAAAGCAAACATTAAATGTGTTATAACCTTTTGCAGCAAGAAGTGTTTTTTTATGTGTGTTGTAAAAGTGAATATCAATTTCGACATTTAAATAAAATAAAATAAAATATACAATAAATTAACTAAAATACATTTTTGTTTTAATAAATTATTAGGAAAATGTAATTCGACTATACAATAAAATTAATAATACGTATCATTAAATTTGTGTAGGTTTTTCTTATTGAAATTAAAATACCACATTATAAAATTTATGGTACAACCACACATTGTATTAACAGTTTCAATATTACTGAACTAATGGGACGCATCCTATTGACCAATTTTAATGGTATAAATTATGGTTTTTCTATTGAAATACTATTAATTTACCATGATTTTTTTTCTGGGTGTTGCTATACATAATCGTAAATTTGAAATATGGTTGCTAGAAATATTTATCATGTTTGACGGATGTTTGAGAGATGGTTGTCTCGAATACGATATAAACAACTTGATATTTGATTCTGGTAATCATCTTTGTTTTCTTAGCGTAGCATACATAGATTTGTGATAATTATATTCTACATTTACTTATGTATGTTTTAAATGTTTACATTGGTTTTGTGTTGCTTTGATCGTTAACTATTTTTTGTTTTCCACAGTGTGATATTATACGCTTCAACTACACCATTGTATGGTATCTGAGTTATTTGACAATTCTCGATATCTCTGATAACATATCGATCATTCGGAAGAGTTTTGAATATTACATACGGGACTTTATATTTGGACAAAAGTTTTTTTTTATTGGTGCCTACCGTTGTATCTATATTTTTTATTACCACAAAGTCTCCAACGCTAAATACGCTAACCTTCGGATTTCGGTGCGTCATAAATTATATGCTTGTACCTTTTTAATATTTTCATCAGCAACATTTTGCAATGCTACCAGATCCCCCTTCCTCAAGGTATTCCTACAATATGTCTACTACCTGTCTCATCTGTTATACTCCAAATAGCGCAATGCTAGGAGTAATACCAGTCGATCTGTTAATCGTATTATTAAAAGCAAACTCAATTTTTATTAACTGCTTCACCCAATCAGAATGCATGACGAGTTCACTTAATTTTGCCAACATGAGTTCTGTTTACTCTTTCTACACTAAGAAAACAAAGATGATTGCCAGAAATATCACAGCCTTAAATATCAAGTTATTTACAAATTATTTTAATCGTATATGAGACAACCATCACTCAAACATCCGTCAAATACGATAAATATTGCTAGCAACCATCTTTCGAATTTACGATTATCTATAGCAGCCATCAATTAAACATCTGACAAATAGGAAGATAGTTGATGAATATTTGGAAAAGGTACTCCATTAGAATTCGCGGAGTAATTTTTATTTAATTGAAAGGAAATTAATCAAATGTATTTTTATTTATTCTTGAATTAAAACAGTATCCTGGTACATCCTGGTATACATCGCCATCGTCTTTTTAAATTCTTCGAAGGCAAAATTGTACAACGACTTGAGATTTCTTCGCAGAAGAACCGAGTTCGACCGGCGACGCTGTCATCAAAGTAAACTCTGAAAAGAGATATTTTCCATCACGTGTTGATAATTTAAACCACAGGATATTTTATTTTCACTTTTACCATTAAAATGTAATATTTGAGTTGGCTCTTTTTTTACACTATTTGATTTACTTCATTGTTGTGGATAAATCGAGCGTAAGGAAAACAGTACACCATTTTCCTTTTTTATGGTAGTCAAATGTCAAAATATCTCAAAAGTTTTGCTGTAAATATCTCAATTTTCATTGCTGTTGTGGCAAACATCTCGTAACTATCTGAATATACGTCATATTTAAAACATATTAATAGTTTTGCTGCAACTTTATTGAAAGTTATGGGATGTTTGAATAATTGCTACAAGGCGTAAATTTAAAAAGATAGTTGCAGCCTGCGGTGAATGAACACCCAATATTCGACAGGGTAAGCGTTTGAAAAAATAATAATAATTGCCTTGAAGGTGTAGTGTGTTTTTCAAATCAGTTTCAAATATAAAATAAGTGTTATTTTTAGCGCTTACTCTGAATTTAAAAATGATTTGAAATTAACATTACAAAAAGGGCAGTGAAAATTAGGAGCAAAAATGTAGTGACGCTAAAAACAGTATGTTTTTTATCATTGCAATAGAAACCCTGACAAAAAATATAACATAACAACGCGCGTCCAAATCTAATAGCTTACCGAAATCTATTAGTGTTCGGACTTCTGTGAATATTTAAAACAATATACCGGACGCCCCCGCCAACCCCTAATAGGCTTCAGAATTATATTCGAGAGCTTGAAACATACAAGCTTAAAAAACACGTCATTTTGGATACTGGCATCGATTTTCTGAAGTTGTATTGACGCTCGGGCTTGAAGTCTACGATATTGGTTGGATGACATATAACGGGATATTTAAATTAAAAATGCTCTTTTTGTTGTCCTTCATGAGGATCCCCTTTTATTTACTTATTTTGCAGGATTAAGTCAATATTTAAAAAAAAAAAACTAAATGTAAGTTAATTTGATATCGAGTTGGAAATAAGGCTAAATATTGTTTTGAAGTAAATGTTTAAATCAAGTTAAGAATTAGTGTTAATATTAAGTTGTAAATAAGGGAATTTTCCAGTTAAGGTTAAGCTACCAGTTTTATTGAAAAAGCTATGATCCTTAATTTAGGTTAAAGGTGTTTCAAACGTTAACCTCTACTCTACGATTTGAAAGTAATGATTGATTTCAAAGCATTCGCAAGTTAATATTAAGTGCAATGGCATATTGAGCAGCAACTTTAATATGTGCTATGTTCCTATCTTCCATAAAATCAATAAAGTCCCCAGACGTAAAACAAGTACCTCTGTCTGTTATACAACTTACCGGACGACTATAATACTCAAAGTATTAGTTAATGATACTATTACTTCCATAGTACTTGTTGTTAAGACGGGATACAACTTTATAAATTTAGTGAATGAATCGATTATTACTAACAGGTGTTTTCTTTTCCATTGCAGTGAGGGAAGAGAACCTAAGTGATCTAAGTGAATTGTATGAAATGGTATTGGTTCTTTTGGTATATTACTTACACCGAAAAAATTACTGTAGTAAATTATACTACATTTATGTCTTCGTTTTGAAAAAATGCAGTTCTACTACATTGTGATCGTTTTTTAATACATTTGTATTAATTTCTCTGGCTATTACTACACAATGTATTAGAAATTTGTTTTCTACATATTGCAGAATATGTAGTATGTATTTGTTTTCTGTAGTTTTTATTTTTGAAATACGTACATAAGACATAAAATGTATTATGCAATTATTTTGTGTATTATAGTTTAAAATTAAATTATAAATTATTTGCATATTATTATAAATTCTATAAAATATATTCTATAAATTTACTATAAATTCCCCTGTATACAAAATATGTATCACTTAAAGTTTATTGTTTATATAAAAATTCGGTTAAAATTGAATTCATTATATAAAATCCTAAAACTAACAGCCCCATTAAAATGTCTCTAAATATGAAAACATAATTTACTTTCAAAAACCGCTAAGTTTTTTTTTTTATATTTTTAAAACCAAATGTTTAGCGTTTCCAATAATAAAAAAATAATATCCAATTTAAAATAATATTCGAATTTATATGGAAGATTTGTCAAAAAACTACCAATTTGTTGAAGCTGTACACTGAAAACATTACTGTAGCAAATTATATACATTTTATGTCTTTGTTTTTAAAAAAAATTATTTCTACTATATTTCGTTGGTTTTTAAATACATTTGGTTTTATTTGTCTTATTTTTTACTACACCATGAATTAAAATACGTTCACTACATATCACACGAACTGTATTGATGTCTTGTTTCTTGCTTCCATTTGAATTCGTGTGGGATCGCTGACGAAAGAATTACGAAAGGTCGTCCATCGTGCAGGTAAAAACGAATTATTTGGTTTCATATTGCAGAAACTGGTTTTGTTGTTGTTGTTTTTTTTAACACGACGGATGATTGCGAAAGAGGTATATAAATAAACCAAAACTGTCCGTAGCATCTGACCAAACCGCCTTAATGAGAGATGACTATAGAGCTGCCACCTAAGTTTACCGCTGAATATTTTTGGTTTTAAAACTTAGTTTTCAACTTTGCAGTATACAAATAGCAGCTGCAGATGAGTAGTTTGCTGATGTGACGCGCCATGACGTTAGCATTGAGACGGCAAATTTGTGTTGTTTTCAATGGTCGCTCTTTCATTTTTCGATCGCCGCCTGTATTCTGTTCAGGCAGTAATAGTTGATATGACATCTTTATAGTTTTACGATAGTATGGTTTTACCATAGCATATTATTCTTATGTGTTTTAACCGAAAAGAAACACTTAAGTGCTTACCATTCCTTTGAGTCGGCAGAACTGATGATACTTAGTGGTGCTTCCATCTTATGATCAGGAAATTTTTTTGTTTTATTTATATTTTTATTTATTTATTTATATATTTATATATTTATGTATTTATATATTTATATATTTATATATTTATATATTTATATATTTATATATTTATATATTTATATATTTATATATTTATATATTTATATATTTATATATTTATATATTTATATATTTATATATTTATATATTTATATATTTATATATTTATAAATTTATATATTTATATATTTATATATTTATATATTTATATATTTATATATTTATATATTTATATATTTATATATTTATATATTTATATATTTATATATTTATATATTTATATATTTATATATTTATATATTTATATATTTATATATTTATATATTTATATATTTATATATTTATATATTTATATATTTATATATTTATATATTTATATATTTATATATTTATATATTTATATATTTATATATTTATATATTTATATATTTATATATTTATATATTTATATATTTATATATTTATATATTTATATATTTATATATTTATATATTTATATATTTATATATTTATATATTTATATATTTATATATTTATATATTTATATATTTATATATTTATATATTTATATATTTATATATTTATATATTTATATATTTATATATTTATATATTTATATATTTATATATTTATATATTTATATATTTATATATTTATATATTTATATATTTATATATTTATATATTTATATATTTATATATTTATATATTTATATATTTATATATTTATATATTTATATATTTATATATTTATATATTTATATATTTATATATTTATATATTTATATATTTATATATTTATATATTTATATATTTATATATTTATATATTTATATATTTATATATTTATATATTTATATATTTATATATTTATATATTTATATATTTATATATTTATATATTTATATATTTATATATTTATATATTTATATATTTATATATTTATATATTTATATATTTATATATTTATATATTTATATATTTATATATTTATATATTTATATATTTATATATTTATATATTTATATATTTATATATTTATATATTTATATATTTATATATTTATATATTTATATATTTATATATTTATATATTTATATATTTATATATTTATATATTTATATATTTATATATTTATATATTTATATATTTATATATTTATATATTTATATATTTATATATTTATATATTTATATATTTATATATTTATATATTTATATATTTATATATTTATATATTTATATATTTATATATTTATATATTTATATATTTATATATTTATATATTTATATATTTATATATTTATATATTTATATATTTATATATTTATATATTTATATATTTATATATTTATATATTTATATATTTATATATTTATATATTTATATATTTATATATTTATATATTTATATATTTATATATTTATATATTTATATATTTATATATTTATATATTTATATATTTATATATTTATATATTTATATATTTATATATTTATATATTTATATATTTATATATTTATATATTTATATATTTATATATTTATATATTTATATATTTATATATTTATATATTTATATATTTATATATTTATATATTTATATATTTATATATTTATATATTTATATATTTATATATTTATATATTTATATATTTATATATTTATATATTTATATATTTATATATTTATATATTTATATATTTATATATTTATATATTTATATATTTATATATTTATATATTTATATATTTATATATTTATATATTTATATATTTATATATTTATATATTTATATATTTATATATTTATATATTTATATATTTATATATTTATATATTTATATATTTATATATTTATATATTTATATATTTATATATTTATATATTTATATATTTATATATTTATATATTTATATATTTATATATTTATATATTTATATATTTATATATTTATATATTTATATATTTATATATTTATATATTTATATATTTATATATTTATATATTTATATATTTATATATTTATATATTTATATATTTATATATTTATATATTTATATATTTATATATTTATATATTTATATATTTATATATTTATATATTTATATATTTATATATTTATATATTTATATATTTATATATTTATATATTTATATATTTATATATTTATATATTTATATATTTATATATTTATATATTTATATATTTATATATTTATATATTTATATATTTATATATTTATATATTTATATATTTATATATTTATATATTTATATATTTATATATTTATATATTTATATATTTATATATTTATATATTTATATATTTATATATTTATATATTTATATATTTATATATTTATATATTTATATATTTATATATTTATATATTTATATATTTATATATTTATATATTTATATATTTATATATTTATATATTTATATATTTATATATTTATATATTTATATATTTATATATTTATATATTTATATATTTATATATTTATATATTTATATATTTATATATTTATATATTTATATATTTATATATTTATATATTTATATATTTATATATTTATTTATTTATTTATTTATTTATTTATTTATTTATTTATTTATTTATGTGTAGATTTTTTTTGTGATTGTGGGTAACAATCTTTAGTTGTATTTGTACTATACAATTAAATAGTTTTCAGATTTATAATTCTAGTATCTTATTTTTGGTATTAAAAAATTATATTAATATTTATTCATATAATTTTCCGAATTAATAAAAATAAATATGTTATTTAATAAATTATCACAACAAAGTAAAATAAATACATATATTTGTAAAATTAAAGACATATGTTGTAATTTCTCTACATATTTCTGGGCGTATAAATGAAGACAAAATGTAGGTTTTTTAATACATATCTATTGAAATTTTATATAGAAAAGCTGTTAAATTATGTAGTAATTTTCCATATAAAAACAACTACATCAGTTTAGTAAAAATAACACATATGCTTTTGGACGTAAATCAAATACATATGTATTTATTTTAAAGACATTTTTAGTTTTTTTTAATACAGTATTTTTTCGGTGTAACATTCTACGATCTGTGTTGTATAGTATAATTATAGTTTTTGAGTTCTAACGCCCACCTGGCAATACCGCTATTAATTATTTTTTTATTAAGTGTTAGTGTGAGTGAGTTGCTATCCGTTATAATTTTAAAACTTATTCCTTCGACGTAGAAGCGAAAACGTCGCAGTGAATATATTACAGCTAATGTTTCTAGTTCGAAACTATGATATAAGTGTTTCCGCATTGGTTGTTCGTTTAGAAAAATATGCGATAGGGTGGAACCGATAATCGTTGTTTTTGAAGCAATATTGATCCATAACCATGAGAGCTGGCATCGCAATGCAATTCAGTCTCTCGTTTCGGATTATATATAGTCAATCTGGGCCAGATTAATTTATTTTTTAAGTCGTCAAAGGAAATTTTACAATCTTCAGTAAAATCAAATTTTGCAGATTTTTTTATAAGTTGATACAAAGGTCGAGTTGTAATAGAAAATGACATAACAAATTTTCGAAAATATGAACACAAGCCCAATAATGATTGAAGTTCTCTTTGATTTCTTGGTGTTGGATAGCAAGTTATAGCGTTAATGTTGAATAATTAATTGAATAATTTATTCCTGAATGAGAAACCTTGTAACCTAAGTATTCTATTTGTTCATAAGCAAATTTACATTTCTGTAATTTTAAGTGAAGACCATTTTCTGCTAAACAGTACAAAACACGCATTACTATATACAAATGTTTTTCAATAGTCTTACTACCAATCACGATATCATCCATATATACGACAATTTTATTTTTTCTATTGTTGTAAAATTAGAGTTGTAAAGTTAGAGTTGATTTATTTATTTGTTTTACAATTTAATTAATCAAATGATACTTTTGTATTTTTAGAGTTGAAAAGACACTTTTATTAAATTTACTATTAAAAAGACACTTTTACTATTTTAGTACCTCCACTTGAGGTTGGTTAAACTACAATCTTTTAAATTGAAACGAAAGGTATTAACAATACTTTCGTTGCAAGCTTTTCTTAAATTCTATTCTCACTATGTTCTAGTGAGTTTTCACTTTCACTCAATTTTGGTGTATGTGACTGTGACAAACGAGTGGACCCTAGGACGAGTAGTAAAAACGTATCTAGGTTCAGACTCAAGAACCAGAGTCGTCGATATTCGAACGGCCAAAGGGACTACTACTAGACCCATTACAAAATATAACCCATTACAAAAAATAAATACCCATTTAGGTCGCCATGGCAATATACAATTTGTCCCACCCTTATTTTTCAGTAGCCATGGCCCCAAACAACAAGCGCGTCAGCAGCGGTGCCAATAACAGCGGTGCAAACACCAAGCGCGCAAATAATAAGCGCCCCAACCACAGCGGTGCCAATAAAAAGCACGCCAACAGCAAGCGCCCCAACAACAAGCGGTGCAACAACACCAACGACAACAATGCCAGCACGAGCAGTGGCAGTCGCACCGAGGGCAACCGCAACCACAACACCAGCTGGCGCAACAAAAAGTCTTCCCGACTTAACTCCGCCTACTCTAGTCGTCGTACCGATTCAACTGGACGACACACTCGACCTTCAACCCAACATGTGGCGAGTAGAATTTGCCGTCAAGATCATCGCATGTCCACCTGCTTCAGGTTCAGGGTGAAGAACCTGGTGGAGAAGTATGAGGTGGTGATGCAGTATCATTACTGCATTAACTATTTGGCCCGCTCGCATCTTATTGATAGCTGCATCAGCAAGGAAAGGTATGCGATATGCCAAGAAAGGCACCACACAAGCTTGCATGCCATTTGCGACTCAATCAAGGAGACCGGAACCCAAGCAGTACAGGACTTAAACGACCCGTTGCGAACGCAAGCAATGCAAGCAACAAGCGACCCGCTGAGAATCCAGGCAATTCCACAAACCACACACCTTTTGCTAACCCAAGCATGTTTTTAAGGCAGACCCTTAGATGCGACATTAACGCACTAGTGTCAACCGAGTTGCCTAGGAAGCCGTACGAGCGTGACGTTGATGAAGCCATCTTGAGCCGATTCACTCACATGATGCTCGCCGACCCAAAAGTTACGGCTTCCGACCCAGTGATGCTAGAGTTGGATGCGGATGTTTATCCGCAAATATTGAATTCGGGAGTTTTTAACTGCGAAAGTGGATACGCAGTAGTTCAGAGCACTGCGTTCGGCTGGACACTCTCTGGTCCATGTAGTCTATGAGCCTACAACCCAAGGAGCTGTCCTTAAAAAACTACTCTAGACCATAAGACCCTAATAACATAAAAAAAAAATGAATTTAAAACATGAAGTATTGCAGACACTGCAACGCGGGCGGAATGTTTACGTACAAACGTTACCTCTTTATGTTTGAACATCTCCGTCCGTCATACTTTGAATGTCCGGAGACGGGTGGGTATCGTTCGCTCGGTTTTAAGTAAACGTAACGAGAGACATTATATGCGGCGAACGTTGACAGAGCCGACGGTCGATCGGTTCGCCGCAGTAATCGATAAATAATCGATTGTGTCGGCGAACCGATCGACCGTCGGCTCTGTCAACGTTCGCCGCATATAATGTCTCTCGTTACGTTTACTTAAAACCGAGCGAACTATACCCACCCGTCTCCGCACATTCAAAGTTTTAAAAGTTAATAAGTGTAAATTTATACCCGTCACCGCGACAATAAAAACCAACACCCGTCAACGCGACAAACCGGTCCCCGCGACAAATAATATAAACACTTAAAAACAAACCTTCAACAATCAACACAAACTCACAACAACAACAACAGGAATACACGAATCACAAATCTCTACAGGAGAAGGATTCCAGAGAAAGAATCACTATACAAAACACTCGGCATAACCCACTGACAAATAAGGTAAAATTTTGTATTTTATATACTGTATTTTTCCACATAAATCTCGACCCACTCGACCCATTATATTGAAATTTACACATTTCAATTCGTGTTTCCCAATCCGCCAATTGCCAGCCGAACAAGAGTATTAAAGTAAAATAAAGGGTTATAAAGAAAGAGATTAAAAGTAATTTATTATAGAAAATAGATTAAACCATAATATTATATAGTATTAAAAATATAAGTAATTAGAAACATCCAAAAATATAGCAAATTATAAAAATTAGATGATTAGAAATATATCAAATTAAAGAATATTAAATTAAGTTTTCAACAAATTCATCTTAGCGATAGTTCCGTATTGTGAGCATCGCGGGGCAGAAGCTTGGCGTCGTTGCAGTCGGTACACGCTGGTGATGTGGCAACGCGTTGATTTTGCCCTACGGCACTGATTTAGTTCGACGAGACTGCTTCTGTGGGACGCAGAACTCACACTCTGAGACCACGTTTGAAGACAGCGCAGCTGTTGCGCTACGACTCTGATTGTGTGCGACTGAACTGTTTTTGTGTGATGGCGCAAAACGTTGCGATGAATGATGACAACACTGCTGTGGGACGACACTGCATAAGAGCGATGGCACACCACGTTGCAATCAAATGCGAGACGCCATTTTTCTTCATGGCGAAATTTTACCCAAATATACTGCAGCGAGCAGCTTAACTCACTGTAGTAATTTATACAATTTCCCGGGGTGTTTCGCTAAACACTTTTGGTTGGTAAATAACAATTGATGCACTTTTTAAATAGAAGCAAAAACTTGATGCAAAAAAAAATATTGCAGATTTGCAAATGCGACTGTCTGCGACCGAGTTAACAAAGTCAATGCCGGAAATAGTCTTGCAATCCACCATTTGCAAAAGCCGTTCGCAGAACTTAGCAATCGCAGTGCACTCTGATTGTCAAAGTTCTAATCAGTGCCGGGTGGTTCCAAATTTTTGTAATACAACACATTTTTTTTAATCTCGAGACAACAAATGTTTTGGGCTCTTTAAGTGGTTTAATTCTTATCGCCCATACTTGTGGCTGGACCCACGATCGTTTACCTACATAACTAGCCGGACATCATCATTGGCGAATATCCTTAGCGTGGTACACACCAAATGTTTTACCTTGTAAGTTCGTTAGCTAATATAGATTGTATATTTGGCTAATTTAGCATTAAACTGCTTACTAAAATCGTTGAGTAGATGGTTCCGACGATATACTTCTTGTCCCGGTGGAAAACGTGCTAACCGACCGCTTCTCATATTATCTTGGGCATTTCTTATAAGACTTGGCCAGGTTCCGAGCAATTGTTTTGTCGATCATCTTTATCTGATCGGGCAGAGGTACCACTTCCAATTCTCCGTCTTGAACAGCATGGAGTTTGTGCAACACTGAATATGTAGAGCCATGAGTGATCATGTGCCTGCCAAATAGGGCAATGAATGGTGTCGTCCCAATAGAAGAATGGATAGAACTTCTTATAGCTATTCCAATTGATGCAAGATGTTCGTCCCACATGGTTTGATCACCCTTCATATATGATCTGATCGCCGCCAAAACTGTACGGTTGACTCGCTCATAACGTTGCTTTGCGGCGCATATGATGCAGTCTTCATGTGTTTGATTTTGTAGCTATCCAAGATTTTAGAGAATTCTTCACTGACGAATTGTCGTCCATTGTGGCTGTGTAATGTCTCCGGCACACCAAATATCGCGAACACCTGATTTTCTAAAAATTCTATGATGCTTTTAGCATCAGCTTTTCGCAGCGGTTGCATGAAAACAAATTTGCTGAAATGATCTAGTACGATAAAAATCACAGTGTTCCCTATTTTACTGCGTGGAAATGGGCCTAACAAATCTACATAAATCTTTTGGAACGGTCTCTCAATCAATGTTTGTTGTCCCATTGGTGGTCTAGTACATACGTTTGGGGCCTTTGACATTTTGAAAACCTCACATGATCCTAAAAATTCCCGAACTTTAACTGCCATGTTCGGCCAATAATATTTTTCGCGTAGCCGAGTCAGGGATTTGGCAATTCCACAATGCGATGCCTGTGGAGGATCATGTGCAGATCTCACAATTGAATCAATCAATCTATTTGGTAGCCACAATTTCCACACTAAGGTGTCAGTCATAAAATTTCCCCTGCAAAACTATGTTTTCTTAAAAACATATTTTACCGAAACTTTGATGTCGGGTGAGGAATTTAGGTTCTCTTCACAGTCTTTCCTAAAGTTTACATAATCACTAGCATCAAATTCACGAGAGTCGAGGTCATTCTCTACCACACAAACAAGCCCACAGATTTCCTCCGCAAATGCCCTAGAATGAGCATCTGGCACGATATTTTCTGAACCCTTCCTATGCTCGATTTCAAAATCATAGGCAGCCAGTGCTAGGCTCCACCGAGCTAACCGACCCGAGAGTTCTCTCTGGTTTATCAAACACCGCAAATTTGCGTGGTCGATGATGATTTTGAACGGTTGCATCTCGAGGTAGGGTCGAAACTTTATAACCGCCGCCAGACACTCTAACTCAGTCACAGAGTAATTTCACTGTGCCTTGTTAAGTTTCCGTGAATAAAAATAAATTGATCTCTCAGCTCCTTCATCGTCCACCTGGCATAAGACTGCCCCACGCCGGTGCATGAAGCGTCGCACTGAACCAGAAATGGTTTACTGTAATATGGATGAATAAGAACCGGTGTGGTTGAAAGTGCAATTTTTAATTTTGTAAAAGCCTGTTGAGCTAAATCATTCATTTCGAATCTTTTCCCATTTTTCAACAAATCAGACAGTGAAAAATTCAATACAAATTTACGATAATAAGTAATTAGCTAGTCCAAGAAACTGGCTAACTTCGCGTGGGTTTTTCGGAGACTTAAATACTCGTATCGCATCCACCATTTCATCGGTAGAACGTATTTCACTATTACCTAATAGGAACCTTAAGTAGTTTACTGCCTTGACACAAAACCTAGATTTCTCAACATTTATTGTTAGTCCACTACGTGGGATAGACTTTGCCACTTTTGTCAACAAGTACATGTGTTCCTGATAAGTACTTGAAAATACAAGCAAGTCATCCAAGTAAACAAATACTTTATGACGTAGCTCAGGAGGAATAACCTGATCATTCAATCGCATCATAGTTTGTGGGGAATTACAAAGCCCAAAGGGCATAACAGTAAACTGATACAACGGTCTTCCAGCTATTGTGAATGCTGTCTTTTCGCTCGATTTTTCTAAGCGTATTTGCCAAAATGCGTCAGATATAAACCACGTATTTGACAGACGCATTAATATGCCTTCAATATTAGGAATAGGATAGGCATCTTTTACCGATACCTTGTTAAGTTCTCGACTATCTAGACACATTCTTATTCAGAATTCTTATTCAGAATTACCCAAAAAAGTTACCGAAAAGTTACCAATATTTTTTTATTTTTTTTTTATTTAAATATTTTTTTTTTTGAATAAATATAAATTGCCACCTCTGTCTTCTAACCAAGAAATGTCCTTCCTTCCGAAACTTTCTGGCTTGCTTTACTTTTTCCACTTCATAACTGTATATAAATATTATCATGTTTGTGTAATTTTGCTTGACATATGTTTCTGTGAGTCTTGGATTTTTTAAATTACAAATTAAATACAAAATGTATTAATGATACAATTTGCTCAAAAGGATGTAACACACCAAACTGCCCTGAGCTATGTACAGATTTAATATCAATTCTTCGAAAAATATTGAAATTTTGTAAAACTGAAATAAAATTAGCGCTAGTTGGATTAGCGTTATCTAAAAGTTAGAAAAGAGTCCAACGGCTAATGGTGGGCTGGAAGACTAAAATACAGAAATTCGTCTCATTTAGAAATTTAAACCTTTAACTATTTTAAAAACCATGGAGTATTGTTCTTCATTTGTGATATAATTTTTTTCTTTTACCATGTTAAGTTTTTAAGTTATTATTTAAAGAAAATGTAAAAATAATTTCGTTTACACCCTTTAAAAAAACAAATGTATTTTTTTATTTAATCTGTTACTTAGCCATGTAGAAAACCAGAAACTTTAAACTCAAAGAAACTCAAATTTAAAACAGCAATAATAAAACAATGTTTAGTGTTGCATAATAAATCACTCAACACTTACCAATAGAGATACCTCTGTTATATATTTAATAACAATGAAATTTCTCTAATTTTCGATTTAATAAGAAAACGAAAGTTAAACATATATATATTTTTAAAATATTTCATTTATTATAGCCCTATCGAAAAGTTACCAAAATGATTAAAAAGTTACCAAGTTACCAACCTGACAAAAAGTTACCAATTTTAGTTGTAAGTTAACAAGAGTGGCAACCGTGACTATGACTCTTTTCTATAATCCCCAGACTTATCATCCTGTCTAACTCTCCAAATAGTAATGCTTCTTTTGATGGAGATATAGAGTAATGCCTTCTCTTTATTGGGTTGGCGTTTATAGTATGTATTTTATGTTTCACCAGATGTGTACTTCCCAGTCCCTCAGCTGGAAACGACGGAAACAATATTTTTATTTTAGCTAATGTTCGATTTTCTTCTATTGTTAACTGATGTTCGTTTGAGTCAAGCTCAATAACCTGATTCTTGACTTCAATTACTATGAATTTGTCTATTCCAAACAATATCCAGAAGTCTATTCCTAAATTTCTGAGTAGGATCCGGGACCACATACAAAGTACATTCTCTTGTAACTTTATTTTATGTGTAACCACGTCAGGTTAG
The DNA here is from genome assembly GCA_951804985.1 of Dryomyza anilis. NCBI lineage: Eukaryota > Metazoa > Arthropoda > Insecta > Diptera > Dryomyzidae > Dryomyza > Dryomyza anilis. The sequence goes on from OX638130.1 coordinate 49,089,428, forward strand.
TTTTCCTATCACCTAAAGTGCTGTGCTAAGTTTTGATTTAATTGGATGAAAATTATCTTGATGTTTCTGAAGAAACTCACAGGCACCCGCTCCCAACACAATAATTGTAGCTCCAATATCTAATAGACCCTCAAGTGTTTCACCAAAAATTTTTATTTTGCCATATGGGCGTAGATCACTACCTACCTCAACACAATCACTCACTACTGTACTGACTATTTTCCGATGTTCTTTTTAAAGTTATCGATATCGCTGCCGAGTTTTAAGAATTCTTTTTGATGTTGGATGTGTGCGCTGAATTTCGTGCAACTTCCCAAAAAATTTTAGAACGTACTTTTTCATATCGCTGCCATCTCTTCCAAAATGATTTATGTAGTTGTTCTGGTATATCTTTAACAACTTCGTTAAATACGAGCTCGTTCTCTTTCGGCATGATATTATGTTCGATAGGCAATACGATTTTAATTCCATGGTTCAAATTTAAGGAACGGGTACCCTGGTTCTCCCGTTTTTCCGAAAATTTTTGTCTGCTCATTTTGAACAGTTGGATACCACAACCTTATCTTCCCCGCAGCGGTAACAAAATATTCGATTTGACATCTGAGTGCAATTAATTGTAATGTGCCCAAGGTTTTTACAGTCAAAGCACACAAAGCATGAATGATCCGGTTGAGTGCGTTAAACTTTCTCTGTGTCTGCCAGCAAAGCTTCCACATTGGTATCCACTGAAAATACCAGGTCGATGCTATTCCTCTCAAGAGAATATAGACATTTCTTGTGACTTCCTCGAATGAATATCTTTGCGATAATGTGATATGCTCCACACGTCTTCTGAAGTCGTTAATACGTAGTACAGCCTCTTCCCCTGAAAAGAAAACGTTCCATCGATGGATTTCCAGCGGTTTGCATTGGTCCTTCTCCTAACTGTAAGCGATGAACCATATCCTCCAGGTTATTCACTGATCGCTCATCAAGGCGCGGCTGTGAAGAATGTGCGGTTGATCTTCCATCTTCCCTTAATAATGGTTCTTCCGTCACATTTACCGTTGGTAAGTTCACTTGCTGCTGTCTTCGCCCGCCACGGTTTCGAGTATTTGAATTGTATTGATTTCGAAGTCCGCTTGACCGCCGCCCGGTCGGTGGAAATGACCTGTGGAAATGACGGTAGTCTAGATTCCAACATTTGTGACATCGAATCGCTGATTCTTCTAAAGAATCGGTCCTCCATTACTTCTAAATCTTGCGCAACCTGTCGCGTTACCGCCTGCGATGCTGATCCGGATGCACCTACTGCACCTTCACCCTCTCCGTTGCTCATTTCCTCCAATTCGCCAGCTTGTAATTCCGGAAAACTATTTTCCTGCCCACCGCCCTCTACTGAAAACACTTTAGTCGACACCACTGTGGAGTCACCGCTAGAAAAACCGTGAAAACTAGTAGAATTATCAGCAGATGGCTAGATGTACTTGATCTACTACTATTTAGCGCTTGTTTTTGTATTTTGCTGAATTGCCTCGTATTAGGCCTAGACACACTCATGAGATTTAAGGCCTGTTGCTCTTATTAAAAATTATTTGAATTTATATCTAAACAATGACCGATAAAATAAAAATGTTTATATATAATTGATATATGATTTCATATAATTACTCATGTCCAAAATAAACCATAAAAATTATAAAGAAAAAAAAATAGATTCCATTTGTCTATATATATATAACCGACGGTAAATATATTTGTAAGATTTCTTAATGGGGGTTCTGAATTGATAAATGTGCCAAGTCCGGATATAAAAGCTTGTAAAGCCTACGGTATCCCAAGTATCGCCAACAAAAACCTTATCAGCACGCCGATTGAAAGGGTTTGAAGATACTGGAAACCAATTGAATCACATAAAAACAAACAAATGCGGTAGATCACACAATGCATATCCGAAACGAATCGAAATAATGAGATATGATCAAACTTATAATTACGCTTTATCATACACTATTTAAATGAATGTATCAGATATTGATTTACACAATAATTAATAATCCGGAACAATTCCACAATGCACTAAACCATCTAATTTAAGATCGTACACTAAGAAGAAAATGTACCATTAAGTACTTTATGGTACGACAATTGATCTTATGGTTCATGTATTAATAGTTTTTTCTCTTTAAATCAAAAGTTTTCTAATTAATTCAATAGTATTTGAAAAATTCACTACCATAAATTTAAATATTTCAATATTATTATTTTAAATAGAAAAAATACTGTTGTTTTAATGGTTTCCTCCTACAATAATAAACGTGGTGTAAAAAAACATAAAACGAATACAAACATGTTCGTTTTGTACTTCATTCTGCGTGTTTACTCAAAACGCGACATTGGTAAGGACTCAATGTATTTAATGTAAATAAATTATATTTATATATTTATTTATATTTATATTTTTATTTATTACAGAAAATAAATAATACATCGAACTCCTATTATGGCAACGGACTCAAAAATAACTGCAAACTCAAGTACTATAATCAATTATTGGAAACCAAAGCAAACATTAAATGTTTTATAACCTTTTGCAGCAAGTGTCTTTTTATATGTGTGTTGTAAAAGTGAATATCAATTTCGACATTTAAATAAATTATTATATATACAATAAATTAACTAAAATACATTTTTATTTTAATAAATTATTAGGAAAATGTAATTCGATTATACCATAAAATTAATAATACGTATCATTAAATTTGTATGTATATTTCTTATTTTAATTAAAATATCACATTATAAAATTTATGGTACACCACACATTGTATTAACAGTTTCAATATTAATGAATTAATGGGACGCATCCTATTGACCAATTTTAATGGTAGAAATTATTGTTTTTCTATTGAAATACTATCAATTTTCCATGATTTTTTTCTGGGTGTAGTGAGATGCAAATCGTTTACTGATCATACTAATCAGTAATAACTTCATTTTTATTTGGGAAATTACTAAGATCTGGAATAAAAATTACTTAAAGAATAAAATAATATTCGCTGAACAAATTCATATCGCCAGCTGTCGTTTGTTACGCAACCTGTCCCACACCCATATGTCCTTAGACATCCATGGCTATCAAACGGTTCGATTTAATTGACAGCGCCTAAATCAAATGGGTTAGCTTTGGTTGGACAACCGAACATGGCTATATCGAGAAAATCAGATCCTCATTAAATAAGAACGTTTAATTCCGCATTATTATTTCACAATTTATTGCCTTAATACTACTTATGAAGGTGGTCATTATTGTTATCATTATTACTATATGATGAACTAACTAAAGTAAATTTAGTTAATAAAAAAAATATAAAACAAACCCGAAAGATTACCAACACTCTACATCTATCTTGCCGCGCTTTGTGGTATCTTTTAAATGTAATGTTACAATCAATATATTTTGTGTCCACTCATCAGTACATTGGCAATACGAGATCACTTACTCCATAAAGGATCACGGCGACGCGTCGTCTACTGCTTCATTTCTCAATATGTAATATTTTGTTTTTGGTTTACGATGTTCTTTCGATGTTGAGCGCTCAAATCAAGTTGGAAAGTGTGTAATAATGAATTAAACTGTAATGATGTTTGGCATTATGAGAATTTGTTGATGAATGTAAAGTATTAGAAATAAATTAGAATAACGAAAAAGTAACATAGAAAAAAAAATTGGTTGAGAGTATTAAAGTAAAATAATACTGCGACTGAACTGTTTTTGTGTTACGGCACAACACGTTGCAATGAATACGACAACACTGCTGTTGGGCGACGACATTGATTATGTGCGACATAAGACTCAAATGTTGATTTTTGTGTGTCGTAGATTTTAGTGCGGCGACCAGATCAAATTCACGCAGCTACGTTGGGTTTGTACAACAACCTTGCGGATGAGTGTCCCAGACAATACGGTACCGACGTTTTGCGTTTATGCGACCGCGTCGCGGATTTTGAATTCTGATGTAAATGACGTTGACTTTGCGCTACAATGTTGAGTTGTATAGCTACCACGTTGCAGCTATACGACAACCACGTTGCCACTATTCGATGACCTGTTAGCAAGGCTTAGGAGCTTGTCACAATGATGTCGCCGTTTTGCTGCAATAGTTTGCAGTCGGACAAAGCCACCTGTAATTTTAACAAAAAAAAAAAAAATGTATTCGAGACGCCATTTTTTTTCATGCCGAAATTTTACCCAAACATACAGCAGCGAGCAGCTTAACTCACTGTAGTAATTTATAAAACTTCCTGGGGTGTTCCGCAGGACACTTGCGTGTTTACTATAAATGTCATATGGCAGCTAGGCGTGGCAGTTGACAAAAATGTAGTCTAAATTAACAAAATGTTTGTTAATATACGGTCAACAAGAACTATTTATTTGATTTACAAATATTTACAATTCTTTTTTTTTTCATTGTTATATTAACAAATTGTCCTTTTCATTTAATAAAGTATTTTTATCTCATTAACAAAGTATATTGGTATGATATACAAATTTATTTTGTTAGACGAACAAATTTAATTGGTTTGAAAAATATATTTTTTAGTACCTCCTGTGCCTTTGTAATAAGGAGGAAACATTGTGCGTCAATTTTCCTTCTTATTATAAAGTCACTTGGAGATGAAGACCCTCATCTTGCAATATACCTGTGATGGAAAATTGAAAAGTCGTGTCTTAAAAGCTTCTTATTACACAGTGCAGTGCCATTTGGATTTTAACCCCATCTTCTTCCAAAATAAATAAATAGTCCGTTCAGTTTTATTTGTATAACAGAGCATTAATTTGATTTTTACAGGATTTGATTTCTGCACGTCAAATAGAAAGGTTGTGGTTGCGCTTATTTTGTTTTTTTTTTTTTAACTTTTGGTTTTTTGGTTTTTTTTGTAATTTTTTTTATTAAAAAAAAGTGTATTTTACTATGGATGGCTCTCAAGCTGAGATGTCTAAAAGGAGGCCCCCATACAGGCATTCCAACTTGCCTTATGATAGAGGTGTTGAGACACGGAAATCTCTTAATATTGTTTCTGGACAGCAGCAGACTAACGAATTGTAGCAATCTTCGAGTGCTGTAAATTCGTTGACCTGCATTGACAGTGAGAACATAAATGCACAGTGTCAACAACAACAACCGCAATTGCAAATAGCGAAGCCTATTGTTATTTCGTCAATTCTGCATTCGCAGTCGGCGTCGTCAACACATACATGGCAACAACATTTGGACTCATCGCAGCAGCTTTTGGAGTTTTCGCTTCCATCTTTGCAACAACAGTCGCAGTCGGCAACAGCGCTGCCACATCATTTGCAGTCGTCGTCACTGCCGCAACATTTGCAGTCGTCACTATCGCAACATTCGCAGTCGTCACTGCCGCAACATTCGCAGTCGGCACTGCCGCAACATTCGCAGTCATCTCTTCAGCAACAATTGCAGTCGCACATTACGCCCCATTTTGTAAATCTGGCGCGAAACGATTTTGATGGCCCTTCATCTTCTAACGTGGCTCAAACCGAATATTTAGAGATGGAATTTAAAGCTCCAACTCCAAACACTGTTTCTGCGGCTGAACAACTGCTGAATTTACAAGACGAATTTAATAACGCTGGTGATGGAAACCATCACCAGCTTGTACAGCAGAAATGTTATAAACATTCCAACTGTGGTGTAAGCAACTGGACGTGTCTGATTTCCGGACTAAGGTAGTATTAAGTGATAATAGATTTTCTTTATTAGGTGAATTAAATATTGAGAAAAATTTAAATGTTAAAAATAATAGTTCAAAAGCAATCAAAAGTTGTGATATTCCAAAAAAGAGTTGTGAGTTAACGAAGAAAAAATAATAATTTTTGCCCGCCAATATTTTTATATAATGTAAATATAAAACTTCTGGTTGACCAATTAAATGCTAAAATCCCTAAAATTAAATATAAAATTATTAACAAGTCGAAGCTTAAAAGTAAATTATATCTTGAAGATATTGATGCACACACAGAAATGATGGCTTTGTTACGTGACAAGCAAATTGACTAATATCCATTTACACTAAATCAATTAAAAAAAGTAAGCTTAGTTTTGCGCGGCTTATATTATCAATCAAGTACTGACGACATTAAAGCTGCATTAGATTTGGAGCTTCCAGGTATTTTTGATAACGTTACAAAGTACGTAACTCCTTTTTCTTTACGTAATAAAACTGAAACTGGCCTTTTTCTTGTAACGCTTACTGCAGGGAAAAAGCTAGGTGATGTCGATAGAATTAAATATATTCTAAATCAAGTTATTACTTGGGAGGCTCCAAAGTCTAACTCAAAGCATATTCAAAGCAAAATGTGTCAGTACTGGGGCCATAGTGCTCGTAATTGTAACAGGTCATTTGCCTGCGTTAAATGTGACCAGCAACACAAACAAGGCGAGTGCCTAATTAAAAAGGACGATATTTCGACCCCATTTTGTATTAATTGTAACCAGGGGACGGATTCCATGAGTAGCTAAAGCTAAAACTCTAACGCTAAAAAAATAAATTTCAATTTAAGCAAGAATTTCGATTCAGAAAAAAATCTAACGCTTATTTTGCTTTGCAGAATCTAAAAATATTAGAGTGCACGAAAAATATTTTGACATTTAAGTTATCTAAAAATGAAAAATTTTAGCAAAAAATTCGATTCTGAAATTTTTTTAGCTTAGAATTACAAGCTAAAATTACTTAATAATTTTGAAATTTAGAGTTAACTTTTTGTTGATGCCAAAATTTGGCATACGAAGAAGAGTTCAATTAGGTAATTTATACCTTCAAGATATATACTTAGATTTAGAAATAATGTTTGGATTTATAAATAAAACTTATTAGAGAGTGTTTATTGCTATGTTTCACGATGTATTTAACTGTAAACATAGTGAAAAACTTAAGTGATTTTTACATGTATTTAATTGTATAAAAAATGGCAAAAAGGATACAGAACTATTCTGTGCGCTGTGCGATTAATCGATATATAATATTATTTGATTAATCAAATAAATATTAATTGATTAATCAAAATTTTCGATTAATTAGAACTATGATTAATCAATTAATCAGGATTCTGATAAGAAAAAATTGTGATTTATTGATTAATCAGCATTTTGAGTAATCAGAATTTCTGATTAATTAACTTCTGCGTCGCGTATTATATCAAAATACTTAACTTTCCTTTATTTTTTTTATTATATTAAAAATAAATTTTCACTTTATTTAAGTTGATAAAATTTTCAAATGTTATTGAATAAAATTGTTTCATTTTCGAATTATTAAAATTCAGATTAATCAGTTAATACATCTGTGGCTGCATGCATATGAAAACTCTTAAATGGTGTTTAGGTTGGTCATCCAGCCAATTTTAGAGGTTGTCCTGCTTATAAAGATTATGTGTTGCGTTTAAAAAAACAGATAATTGCTGCTAAGAAAAAGAAATATAATGCTATAAATGCTGTAAGTTTAGCTATTAATAAATCAAATTTGGTGATTCCTAATAAATCGTATGCCATTAATTTTCATGTACAAGATTCTGCTCCTAGTCGTAATAAACCATCTTTCATTCAAGAGTTTTTAAAAATGGCTGAATTTTTTTGTGAGCCTGAACCTATCTCTTTAGAGTCCAAAATTAAAAATTTTCTGCAAATATACCGTTCTTTGCCAAAAAATCAAGCGAAAGCTGAATACTTAAAATTTTTTAAGGAAGTAGACGAAGCTATTTATGGACCGTAGATTTTTAAATCTTTTAACGTTTAATGTCAGATCGTTAATCGACATAAGTCGGAAAATTGATCTGTTAAAAATTTTATATGACAATGATATAGACATCGCTTTCATACAAGAAACGCATCTTTCGGTTGAGGGTAACGTTTTTTTGGAAGACTACAATTTTATCAAAGACATGTCATCACTGGGACTTGGAATTGCAATTTAAAAAAAAAAATAAGCATTCTACATTGGAAATTCCTGGTGTGGATTTTCCTAATTCTTTTATTCAGATAAAATTGTCTTTAAATGGTATTTTTAAAAATGTTCTTTTTGGTTGTATTTATTTTCTATGTAATTGTCCTGATAATATTTTATATGATGGATTAAACAAAATTAAATTGTTTTCTAATTCTTTTGACGGATCTTTTATTGGAGGTGATTTAAATGATAAACATCAGTCGTGGGGTGATGTTTTTGATAATTCAAATGGACATTTTTTTTTTAATTGGCTTCAGAACTTTTCACTTGACTTTTGTAGGATTTGTGATGCAGTGCCTTCATATCCTAATGGGTCATCTTTTCTTGATCATTTCTTGATTAGTTCAAATCTCGTTGATCTTATTAATCCTAATTTTGATATTTCAACATTGGCCTCTTTTTCTGATCATTATCCTTTAAAATTAATTATTTACTTAAAAATTATGAGTTTTGTATTAATCATTCAAAGTCGTTTACTTCTTTTGAGAAAACTGATTGGGTTAAGTTTCAATCTGATTTGGATTTTCAATTATCTGGTGTTTTGCCTCCTGTATTTTTTCGAATGTGGTTATTGATGTTTCTAGCCTTCATTCTGAAATAATTCAATTTAACAACAACATATATGTAATTCCGGAAAATATTAAGAAATTGTTTCGTATTAAATATGCTTGGCAAAAGGAATTAAGGAGGATTTATCATAATAACTGTAATCGAAAAAACTCCGATTATCAATTGTTGTAGAAGCAAATCCAACTTCTAAATGTCATAATTAAAGAGCAAATTAATTTAAATCAGGCGAAAATGTTTAATGATAGACTTGAGAAAATAAAACTTTGTCCTAGAGCTTTCAAATAAATTTACAGTATGATCGGTAATAAAAAAAAAAAAATTCTTGTGAGAAGGTTACTGTTGATAATGTCGTTATTACAGACGATGGTGAAAAAGTAAATGCATTCCATCAGCATTTTAAAGAAATTTATAAAGAAAAAATTCCAATCAATATGGATATTTCTGATGTTAAGACAACTGTTATTTTTTTTTTTTTATAAAAATAATTTAGCTTTATATCCGACAAATATTTTAAACTTTTCCACTAGTTTTTCATCTCTTAATAATTGATTTAATTATAATTGATTGTGTGCATTTTATTAATCCAATGGTTCTTCAAGACTTTTCAAAAAATCTTAATGCCAAAAAATCAGCGGGAAATGACAAAATATCCAACTTTTTAATTAAAAAATTTTCTTTTCTTGCCTATAAATATTTGCCTATAGTATTTCCTGACGCATGAAAAATAGCAAAAATATTTCCTTTACTAAAAAAAGCTGAGAATTCAAATTTAAACAATTTCAGACCTATTTCGATGTTGTCGAATCTAGGTAAAACTTTTGAACGTATTAATGGATCTTAATATAGAGCCCGATTATATCCTTAATCATCAATTTGGTTTTAAACGGGGTCATTCTACTGTCCATGCTCTTCTAAAATTTCAAGATGACGTGATTTGCAATCTTCGTGAGAAGAAATGTACTATCGCCGTTTCATTGGATATTGAAAAAGCATTCGATAATGCATACCATGATGGTATTTTATATAAATTAATCAATATAGATTTTGATTCATTTATTATAAAATTATTTAAGAGTTTTTTTAGTAATTGAAGTTTTCTTGTGCAACTAAATGATTTGTTTTCTGAACATGGACCAGTTAATAGTGGTGTTCCCCAAGGGTCTATTTTGGCACTTCATCTTTATAATATTTTTATTCACCTTCCACATGAGTAAGAAGGATCGAAGAGTATTTTATAAGCTGATGATTCACTGGTGTACTCGCATGATGAACCACCGTTTGTGGCATTGAATTTAGTTTCTAATCATTTAAATCGCATTAATAGTTTTTATAAAAATTGGGTCATTAACATTAATTCTTCAAAATCCGAAGCCATTTGTCTAAGGAATGCTTCTGGGAAATGTGGTCGATTTGTCGTTCCTGAAAGTAAAGAATTGTCACTTTTTTTGGACGGTACTGAAATAGTGTTCAAAAATAGAATTAAGTATCTTGGTGTTATTTTTAATAAACTATGAAAATTAAAGGAACATGCTCGGCCTGTAAAAAATAAAGCCTGCAGAATTAAGGCACCATTTGCCAAACTTTTTAACAATAAATATTTGAGTTCAAAAACTAAACTTTTAATTTACAAAGTTAGTATCCGTTCTGTAATGGTTTATGCTTTTCCAATTTGGTTATCTATGTCACCTACAATACCTTAAGATTTAGAAATTATAGAGAGGAAAGTCTTAAGAATGTGTGTAGATCAACATTTTCAGTCTTATACAAAAAAATTCTGAAATACTTATATATATGGTAAAGCATTTGTTATTCCTTTTTGTTTGTACGCGTTATCTTTTCAAACAAATATTGTAAACCATCTAGTCTTCCATGAAAATCAGTGAATTTCAGATATATTTGAGCATTCTCCAGATTGGAGAAAGAGTCGCGTCGAATGGGTCTAGCGGTGAACGAGGACAAGACGAAATTCCTTGTGTCAACAAGCAAAATAGAGTCCGTGCGTCTTGGACAAAAAGCTGATTTTGACACCCACAAGTTCGACATTGTGAAGGACTTCGTCTATCTGGAGCGTTCGAGAGAAAGATTCTCCGTAAAATCTTTGGCCCTAACTGCTCATCGGCCAAAACCGACCAACGGTTGTAAGGGCCATTTAAGTAAGTAAGTAAGTAAAAATAACTAACTTAACTTTGATTTTTACAGAAGCCATTGTAATATTAAGAAAATGCTAAATATTAATGAGTTTTATTAATAAGTGTATACAGTTCTTTTTGGTTAAATACACAAATGAACATTTGTAAGATTACAAGTATTTGTAAATATTACAAGTACTTGAAAATGACTGGTACGGATAACAAATTTTTTGTGAGAAGAACAAAAAGTTTAAAAAATCGCTGTTTATTAAACAAAAACTTGTTTAATGCAACAATGAGACATTAAGAAATTTTGATTTCTTAATAAAACCACAGAAATTTCTTGTGTGTAGATACTTTTTAAGAATGAAAAATAGCCAGTGTCATAACAGCATTTGCTGCGGTGGTCGTCGCGTTGGTTAATTGTAATTATTTGTATGTATTATAAATAAAAAGAATATATTCAGTTATTCCAATTTTTTCTTTTTCGGATAAGAATATCCATTTAAATGTCAATTAATGCAATGTGTTAGTTTTAACTACATAGTCAGTTAATTTCATTAGTAAAAATGATGCAATAAAAACCAGTCTAAAGTAAGAAAATATTTGTTATTATACAGTCAAAAAATTATTTGTTATATTTACAATTCCCTTTTTTATTGTTATATTTACAAATTGTCTTGTTCGTTTAATAAAGTACGTTTGTTCCAATAACAAATCAAATTTATATGAAAAACAAATATATTATGTTAGATGAATAAATTTATTTTGTTTGTTGAACAAATTTATTTTGTTTGAAAAATATATATTTTCACCAACACTTGCCACGTGCCTTTATAATAACTAGAAAAAATTGTGTAAATTATTCTCCTCCAAAGACCCTAAAAATCCCTGCCCAAGTAACCATTAGCTGGATAAAAAGACTTGATAAAGCAACGGCATATGATACTACCCAACTAGAACAAAATACGAAATGTTCGTACTGATTATTGTATTTCAGGGAACTTAAAGGTTCTTACAAAAGTTATCTATTAAGCATCGTATTAAGCATCGTAGCTCAGTGGTTAGTGCGTTGGACTACGAGTCGAAAGGTCCCCGGTTCAAGCCTGGACTGGGGCTAACAACATCTTTTCATAGAAACATTTTTCTATACCGCGCTACCTCTCGTCAGTAAATGGCAAACCTACGAGAGTAAAACCATTGCCTCGGCAATAAACTTTAGGTCCCACCACTTTGAGTACAAATATAACACGCACAGCTAAAAATGGTGAGAGAGCTCCGCCGAAGTTCTGTACAGGACTGTAGCGCCAAACTATTATTATTATCGTATAGATATATCAGAAAGGTAACTTTTTAAAGTAAACAAATCGGGATAATACCCACATAGTGCTATCATACTTTAAAGTTGCCATTCGATTTTTTTTTGTTGCTGCGTCATACAGTTTGCTGTTAGTTTTTTTTGTGCCCCGTGTATTTTGTGTGGACAAAAATGTCCGATTGATAGTAAAAATATTAACCGCGACGAGTAAATTGCGTTTATACATCGCTACAAAATCGTCATTTTACCGTGTGAGGAGGTGTCTCACGACGTGACTGTGGCAGTGACAAACAGTTCAGCTAAAATAATTTCAAATAATAATGCATTTAAATTTTTAAACATAGCTTTTGGTATTTCATTATTATTGTCTATTTTTATATTTATTTGATATATATTAGTTTGTCATTTGATTATTTCCATCAATTTTTGGAAAAGTAAATAATCGAATGACAGCCTAATACGTTGATAATAATTTGTTGTCATATTTTACATGTGTATTGGTAATTAAAAGGGATAACTAAAAACTGTATTTAAGCTATCTTATCGGCTGTCTAGAGAACAACTTTCTGATGATGCCTTTTAATAGTTGACTTAAACATAACTTTTTAGTTATCTTTTCGAGACATAAAAGTCAACAAAGATACCTTTTTGATCACTTTTACGACAACATTCGGATATCGTTAACTTTTTAAAGTTAGCATAAAGTTAGGTTTTGAGCATCGTTTGTCTGGTTGGGTAGCTGTAGTATAGCAGTTTTAGTTAAAATTACAACTATTATAAAGCTAGCTATATAAAAAGTTTTTAAATACCTTATCCTGCTATAATAAAGCTTACTTACATCTATTGAACAGTTAGCTGCAATTGCTCATAATAAAGCATTTAAAGCTAATATATCCCAAGAAACAATTCGTTCCGCTTATGTGCTGTTATCGGTACAGCAAAACGGAATCATATTCCAGAAACGTGCCGATTTCTGAATCTGGAAACGTAGTGGTGAGCGGGTTTTAAGGAACGTCGAAAACGTATCGAATCAGTCGAAAATTCGCATGCCACTGTATCGTACTTTAAACTGAGTACAAATATTTGTAGTACTTTTGAAACGTACCGCAAACGTGCCATTATAGTACCGTATTTTAATAAACTAACCGGAGTGAAATACAACAAAACGCATCATAGACGTGCGGAAAACTGAGTGGAAAAGATATAGCCTAATGTTTTTTTTTATATTTGTAAATTAAAACAAGTGCATTTTAATTTTGTATGGTAATTTAATTTAAAATTTTAATTTTTAACTAATAAAAAAATATTATAATTTAATATGGTTCACAAATTAGTTGAAAAAAACAATTAATTAATTGAAAAACAACGTAATTTTCGATTTGTATCGTGCAGACATTCGAGAAACTAAATTTGGTGACACAGAGCGGTTAAAAATGGGGTATTTGCTAAGCGCAATCGAGGCTACATTGATCCAAAATTACATGAAATCCAGTTTCGGTACGCCCTCGCGGACTTTAACCAGTTTATATTTCTGTTGGAATAAACCAACCATTTTTAATCTGCAGTCTTACGTTTACTCCAAATCTGCAAAGAACAAGTTAAAAAATATTATTCTTGTTTTAATTAATTTGTATAACTTATCTGTTGGTGTCTTGGAGTCGTGTACGTATTATTTTCAAAATACCGAAAATGCCGGCATACAGATGGAGTCGTATCAATCTGATGGTATGTTTTCGTTCCAGTTTAGTATCAGCTTCGACGGATACATTTTCAACGTGCCGTTAACGCCGTTTAAAGATGCAATTGTGATTCCATTTGTGCCGGAGCTCCGTATAACTACAGCGTAATGGCAGCTAGCTGGAATAGAGCTTTTAACATGCTAATATAGAGCTTCAATGCGAAAACGTCAAAAAACATTATATCAATGTGTTTAACATAATATAAATCTATTTTCATAATTTTGAGAAAATAAGAAACATTTTCGACTTTCACGAAAAGAATGATTGTAATCCAGTAAGGGAGGGTGTGTTTTAAGTAGTGTTGTGTGGACGCCAACGCCATAATTGTTTAGTTATGAATAGTGTTCTGACGCCTTGCACCCTCCTTCTGCGTTTAAGTAGTTGCGAGTGTCCAGATGAAGATTACTCCCCACATGCCGATCCATCAGGAATCACTTTTCGATAGCATTATTAACTATCATAATATTCCCTTGCATCGTTTAAATAATGACATATATTTTTAAACATTATCTGTTTGACGTTTCATATATTTTTATGCAAACTTCCACAATACACGAAATGAAAACTAAAAAAAAAACGAAACTATATTTCATTTTCCCTGAAATAAAATATGTGATATTTGTCATGAAATGAAAAAGACCCAGGTTCAATTCCGCCAAATGGTAAAATTAAGAAATGATTTTTAAATAAATAAAAAACAAATCATCGTAATGCGGTTACATATTTATTGTTGAAGTTGCATATTTGTCCTCAAAAGAAAAAAAAAATTGTCAGCGCTGAGATTTGAACCGGCACACAAAAGTTTGGAATCAGACACTCTACCACCTGAGCCATGGTTGAAGTATATACAGCAGGTTAAGTCATCTTTCAAAATTCAGTCGCCATTTACTTTTTTTTTGAAAACTGTTTGAAAGACTCAACATTTGTTTACGAAAAATTTAAAACAAAACATCAATGCTTTGTTTACAAATTCATAAAAAAATTGAAACTCAAAATTTTAAAGTACATAAATTACAACACTTCGGTACTTTTCAAGCTGTCTATGGGCTCCAGAAGAACATCGCAGTGTATAATAAAAGTGAAAATGTGAATTTGTGGTGTGAAATTTTAATAAATTAGCCAATTTAAAGTGCATAAAACATAACCTTGAAATAAAGTTTAAATTGACAATTAATTTTTTGTATTTTTAAATTTTCTTATTGACATTCTCAGCATAGTGTATGCCAACTAACTGTCTAGATGAACTAACCTGTATATACTTCAACCATGACCTGAGCTATTGATATAATTTTTTTTCTGGGAAATTTGCTTATTTAAAAACATTAGCTGTATACAGAAAAATGTTGTACATAAATGGAATGAACGCTGTTAATTGCGACATCGTTTATAATATATATGGAAAAAATCATTTTATTTATGAACTACCCAAGTAACCACTTTGTGACAACTTAAGTGGTAGTCACACAGTAGCCATTAAAGTGTTAGTTTTTAAATCATGCGAAATATACCTATTTGCAACGCAATTGCTAGTCAAAAAGCCCCAGGGCGAGGCTTAGTTGTCACAAATGTTGATCCATTAAAGTTTCGGTTCACCTATTTGGAACTTGAAGTGTAATTTATGTGTAGATTGAAAATAATAAGGATCCTACGCAGTGCCATTAACGTGAATGTTTGTCCTGCAATAAAAATTAAAAAATATAAAGAAGTCTTTACGAACAGAGTTTTCGATAAACTACAACTCTAATTTAACAAACGGTTAAAGTTTTTGGGTTATTGCTCATATTCCACCCCCTTCTAATTTTTACGCGTACACAAATAATTGCAATTTGTGAAAATTTATTAAAATTGTGATTTTCTTTATTTTTTAAATTATGCTTTTGCGGATGTTTATTTTTGCAACACAACTTTCCATAAACACATGTAGTGGATGTTAAAAAGGTCGTGTATAAAAACATTTATTAAATTTTAAAGTAAATTAGCTACATTATGGGTGTGTGCGAATTCGACTAAATTGCTGACTAAACTAAATTGAACGACTTTTCATTCGATCTCCATTCGGTAACCGGTAATTATTAAAGACCATAACCAATCGATTGTCATATGTCTGGTTGCTGTCCTCCAATTTAGTTCAATTTAGTCTGTTCGAAAATTTGCTAAAATAATTTGCCACTTTTTGCCACCTAATAGCAACAAAGTTAATTCCGCCCTTTATTGTATATGTTTCATTATCAGAATGAATTACATATATATCACAGCATTCCGACATATTATTGCGAATGTTCCATACATGTCATTAGTAAACATCTGCATGAATGCATTCGTTTCGTCACATACAGTAGTGCACAGTACTTCATTGAACACTGCATAATCGACTCATGTAATTGAAAGAGAGTATAATAGAATGAACTCAAAAGAGAAAACGAATACTGCACAACATTCGTTTGCTTCAAAACAAAACACTGCAATGCTTGAAGTTGTAGAAAACTGGTTTTGTTTCTAAAATCAAAACTAAAATAGTATAATCTTTATAAAATGCAGCGAGTGCACCGAGTGAAGTACTGAACATTTTTTTATTTCGTTTGTCGTTGTTAAATTTTGTTTTATTTTCGTAAATCAAGTCTCATTAATTTTTGTTGTTTTCATATAATTTGGTGTTTAAATCATACAAAATTGGAAGTTTTTACTAGAATTTTTTGTTTTCTAAACAAATTGAATAATTTTATAACAATATATGTAAAGAAAGGTAAGAGATAAAAGGTTTCTAAAATAACTCTCATTAAATGACATTTATTAAATAAATCAGTAAAAACCAAAAATTAAAATAAAGTCTGAGAGCAAACTCTAATTTTAAAAATGTTCGGTTGCGGTTGAACAGCGAGAAATATAAAGGTTTTGCAAAAGATATCTCGAAAGATATCTTAGTAATTTTTGAGAAGCTGAGAGCGTTGATACACAATCCTCTTTTCATATGACTCTTAATATTCGAAAACAACATATTTGATCAAAACATTTTATTCCGCAAAAACAACAATTTTCGAAACATTTAGAAAAAAATGTGGTTAAAAAATGTTTGAACGACTAAAAAACAACGCAATGGTCAAAAATCACCATTTTACAAATAAAAATATTCGACCAAAACAACTTTGTTCGAGAAATTTCGAAAAAAAATTGTAAAAAACAATGTTGGAAAGACAAAAACAACGCAATGGTCGAAATCACCATATTCCAACAAAATTCCATATAAATGACACCATATAAATGAGACCAATTGAATTTTCTGTCTACTAACAACTATTAAGCAAAGACCTTAAAAATAAAGGTTTTTATAACTTTCAACCAAACTCTTTTAAATTTTTTAAAAATGTAATAACTCTCAGTGAAAATCCAAATAGAAATAAAGATTAAAAGTTATTTCTGATCTCCGATTTTAATTAATGATATAAATTATATACATTTATAACAATTAGTAAATATTAAATTGTCTTTTTATTTAATAATACTTGGTATTCAATATTTAAAACTACATTTTGCATGCTCGCAGTACTCGTTTACTTAGTTGACCTAACCTAAACATTTAAAACTACATTTTGCATGCTCGCAGTACTCGTTTACTTAGTTGAATATTCGCTGCACTCGGTGTGCCTTACTACAGCGAGTAGTGCAGTTGAAGCACTTTTGTTCTACTATACAAATGTTTTGTGAGTAAACTGCAGTAATGATTTAACTCTCTTTTGTTTTGAACTCATTTGTAAAACGAATGATCAAAGCATGCATATATTGTGAGTAAACTGCAGTAATGTTTTTGACTCTCTTTTGTTTTGAACTAGTTTGTAAAACGAATGATCAAAGCATGCATATATTAGTTTTTTAAGCTGTAAGTACAAGACAGTACCCAGTCGGCCAAACTATCATAAACGACATCGTAAATGATAGCAAATATTCGTAAATTATGAATAAAACTATCGTATACGAGAATCGTAAATGATTCGAAAAAGCATACAGTTTCGTTCTTATTTTGTCCATCGTAACGAGATATCATAAACGAACTAAAAACACTCATATATGATAAATTTTCGATTGTTTATGATCGTAAAATACGATTATATACTCGTTATAAACGATGTTTTTTGTTCGTAAACGAACTCGTTTTTAATATTTTTTACGATTAAATTTTAATCGTAAATGATAATCATTTTTAACTCTTTTACGAGCTTTTTCCTACTTTTTTAACGATACAAAAAAAAAATAAAGTAAATGCATTTAATTTTTATATTAAGCTCAAATGCATTTACTTACTTTTTAATTACAGCAAATGATTTAAAATTTTCACCAAAACAATTCATTTCATCTTGTTAAAAATATTGAGTACTTCTTGCGTTTTTTAAATAAACGTTTGAATAGAAAAACAATAATAGTTTTGCCAATCTTTTTTTACGATATAAACACTGGAAAAACACGAGCCATCGTTATTTACGAGCAAAATTTGATTGTTTATTTCATTGACATTTATCATCGTTTTTTACGAGTAAAATGATCAGAATTTATGATTATTTTGAATTGTCAAACGATCGCAATTTATATTGATTGTAAGCTTACATTGAAAGCTTATGTGTAATATTGAATAGTAAGCTATATGTAATCATATTGTAAGCTTAATATAAAACGTATTGTAATGATTTTGTAAGCTTATTACAAAATTGTTTTGTAATAATTTAGTAAGCTTATTATAAAACGTTTTATTATAAATTTGTAAGCTTCCCAGTCGGAACTTACACACATTTTTTATGATAATCGTAAATTACGATCATTTGACGATTCAAAATAATCGTAAATTTCGATAATTTTGCACGTAAAAAACGATGATAAATGTCAATGAAAAAAACAATAATATTTTGCTCCAAACGGCATTATTATATATCTATTTATATATATATATATATATATATATATATATATATATATATATATATATATATATATATATATTTATATATATATATATATATATATATATATATATATATATATATATATATATATATATATATATATATATATATATATATATATATATATAAATAGATATATAATAATGCCGTTTGTAACACCCAGAAGGAAGCATCTCCGGTATGGAAAAGTTTATATATTCTTGATCAGCATGACCTCCTGAGTCGATCTAGCGATGTCCGTCTGTCGATCTAGCGATGTCCGTCTGTCCGTCTGTCCGTCTGTCTGTCTGTCTGTCTGTCTGTCTGTCTGTCTGTCCGTCTGTCTGTTGAAATCCCTACTACTTTTAAAATTGAAGAGCTAGATAAATGAAACTTATAACTTAGATTACTAATATACCTACGCTTTATGTGCGAAAAAATTGGCTAGATCGGTCTATTGTGACCTATGATCCGACCACTTATGTTCAAATTCCTCATTTAAAATGTACATATAAAGATCAATTTTTATGTATACGTCCTTATGTAAACTTTTTTTGTCAAATATATATTGATATCATGCTCAAATACATGATAATAATGTTTCCGGCGAAAAGACTTGGGGTTCAAAAAAAAAATCGAAATTCGGTACACCTACCCATTTGTAAATATGGGTATCAAATGAATGGAAATACTTCAGCGATTGAAAGTTTGTAGTTATTTTCAGGATTCGTATACCCTGGTGATCTATATATCACTTTGAATGGTAACCACACATATGTGTAGGGTATTTATAGTCGGCTTAGACCGACTATAATTTTGATAATCCTAACTATAATAATTACACCTACTTTAAAATTTCCCATGTGATCTAACCTTCCCAACTGGTTTTAATTGCGTTTCTCTTTGTTAATAAGCTTATTAACAAATATAAAGTAAGTGATTTGAAATCATTTACGAAATGGTTGTGAATTTTTTAATAGAAAGCTTATTAAGAAATCTGAGTCTGCAAACCTTTACAATAATGTTTATTGGGTAGTCACTAGGGATGTCAATCCCGGACAATCCCAAAATTTCGGGACTAAAAAATTTTAATTCCGGGATTAGTCCCGGGATTTAAAAAAAAAATAGCAAAGGCATAAAATAACCATATCTATATTAGAATAATTAACAATTATAATGCTTCACCCAGGGAAGTAGTATATCGAAAATTATACTACATTTCATATGCTTGTACTATGAACAATAACAGTTTGTGATTTGTTAACATTTCTAGTAAATTTACTATGAATTGGATTGATCATTAATATTTATAGTAAATTGTGTGTCAAATCTTTTTCAACTGTCACAGAGAACATTTTTCCAATCATTTTTTTACATCATTTTTCAACAGCGGTGGTCGACTGCGGGTATGCTATCACAAATTAAATTAAATATTTTTAATTTATTATAACTTTTTGTAGCTGTTGTTATTTGTACAACATGCAGCAGCACGGCGCCAGTGTTTTGCAGGTCTTGGGAGGCGATATCGGCATTTTTGTTCCTTGAAATGCAGCGGAATCTCCTGTCAAGTTTGCTCAGCGTCTGCGCCGGGTGTGGCTCCATCAAACATGGAGTTGGGTAATTGTAGCAAACATGTTGCTGGCAGCCCTTGCGGTCGTTTGAAGCTCCAAGTCCGTGAACAGTGCACAGGAGCGGAAAGAATGCGACATAATCGACCTGCTGCGTTTGCGGCTAACACAGCGCAGTCACAAAGTTGTGCGAGACTGCGCCACAATGTAGGAGGTGCTATTTAATTGTTTTTTTTTTTGATTTTATTTAAATAAAATAAATACATAAATACGATATAATTTGAAATGTCAATCTTTCCATTAATTTGCTTCGGAAGTAAATATGTTATCAATCATAGTAAATTTATATGCAGCAGATTGTAAACAAAAAACATTATTACACATAGTAAATTTGTGACATTTGATAATTTTAAAAAATTACTATGAAAAATAATGTTTTTACTATAACTAAATTTGACTTCATATCTTTAAGATGTAGTACAAATATAAGAAAATTTTAATTTTGAATGAACAATCAAATTTTTATGGGAATATTGGTTTTTTGTGGAAAACAATATTTTTAGAAAAAATTTTAATTTAAAAAAAAATAAAAAATTAGACAGGTATTGATTTAAAATTAATACGGTTATAGCCCAGTAATAAAGCAAGGAATATTATGGCATTAAGACCACTTGAATATAATTTATGGTTTGGTTAAAATAATCTGTTAAATTTGAACAATTTAGAAAATAATGGAAATTTATGGAATTATCGGAAAAGAATATTTAGTAAAAAGTAAATGTTATATTTTAAATCATTGGTAATACTAGTGAGAATACCTATTCCGAACATTGTATTGCTTTTATGTGTGCTTTCTCCTTTTTGAGTTATATGCATTTAAAAACTTAACTGTGAATTAAAATTTATCTTTTAAATTAAGATAATGAATATATATTTATTAACATATTTTTATAGAATTTTTATTCTCGAGATATTGCAACAGAATATATTGATGATGTGAATGAAATATACGGTCGATGCATTATTATAAGGTTTTAAATTATGTTATTTAAAAAGAACGATTGAAATATCGATTGAAATTAATTGATATTTTAATGTAATAGTTTGAAAAGTACCAACACAATTCGCATTATTATAGAACAGTAGAAATAGTATGTTTACAAACTCTAGTACATAATAATTGTTATCATATATTTAGAAATAACAATAAAACACTACTATAATTAATATTTTTTAAAATAAAAAGTGAATTATTTTTGTACAGTTGAAATTCAATAAAAAATTTGTTTATCTCAAAAATCAAAAAACCACCGAAAAGTAATACCATAGTCGAAATGAATAGAATCTATAGTAATTTTAATATTTTAAAATAAAAATAAAACATCTCTTATTAAATATGATTTTCCGGTGATATCACAAATTCCTTTTTTCTCAATTTTTAAACTTTAACCGGTTATTGCAACCAAATCTTCAACGACATTCAAGTTGACTTGCTCATGGACAATAACTATTTTAATTTTTATTTAATGGCTGTTTAGTCTTTTTATAATTTTTTTTTTTTTAAATGCAGTGAAAAATGCAAAAATAACAAATTGCATTTTTCTCAAAAACATTACGTATAGGAAAAAAACTTAAAACGCAGTTCGAATCAGCATATTAAAATTATGTAGAAATGATATGAATGAAAACAGGGAGGAACAAAAGTGCTAATTTTGCCGAACAGTGTTATTAGTCGAAAGTGACGTAATTTTTAACAATTGTGAATTTGTTAGTAGTCAAAAAGCAATTCATCATTATTAGTGACATCAGTGTTTTAAGATTTTAGTCCATTAAATGTTAGATTTTTTTTCACGAAATGTGTATAAAAACATTGAAAGACTTTTGAATAAACTATTAAAAATTGATCTACTAGCGTTTTTTGTAATTCCGAAAATAACGGGATTTAACGATGATCCCGGGATGAGTTTTTCGGGACTGATTTGACTCAAATCCCGGTATTGACATTCTTAGTATAAATGTATTCTGTCTTCGGACGAAGTGCTGTTTGGAGTTCCTTGATGTTGTTGTGATTTGTTGATTGTTGGGGTTGTGTTTAAATTAATTTGTTTGTTAATGTGTATTTGTATTTCACCGTGACCGAATTGTCGCGTTTTACCGACAGGTTTTTAGTTATTGATAATTGTCGCGGGTGAATTTACTGTTTTTTAACTTTAAATGTCCGGAGACGGGTGGGTCGAGTGCGTACGTTTTAAAGTAATCGAAACGAGTGCCGATCTTGCACTGTGATATGCAATTGCATTTTAAATGCATGTAAAACCCGCATAGGAATTGACATCGCAAAGCGGTTTTCGAATTCGTTATCTGTGAGGTTTCTGCTACAAGATCATATCCTTGGTTTTTAAAAGTAAGGCAAAAAATATATATTTTTTTTAAATATTAAAAAGTGATAAGCAATTGCACTTCAAATGCAAGTAAAACCCGGATGTGAATTGATATCGCGAAGTGGTTTTCGAATTCACGCTGATTGGGGTTTCTGCTACATGATGCATTCAATTGTTTTTGGAAGTGACGCAAAAAATATATTTTTTGATATTATTTCAAAATATGGTACACACTTGTTAAATGCAATTTAAAACCGCAAACGAATTGATCCAGAAAAACGATGAACGCACATATCCTTGGATTGGTCTCTAGTTTGATGAACATATCGATTTTTTTAAGTGTGCAAAATTTTTTTGATTTTTGTAGCACGGTGTATTAAAGCAAAAATATTGTTACGAAAAGATGTAATTTGCTCCATAGTGCAAGCAATCAACAATAATTAATGAGACACAAGACAATTCAGCGCACTAAGCAAGTGTTAGAAAGAGACGGAAGATCATTCAGCGCACTGAGGCAGTATGTGGGAAAGAGATGGAAGATCACCGCATTAAAACACATGAGTGCGAATGAGATGCATATAGCATGCGTCATTCACGAAACGAGTAGAAGGTTCTCGAAACAAGTCGAAGCTTGTCGAAACGTGTCCAACTGATGCATGCAGTATATAAGGGAGCCG
Organism: Dryomyza anilis; assembly: GCA_951804985.1. Taxonomy (NCBI): domain Eukaryota; kingdom Metazoa; phylum Arthropoda; class Insecta; order Diptera; family Dryomyzidae; genus Dryomyza; species Dryomyza anilis. The sequence continues at coordinate 49,112,745 of OX638130.1, forward strand.
CATCTGAGGTACTTCACTTCAGTAGTGATTGTAAAGTGGTCGAGTGCATCTCGTGTGATAAATGTCAAGTTAAATTGTGGACATGCAGCAGATGTTAGAATTTGTTATTAGTAAAGCCGCGGTAGCTCAGTGGTTAGTGCGTTGGTCTGCGAGCCGAAAGGTCCCCGGTTCAAGCCTGGACTGGGGCTAACAACATCTTTTCATAGAAACATTTTTCTATACCGCGATACCTCTCGTCAGTAAATGGCAAACCTACGTGAGTAAAACCATTGCCTATGAAAAAGCTCTCACCCGCCGTTCGGATTCGGCAATAAACTGTAGGTCCCACCACTTTGAGTACAAATATAACACGCACAGAAAAAAATGGTGAGAGAGCTCGGCCTAAGTTCTTATAGGACTGTAGTGCCAAACTATTATTATTATTATTATAAAGTTGTTTATTAAAGTGAATTAATAAAGTTAATTGTTATAATTTAAATCAAACATAAGAGTGTTTTTATTTTGTACACAATCCAGCGATACGAACTCGTAGAACAGTTTTTCGTAGACTGAATTTTCGTAACATTGGTGTCAGAAGTGGGATTGTGATACAAAATGGTTAAATTCGATCAACTTAAAGTCGACCAGCTAAAGAAGGAGCTGTCGATTCGTAATCTTGCAACTGCTGGTACGAAAGTAGAGCTACAAAAGTGTCTAATGGAAGAATTAGAGAACCAAGGCATTGACCTCGCAGAGCCCGAGTTTGAAGTAGAAGCTGCAACAGCGTCATCGAAAAATGTGGACACGGAGCAAAAAGTACAGTCCCAAAGTTTTGATATGAGCCAGTTGCTCGGAGCGATATAACAACAGCTTCAAGAAAATTCCAGCAAAATGGAACAGAAACTTTTAGAAAATTCGACCAGAATGGAATAGAAATTTCAAGAAAATTCCAATCAGCTCAAATTAGACATGAAGCAAGAACTTTTAGAAAAGTCCAACAAAATGGAACAGAAACTGCAAGAAAATTCGAAACAGCAACTAGAAAGTTCTAATCAACTGCAAACTTAAATTAAGCAGCATATGCAGGAGCATTCTAAGCAGGTTTTGGAAGTTTCTAATACCCTCCATAGCAAAGTGACGGAGCTAGAAACGCATGTAAATGTCTTGGAAGTGAACATTGATGAAAAAATTCAAAGATTAGAAAACGGTATAGACAAAGAAATCCAGGAAATAAAAAAAGATTTGCACGTGTTGCAGATAAATGGATCTACACAACATGTTTTTAGTGGTACAAGGCTAAAATCGCCGATTTACGATGGAACCAAAGCGTTCAACATTTTCAAGCTGCAATTTGAGACCACGGCTGTAAGTAATCGATGGAATAATGTGGACAGCGTAGCCGCACTTATCGTGGCGCTTAAAGGAGGCGCAGCCGATGTTTTGCTGACAGTTCCAAAAAGTGACATAAACAGTTATTCAGCGGTCATGGGTGCATTGCAACGAAAATACGGCAGTGACCACATGGCACCTTTTTACAGAATACAGCTGAAGTTCCGAAGAACGAAGCCAATCGTTGCAGGAATATGCTGCGGATGTTGAGAGACTTGCACATTTGGCGTTTTCCGATTCAGCCTGTGATTTCTTGAAAATGTGCAAGATAAATGCATTCGTTTATGGCATACGGGATCCTGAGACAAAACGGGCGACAATGCCTAACCCAAAGGTGACATTTATGGAAACGGTCACCACAGCGCTTACGCAGGAGATAGCGTCTATATTGTGCCGACCAGCGACAGAGACACGTGTACAAGATGAGGAGAGAGAAAATTTATGTCAAGGAGTAAGTAGAGCGTCCAAAGCCAGCGTTAAATCCGAACATTATGTTGCCAATGGAAACACACAATTGAAAGGTAAATGCTGCAATTGCGGAAAATATGGGCATATGGCACGCGACTGTCGTGAAAAACGTAAATGTGTAAGAGATACAGACCAGGAAAAAGATCTGAGGATAGTCCGAATAACACCAGTTGACATCTTGGAAATTCAGGCACTGTGTCGGCACGAGTGTGTACAATGGAATCCGGAGAATGCCGGAGAGAAGATGAAAAAACGAACATAATTCACATTCGTTCATTGGTTGTCGTGTCAGATAATCAATGGAGTCTAGAGCAAATACGAAATGATCAAAAGATGGACCCCGACATCGCAAAAATTCGGACGTTCAAGGAACAACAAAGAAAACCATTATGGAAAGAGTTAGCATCCAACAGCCCAATAAGCAGAGCTTACTTGGCGCAGTGGTAAAGCCTGAAGCTACAAAATGGTTGTTTGTACCGTGTGTGGGAAAGTAAAAATGGAAGATCTGCACGAATTTTGATTGTTGTTCCCAAGTCAAAAATAAAAGCCATAGTACTGAAATGCCATTGTGGAACCAATGGATGTCACTTGAACATTAATAAAACGATTGAAAAGTCAGGAAGCATTTCTATTGGGTCGGATATCAGAAGTCAGCCGCTTACTGGATTCACAGATGTAAGCAATGTGTATCCGCAAAAAGAAAAGCCGTCAGGAGTTGCGGTAAGACGAATCAATACAACATAGGAGGACATTGCGAACGTACTGCCATGGATGTGGAAAATCCGATTTCAAAAAGTGTTTTGGGCAAGAAGAAAAGTGAAGACCAAGACGAGTTGCTTCAGACTTTAAGGCAGAGTATACAAATTGCAAGTGATAAGATGAAGTCCCAATACGACTTGAGAGCAATCTCTGAGGGATTTAAGGAAGGAGAACTGGTCATGCTTTGTAGCCCGCCACGAGTGAAATTGTTAAATCCAAAACTACAAACACACCAGGAAGGACCGTACAGGATAATTAAAAAGATTAATGACATTGTGTACAGGATTCAGAATACTACTGGCGTCAGACGAAAAATGAAAGTAGTACATTTAGAAAGGTTGGCGCCGTATAGAGAGAGAGAGGATTAACATCTGTTCGGGATGAAAAGATTTAGGTGGAGGGCAGTGTTACGAAATGATGCAATTTGCCCCATAGTGCAAGCAATCAACAATAATTAATGAGACGCAAGACAATTCAGCGCACTAAGCATGTGTTACAAAGAGACGGAAGATCATTAATTTGATGACATTCATGAATGGGTAAATTTATGAATCAGAGTACAGTGCATTTGAAGAATGTAGTCTGACCACTTATTTTTGAACATTTATTTTTAAAATATTTTTTAAAAACACTTTTTTATTTGCTCGCTTTTGCAATTTGTTGCATATAAAATCTTGAAGGCATAGCCGAGAGCCTCAAGAATATTTGAAATGTATACCGTATGTGATTTGTAATATTATTTTTTGGTTTGTTTTGATAATCATTAGATTTTCTGAGTAAACATCCACTAGCAATTTTCTGCATCACCTGTCAAAAGAGCATGACGAAAATATAAAAAGTAAAAATGCTGACAAGAATCAGACGGCTAAACGTGCTGTGATGTCATCAAAAAATTTCGATAGTCACTTGTAAAAACAAAAGTTTGTTCATGCGCGTTTATTAGCGGAAATGAGTGGTACTGACTTACAACCTTTTCACATAGTCGAGCGCGATGGTTTTAGAAAATATGTAACAAAACTAAAAAGGGACTTTGTATTTCTTCGCGCAGACACAGTTGGCACTTCGGCGCTTCAAGACGTATATAACGTACATATCTCTCGTATTCGACCTATGGAATATCATATATAAATATTTAAGTGATTTTTGCACAAAATTTTCGTTTGAAATATTTGTCCCTGAAATCTGAGTACTTCGCACATCCACATACAAGCGCTGCTGTGGCGCAAAAAATATCAGAAACAGTATTTTAAAATTGAACAAAGAGAAATTAGCGCAGTGAGTGACGGAGGAACCAAAATAGTTGGAGCATTAAAAACGTCAAAAATCTCCAGATATCCATGCATTGCTCATGTGTTGCATAGATTCTTAAGTCATGATGTGTTAAATAATCAAAATCATACATGCTGCAGCAAATTGTAAAAAAATTGAAACACATTTATAGAAGGTTACAATATAAAACAGAGGAACTTGTCAGCCTTCAAAAGCTGCAAGATGAAGACGGTCTCTTTAAAATATTGGAGTAAATGTGTGAAATAAATACAAATGTGGAATTGGAAGAACAATTCACTTGGACAGTATCGACTGATGAAGACTTTGAGATCAACGAGGAAATGTGTGAAAGGGCAATGCGGCCGAACCGTTTGGAAAGTTTAAAAAATTCCAACGACACCAGATGGAATACGTTGTTGGCAAATTAAGTGCAAAAAACATAACCTTTAAATAATTTTTAAAATCACAATTAATTGTTTTATTTTCAATATTTTTTTCTTGAAATTCTCAACCTTCTGTATGTCAACTATCTGCCTAGATGAACTAACCTGTATATACTTCAACCATGGAACTAATGATATCGGTGAGATACGAACATTCCAATAACTTACTTTTTCACATAACGCCCTTATTGCACCCAATCTTCAATTACTTATTTCACTTAAAATATTTTTATTTATTTTTTATTTAATTATTTAGTGCCTCTTTCTATATTTTATAAAGAATAACTAGTAGATGAAAGTGACGTTATTTTATAAGTTTCAAAAGTCAAGTGACATGAAATTTAAATTCAGATAACGAATTTTTTATTTTTAATTGTTGTTGATTTACAATCCAAAGTCAAATGATTTGTTTCGAAATACAGATGTGAAACTAATAAAATGTCGCAAACCAAACAAAATCAACAATATTTTCGATACATAAATTATTTTATATAATTAAGAACTGTAACTTATTTTAAAAAGTTAAAGTTATACATTAAAAATGTTGAAAAAATAACATTAAAAGTTTAATTTAGTGTCTCTTTATGTATTTGAAAACGAAAGATTATTAGACGAAAGTGACGTAATTTTAAATAAATTTCAAAGTTTTAAAATATTCGTTTCGTGGTATTTAAATTTCGAATGTTTTATAATCAGAATAAAAAAGTTTGTTTTTTTTTGAATAACTTTTGGAAACGATTTTTCGCGTTTAATCAAATATTGGTATTGTTTTAATATTATAAATATTTATAACAAAAGGGCAAAATTATGAAAAAAAAATTTAAATGTCCAAAACAAAAAATTGGGCCAAAATATTAAAACTCTGCCTCAAATGTATTCAAATATTCCTGCAACTGATCAAATATAATAATATTTTTTTTACAGCGTAATAATGAAACATATCATAAAATGTCTACTCGATCGAATCCAGTTAATAGTAGAAAATTTCACGCTAAGATCCACAGCTGTGTTCAGCCTGTGTTGAAAACCTTAAAGACAGTATGTTAAATGCTATAAAGAATACTGATTTAATTTGTGGGAATCCCGGGACTAATCCCGGGATTGTAATTTTGAAATCCCGAAATCCCGGGATTGCGATTAATAATATATCTTAATAATAAAAAAAAAAATCAGCCGATTTTGAGCCATTTTTTTGCTTACAGCCGACAATAAATATCGGTTTTCAGTCGGCAAGCCGCTCCACCGTGAAAATTTTATTTTTAGCCGTTTAGTGTTTAGTAGTAAAAACTCAAAATCGATTATCGACTTTTCGATCAACCATTTGCAACTCGATTTTCAGAATCGATTAATCGAGGTTAAAAATCGATTTTAGATTATTTTCAAGTATAGAACTTTATTAATTATTTAATATACTTTCAAGTCTAAGAAAACAAGTAATTTAACAACAATAACAATGTTTTTATATGAGATCCATATTCAGGTATATAGTTTTCGATACCATGTACCTTTCAGGTATTAAGGGCAGTTTAGGTAAAAATATTTAAAACGAAAAAAATAATTCCAATAAAAATAGAACATTACACTGAACCAAATGCCGTGGAAAAATTAACAATATTTCATATTAAATTAATAAACTAAACGTAAACTGAAAAAAATATTCATACTATTAATGAATTTGTTCATCAATGTTATGAATTTGTCATTACGACTCAAATAATCATCAAATTCATCCTATTCATGAATCGTTCATAAAACTGTAATTTTTTTATTTTAGTCACGCTTATACCAACGAATGAATTACACATACGTAGAGACTGCGCTACTTTGCCTCAAAAAATTAGTATGAATACTCAATGAACGCAATTCATAACAATTATTAAAGCGTTTATTATATCAGTTTTGCTCAAATTTTGCGATTCGTATATATGAAGATATAGTTCATAAATATGGTTTTTTCAATTACAATTACAAAAAAAAAACTAGAAGAGCTAAATCAATGATAATTTTGATTCAGATTGCTTTTATATCTAGTGGTCTGAACAATCAAATTCTTTAAATATCTCTACTTACACAACCACAAATGAATTTAACTTTATTTGGTCTTAAGTGAACTTTTTTGGTCAAATATATATTGATTTTATGCTAAAATACATGAAAATGTTTTCCCGCGAACCGAAAAACCCAAAAAAAAATCGAAATTCGGTACACATACCCATTTGTACATATCGATGTCAAATGAAAGAAAATTCTTAAGAGATTGCAAGTTTGCATTGACTTCTGCACCACTTTAAAAGGGTACGCAGACATCATCACATATGTCTAGGGTATTTATAGTCGGATTAAACCGACTATAACTATAACTCATTATTTTTACAAACATCAACATCACACTATTACAATTTCCCTACTTCAATTTCCATTCAATTGATGACAATGAAAACCATGCATAATCCAAAATAGGAACCCTGTTATTGAGGGTTGTAATATGAAAATTTACGAAAATCGATTAATCGAGACGAAAAATCGATTCTTAGTCGATATCACCCTGGGAAAAAACATTGTAAATCCGTTATGATTCATAGTAAATTCGTTATATATCTTAACGATATGAAGTCAAATTTAATTATAGTAACATCATTATTTTTTCATAGTAAATTTTTCAAATTGTCAAATATCATAAATTTACTATGTTTCATTTTAATTTACTATGTACAATACTGATTTTTTACTATCTTCTACATATGAATTTACTATGTTTAATAACATTTTTACTACAGTAAACCAATGAATAGAAATATTAACATTTCAATTTATTATATTTATTTGCGGTTTTAAAATCAAAAACAAATAGTTATGTTATCAAATATTCACACTAATCGCAAATGAAATAGTTTCGTCGCCGCACTGTCCGCCGCGCAACTCCAGCGACTGCAACACATTTCCGAGGTACGCAACCTGCGGATGGCTTGGGGACGAGTTGATGCAACGACCGCTCTTCTGTATACCGAAGCGACGATGCGCAGGCTGTACCACTGGATGGAACTCCAGCTAACAATCCACCTCGTCACTGATTCGAAGCAAGAACCGACAGCAACGGGCAGAAGTAAACCCAATAATATTGAAGCATCTTAGGAAGGTGTTGCTACAATATGAAAAAATAAATTTTTAATTTAATTAATTAGTTACAACTTACCCGCGGTCGGTCGCCGCTTTTGGACATTTTCCATAAGTGTTGATAATGTCAAATTAAATAAACCGCCACGCAATCCCAACGTCTTCAACACAGTGCGCAGCCTGCCTCAATCGCGCACAACATTGTGCAGTAGGATGCTTCCGTAGACTCCAGTCAGCCACCCAGGTTCAGCTTCGCGGGTCCTTGACACTGATATCCAAACTGTAATCCAAATAATATTGGATGCTTCGACCAGCAGAATGTGTCGTATCAGCTAGAACATGTACAAATTAATTTAAAAGTTGAATTTAATTTGTGACATCTTACTAAAATTTACTATAAAATTTACTAAAATTGACTATGAACTATTAATGATCATATCAATTCATAGTAATTTTACTACAAACGATAACGAATTATAAAATGTTATTGTGCATATTAAAAACATATGAAACGTAGTATAATTTTCTGATATACTTTTTCCCTGGGTGTTCAAACCTGAAATTTCGACTACGAAAAAATCGATTCTAAAAAACCCAAAATCGATTTTCGACTATAATCGAAATCGATTTACCAATCACTACTTGATTTGATCTGTTCGCCAATTTCTATTTAGGGAAATGCAAATATTATACGACTTCAGATTTCTGGCACAATTGTTTAGTATCCTAAAATACATATACCAAGAGCCCTATTTAACTCATCGGCATCTGTAAACAAAATGATTTTAAATTTATTTATAAGAACTTCAATTTTACTTCAATACAATTTTAATTCAATATAATTTTTTCCAACGCACAATGGACATGTAGAAAAAATGAAGATTTTCTGATATTTAATTTAACTGGCTTGCCACTGGGTAATTTGTGTAGTAAATTTCGTAACAAATTAAATGCCTTTTAATTAAACATAATTTTCAAGACTTTTTAACTTCGAAAATAAACTTTGAATTAACATTTATTTATTCGGCTTGATCATGACATGAAATCGAAATTTTTCGAACCTTAAACTCATTGGCTGCATTCAGCGACCTCAACAGCTGCGAGACTGCTCACTAACTAATCGCTCATTTTTATTGAATGCACCGCTACCACATCTATCAATTTACAAAATAATTTAATATTAATATTTTATTAAAGTTACAAACAACTCTTTAAATGATTGGAAACATATTTTTCCAATCTAAATTTCATTTTTGTATATAAATATTGGAGGTAAAATGTCATCGATAACAAAGGCAGTGCAAATGTAGCGTAAAAATTTTATGCTGGAAAAAATGGCGACCGCTCACTAAACATGTTGAGAGTAGCATGTCGTTCAAGCGAAAATTACTCAACAGCTCCACAACTGCTGATGTCGCTGAATGCAGCCATTGACTTCGTTTATGCCGTATGAGTTTAGCCTAGGTTGGCAGGGCGTTGCCAGGTTGAAATTTCCACTGTTCTCAGATTGTTTTAACACGATTCGTTTCGCCAACTGAATCGTGTTAAGTTAGTCGGATGTGAAAATGCCGCACTTTTAACTCTGGCTAAGCGTTAGCTTGGGCTAAACTCTTGCGGCATAAAAGTAGTCATTGCTTATTGGGTATCCAGTGTATTCTCAGCTTCGCTCGGATGAATTGTTTTCTTCTTTCGCTGCGAGAATTTTTTCTAATAGCTTTCGATTTCTTCTCGTATTTTTTTCTTTCGCCAAGTGAAACGAAATTTAAACATTTCAACATAGTTTCTATGATAATAGAAATCACCAAAGAAAATTTTCAGCAATTTGGAATTTTCAAAAGTTTTTGAAGTAAGATATTTTCTCTTGTATTTATATAAATTATATTTTAATAATTTTAAGTATATGTACTTAACCATGATGTGCGTGGAAGATGTTGGAATTGAAATCAGAAAATAGTAGGTCAGTAATATCATTTTTCATATTGTTTTACACCATTTAATTTCAGAACTAATCCTATGGGTACATTCGTGACTTTTTACAACCGCTGCATGGACTAAGAGTGAAGAGTTGATGGGCAGCAAAATGAGCGCTCTGGAATTAAAAGATATCTGCATGAAGCGTTAACAGCAACAACATTAGTCCCAATTCTGTGACGGCAGCGACAGTGGCGGGAACCATGAGTATCTCACTGCAGCGCGCACTGAGCAGCAACAGCGGCGGTTACGCCAGCAGCACATGTGGCGTTCTGGGCGAAACAACCTCTGTCTGTTACTTTAATGGAGGCAATATGTCCTGCGACTCTAGCATGATCAGCTACAGCTCGGATTTTTGTGACCTGATGGCAGCTGCTGCAGCGGTTGCCACAAACACCGAGCTGGGACATGCTCACAAAGGAAACTGCAATTATGAGTTCTGCAGCGAGAACGCCAACGAAAGTTCCTCCTTGACAAGTGGTGCAAGTGCGCGGCCGCGGCAAAGTGATGAATAGCATCAAGAAAAAGGTGGCCATGTTTGAGCCACATGTGACTCTGGCTGAACGAATGACCAGAGATAAAGGTTGGTATTAATGCAAACTAACGTTTACTTTACCTACTTATTTTGTATTTTTTTACTTGAAGAACCTAAATCGTCTGCCAACTCCAACAGCACAATAATTGTAGGTTAGTTGAATAGCAGTGGCAGACGTGTGCGTTTGCGCTTCAGCGGCATCACGCGTACTGCATCCTTAACGCGTCACGCAGTCGCAGCGCCTATGCTGTAGATGACCGATCACGCGAAAAGTCCATCACGCCCCCGAACCAAAAAACAGCTTTTCGTGCCACTCAAACTCGCGTCAAGCCACAAAGCCGACTCGTTACTAGCTACCCTTAACGCGTCACGCAGTCGCAGCGCCTATGCTGTAGATGCCCGATCACGCGAAAAGTCCATCACGCCCCCGAACCAAAAAACAGCTTTTCGTGCCACTCAAACTCGCGTCAAGCCACAAAGCCGACTCGTTAGTAGCTACCCTAAACTCACACGTGACGCCCGACACTCAACACACAGCAGCAGCGCGTCATTCAACGCACGCCATCTCTATCGACCACGCGCACTCCCGGCACGCCGTCCGATGATGGTCGTTTTGTGAAGGACATATGCGAATGAAATGGCGGTAATGGTCTTGCACATCAAGATATGATTAGAGTATCTAAGTGGCTCGCTCTAATATAACCGAAAGTAGAAATCTATAATTTTAATTACTTAATATAATTTTAAAATGTTTACTAAAGTTAAATTTTTTTGCAATTTTTAAAAACGACTTAAAATTTAAATTTTCACTAATAATAATAAAATGTTGATATTTTCATATAAACTGTTTAATAAAAATAAAATTTTTACTGAAATTCAAATTCTTAGCAAACATTTTAAATTTCATTTAAAATTTAAGCTTAATCTTTTTTTTTACTAAAAAATAAAATTTTTATACAAATTAAGTTCGGAAGTCACATAAATGAATACTCATATTGCCTCACTCATGCGTAATCCGCATAAGTGAGAAAGCATACATTTAATTTTACTACACACGACATGAGTGAGTACCCAACCAGACAAACGATGTACAAAACCTAACTTTTTCCTACTTTTAAAAGTTGGCGATATCCGAATGTTGTCGTAAAAGTGATCAAAACTGAAACTAAAAGACTTACTAATATCCGCCGTTTCGTTGACTTTTAGCTCTCGAAAAGATAACCTAAAAGTTATCTTTCAGTCAACTATTAAAAGACATCTTCGAAAAGTTGGCCTATATGCAAACTATAAGATAACTTAAATACCGCTTTTACTCAACGCTTTTATCTACCAATACAAATGTAAAAAATGACAACTAATTATTATCAATGAATTAGGTTGTCAATTCGATTAAAAATTGATTCGATTAAATTATTTATATATAATATATTTATTCAATACAAATTGATCATTAGCTAGTGAAATATAATATAAATAAAAAATATGAGACCAATGGAAATACTTTTTTTTTTTATTTATTGGTTATGAGGAAATAAAAAAATAAATGCATGCAGAAATAAATACATGTATCTTTTCATAGTTTTTTTCTTCAGGCAGCAGGAATTAGTAGATATAAATTTACTTCAAATTGTGTGCGCGACAATTTTACTCAATTATAATACATAAGTTTTATATACATAAATACTATGTCATTTCAATTGGTGGTTTAGAAAACCTCATGCTTACCGACTAGGAGGTTGCAACTACCTTATGCTTACCAAAAAGTTCACCGATTGTCACAACCTCATGATCACCGATTTGGATGTTGTCACAACCTCATTTACACCGACTAGACGGTTGGAACAACCGAATTAAGAGGTTGCTGCAAACTACTTTAAAAGTTGTTGCCGAAACCGAATGATTCGGTAGGGAAATTTAGTTGGTTGCCGCAACAAATCAGTTCTCGGTGTGTATGTATGCAACGAGTAATCGGTGCTGCCAGACGAGTTGCGTTGAAACTTAAAACGTTTTATTTAAAAATAAAGTTTTATATTAATTGGGTGAAAAATGACTCGTAAAAGAAAAATTAAATCAAATTTTTGTAGAAAGGTTTTATTTTATTGGCTCCAAACATGTTTGTTGGGTTATTAAATATGTGCATAATTATAAAATTTAAATATGCCATAAGATATAAATAATTACGTAAATAATTATTACATTTTATTATGCGGTGACAAAATATCAATTAGGTACATGTTTGTATTTACTATGTGTGGCCCTAATGCTGCTTCTGTTAGTAAAAAACATTTTTTTAATTGTAATTAACTATATTATATATAATTGCGGCAATATTAATTATATAAATTAATACAACTGCAACGTCTTTGTCGTATATATTATTGAGCCCAATTTTCGCATGTCAACCTTTCGACTGCCCCAAACTGGGATTTTTTGTAGATGTTCTGTAATGCCATTAATGCTGAATCTCAAGGAGGCGCCGAGTTACATGATAAGCTAAACTCGTCAGCGAAAAATTCACGAGGCTCATTTGCAGCAGCAAATTAATTATACATTTGCGCAGATGTGCAAAGGTCTCTTTTGAACATGTCAACTGGCATCTAAAACAAACGTAATCTTAAAATATTTAAATTAAATAATATGAAAATGTTTGCATACATCTCATATCTGATGATACTTCGAGAATGTTGACAAATTTCGTTGTTTTTTCTAGCCTAAGTTTTACGCAAATCCAAGTTCCGCGAAGAGCATTCGTCCAGCAGGTGAGCATCAATTGTTGAAAACTGCAAAATTTCACAAATTCAATTTAGGGGCCTATTATGATTAGCGAAGCGAATGTACTTGGCGAAGCGAACGCAATTTGGCGAATGAACTGGCGAATGTACTAATTTTTATGGTTTCGAAAGTGAGCAACACTTACAACATTGACGGATAAAATGACGCAATTCAGAGTTGAAAAAAATAGTATCATGTTGCGTGCTTATAGTACTGCCTTTTTTTTTAGAACAGATACTATTTTATCTTAATATCTATTTTTTTTTTGTTAAAAACCCATTTAATAATATTTATGGTTTAAAAAACGTTAACTCGATTCAGAACAATAATATTTTTTCGGTTTTTTGTTATTTTTTGTCTATAAAAGATTAAAAAGTATCCAAATAAACTTCGGAACAATTCAAATTAGTTAAAATTTACAGTAAAATATGTTTTTAAATTTTAATATTGGAATTATTTTTACATAAAAATAAATACTTTTTATTAAAAAAAGTAGTTTTTTATTTGGAGCAATACTTCTTTTATTTTAATTTAAAGAAACCCTAGAGTTTCAAAACATCTGCTGTGAATTTACTTGTTTAGAAAAATAATAAAAATGTTCCAAAAAAACGATGCGCCCAACGCAATCAAAGAAGATCGCGTTAAACAGAAGCCAATGCGGTGTGCAGAAAGCTGGAGCGACGACGAGGAGGAAGACTACAATAAGTTACAGTGATGGTGATCTGTCCTCCGAAGCATTCATCTGTGGCACAAATAACTTTGCGCGATGAACTAAGCTGCATCCTCAGCAGCAGTCGGAGCAGTTCCAGACATTTTTTTATTAGTGTTAAGTTTAAAATCAAAATAAAAAGTGTGAAAAAAATGTGTGTGAAGATATCCATAAAAAGATATCCATAAATGTTAACTGCTTAACAGATGTGGAACATATGTTAAACACTGTGGGAGATATGTTAAAAGTTTTTTGACAGCTCTAAAAAAAGAATAAAAACTCTAAGAAATAGTATTTTTAATATATTTAGTTGACTAAAAGGTTTAAACCACTAATATATTATAGTTTTCAATAAGATTATTGCGTACGATTTAGTAAAAAACGAATTAAACACAAAAAAAAAATGAATTTTATACGAAATTAAAATTGCTGCAGATTTTAAAAAGATGCCTCCCAACTAAAGTGTGATACCACGTTGGAATCCTCAACACCATAGCTATCACGCTTACTAGGTGAATCTTCTTCGGAGAATCTTCTCTGGACCTCACAATTTGCGTCCAAAGTAACCTCCAAATATGAACATTTTTCATGAAAATAGCCCAACTGTAGAACCACTCCCATTTTTAAAAAAATGCCTCCTCAACCAAGTGAAACACCTTTTTGGAATCGTTATGCCCTAATCTAGTTATGGATAGTAAAAAAATGGGAGTGGTTCTACAGTTGGGCTATTTTCATGAAAAATGTTCATATTTGGAGGTTACTTTGGACGCAAATTGTGAGGTCCAGAGAAGATTCTCCGAGTACAGGATTCCAACGTGGTATCACACTTTAGTCGGGAGGCATTTTTTTAAAATCTGCAGCAATTTTAATTTCGTATAAAATTCATTTTTTTGTGTTTAATTCGTTTTTTACTAAATCGTAGGCAATAATCTTATTAAAAACTATAATATATTAATGATTTAAGCCTTTTAGTCTAATAAATCTATTAAAAAAACCATTTTTAGAGTTTTTATTCATTTTTAGATCACTTAAAAATTATTTAACATATGTCCCACATCTGCTAAGCAGTTAACATTTATGGATATATTTTTATGGATATCTTCACACACATGAAAAAAATTGTTTTTTTTTACGTTTATTAGTTAGGCCACAAAAACTCAAAATTATAGACAACCTTTTCGAAAAACTAAGGATAAAAAAAATTGAAAATCAGAAAAAGCCTAATAAACAAAAGCACAGAAGAAAAAGAAATAAAAAATCAAAAGAAAAACTGAAAAACAATAGATAAAGATACGTTCGCCGATTCGTCACATGAACTGTTGATTCGCTTGATTTTGACACTTGAAGCGAATGAACATCGGTAGAGTGTTGCATGTTTTTTTAAGTTCGCTTGACTTTTCCCGTTTTTTGGCGAATGAAGTCTGGCGAATGTACGCCGTAATAGCTTTTTGGACGTTCGCTTCGCCAAAACCATTCGCTTCGCTAATCATAATAGGGCCCTTAATTGAAAGAAGTACACGAAATATGTTGTGACACCTTACCCGGTGAAAATGAAAAAATGTCCGATTTGATTTTGCGTTTTTTTTATTTATTTGAAAAATAAGGTGACACATTTTAGTGGTTTATAATGTGCATCTTTGATTTAATACCATTTATAATTAATATTTTCAACACTGTATATTGTATAAATTTACAACGTATATAATTTAAATATGCAATGTTCAGTTTTCTATGTGTATATTTCGCTTACGTTAGCTTAATTAGACTAACGTAATTGTACGAAAACCCATAATTTGAATGTTGCTACCTATAATGATTTCTTTTCTCAGCTTCGTCAAGTTTCGTTCACTTATGCTCACGATTTCAGCGATTTCAATCGCACACATCGTACGGAAATTTAAAAGTTGATAACAAAATTTAATTTAATTAATGTTTCTTGAAAATTGAACTGAATTATGAGCGGAATATTCCTGTTTGCTTTTGTTTATATTTTTCTTAATTAATAATTATAATTAAAGACAGTTTTAAAAGTTTCTTAAGTTGATTGCACTTGATAATTTTGTCAGAGCTTAAGTAAACTTTTCGATCAGTTTGGACAATATCTTGAGTTCACTTAAGCTCAATAAAGTTAGCCCTTAACGTAAAAAATCATAAATAAATTTGAAACACCGTTCGTAGGAATGAAAAAATCAATCACTGAGTAAAAAAAGCTGTAAAATTTTAGTGATTTGGGGCTTAATATAAGTGAAAATAGAAACGATTAACCACCAATACCAAATGCACTTAAGTTAAAAGCATTAACTTAAAAACTCATATTTCATAAATTTAAAGAAATTTTCTATTTTAAAATATTAATACATTTCATTTTATTTTTTTTTATTTAAGTTAAAGTAATATAGCAACGTAGTAAAGCAACGTTTTTTCAATCAACGCAAAATCAAAACATAAATATTGCATTAAGCAATCTCCAGATCTGATTTTTTTTTAGATTTTTGTAAATGTATTGTAATAACTTTATAATCATTCCAAATAAAGAAAATAAAAAATGAAATTTGATATAAATGTTAAAATGGTAAATAATATAATATATTATTTATCATTTCGCCTTTTTTAACAATATATAACAACACATTATCCAAGTTTGTGATTTTTTTTAGTCGTGAACTTATTTTTGTACAAGCTGTACTCTGTTGCTAGCAGTCTTTTGATGTTGTGTTGCGTTCGTCGGTTGTCATGCGATGTATATAGGATGCCACGAAAACTTCAATATGCCTTTATTGTAGATTGTGTGCATAATATCATCGCTGTCATGCTAACACGGAAAAACTGTTCTCAAAAACCATGTAATATACGTATAAATTTTGCAAAAATTAATCATGATATCCACCAAAAAATAATAATAATAATCATAATGATTTGGTTTAATAATATATGATTATATTAGGAAAACATGTTTGGATTTTTAATTTCCTTTTATATGTTATAATACTTGACACCATTATTAACCACAAGATATCTGCAAACCACCTTTTTCCCACATTTTTGAACAAAGCTCGGTAAAAATGTTATTGCTTGAAATCTCCTAAAATGATCCATAGAAAATATTATAACCCACATTTTAATATGTTGCAAGTCATTTCCTTTAATATGCTTGAAAACTTGTTTGCATATTAGGAATATTTATTTAAGGTTAAGTCAATAGATAGGCACTTTAAAAACCAACATTTATTGCCTTTACATAAATATTTTATCTTGTACATATAAAAAGTTATATAAAAAAAAATCAATTATATCATTTTACACAAAATTTCACAGATGGGAAGATTCCAACAGAATTGGTAACAATGATCTTAAACTTTGCAAGCATGTACACTAGGGTGGTTCAAATTCCCTTTTTTTGAACTACAAGTCAACGTACCTCAAATTATGTGAGGGAGTCCCCTTCGTAACAACAACACCCTACGATTATTGGAAGACGGTGTTACATGGTCATATGTGTTGGCGATCTCCGAACAAATCTTCAAAATTTGTATTTTCATATCGCGATGAAAAGTATATGTAATGATAGCATAAATAAATTCAGTAAGTTGCATATGGTGATTATGTCCTGAGTTTGTATATGAAGGACATTAAGGACCTTTCAATATATAATAAACACAAAACAAAAAAATGTATATTTTTTAAATACCTCGTCAATTTCATCAATATATATATCAAACTAAAGCTATTTTTATTTACTTTGTAATGAACTACAATACAATGAAATTGGTCTGGTATTAATAAAGATATATAATTTGAGATACGTTGACTCGTAAGATGTACTTCAGTTTTTTCCATATGTTTCTGAACCACCCTAATGTAGACCCAGTATATTCTCAGCTCCGCTCGGAACTATTCCCAACTATGAAATGCAACTATGTAACGTCAAATCAACCATTTCTATCTTTCAACTTCTATTCAAAGAGAGCATTATAAAAAATTTCTGCTTTTTGTTCTTGTTTGTTTTCTTTTCGCCAAGTTCAAAACAATCCAAATGATTAAGGTGCCACTGACTTTGGTGTCGAATGAAATTATTAAATTGAAAATGTTCGTGCCACACGCTAGTAAAATTTGTAAGTATTTAATTTTTATTAAATTTTGTTATATTTTATATATTGTGCGTTATTTTAGGATAACCCATCATCGCTTATGATGGTTGGACATTGCTGATAAAGTGAATTTTCTAAGTCGTTGCAGCATTGGTTCCAAGCTGGTGCAACCGCGTCGCAAGCTGTTATAGATACTGCGTAGCGGCGATCTCCCCTGTATGCGGTTTTTCCTGGATTATCACTGGTCTGCTACACGGTTGGATGAGCGACTGTAGACGCTGCTCGAAATGCTAGACACATAAGTCGCTGGCCAATAAAAAAATGTTTTTGGCACTTGAAGCGAATGAACATCGGTAGAGTGTTGCATGTTTTTTTAAGTTCGCATGACTTTTCCCGTTTTTTGGCGAATGAAGTCTGGCGAATGTACGCCGTAATAGCTTTTTGGACGTTCGCTTCGCCAAAACCATTCGCTTCGCTAATCATAATAGGGCCCTTAATTGAAAGAAGTACACGAAATATGTTGTGACACCTTACCCGGTGAAAATGAAAAAATGTCCGATTTGATTTTGCGTTTTTTTTTATTTATTTGAAAAATAAGGTGACACATTTTAGTGGTTTATAATGTGCATCTTTGATTTAATACCATTTATAATTAATATTTTCAACACTGTACATTGTATAAATTTACAACGTATATAATTTAAATATGCAATGTTCAGTTTTCTATGTGTATATTTCGCTTACGTTAGCTTAATTAGACTAACGTAATTGTACGAAAACCCATAATTTGAATGTTGCTACCTATAATGATTTCTTTTCTCAGCTTCGTCAAGTTTCGTTCACTTATGCTCACGATTTCAGCGATTTCAATCGCACACATCGTACGGAAATTTAAAAGTTGATAACAAAATTTAATTTAATTAATGTTTCTTGAAAATTGAACTGAATTATGAGCGGAATATTCCTGTTTGCTTTTGTTTATATTTTTCTTAATTAATAATTATAATTAAAGACAGTTTTAAAAGTTTCTTAAGTTGATTGCACTTGATAATTTTGTCAGAGCTTAAGTAAACTTTTCGATCAGTTTGGACAATATCTTGAGTTCACTTAAGCTCAATAAAGTTAGCCCTTAACGTAAAAAATCATAAATAAATTTGAAACACCGTTCGTAGGAATGAAAAAATCAATCACTGAGTAAAAAAAGCTGTAAAATTTTAGTGATTTGGGGCTTAATATAAGTGAAAATAGAAACGATTAACCACCAATACCAAATGCACTTAAGTTAAAAGCATTAACTTAAAAACTCATATTTCATAAATTTAAAGAAATTTTCTATTTTAAAATATTAATACATTTCATTTTATTTTTTTTTATTTAAGTTAAAGTAATATAGCAACGTAGTAAAGCAACGTTTTTTCAATCAACGCAAAATCAAAACATAAATATTGCATTAAGCAATCTCCAGATCTGATTTTTTTTTAGATTTTTGTAAATGTATTGTAATAACTTTATAATCATTCCAAATAAAGAAAATAAAAAATGAAATTTGATATAAATGTTAAAATGGTAAATAATATAATATATTATTTATCATTTCGCCTTTTTTAACAATATATAACAACACATTATCCAAGTTTGTGATTTTTTTTAGTCGTGAACTTATTTTTGTACAAGCTGTACTCTGTTGCTAGCAGTCTTTTGCTGTTGTGTTGCGTTCGTCGGTTGTCATGCGATGTATATAGGATGCCACGAAAACTTCAATATGCCTTTATTGTAGATTGTGTGCATAATATCATCGCTGTCATGCTAACACGGAAAAACTGTTCTCAAAAACCATGTAATATACGTATAAATTTTGCAAAAATTAATCATGATATCCACCAAAAAATAATAATAATAATCATAATGATTTGGTTTAATAATATATGATTATATTAGGAAAACATGTTTGGATTTTTAATTTCCTTTTATATGTTATAATACTTGACACCATTATTAACCACAAGATATCTGCAAACCACCTTTTTCCCACATTTTTGAACAAAGCTCGGTAAAAATGTTATTGCTTGAAATCTCCTAAAATGATCCATAGAAAATATTATAACCCACATTTTAATATGTTGCAAGTCATTTCCTTTAATATGCTTGAAAACTTGTTTGCATATTAGGAATATTTATTTAAGGTTAAGTCAATAGATAGGCACTTTAAAAACCAACATTTATTGCCTTTACATAAATATTTTATCTTGTACATATAAAAAGTTATATAAAAAAAAATCAATTATATCATTTTACACAAAATTTCACAGATGGGAAGATTCCAACAGAATTGGTAACAATGATCTTAAACTTTGCAAGCATGTACACTAGGGTGGTTCAAATTCCCTTTTTTTGAACTACAAGTCAACGTACCTCAAATTATGTGAGGGAGTCCCCTTCGTAACAACAACACCCTACGATTATT
This sequence comes from Dryomyza anilis, assembly GCA_951804985.1. NCBI lineage: Eukaryota > Metazoa > Arthropoda > Insecta > Diptera > Dryomyzidae > Dryomyza > Dryomyza anilis. Next base: position 49,132,705 of record OX638130.1, read on the forward strand.
GGAAGACGGTGCTACATGGTCATATGTGTTGGCGATCTCCGAACAAATCTTCAAAATTTGTATTTTCATATCGCGATGAAAAGTATATGTAATGATAGCATAAATAAATTCAGTAAGTTGCATATGGTGATTATGTCCTGAGTTTGTATATGAAGGACATTAAGGACCTTTCAATATATAATAAACACAAAACAAAAAAATGTATATTTTTTTAAATACCTCGTCAATTTCATCAATATATATATCAAACTAAAGCTATTTTTATTTACTTTGTAATGAACTACAATACAATGAAATTGGTCTGGTATTAATAAAGATATATAATTTGAGATACGTTGACTCGTAAGATGTACTTCAGTTTTTTCCATATGTTTCTGAACCACCCTAATGTAGACCCAGTATATTCTCAGCTCCGCTCGGAACTATTCCCAACTATGAAATGCAACTATGTAACGTCAAATCAACCATTTCAATCTTTCAACTTCTATTCAAAGAGAGCATTATAAAAAATTTCTGCTTTTTGTTCTTGTTTGTTTTCTTTTCGCCAAGTTCAAAACAATCCAAATGATTAAGGTGCCACTGACTTTGGTGTCGAATGAAATTATTAAATTGAAAATGTTCGTGCCACACGCTAGTCAAATTTGTAAGTATTTAATTTTTATTAAATTTTGTTATATTTAATATATTGTGCGTTATTTTAGGATAACCCATCATCGCTTATGATGGTTGGACATTGCTGATAAAGTGAATTTTCTAAGTCGTTGCAGCATTGGTTCCAAGCTGGTGCAACCGCGTCGCAAGCTGTTATAGATACTGCGTAGCGGCGATCTCCCCTGTATGCGGTTTTTCCTGGATTATCACTGGTCTGCTACACGGTTGGATGAGCGACTGTAGACGCTGCTCGAAATGCTAGACACATAAGTCGCTGGCCAATAAAAAAATGTTTTTGGTCAGTAAGTGTATAAGACGTGCGCGATTGTGTGGCGGTGATATTTATCTCTCTACCTCTACAACAGCAACCAACCGAAGAAGAGAAGAACTTCAGACTTAAGTTTAAATTTAGCTGCCAAACTCACCGCCACATGGGACGGTCTGTCGGACATCATTTGCCTTTCGAAGCGCGAGCGTAACGAACAGATAAAGGAGCCAATGACGCCGATCTTCAATATGCCGCTGTGGTTCCTGCTGGATTGTTAACAAGCTGATCGCTTCAGAACCGTTAACCCGCCTGGTGCAAATAATGAGCAACGTTGGAAGCAGCGATAACGCTGTCACAAGGAGACGCGCAATGTCTATCATGCACCCAACTGCACCCCGCGTAAGTGGTTGCTATGCATCATCGAATCAGGAATTAGTAAACAAATCTTTTTTTAATCTCATTATTTTAATTATCTTATATTAACAGTTTAAGGCATGGTTTCCATACTATCTTTCGCTATCACTCATCATTAATGCCACCGAAATGGGAAGCATGCGAATGATTAAGACGACCTGCGTAAGGTGCTACTTAAGCATATCCATGGGAAACAATACCGTGAACGCATACAGTTATGGCCTTATACTGTTAGGTATTAATTTTTTTGGTAATGCGATTCAAATTTCTATATTCCTTTTATAAATCCATAGCATTCTAAATGTCAAAAGTTCTGGCGCTGGACTATATTTAAGGTACATTTGTTTGTCATGAGATGTATGTGTCCTCTGTAATTATTTAAATTTAACTAATAATAGTTTAACTTTTTTTTTGCTTTAGTTAAGCTGTCTGTCCTGCGATCACCGTGCCGTTGCAACGTTGCATGTTAACATGTTTGGAGCTGCTGAGGTGGCATTGGAGTACAGTATTTTAGGTTGGTTAATGAATTCTTTGATTTTTAAATTTATTTGTTGTAAATATGTCTTGTTTTGTATTAAATTGATAGAGTAACTTAATTTAATTACACTGTCCGTTATATTTTTGATTTTGTGCAGTAAAAGTTGTAAATTGTTAATATATTTGTAGAGCTGATTCTGAAAATAACTTCTTTTTGTTATATCGTCACTATCATGCTAAAAGGGCGAATGTGCAATTTTTGACATTTGCGTTTTTTTACATTTTTAAATGTAGTTTTTCCTCAAGTATTCTGTGTCGAAATAGCGTATCGTTTTGTTGGATATTTCTAGCCACAAAAGGCAATACCAAAAGGGCGAATTTGAAAAATTGAAAATCTTGTCATTCCAAAAGGGCGAATCTTTTATTTTTCGCTATAACATAATTATTTGAAAATATTTTTCCAAACATTAAATTGTCATTTATTTGCAGGAAAAAATGTTAAGCAAATTATTTTTAATTAATGATGCAAATCGATAGGTACTTTAAAAACAAACAATAAATGCCTTTACACCACTATTATTTGATCTCGTATCAATAAAAAGTAATGGCGAAAAAGAAAAGATTCGCCCTTTTGGCATGAAAATATTTTCAATTTTTCGAATTTTTGTTATTTGCAAGAAAGTATGTTTAAATAATAATGCAGATCGAAAGGTGCTTTAAAAGCAAACAATTAATGCTTTTACACCACTATTTTATCTCGTATCAATAAAAAGTTATGGCGAAATAGAAAAGATTCGCACTTTTTGAATGACAAGATTTTCAATTTAATTAATTGTCTGTTTTAGAAATATTTTTGCCAAACATTTTTCCTGAAAATAACAAATTGCAAATTAATGTTTAGCTAAAATAAAATAAACAATTAATGCCTTTACATTACTATTTTATCTTGCGCGAATCAAAAGTTATAGCATAAAAAACAAAAATGTTTGCGTTTTGGTCAGGATATAGACAAAATCCGTATTTATAATTCAATAAGTTGTCCAAATCCAAAGATATTTTATATACGTTATAATAATTCCTGAATAAACCAAAATAACAAAAATTTAAAAAAAACTAAATTTAGCTAATTTTTAAAGCACTTTAAACTTTAAAATTAGATTTCCCAACATTTTTAAAAATGCACATCCGCCCCTTCGGCATGACAGTGACGATATATGCTCTAGTTTTTCAGATATCGCCCGCCCATTTCACAATTTCCATAATTCTCTTTTGCTATATTTAACAACAGAAAATAATGAAAATACCACTTTAACGAGGTTGAGAAAATCTAAAAATTAAATTTGGGAGATATAATAAAGATTTCAGCGCCTTATTACGAAAAGATAATTTTATTCTTGTTAACACTGGTGCAATTGTGTGCACGTATTGCTGTAAATTTTACTGCATCAAATTAATTATAAGCAGTGCTTTTTATTTATTTACTGTAATGCATTTTATTCCATTTAGTTATATTTTTTTCATTTAGTGTTAGCTCGATCATTCCACAGCAACAAAATTTCAGGCCAATATAAAAAATTGTCATCGACGCCAGACGCATAATCATGGTCAGCAAGAACATACCATCATTATTATTTATTATGTGCAATTCAATATATTTAAATTATATTTCGTATTTGTTCATGAGTTGTTTTATGTATAAAAAGAATTAAAATTACACTGTAATAAACATAAAAACATAAAAATGATCAAATTTAATTAATTGGTCAAATTTAATTAATTGGTCAAATTTAATTAATTGGTCAAATTTAATTAATTGGTCAAATTTAATTAATCCAAAAACAAAATCGGAGGGCTTGCCGAAATACAATTTAAAAATCTAATTGGATCATAGACGAACAACATGAAGAACTTTTTTCAACACATAAAAATTAAATATAACACCAACACTTGCATAACACTGAAAGACTACTGTAGACAAAGGAAAAAGCTAGCCAAACAAACGGAGAGGCTTAAATTTCTACTGTCATGCAGAGAATATGGAATTATATCGACGCATTTATCAAATACAACGACAAGAATTAAACAACTATTTACATCTGACATATTAACGACTGAAATAGAACAAACTGAACACAAATTTCTATCTAAAATTTTAAATTTAGGAATTTCTCAAACCAACATCACAATTAGAAGACTAAAGATGATCACACTACATGCAGAAATCAAAATGCAGAAGACACTGGATGAAAAAGAATGTATACGTACATAACACAAAAACAAAACAGACACATTCGGCCAAAGTAGAATATTTAAAGAACTCTCTTGTAAGAAAATTAGGATTCGCGTACAACGAGAGTTGGTTCATCAATAACACAACGATAATATTTCCAGAAGGGAGCAAGTGGCTACTCTCACTAGGGAGAAAATTTGCACTCCCAATAGGGAAAGAAAATTTCTCACCAATTAAAATAATAGCGGACGTAGATCAATGCATACAGACTATAGAAAATGACAAAGAAAAAGAGGTGGCCAGATAAAAAATAACAAATTAAATATCGACGTACAAAAGAAAAATTAGAAACACGACAAAAATTCATACTAAGAACATATAAAACAACACAAAGGATTATAAAACAGCATAAAAACGACATAGTTATAACAAATTCAGACAAAGGGAACAAGACAGTCATAATCTATAAGGAAGACTACATGAAAAAAAAATGAAAAACTTCTAGAAGATAAAACTACATACAGAATAACTAAAATGGATCCCTACACACAAACTTCAAAAATTAAACAATAATATGATTAATGACCTCTATAAAAATCAATACTTAGACATGAAATAGAAAATAAAATAGACATGCTCAGCCGCACTACCACCAAGATTGTATGGACTACCGAAAATTCACAATCCAAACGTACCTCTCCGACCTGTAGACTCATCGACAAATGTCCCTTGCTACAATACAGAAAAGTATATAGGTGAAATTTTGAAAAACTTACCCCCAAATCATGTATCTTTTTATTATCGTGTGACTATGATTTATTTCCAGTCCCCTTCGTCTAAAATTTGTATAACGTATTTCAAACGTTTCGTTCGTTTCGCTCTTTAAATCGAACGTTTGTTCAAAATTTTTGTTTTGCCAACTATTTTTCATAAAGAAAAATTTTAATTATTTTTTTTTACTTTGTCGTATGATTTATATGCTGGCAACAAAAAATCTCTCGTTGGATACATGAATCAAAAATTGTAGTCACACGATATTCAACCGACATTCAAACGAATTGTAGCCGATATCGTTGTCACCGGGAAATACATGATCGACACGTTAATATCTGATAAATACAATATAAAAAACTCATTCGAACTAAAGGACAAACTTAATAACGTAATGTGATTTCCTTATTTACAAATATACCGACATATCTGGCCATCAGAAATATAATGGAAAAATGGACGACAATACAAGAACACACAACAATACCTAAATCAAATTTTTAGAAATATTGGAATTTTGCCTAAAAGACAATAATTATTTCAAATTCGACAACAAAATATACACACAAATATATGGCATGCCTATGGGCAACCCCCTCTCACCTACCATCGCGGATATAATATTGCACAATTTACTTGATAATGTATTAGACGATTTAAAGAAAACCAACTTTAGAATTAAACGCATTTATAAATATGTAGATGACATTTTCGCCATAATTAAACGAAAGGACAAGGAAACAATATTGACAACTCTAAACAAATTCCACAATAAACTATTCGTATCTAGCCGCGAAAATACACAGGAAAGACAATAGAATTATTTTGGATTGGTACGCAAAATCCATGGCATGAGGCAGGATGATCAACTTTAACTCGACACAACCTCTGAAGTAAAAGATAAATACGGCAAACAACCTATACTTCTTGTATAGGTTCTTATATAGGTTAAATCTGACAATATCATAAAAATTCCGACTAAAGTCTGTTTCTAAGTGTTTTTAAGTGTCAAATATTTAAATTATTTAAATGTTGTAATTTAAATGTAAAAAATCTGTAATGTAATTTAAAAAGAAATAAGTGTGTAAAATGTTGTGTTATATTAGAAAAAATTGTGAAAAATTCTCTTTTCACAGATTCCATTATTATGTTTTTAACCCTGGAGATGTTGAAATAAAATCAACGAAACGTCGGGAAATCAAAAAATGAAATAAAGAATTTTTATTCACTTTTTTAACACATCAGACCAAAACAGCCTGTAACTCACAAATCAACATAACAAATTGGTCAAATTAAATTAATTCGAATTAGTTTTTATTGTCAGTACTTGTAATACCAATTTAAGAAATTCAGGATCAATGATTTTTTTTCTCGAAATCATGAAATTGTAAAATACTTGCAACATTAGGATTGGAATACTTAGTGAAAATCAGTATATATACGTAAACAAAAAATACTCTGAAAAATTGTAAATCCAAGAGATGAGAATTAATTTTTTTTTTAGAATTTATTAATTTTCTTTTTAGAATATATTTTAATATACATTAAGAAAACAAGATGTTTATGAAAGTCTTGCTGCAACTATCCTTTTAAATTTACGCCTTGTAGCAAATATTTAAACATCCCATAAGTTTCAATAAAGTTGCAGCAAAACTATTAATATTTCTTAAATATGACATATATGCAGATAGTTAAGAGATGTTTGCCACAACAGCAATGAAAATTAAAATATTGTAGTGTAATTATATTTTACACACATTATTATAATATTTGCCCACTGTATTGTCATGCGTTGCATAAAAGCTCTTTTTAAAGCTTTAACTATTCTAATGCACGCAATGTAAATAACAACGATGCGTCGCTGCTTTGTTTCAAGCACTGCTTTGACTCGTTATTATTACGATCGCTACAATAACAATTGTATGCACACGCGAGCATTGAACTTGCCACGATTGCCGACATATGCAACAACTAATAAGCGCGAGCATTGAACTTGCCACGAATACAGAAATATGAAACAACTAATAAGCAGAGCTGCGCGCAAAATATAATAACAATAACAAATTAGGCAATGCATGGCAAAAGAACGATAGTTTCATAGGAATTTAAGGAATCGAAATATTGTTAGTTTTAAGATATTTTAAGTATAAAAGACAATGTAAATTTACAAATAAAGCAGAATGAAATCAGCATCAAATGCTTTCTCTTCTCTTGCTGCTTTTAAATAAGCTAAGCAACCAAAACCCCTAAGAGCTGCTGAGTTGTGAATTAAACACTAAGCGCGCCTCTTGACCTGTGGCAGTAATGCTGGTCACCCTGCAAAAATAGGAACATATCAGAAAATAGAATAGGGCACGACCAACATATATTACATGGCGATCTTGCAAAAATCAGTCGAATTCTTACGCGCAAGTCGAGTAGACACTTAACAAAATTTTGAACAACAATGAGCCAAGCAGCAACAACAACAACACAACAAGGGCCGAAGAAGCTGACTATTGAAGAGTATCGTGCAAGGCAACTGAGACATAAAGAGGAGCAGCTGACGGCAATACCTCAGCAAGAAGTAGCAACCACCAAGAAGATAAAGAAGAGAGGCGGGAAACTGCAGAAAAGTTTGAAGCGGCTGGGACACCTCAAGAAACTTGTGAAAACGGAGGCGACTCTTCTATCGTGGGACGACGCGCAGAAGATTTGGAAGAGATCGGCAAAATTGAAGCCGAATTGAAAAAAAAAAACAAAAATAAAAAATAAATAAAAAAAAATAAAAAAAAAATTTTTATAAAATAAATATTTAAAAAATAAATATTAAAAAAAAACAATAAATGAAAATATAAAATTATAAAAAAAAACAAGAAGAAAAAACAAATTATTTTTATTGAATAGAATATAAAAAAAAAAAAAAATGGATTACAATACTTGCAGTAATTGCAACAGCAAAATCAAAGAAAATGAAAAAATTACAACTACTCTTTGTGGTCACTCATTTCATATTAAGTGCTTCAATGAATATTTAAATAAGCATGCAAATTGTCCTTCGTGCAACGAAATAATTTTATTTTGGTTTGCCGAAAATGAATCAGATGAGGAAACATAAAAGTAAACATTAATATATATGTATATTCTATAGAAAAAGAAAAAGCAAAAGAAAAAAGAAAAAAAAAAAAAGAACATCAACAGTAGAAAACCAACATGAATAGCATGTACATATGTATTTAAATTATTAGATTAAGTTATGTATTAACAAAACAAAATGTAAATAAATTTTAAGTATGGAAATATGCAAAAATATACTCGAACTATTAAATCAAATATTAAAGAATTTAAAAAATCTGTCAATAGAAAACTCTCATTAGAATCTATAAATAAGAAATTTGAGGAACTTGAAACTCATAAAATAATATCCAAAAAAAATTTAGAATACATGGAAAAAATAGAAGCAGATAAGATTTCAACAAATTTTGAAGAAACTTAATGCGAATTATTGGAATTTTTAGAAAAATTAAAAATAAAAAATATAACAGAAGAACTCATAACAAATACAGATACGTCGACAGGACAGATCCCATCAGATAATCAAGATTCAGAGGGTATACAATTAATTATAAACATGTCGAATTTCAATATTGAAACGGTGATGAAGGTAATACCAAAATTTAATGGTATTTTTAAAGAACTTGAACATTTTTAAGAATAACAGAAATTATATATGATACACTAAATGATCCAAGTAAAATAAAATTAATTGAATTTGTCTACCATGTAAAATTAAGTACAAATGTCAGAACCTCGATCATTGCGGCAATTCAGCCAACAAATTTCGAAGAACTAAAAACACTTTTAAAAGAACGTTACAAAATAAATACAACAATTCCACAAATATATACAAAACTTTCTAACTTTACACAGAAAAATGAGTCGATAACGTCATTTAAAGAACAGCTTATGACAATAATATCTGATTTAAACCATTTACAAATAGAAGAATTAGGCGCGAATTCTACAACAATTGAAAAATCAGTTGTTATAAAAATAAATGAAAATTATGCATTAAATATTGTCTTCGAGACGAAATAAAGCAAACAGTGTTTGCAGCTCAACCAAAATCTTTAACAGAAGCAACAAATTTAGCATTAGAAATAGAAACAGCTCAGAATACAAACAATATTTTTTACATGAACAGGAGAAATAATTACAACAATACAGGTAGACGTTCGAACAATAATTTAAACAATCAAAACAACAATTGTAATAACAATAATAATAATATTGGCAGATACAACAATCATGGTAATAGAAATAATAATAACCATAATAATAACAACAATAGCAGATACAATAATAATACACAAAATCAACGATATAACAATAATCAGAGTCAAAATGGGATGCACAATAATCAAAATCAAAACAACAGAAACCAAAATGCTCACTATAATAATAATAATAATAATAATTATAGAAACAACAATCATTCACAAAACAATAGTCAAAATCAGAACCATCAATACAACAGAAACCAAAATTCTCACTATAATAACAATAATAATAATAATTACAATTACAGAAATAATAATCAGAGAAATAATAACATTAGAATATTACAAAAAAACGAGGAAATCCCGGAGGAGGATCCGAACCATTAGAATATATAAAGCGAGAATTAAGAATATATAAAGTTTCAAATGATTTAACAAATTACGTAACATTCGAACTTAATGGTAATAATAATGCACTCAAATTTTTAGTAGACACAGGTGCAGACATTTCGTTTTGTAAAAATAAAAACATAAAATATATAAACACAGAAAATAGTTGCAAACTAACAGGTATTACAAAAGAAGAAATTTATTCGTTAGGAACAACAGAATTAACATTGCAAAGTACAGGTTTTATATTTCAGCATGAATTTCATGTCGTAGATTCAAATTTTCCAATACCTTTAGACGGCATTTTAGGAAGAGATTTTTTAATAAAACATATGTGCATACTCGATTATGAAACATTCACAATGACTGTTAATACAAAAAACAATGAGCTGGTGCTACCATTAAAAACCAATTTAGAAGAAGTAAAATGTTTAGAAGAAGTAAAATGTATTAAGGTATCACCACGATCAGAGGTAATACACCATTTAAATTTAAATCTTAAGGAAGACAGCGTAATCCTTAATGATGAAATAGCAAAGAGAGTTTATGTAGCTAATACAATAGTACCATGCAAAGGCATATGCCATATTAAAATATTAAACACAACAGATGAAACTGTCGTTATCTCAGATATAACAATAAAAACAGAACCATTATCTGATTATAGCATACTCGCCACACACAGAACAAATAACAATGACACACGTTTTAAAAGGTTAATGAAATTGCTTAACATTGTAGGAAATGATGATAGTGCCAAAAAACAACTTATAAAAATTTTTGATGAATTTCAAAATGTGTTTCATTTAGAAGATGAGCCTCTGACCTCAAACTATTTCTATAATCAGAATATAACATTATCAGACAATACACCTGTTTATATAAAAAATTGTAGACTTCCGCATACACAGTATGATGAGATTAATACTCAAGTACAGAAACTATATAATGATAACATTATTGAAGACTCAGTTAGTCCATACAATTCACCACTTTTACTAGTACCAAAAAATTCGAAAGATACAATAAAATGGCGTTTAGTTGTAGATTTTAGAAAATTAAACACAAAAATTGTTAATGACAAATTTCCATTAACACGTATTGAAGATATATTAGACAAATTAGGTCACGCAAAATATTTTTCAACCTTAGATATGACAAGTTCATTTCATAAAATAAGTTTAAACAAAGCGTCAAGACAATTGCCTGCATTTTCAACAAATAACGGACATTACCAGTTTAAAATATTACCTTTTGGTTTAAAAATATCATCAAACAGCTTTCAAAGAATGCTCACGATAGCATTAACAGGATTAGATTCTGTGAACCTGGGGAGCGTACAAATATTGTCCGGAGAAGCCTTGATGAAATGATTCTGTTGAAATGAGAACTTTTGAGTGTTTCAAACATGTACGTTTGAAACAGTCAAACCATTGAAATAAAACCACAAGTATTAGGAAATATGGAAATTAATGTTGGTTTATTATGCGGATTATACCTGTTGGTTTCGTAGTTGTATCACAAGTGATCGGATAACTTAAAGCTAAGGAAAAAGGAAGTCTCTCTTAAGCAGAGTTGTATTCGAAAAGATAAAAGAATATTTTCGAACATGCGTGAAGCGCCATCTGTGTGGAAAAATATGCTTAAGGGAAACTTGCAATCTTTTACCATTTGAAGACCTTCTGACATGAACATCGCTGCCCACCTTGCAGTACAGCTGCAATTTAAATGCAATTCTATTGCTATATGATAATGGTAATTGCTGGATAATAAGGAATATTTGTTTTATATATAAATTCATTTTAATACAATATAATTCAGTACATAGGATAATAATATAAAAAAAATGCGTTGCAAATATTTCATTATGTAGTTCATGTTTTTTCATAGTGCGAGTTTATATAAATTGAGCTTTTTCTTAAATGATATTTTATTAAATAGCGCAGGATCCGGACAAGATCCAACCAAAAATCGTATTTTGCGCAACAGGGAGTCCGCCGTTACTCGGTATGACCCCTGCTAGGATTATTTTTTGGTAAACATCAGCAGCCAATGCCAATGATATGGAAGAGGACTTAAAAAAATTTGGATCGGCTAAGACAAGATTGGTAAATTTGCTTTTAGTAGTAGCATCTAAGGATTTTGAAGGCGTTTTCAAACTCATCTCATATTCCACCCGCATAGTAACCTCAAACTTAACATTGAGATCGGAGTGTGCGCGTAATACTATGGCACATACGTCGTCCTTGCCAATTTTGGTAGTGCTGATCTTAAGCTGTCGAACTAGTGTATCTGAAATACAACTAGCAGTACCACAGGAATCAATTAAAGCTCTTGCGAAGTGTAGTTTTCCGTCATGGTGTATTCGTAATAAAACTGTTGGCAAGAGAGTTACAACGTGTAGGGACAAAATGGAGGACATGGATATTGATGAGGATGCTGAAGTAGATTGAACAGTTGTATGGCTATTCCTGAGACGTTCGTGAAGATGGAGAAGTGTGTGGTGGTCCTCCTTGCAGTAATGACACCCAGCTTTGCTGAAGCAAGTGCCGCGTGAATGCTGATGAGCCAAACAATTGGAACAATATTTGTGCAGGAGAACTACGCGCATGCGTTCTTCGGTGTTCATGTCTAAAAATTTGTAGCAGTTTTTAAGAGCGTGAGGACGATTGCAGATTCGGCACTGGAAAATTTTGTAACTGGAGAAACGACCAGCGTTACGAGCGTCACGGTAGTTGTTGTTGGCTTTAGGCATTTTAAAATAGCTGAAAACAAAATAGTAATAAAAACAGGGAAATTGAAATAGAATAACAAAATTTCAGTTTGTCGGTAGGACTACAAGTTTGACAATTGGACGAGTCACAGAACCTCGTTCGGTAAGCACATCGGCTACACGAACTCTATTGTCATTTCCGAAATAAACTTTTGTGACTCTGCCTAAACGCCATTCATTTGGTGGCAGATTTTCGTCACGTATGACGACCATAGAATTAACATTTAAATTTTCTTGTGGAGTTTTCCATTTGTTGCGTTTATGCAACTCTTTTAAATATTCGGATTTCCATCGGAAACAAAATTGTTGTTGTAATGCCTTAAGCCTCTGCCATCGATTTATGACAGAGACAGGTTGCTGATCAACCTTTGGATCAATTGGAGACAAAAGTGGGCCACCAATCAGAAAATGGCCTGGAGTTAACGCAGTGCAGTCGGACGGATCTTCTGACATTGCCGAAATCGGTCGAGAATTTAGACAAGCTTCAATTCTTGCCAAGAGCGTGGAAAATTCTTCGAATGTATACTTTAATGAACCCGCTATTTTCTTAAAATGAGTTTTGAAACTCTTCACGCCTGCCTCCCATAGGCCACCCATATGAGGAGCACCAGGCGGAATGAAATGCCAAGTTAAATTTTGGTAAATGAAGTTGGATGATAACGCTGCCCTGGAAACTTGTAGAAAATCGCGCACCAATTCTTTGGACGCGCCAACAAACGTTTTTCCATTATCAGAATATAAATGTATAGGACAACCGCGTCTTGATACAAAGCGTTGGAAAGCAGCTAAAAATGCTGGAGTACTAAGTGAGCTAGTAGGTTCTAAATGGATTGCCTTTGTAGCAAAACAAACAAAGACACAAACGTATCCTTTCGTAAGTAAACAAGCTCGACCTGTATAATTTTTTATATCGAAAGGCCCAGCGAAATCTAACCCGGTATGAGCGAATGGGCGTGTAAGAACAGTTCGTTCAGGCGGTAGAGCTCCCATAAGTTGTGTTCCAATTTATTGTTTATATAAAACACATATTTTACAATTATGAATAGTAGTTTTGATTAGATTTTTTACTTTGGGTATCCAAAATTGTAATCTAATCAACCGAAGGACTAATTGGTTTCCACCGTCAATGGAAATATCATGAATAAAACGAACTAATAAACGAGACCATTGACAATTATAAGGAATAATAATCGGGTGACGTTCATCGTAAGACATAATCGGTGAAGACACGAGTCTTCCACATACTCTTAGAATTCCAGCGTCGTCGATAAAAGGATTTAAGCTGAGTAAACTGCTGGAAGTTGAAATGGAATCTTTACGTGAAAGAGATTTGTACTCTGACGGATAAGCCACTTTTTGGCATAGGATTACAAGCCGTTTTTTTACTAGATCAACTTCGGAACTAGAAATTGAAGTTGAATTTTTGGAAAATGTTGATCTAAGTGTTGGATGAGTACGTTCGAAAAATCGGAATATATATGCAATTACGCGAATTGCTCTTGGAAATGATGAAAAACGATCGAGGATATCTTCATAATTTTGGAAATAAGTAAAATGTGTTTGAATTGGTTTCATTTCGAGTTCCGTTTTATGATTTTTATTTGGAATTAAAGTGGGCCAGCTAAACGTTGGAAACTGTAACCACTCAGGACCGTGCCACCACAAGGTATGATTGGCAAGTTCTTGTGGACAAATTCCACGGCTTGCTAAATCTGCTGGATTGTGTTGTGAGTCGACATGAAACCAATTTGCATGGCCGACACTTTGGACTATTTTCGAAACACGATTCGCTACAAATGTTTTCCATTGACATGGCGGTTTTTGCAGCCATGCTAGGACAATGGTGGAGAGAACGTTTTGAATTTTTGGACAGGTAACTGAGGAATAATATTGTCGACCATTTCAGCTAGGAGAACAGCTCCGCAGAGCTCAAGTCTTGGAATTGAAAGAGTTTTTACTGGTGCCACCTTTGTTTTGGCAGCCAGTAAATGCGTTGAAATTGGAGTAGATGCGGAATCAATGCGTACGTAAATGGTTGCTGCATATGCTTTTTCGGATGCATCACAAAAGCAATGAAATTCTAATTCGCTGTTCGGAGTATATTGATTCCATCTTGGAATTTTAATCGTATTGATATATTTAAAATTATCTTGGAAAGTATGCCATGTTTGAAGGCAATTGGAAGGCAAATTTTCATCCCAGCCAATTTGCTCTAACCAAATTTGCTGCATAAGCATTTTGGCTAAAACAATACAAGGGGCCAGCCATCCGGCTGGATCAAACAATTTAGAAATCTGCGAAAGTACCTCACGTATAGTGAATGTAGATTTGGATTGAAAAGGTACCGTGGAGAAATAGAAAACATCAGTGCGAGCGTTCCATCGCACACCTAATGTTTTAGCATTACTGCTATCATCGAGCTCAAGAAAATCTTCATTAAGAAGGTGCTCTTTTGGAAGCCCGCTGAAATTAATTCATTACGCGCGTTTATTGCTGTCGCAATGTCATGGCTTCCAGCAAGCGCATCATCCACGTACATGGAAGTACGCAAAATGTTGCTTGCTAAAGGATAAATTTGTTCTACATCTGCTAATTGAACTAAAGTTCGTATTGCCAGATATGGAGCGCAATTTACTCCAAACGTGACAGTTTTTAATTCGTAATCACGTATATCATCTTCTGGATTTTCACGGAATAAAATTCTTTGAAATGGAGTATGGTTAGGATCAACCAAAATTTGGCGATACATCTTGTAACGAAGTTTCTCGGGCTGAGGTATACTCGCCGGTTTTGTCCAGGGTTCGTTTACAGAAAAATAAATAAATGAAAAGATTAGTTTTATTTAAGTATTGTTATTCAGTTTCTTTATTGTCCCTTCAGTGGGTTTAATGTCTTATTCGCTATTTTATAATACTTATTCGAGCTTAATACTAATTTGGCGAGTTAATGCCTCGACCCGCTATTAATACGTTTGGGGAGTTAATGCCTCCAGCCGCTATAATAAAATACTTATTAAATCTTAAAGTAACTTAATACTAGTTTGGCGAGTTAATGCCTCGATCCGCTATAACTACAATTGGGGAGTTAATGCCTCCAACCACTACTTCCTACTATTTGGGGAGTTAATGCCTCCAGCCGCTATGATAAAATACTTATTAAATCTTAAAGTAACTTAATACTAGTTTGGCGAGTTAATGCCTCGATCCGCTATAACTACAATTGGGGAGTTAATGCCTCCAACCACTACTTCCTACTATTTGGGGAGTTAATGCCTCCAGCCGCTATGATAAAATACTTATTAAATCTTAAAGTAACTTAATACTAGTTTGGCGAGTTAATGCCTCGATCCGCTATAACTACAATTGGGGAGTTAATGCCTCCAACCACTACTTCCTACTATTTGGGAGTTAATGCCTCCAACCGCTACTACTACTATTTGGGGAGTTAATGCCTCCAACCACTATAACTACAATTGGGGAGTTGATGCCTCCAACCGCTACTACTACATTTGGGGAGTTAATGCCTCCAACCACAATAACTACAATTGGGGAGTTAATGCCTCCAACCGCTACTACTACATTTGGGGAGTTAATGCCTCCAACCACTATTACTACGAGTTTGATGTGTACGAGGTCGTCGCCAGCATCGAACTGCCTGACTGCTGCAATTGTGTCTCCTTTTATACTCTTTCTTGTGTCGATCGCCGTGTGCTTTGTTGTTGCGTAGTCTGTGCAGTTGTTGTTGCTTCATTTGATGTTGTTGCATTACAGCCTATGCTTGCGTATACTTGATGCTTATGCGTAGCGTTGTTGTTGCTTCATTTGATGTTGTTGTATTGCAGCCTATGCTTGCGTATACTGGATACTTATGCGTAGCGTTGTTGTTGCTTGCGGGATTGCTGCAAGTGCGTGGAATTGTTCTTGTTTGTGGTATTGTTGCGCGTACGTAGAATTGTTGTTGTCGTACTTAGCAATAACTGCAATTAATTAAATTATTAATCTAATTTAATTCAGATAAAAAATATGTGGGTACAAATTTGAGACACACAAATTTGTGTCCTCACATCCTCCCGTTACTTCGGTTAAAAATTGTTACATATGTGGTCGATCTATATTTTAAATAATAAAATATAATTAAAAATGTCTTTTTCTGAACTGGTACGTTAGCAACACTATTTATTTTGCTGAGTGTATCCCATCGTTAAGTAGCTGATTCTCCATTTTGGCGTGGGTGACGTATCAGCACGTGGTGCCAGCTGATCTATATCGTCATGTTGGCTCAACTGATAGTTTTCTACAGTTTCAGAACACTTCCAAAAATGACAGGGTGATCTGAAAATTAATTTAATTTAAATATGTTTTGCCGTATGAACATTTTTGGACATTAGATTTTTCACACAAGAGTGTGAAAAACTTCAAACTTCTACCTGTTGTTTAAAAATAAGGCGTGGTAGGTTTATGAACGGTAATTTTTTCACCGTAACGTCCATTTTCTTAGCGGTGTTACTATTTCTTGGCGTTTGTACCTACCGCCATTAATGATGACAACTCTTATACTTTTCGCGTTTCAATATATTTTGGACAAAGCTCCCTTTGTTTACGGTAATTTCATCGTAACTTTCATGGGGACTTGATATTCTATTTACGAAAATCTGCGTAGTGCGAAACATTTTTGTTTCGCCATACTCGCGTTCGGACGCGTTTTGACCTCTGATCCTTGTCTTTTGTGATTTCGCCGTACTGTTTATTTCTGTAACGTATTTTGTGGCAATGTTTATTTACGGTATTTTTATCGTGTGAAATAATGCCATTTGTGTATAAATCATCGTGCCGATGCGTAATATTGCTGCAGTGCGCGTGTATCTCATTGTCTGTGCGTACGGTATTTTCACCGTATTGCTTTAACGTTGTTGATTTTGCGCTGTCAGCTTTTGCGGTGTGAAATAATTTCAGCTCATTCACGTGCACCGTTTTTATCTTCTTGCTGCCGGCTCTTTTAAGCTGCACGATTACCGGTGATACGAAATTTATCACCCGAAATGGTCCATCGTATTTGGCGGCTAGTTTGGCCGCAAAATTGTCAACTGCTTTGGACAAGTTGTGTTGTTTGACTAACACCTGTTGACCGATCTTAGGAGACCAGGGTCGCCGACGTAGGTTATAATGTCTGGCTTGGTCCTGTGCTGCTCGCTCCATATTTCGGCGTACAATTGTAAATACCTCTCGTAATCGCTCACATTTACCATCAGGTGTTTGATGATCATGACCAGTGCCAAACGTGCACTCATCATATAATGCTTTTGGGAGACGGGGCTCGCGTCCTTGTATCAAATACGCCGGACTGTAGCCCGTGGTTTCAGATACGCTCGTATTTATTGCTAGTGACAGCTCTGGGAGCAGTTCATCCCAGAGTCTTTGATTTTTTCCTGCAAACTGCGCAATCATCGTCTTGACTGTTCTGTTTGCTCTTTCAGTCGGATTTTCTTGCGGAGTGTATGGCGCCGTAAATTGATGTTTCACGCCCATTTCAGCCAAGAACTTTCGAAACATTCGACTTGTAAATTGCGTCCCGTTGTCGGTAATTAGCACCTTCGGTACTCCAAATCTCGCCAGTATTCTTTCTCTGAAGGTTTTGCAGAGTGTTTCGCTGGTTGCTTTTCGTAGCGGTACCATCTCCGTCCACTTTGAAAACTTGTCGAACATGACCAGCATCATGGTGTTGCCATGTTTTGATCTTGGCAATGGTCCAACGAAGTCCGCACATAGCATGGCCCAGGGCTCTTCTGCTATTTTCGTCAACATCTTCCCCACCGGTTGTTGTTGGCTTGCTTTATACTTTTGGCACACCTCGCAACACCGCACGTATTTACTAACCTGGCGGAACATTCCAGGCCAGTAGTACCTGTTAGCTATGCGTGCGATCGTCTTCCTTACCCCAAGATGCCCTGCGGTCGGTCCGTCGTGATTCTCTCTGAGTACTCTATCCCTCTGATAACTCGGCACACACAGTTTCCACGGCGCGCAGTCTTTGTCACCATTCTGTCTTGGTATGTGGCGGTAAAGATGACCTTCTTCATACACATAATCAGCGTATTTTTCTGGTTTCGCTTTCACTTCTGCTATGCGCTGTTCTAGCCACGCGCATCTTTTCTCGTATTCATCAGTAATTGTGCCAAGAGTTGCCAATGGTTGCCGCGAGAGCGCGTCTGCTACCACATTCAGCTTACCTTTTCGATATTGAATGTCGAATGTGTGCTGCTGCAGTTCTAACGCCCATCGCGCTATCCGTCCTGATGGACTTTCTATGCTGTTTAACCACTTCAGTGATAGGTGATCAGTTATTACCGTGAATGCGTAACCCTCCAAGTATGGACGCATCTTCCGTATTGCCCAAATAATTGCTAAACACTCTTTTTCTGTGGCGGAGTAATTTAACTCGGCTTTACTCAGACGCCTGCTAGCGTAAGCAATCACTCGTTCTGTATTTTCAAACACTTGGGTAAGGACTGCGCCTAGCCCGTAGTCGCTCGCATCTGTCTGCAATGTAAATCGCTGGTTAAAGTCTGGACACGCCAGTATAGGTGCTTCCGTCAGTCTCGCCTTAAGCGCTTCGAATGCTTCTTGCTGTGCACTTTCCCATTTCCAGTGCTTACCCTTGCGTAACAGTGACGTCAAAGGGTGGACGACGTCTGCAAATTCTGGCACGAAGCGTCTGTACCATGACGCAATTCCCAGACATCGTCGTAGTTCTCGTACATTTGTTGGTGGCTGTAGTTCTTTAATCGCTGCTATCTTGTCTGGATCGGTGTGTATTCCTCGATCGCTCACCACGTGACCAAGGTATTTTAGATCACGTCGGAAAATAATTAACAAATTAAATACAAAGAAAAGTGAAGTTAAATGTAAATAAAGGAAAAAAAATTGGAGAAAAATAAAATACTGAATTTAAAAAGTGAAGAAAATTGTGAATACAAGTACTCCAGCAGTATACTGGCAGAAGCAACGACGATGCAGCAGCCAACGATGATACAACAACCACCGATGGCGCAACAACCACCGATGATGCCTACGACAAATGATGCGTTCATGCGAGACATGTACATGCAGTCTGTTATTGACAAGGTAAGGAGATGGTCGGTAAAGTATGAGGGTGGCCGAGATCCGATAGCGTTTATCGAACGCGTAGAAGAACTGGCCCAGATGTATAACGTTTGCATGAACTAGCTGCCGCTTTACATGGCCGAATTACTACGCGATAAGGCATTGATATGGTTTCGCAGAAGCAATCGACAATGGGTTGAATGGAGAACCTTCAAGAGTGATCTACTTAAATTTTTTCTGCCACCTCACTACTTTGAAAATATAGAAGATGAGATCCGACAGCGACGCCAGCGACAAAAGGAGTCGTTTAGTGACTACGTGGTTGCTATGCTAGACGTGATGAGCCACGCAGATTACGACGCTACGCAGCAGCTAGACAGAATATATCGCAACAGTCTGCAGGACTATAGATTGTACATTCGGCGAAAAGATTTTACAAGTCTAGAGGAGTTAACCGAGATGGCAAAAGAATACGAGGTACTTCGCGACGAAAAGGAGCCCACCCGAGCCGTCCCACAGCCAAGGCAAAAAGAGCGACATTTTCAAGTTCGTGAAGATCCGATATCAGAAGCACATTATAGTCAAAGGCACGATAATCCGATCGCGCCGATAAATCCACGGACGGCGTGTCATCGATGTGGTAGCAGTGGACACATGTCACGTGGTTGTAGAAATCCACAGGTGATGTTCTGCTGGGAGTGTGGTCGGCGCAATGTCCACAAGTTTGATTGTTGTCGCCGTCCGGAAAACACCCGCGGTACCCGCCAGAGGCAAGAGGTGACGGGCGGACCAATGAACAGAACGTGGAATTAATCAACCCTTTTGCCGTAAAACACGGTCGCATCTTCGCTACAGTATACCTGGGTGGCGAAGAAACAGAAGCGATAATAGACACAGGCGCAACGAGAAGTTTCGTAAACGAAAGATTCGCTACGAAAATCACCGACAAGGCAAGGACGCGTATGGTACGCACAACAGTACAGATGGCCGACGGAGCAGTACAGCATGTTAATAAAGAAATGGAAGTAGAAGTCACATTAGGAGAAAAGCGCTGCGTAATCACGCTACTGGTACTGAGAAACGCATGTGACCAATTAATCTTGGGTGTTGATTCACTAGCATTGTTTGGAGTGGAGCTGCGATATGGCAACTATTCCATTCCAGTCCATTCAGTGAGAAGAGAAAATGAAGTAAGTACATGTTCCATCGCGGAAGCCAGCGAAGGCGCGTGCAACAGCCGGGATGAGCACGTGGCCACAGAAGATGTTTGCACTGCCACATGTAACAACATTAAGGAACAGATAAATAAAGACGAAAGTACAAGCGTCTGCAACAGCCCAGATGAACACGCTAGAAACAACGAAGACGAGAGGGTAAATTCAGTAAACAGGTACGACGAAGTAAATGTCGCCTGTATAGATCAAAAACATAAAGAGGATGCAAGCGCGCAGATAGGCACTCCGATGAAAGTGCGACGTGGAGGAAACACGCTGAGTAAAGATAGAGATCAGCGTGTGCAAGAATTTTTGAAACAAGAGCTGAAAGCATTTGACGAATTAAAAGGAGTCACCGACATAGCGGTACACAAGATTGTGATGCATGATGATCGCCCGATTAAGCAGCGGTACTACCCGAAAAATCCAGCAATGCAGGCGATAATAGACAAAGAAATAGACGAATTGATCAATAAAGGATGCATAGAACCGTCACATAGTCTTCATAGCGCACCAATCGTCTTGGTGGCCTCGTACACATCAAACTCGTAGTAATAGTGGTTGGAGGCATTAACTCCCCAAATGTAGTAGTAGCGGTTGGAGGCATTAACTCCCCAATTGTAGTTATAGTGGTTGGAGGCATTAACTCCCCAAATGTAGTAGTAGCGGTTGGAGGCATTAACTCCCCAATTGTAGTTATAGTGGTTGGATGCATTAACTCCCCAAATAGTAGTAGTAGCGGTTGGAGGCATTAACTCCCCAAATAGTAGGAAGTAGTGGTTGGAGGCATTAACTCCCCAATTGTAGTTATAGCGGATCGATGCATTAACTCGCCAAACTAGTATTAAGTTACTTTAAGAGTAGGCAGTAGTGGTTGGAGGCATTAACTCCCCAATTGTAGTTATAGCGGATCGAGGCATTAACTCGCAAAACTAGTATTAAGTTACTTTAGGATTTAATAAGTATTTTATCATAGCGGCTGGAGGCATTAACTCCCCAAATAGTAGGAAGTTGTGGTTGGAGGCATTAACTCCCCAATTGTAGTTATAGCGGATCGAGGCATTAACTCGCCAAACTAGTATTAAGTTACTTTAAGATTTAATAAGTATTAATAGCGGATCGAGGCATTAACTCGCCAAACTAGTATTAAGCTCGAATAAGTATTATAAAATAGCGAATAAAATATTAAACCCACTGAAGGGACAATAAAGAAACTGAATAACAATACTTAAATAAAACTAATCTTTTCATTTATCTATTTTTCTGTAAACGAACCCTGGACAAAACCGGCGAGTATACCTCAGCCCGAGAAACTTCGTTACAGATGGATGTCACCATTAAAAACAAAACGATAAAATCTCCATTTTAGAATAAGGAGAGTCAGATCAGCTTGGAGCACATGGCCTATATGGAGAATATCATTTAAACTTACTTTATTAGCCGAAGAATTAGATGCATTGAAAACCACACGAACCTTTGTAGTCGTGCTTTCTGGTTTTATTATTGCATGATGAGGCATGTAATAATTTCGTGGAAATATATCGAACTTTGGAGTGGAAACTAATGTCATGTGACCTAATTCAAGGTACTCACGAATGACGTTATCATATTGTATTTTAAAATCAGGATTTTTGCAAAGTCGAGATTCGTTTCTATGAAATTGAGCGGAAGCGATCGATCGGGAATAACCGAGCTTTAATTCATTTGTAAATTGTTCTTTAAATGGAAGAGAAACGATGTATCGACCACTTTCATCTCTTTTTGTAGTACGGGCGTAAATTTCTTCGCAAAAGCGATCGGAATAAGACATAGATTGTTTTTGAGGAAGATCCTCCACCTCCCAAAAACGAGCAATCTCTTTATCTAGAGATACTTCATTGAAATATGAAACAATAGTAGGGGAATTGTTATCATTTTGACGCGTTATTGGACCAGTAATAATCCATCCAAAAATGGTTTCTTGAGCAATTAGTGAATTGCAGATATTGCGCTTTATACCATCTAGTAGTAT
Organism: Dryomyza anilis; assembly: GCA_951804985.1. NCBI lineage: Eukaryota > Metazoa > Arthropoda > Insecta > Diptera > Dryomyzidae > Dryomyza > Dryomyza anilis. The sequence goes on from OX638130.1 coordinate 49,155,263, forward strand.
GGCTGGAAACAAGTCGCCACCAATTAATAAATCGATGTGCGAACTTCGGAAAAATTCAGCATCAGCTAGTTTAATTGGAGGAAGATTGGAAAATACAACTGGATCGATGATAGTTGTTGGAAGATTACCAGTTAGCTGTGATAGCACTAATGCTGATGCTTCAATTGAAGTATCGGAATTAATTGGAGAACTAAGAATAAAAGAGCACATCTTTTTTGCGTTCGCAGATATGGCGTTATTCAATCCGGAAATTTGAGCTTATATCGCTTTACATGGAAGTTTGAGTAAATTAAACAATTTCTCAGAAATAAAGGTACCTTCTGATCCTGAATCAATCAGGGCACGAGCGGCATAAGTGACACCTAAATGGCATATATTCACTATTGCTGTACCTAATAGGACACCTTTTGACCTAGCAGCGAAACAAGTCTGAACTGCATCAACAGCAGTGGAGTTTTCAGTGGACTGTATTTGGATTGCATGCGAATGCTGCATGCTTGCCTTATTGTTTGAATTGGAACTAGAAGTTGAAGTAGTACGAACCATAGGAGTAAAATTGGATGTAAAGGAATCATCGTGCAGCAAGGTGTTGTGACGCCTGCGACACTTTAAACAATTAAAAGAACTTTTACAATCTTTCACCATATGAAGTTTTGCAAAACAATTAATACACAAGCCAATTTTTTTCACGCAACTCATTCTATCAGAAGCGTTCATTTTTAAAAATTTTGGACAATGTCGAATTGTATGATGATCATTAGGGCAGATCTTGCAAGTAGGAGTAGAAATATTTGCTTGATACGTATTAACTTTTCTTGGAAAATTTTGATTTTTTTGAATTTGAGGGGATTTTTGAAATGGTGTTCTAGGAAGAGTTGAACACTTGATATCGGAGACGGTTTCAAGTGATTGATACCGACTTGTGAGAAATGAATCCAATTCTTCCCATTTTGGAATATCTGTTTTGTTGCTAAGTGATTGTTCCCAAAGGGACAATGTTGCATCAGGCAACCGAGAAGAACAGAGAAAAACTAATATAGAGTCCCAATTGTCGATGCTAATATTGTATAATTTTAAAGCGGAAATGGAATTTTGAATGTCACGTTGCAATTTTTTAATTGCACTGCCAGATTCTGAATTAACAGAGGAAAGGTTAAATAAAATACGTAGCTGGCTATTCACAAGGATCCGTTTATTTTCAAAACGATCCTTGAGATTTTTCCATGCCAACGGAAATCCTTCGTTTGTAAGTGGAGATTTTTTTACTATTTCACGAGCTTCGCCTCGTGTTTTGGAATTTAAATGAAATAATTTTTCGACTGGAGTTAGTCTTGTGTTGTTAACATAGACTGCCGTGAACATGTCACGGAACGAAGGCCATGACAAGTAATCGCCGTTGAAAATATCCGTGTCGCAGGGTGGAAGATGAAAACTGGTAGAGAATCCATCCAGATTAGGTGCATTCGCAGAAGCATGCCTTGATGTCAATTGTTGAATATGTTCACCAATCTTCGCGATGCAACGTACGTAGGTGTGGTAGGTATTTCGGTATCGGACCTTCAGGATTTCCAGATCTACGGCACCGACATCTGCCCCATCCTCCTTCGGTTCCAGATTCTGGACGCAAATCTCGTACGAATTCTTCACGTTGATCCATATTGATTTCATTTCATCGCGATGTACTTCTAAAGAATGTGAGGTATATCCAGTTAGTAGAGATTCACTGAACTCACTTTCGAACTCTACCAGATTGTCGGTCAGCCGAATGAAGGAATCCAGGGAAGACGTCATCGTATCAATTGCAGTTAAAAACGCGATGGATAATGTATAAAGAAATTATAAATAGCGAATGCTGACACGACCTTTCCAAACGGAACTGTTTTGTGAAATGAAAACAAAATTTTGAAATATTCCAATAATAAAATTATTTGGAGTCCAATAGTAGTATACAAACACAAAGTTTGTATCGAAATATTCCAAAAATATTTTAAAATATTTGAAATCCCAATGGTGTACCGGTAGGAAACTTTTTTTTTTTTTTGAAATGTAATTAACAATGTGGAAATATTTAAATATTTGGAAAAATATTGAAAGCCCAAATTTTTAAATCAAGCAGAAAAAATGTAGAAATTCAACCAAATTGAAGTAATTGAACTGTACGAAACAGCATAAAATTTAAACGAAATGTAGAAATATTCCAAAGAAATATAAGTAGAAATTCAACCCTACTGAAATAAAAGAACCACACACGTTGTCTAAAACAAATACAACTGTGTCCAAGAAGTAATTAAAAAAAATTAAAAATTTTAAATTATAACTTTGGTTATAATATTATAACAGATTAAGCTGTTATCGTATTAAATCGCTGTTGTTGAAACAAAAAAAAATAAATAAATTGTATATGTTTCTCCAGTTCGGATAATATTCAATATAAATCAACTTTTGCAATTAAAATATTTTGTCAAAATATGTAAATAATATTTTATAATTGTAGAATGAAACGGCTAATCCAATTGCCGTAAATTGTAATGGATAATAAAAATTAAAAAAAAAAAAACGAATGAAATAAAATTGTATTTTGAAAATATTTTAATATGCAGAAAGTTTATCAGATGTAGAAATATGTAAATTATTAAATAAATATGGGAATATGCATACAGATTATTTGCGCACTACGTTCTTGTATTAGACGCTCAAATCTTTTATTATTTAGACGTATTATTTTATGTTAAAATGTCGCTGTACATTTTATTTCATAATAAAATCTTCAAGAAATAGTATATTTATTGGTATTTAGTTTTTATTATTTTGTATTAGTTATTAATTGTTTGCGTTATAATTAAATATTTTAGTAAATATTTAAACTTTCAAAGTTTAAAAAATTTTTAAAATTTTAAAACGTAAAAAATAAATAGTCGCAAAAGGGTTAAATGTTACTGCGATCACCAATTGCGCAAATGATTTGATTTATGCAGAGGTTATCCGGAAATGTTGCAACAATTGAATGTTAGAAATTTAATGAGTAGTATGGTAAACCGGTTTATGTTTCTCTTCTTTATGCTTTGTGTAGCGTTGTTGCAATCTACGTTGCTCGGATAATATTGCTCGGATAAATATTGATGTGGGAGTAAGGGATTGGAGACTTTCTCTCACTGCATTAATTGCATTGAATTATGCTCACCATTATATGCTGCGAAAAGACGAGTTTTACGATCGAGTGGTGAAATATGGACATAGCAACAGCTCGTTGCAAAGTGACGCGAAAAAAAAAAATATATATATGTATATAAAATATTATATATGTTGGAAATATTACATACTTCGAAATATTCCCTGTTATTTTTAAATTTAATTTTTGACCGGTAATTTTGCTACTGTAATTTTTGCAGTATATAGGAAAAAAAAATTGCTTTATTTTAGCGCAACTTATTTCGTCAATTGCTAAATTTTATAGAATTTTATACTTTTTAGACAAATTTATATTGAAATTTTAATTTTTAAACGTAATTTTTTTTTTAAGAAATTTTATTTTAGCAATTATTACATCTATTATGTGCACACAATTGTACCCAAAACTTTTAGAAAATTCTTAGCTAATTTTTTAGCAAAATTTTTTAGGACATAAACAATTTTTTAACAAATTTTTATAGAAACATTTTATAGGAAAATTTTTGTTAATGTTTTAGCCACTTTTATAGGAAATTGTAAGCAAATTTTTAGGAAAATTTAACAAATATTTTATGAAATTTTAAGTAATTTTTTTTGAAATTTCTTAGCGCAATTTTTAGCAAATTTTATAAATCAATTAAAACAATTTTAAGCAATCCATTTTTTATATAATCTTACCAAATTTTTTAGTCAATATCTTTTTAGGAAAGTTAGCAAACTTTTAGCAGTTTTTTTTCTTTTCAAAATTTTAGCAGATTTTTAACACATTTTAAGTAATTTTTGATGTGTTAATTTTCACTTTTCAGGGTACACTTTTAGAGAAATTTTTCGTATTGTGGCAGCTGGATTTCTGAACGTAATTTTTACATATTACACACACAATACTTAGGTTTTTTATGATTAGAAACCGCGTAACTTTATTATATGAATAACTTTATTTTTTGACTTCGTATGACGGACTACGCGCTCGCATTAAATACCATGAACTGACATAATAAGAAATATATTAAATGCAACGCTCCTTGATATATGATGAGTGTCGAAATCAAATTCTCTCTGGAGTAGTACTTCTTTTCGAAATGGAGACTTCAACGACGTCTTGATATTAATGAGAAGGAGAATTATCCGGTTCGAGAACGGACCAATGTGAACCTGCGGAGCGTACAAATATTGTCCGGAGAAGCCTTGATGAAATGATTCTGTTGAAATGAGAACTTTTGAGTGTTTCAAACATGTACGTTTGAAACAGTCAAACCATTGAAATAAAACCACAAGTATTAGGAAATATGGAAATTAATGTTGGTTTATTATGCGGATTATACCTGTTGGTTTCGTAGTTGTATCACAAGTGATCGGATAACTTAAAGCTAAGGAAAAAGGAAGTCTCTCTTAAGCAGAGTTGTATTCGAAAAGATAAAAGAATATTTTCGAACATGCGTGAAGCGCCATCTGTGAGGAAAAATATGCTTAAGGGAAACTTGCAATCTTTTACCATTTGAAGACCTTCTGACATGAACAGATTCCAATGCATTTTTATACGTTGACGATATTATAATATTTGGTTGTAGTTTTTCCAACCACAATGAAAATTTAATTAAAGTCTTAGAAAGATTACAAAAGTATAATTTAAAATTAAACCCGTCCAAATGTAATTTTCTTAAAACAGAAGTAGTATATTTAGGACATTTAATCACACAAAACGGGATCAAAACTGACCCATCAAAATACAAAGTAATTAAAGAATATCCAATTCCGAAAAACGCTGATGAAGTACGTAGATTTGTAGCTTTTTGCAATTACTATCGTAGATTTATAGCAAATTTTGCATACATTGCGAAATATTTAAATCCACTTTTAAAAAAGAATCAACCATACATCTGGTCAAAAGAATGCCAAGAAGCATTCGAAACACTAAAATCTAAATTAATAAATCCACCAATATTACAATATCCTGATTTTAACAAAACATTCATTCTTACAACGGACGCATCTGACTATACCCTGGGTGCAATTTTGTCTCAAGGAGACATCGGTACAGATTTACCAATCTCATTTGTCAGCAAATCATTAAACAAACACGAAGTAAACAAACCAATAATCGAAAAAGAATTACTAGCTATACATTGGGGTATACATTTTTTCAGACCCTACCTTTTTGGTCAAAAATTTATTGTGGTAACAGACCACAGACCTTTAGTTTCACTATTTACACATAAAAACCCATCCTCAAATTTACAAGAATAAGACTTGACCTATCAAGCTATGATTTTGAAATCATATACAAGCAAGGCAAAATGAATACGAATGCAGATGCATTATCGCGAATTAAAATAGATTCAGAAATTTTAAAACAAATGATTCCAGTATCTACTGAAATCAAATCAACAACAAATGTGTTAGCAATTACAAGAAAACTGTCTGCTAAAGATAAAGCAGAAAAGGATAAATGCACTTCTCAACAGGAGCCTGATCAACTTCACATGTGGGAATGTACATCCAACAATGACGTCAATAAAATAAACAAAATAAAATTTATTATAGAACGCAATCGTAAAAAGTGTCCAATTTTCTAAATACAATATTCGTAAGATGTAGCGATAATCCGCACAATCTAGATTGTACGCTGGAGAAACTATTATCACAAATGCGAAACGTAGATGTAAATCAGTTAGCACTGAGCGTAGAAGATTCAATCTTCGATATTATAAAAAAAGATGTATTAAAAGAAAAATACAATAAGCTGCAGCAAACTACACACTGTATTGTCATGCGTTGCATAAAAGTTCTTTTTAAAGCTTTAACTATTCTAATGCACGCAATGTAAATAACAACGATGCGTCGCTGCTTTGTTTCAAGCACTGCTTTGACTCGTTATTATTACGATCGCTACAATAACAATTGTATGCACACGCGAGCATTGAACTTGCCGCGATTGCCGACATATGCAACAACTAATAAGCGCGAGCATTGAACTTGCCACGAATACAGAAATATGAAACAACTAATAAGCAGAGCTGCGCGCAAAATATAATAACAATAACAAATTAGGCAATGCATGGCAAAAGAACGATAGTTTCATAGGAATTTAAGGAATCGAAATATTGTTAGTTTTAAGATATTTTAAGTATAAAAGACAATGTAAATTTACAAATAAAGCAGAATGAAATCAGCATCAAATGCTTTCTCTTCTCTTGCTGCTTTTAAATAAGCTAAGCAACCAAAACCCCTAAGAGCTGCTGAGTTGTGAATTAAACACTAAGCGCGCCTCTTGACCTGTGGCAGTAATGCTGGTCACCCTGCAAAAATAGGAACATATCAGAAAATAGAATAGGGCACGACCAACATATATTACAATATTTACAGTTGACTGATAGCAAACATCCTGAGTTCTTGGACATTTGCAGCAAAACTTTTGAGGTATTTTGTCATTTGACTACCTTAAAAAAGGAAAATGGCGTACTTTTTCCTTACGATCGATTTATCCACAACAATTAAGTAAATCAAATGGTGTAAAAAAGGGCCAACTCAAATATTACATTTAAATGGTAAAAGTAAAAATAAAATATCCTGTGATTTAAATTATAAACACGTGATGGAAAATATTTCTTTTCAGAGTTTACTTTGATGAAACATCGCCGGTCGTACTTGGTTCTTCTGCGAAGAAATCTCATCGTTGTACAATTTTACCTTCGAAGGATTTTTAAGACGATGTATAACCAGGATACTGTTTTAATTCTAGAATAAATAAAACACATTTGATTCATTTTCTTTAAATTCAATAAAAATTACTCCACGAATTCTAACGGAGTATCTTTTCCAATTATTCCGCAACTATCTTCATATTTGTAAGATGTTTAATTGATGTTAGCCATAAATAATCGTAAATTTGAAAGATGGTTGCTAGCAATATTTATCGTATTTGACGGATGTTTGAGAGATGGTTGTCTCAAAGACGATCTAAATAATTTGTAAATAATTTGATATTTAGGGATGTGATATTTCTGGCAATCATCTTTGTTTTCTTAGTGTATGGGATGCATTTCGAATTTTTTTATTTTTTTCGTCTATTACTTCCAGAGATATAGTTGAACCACTGCAAAAATTACAAATTAATTGTAATCTAAAAGCTTGTTCTATTAGCTTTAAAACGAGCCATAAACGGAGGTTCTAGCATTTCTACATCAAGAAATATGGAAATATGAAGAACAATACAAAAGTGATTTTTGGCCAATTTTTTGTAACTTTAAACCACTGTATCTCTGAAAGTACGCGAGTGGAAATTGGTAATACTATAGCATCACAAGCAAAGGCCACCTGAAATGATCCTGATCAGGATTAACAGTTATCGAAACATCTTTGTTCACAAAACTATTTTTTGTTTGAAAGGGATCGAAATTGTAGAATAATTTATATCTATATCGAATAATATGAAGTCAGGATATGGGTAAGATCAGGAAGCCTAATCAGGCAATCTGGTCAAGATAGCAACTTCGAATAGCGACACGTTTTGAACTTGGTACTAATTTGAACCTCTGATCAATATCTTATTTCAAAATCCGGAAGCCTGATCAGACAATGATCGTACCCTGAACTAAATTTCTACTCGGGTAGTGGTCGAAAAAAAAATGGTCAATGCAATGCAATAATTTTCATCAGTTGTCCAAATTTCATTGAAATCGAAAAGGTGTGGAATGGCCCATGTAGTTTTACACTAAAGTATATAAAGACCTAAACCAAAATAAATAAATAAAAATAATATTTTGTATTTTTATTTGTGCTACTATTTTAGACAATCCGCTACATTTACAAATATTTACGCTACTTTTCCTGAATTTTTTCTGGAAACTCTGAGTGACCCAGTGTATTCTCAGCTCCGCTCGGAACTATTCCCAAATGTGAAATGCAACAATGTGCTGTCAGATCTTTTCACCTTTTTTCAGGCAGAATAGAAATGGAGGCAAGAATAAGCAATTAGAGCCTTAAGATCTGTTTGCCGCAAACAAACAAAACTAATTAAAACCCCTCCTACTAAACTAATTCTAATCCAGATAAAATTTAATGTTAACCCAACTAATTGTAAAAAGGAAAATACTCGTAATAAACCGTACCATCCTAACTTTAATATAATCCCGGCTAAAATTATTGAACCAGAAACAGGGGCTTCAACATGGGCCTTTGGAAGTCATAAATGGACTAAAAACATAGGTATTTTAACTAAAAAAGCCAAAATTATACCAAAATAAAGCAACTCACTATTAAATAAGTAATCTCTTAACAAATAAAAATTTATAGAACCAGAAAAATTATATAAATAAAAAATTCCTACTAACATAGGTAAAGACACTAACAAAGTATAAAATAGTAAATATACTCCAGCTTGAAGACGTTCAGGTTGATACCCTCACCCTAAAATTAAAAATAAAGTTGGAATTAAACTACTTTCAAAAAATAGGTAAAATATAAACAATCTCATTCTTCTAAAAGTTAAAACGAAAAATAATAGTAACATCAATACATTAATTAAAAAAAAAAATTGTAATTACTATATTTATTAACCGATTCTCTTGCTATTAACATAAGAGAACAAATTCAGAAACTTAATAAAATTAAGCCATAAGACAATATATCACAACCTAAAAAATAAGATATATTTATAAAATAATTTCTAAAATAGTTAAACATAATAACAAAAAATGAAATAATAAATAATAAATACTGAACCATTCAAAAAGCATTATTAATAAAACACACCGGAACACCCAAATATAAACCTAAAAATAAACACACCTAAAAATAAAATTATAAATAAAATTTTTAACATTGTAAAGAATTAAAAGATTGAAAATAATCATTTCCATGAGTTCGAATTATTGAAACTAAAATTGAGAGACCTAACGCCCCTTCACAAACACTAAAAGTTAAAAATATGGCGGCCATTTCTATTCCGTTTTTTAATTTCGAAACGCAATGAACAACAAACAACTGTGTTGCCGTTGTCTTTTATGTCAAAAGTTTTCTTTATGAAATATAAATTATTGCGACGAGATGGACTCAAATGGAATTGTAAGTTTTTTCTAATTTTATTTCATAAATTATTCATTAATATTAATATTTTTTTTACGCAAATGACCAAAATGGAGTTGCAAATGTCGAAGATCGCAAAATGCTCGCCTTAAGCTCAACGCTACAAGGCAATAAAATGTAATGGCGGATGCCGAACGTCGCCTAATGCGCAGTAAACGGCGACAATCGCAGTTGAGCAAGAAGAACACGTTTGAACAAAAATGGTCGACTATCTCGGGTGTTCGCAACGATTCTGGCGATATCGCGGTCCGTCGACGGAAGATATTCTGCACATATGCACGCTGTTGACGATTTGCAGCAGCGAACGTAAGCGTTTGCGACGATGATGGTCTTCTTTACAAGATATTTTGTTGATTTTTTAAAAAAATTACTATTAATTGGTTGTCTAGGCGCATCGAAGACCGTCACCGTCGCACATGCTTACGTTCGTTCCCCATGATCAGTATCTTCGGCAGATGCCCGCCTTTCAACAAACCTTTTAATTTTATTACCAATATTTCGAAATATTCGACATGGAAGTCAATTTCAAGAGTAAAAATTAATATTATCCATTATAAATATATTCCCTAAATTTGAGTTCCAAAAGAAATTGTAATATTGGAAAAAAATAAATTAGAAAAAATACATACAATTATTTGTTTTTAATTTCTAACCAGGTATGGGGTTGCACATTTGAAAACAAAAATTAATGTATTTTATAGCTCATACATCTCAAAGCATGATATCAAAAAGTTTTTTTGATATCAATTCGTTCACGTCTATTATTTGTTTCCTTAAAGGGCGCATGTATCATCACATTTTAATTTAATAAATAGTAATTAATTTTAAAATGTTTCATACGAACCGCTAAAATGGATATATATCCTTTATGTCAATTGGAACGCGTTTCATATTCATACTCAAAGGAGATAATAGCTATGAAATATATTAAAAACTAGCTTGACCCGTGCACGACGCGTGCCAAGATTTTGTGAATTCAAAGATATGGAGCGTTTTTATTAATATAAAAAACATTTTTATTTGTTATATGAGGGGCCCGTGCTAAGCTGTTGAAGTTTTTTATTGGTTTAATAAATGTAGTAACCAAATAATAATTCTCCGCCGTAACAGCTTTTCTCAAAGACAATTTTTTCTCAGACTGCGCTTCCCCTTAGAATTCTTCCCCGTGGAACATTTCGCCGTAAAATTCTTCCCAGTAGAAATATTCCCCGAAAATTCTTCCCCGTACAACGCTTTTCCGTAGAATTTTTCCCGTAGAATTCATCCCGGTAGAATTGTTCCCTGTAGAATTTTTCTCCGTAAGGTTTTTCACAGTAGATGTTTTAATGTAGTGAGTTTTAGTGTGGTGTGTTTCGGTGTGGTGAGTGTGGGTTTGGTGAGTTTTAGTGTGGTGAATATTTGTGTAGTGAGTTTTAGTGTGGTGAATTTTAGTGTGGTAAGTTTCAGTGTGGTGGTTTTTATTGTGGTGAGTTTTATTGGCGTGAGTTTTAGTGTGGTGAATTTTTGTATGGTGAATTTAATTGTGGTGAGTTTTAATGAGGTGAGTTTTAGTGTAATGAATTTTAGTGTGGTGAATTTTAGTGTCGTGAGTTTTTGTGTGGTGAGTTTTTGTATGGTGAGTTTTAGCGTGGTGAGTTTTAATGTGGGGAATTTTGGTATGGTGAGTTTAAAGAATTTTGGGTGCTTGTTAACTTGGTGTGAAATATCTTGATATCACTATAATAACTGTTGACATACACGTAATGTAAAATGTATCTTCTATGGGAGGTGCCACGCCCAATGATCCAATCACTCCCACATTCGGCGAAACCGTTTAGAATAGTTAAAAATATCGCTGATCAAAATTTAATGAAATTTGCTATCCCAATTACTGATATAATGTGTTTTTAATTTGTGGGTTATATAGGAGGTGCCACGCTCACTCCACCAATCTTACCGATATATAGCATATACTCTGCCCAGGCCCAACATACATATTGTGCCAAAATTTTATTCAATTCGGTTCAGCAGTTTTGACGTCTATTCGAAATTTAAAAATATATATATACAACAAAAACAACAATGTTCGAGAATTTTCGAAAAAATTTTGTTAAAAAAAAATTTTGGACGACAATAAGAACGCAATGGTTGAAATCGACATTTTACAAAAAAAAATATTCAACAAAAACAACAATGTTCAAAAAATTTCAAAAAAAAAAAATGTTAAAAAAATATTTTTGTTCGACAAAAACAATGCAATGGTCAAAATCACCATTTTCCAAAAAAAACAAAAAAACGACAAAAAACAATGTCGAAAAAAAATTGTTTTTGCTTTTGTTTTTCTTTCATTTTTTGTTTTTTCCTTTATTTTGGATATTTGTTTTATGTTATTGCTTTTGTGTTTTTGCTTTTAATTTTTATTTTGTATTTGAGTTTTTTGTTTCATGTTCGTAGCTGGTGAAATTGCCGAGTTATATCGTATGGAAAGTTTATGTTGTATGGGAGGTGCCACGCCCCTCTGGCCAATCCCGCCCATATATAGCCTATCATTCCTTCCAGATCATACCGCATCTGTGGTATGGATTCAAGAAAATCGGATCAGCCGTTTAGACGGAGAAGTGGAACAAACAAACAAATAAACAAACAAAAGGACAAACCAACAAACCAACAAAGAGATTTATTATATTAATAGGATGATGGATTGCTCTGCAATTTCGGCATTGGTTGCTTCAATTCTTGTTTTTAAATTAAGTCTACTCAACACTGTTTAAATTTCGTGGTAAAAATCTACACAATTTCATTTAAAAGTTATATTTTTGAGCTTATCAAACAACTCTTCTAAACTTGATCGGTCACAAAATGATTCATTAAAATTAATTTCATACTTATCCATGATACGACATGATTATTTATCTCAAAAATGTCTACCTTTTAACTTTGATTTTATTACATCTGAAAAAATATCTTGACCTAACGCATCGTAGCGTACTAAAACTGGTGGGATTTTATGAACCAAATCTTCAAAATTTTGGAGATCTCTGAAGTCTCCTAAGAACTCTGGTAATTTTTCAAGGTATTTTAAAGGATCGATATTAAGGCAGGTATGTCAAACACGCGGCCCGAGAAGACTTTTTAAATAATATAAGAAAAATATATTTTTAAGAATTGAAAAATTTTTCAAATATTTTATTTTCAGGCGTTAAAATGATTATTATATTAAATAACGGAGGCATAATCAAGATTACTATTTATTCTTGGTTAAGAACTTATTAATTTATTTAAAAAAATCAATATTTTTATATCTTTCAAAATTTAATAATGAGAAATTGAGACTCGAAGACTCGAGTCTTAATTTATTTTCATAATTTTCATTTTAAATATTATACATGGCGTTGAACAAATGGCATAACAATAATGTTTATATTTTTTTCATCAAGTAATATTGTTTTTTATTCATACAATTTTAAATTTAATGTAAAATTTTTGGCTATATTTCACCGGTATTTATAAAAAATATATAGTAGCGCATAGTTTTGTACGTCTAATAACGAAATGATAACAACATTATTGTTTTTGGTTCGATTATTAAAAATAAAAGGAGGTACAAATAATCAAAACTTAAAAATTTTAAAAACTAGACCCTATTTAACAAAACCATTTTGGGAATTAGCTCCAGTATCAAATAAAGGCGCAATCAAAATAAAACAAGAATCAAAAATTTGTAGACAAGAGTCTTGCATTGTAAAAATTGGAATTGTATTCATTTTAACATTTTTTTAGTAAGTAAAACTTTTTGTTTAGAGACATTCCACACCAAATCTATCAGAGTTCCAGACTCACCTTCTCCAGAGATACAGTGGTCCAAAGTTTCAAAAAATTAATCAATAATCACTTTTTGTGGTTGTAGAAAAAACTCTTGACCGTAGAATGCTGCAAACCTCATTTTAAGGATAATAAAATAAAATTTGTTATAACTCCTAAATCCGTACATCTCTAATCAATGGATTGTCCTTGCAATTTAAATTAGTTGTGCATAAAAAGGAACCCTTTCCAAATTTATATAAATTTCAAATTTATATAAATATCAAATTTATATACTATATTTAAAAAAAAAACTTTTTCAATATGTTTGGTAAGAATTCTGCCATGTGATTTATGCCTCGAAGTTTTCTCGAACTAACTTGGATAACAAAAATTCGATCTCGTTGCTAATTTTTAAAATTTCGTAATTTTAGTAGAGTAAAATTTTATGTTAGGATATTTAAACATTTTCCACATCGTAATGTTTTTGAAATATATCTCTATATATTTATTTGAACTATTTGATGCAATATTAATCCAGAATCGTTTTTATTATCGTTTCGAAAAAAAAAAAAAACGGCGATATGTCGCTTTGAACTATTTTTGTAGTTTTAGTAAGATTTGGCCTTCGATATTGGTACAAGGGCTAATTAGATATCGTACGATTTTGCGGATATAGAAAGTTGCAACAATTTTGGATGATTGTTAGATCTGTTTTACAAAATTGTCTCCAGTGTTTGAAATATACTCCATTGACAAAATTTTTGGCAGGATCAAAGAAATTCGAAAATGTTTTCGATATATTTCAAACAGTCAAAAATCAAATTTTTTGCAAAATTTTCGGCTGCGGCGCTTTTAACGAAGATCAATGGAAAATATTATCATCTTAACATTAGATTTTACAACAGAAGAACCAAATGTAAAAAACTAGTGAATTTTATTTGTATTACACACAATTGCGGTCCGCTTCATCTATTGAGTTGCCAATGCGGCCCGTGATGTCAAATGAGTTTGACATGCCTGATCTAGGGAATCTTTTGCTGGATCGTCGTGTTATTTGATTTCTTCTGGATTTTAGAACTCTTTTTTTTCGTTTTGGTGGATTGGTAGGCCTGTACGTGGTTACTTATTTTCACTGTTTACGATTTCTGGTGTATTAAACATTTTGTCGCGTATGTTATTGAAAAAGTAAATGTTTCAAGTATAACAGTAGAAACGTTTTATTTATTAATAATATTTTACAACGAATGAATTAAATAAAAATAAATTTTGATTAACACAATTTACAAAAACTATTAAATTATAAATATCTAAATTGTACAGTGTTTTATGTAGTGTTTTATAACAAGTGTTTTTGATTTAATTTAATACCCTTTCTTAATCAATACAATTGCAATAAACTTCTAAATTTTGTAATTTTATTTAATGCCAATGGCTTTGTAAATAAATCAGCTTGCATATCTTAAGTTGGACAGTATTTTAAAATAATTATATTTTTATTTTTAAGATCTTTTATAAAATGGAATTTGGTATCTACGTGCTTAGTCCTTTTACTAAAATTTTCATTGTCCACTAATTTTACACAGCTTTGATTGTCTTCGTAAATGACTCTAGCTTCTTCCACTCTTATACCAAAATCTTTCTGTAGTTGTCGCAATCATACAGCTTCTTGAACAGCTTCTGCCAATGCAATGTATTCCGCTTCAGTAGACGATAGTGATACACTCTGCTGTTTACGACAACACCAACTGATACATGCGCCATTAAATTTAAAAACATAGCCGCTGTTGGATTTTCTATCCTCCTTATTTTGCGCCCAATCAGCATCGGCGAATCCAATTAATCCCTGATATGTCTTATTTCCGAGTTTAAGTTTAAGATGCTTGGTGCCTTTTAAATATTTAACTAAGCGTTTTAATTCAACCCAATCAGTACTTGAGGGTTCACTGATACGTTGGCTTACAATCGATACCGCAGCAGCAATGTCTGGTCTACTATTAACAGTCAAATATAGCAATGATCCAATTAACTGTCGATATTTGGTGTTGTCACTAAATGCGACACAATCTGTGCGGTCTATATTAATGTAGCCAACGTCCATTGGTATCTTCGAAATCTTAGAATCGTTTAACCCTGCCTCATGAATAATTTTATTAATATAATTTTCTTTTGAAATCGAAAAATATCCATCATCTTCCTTCTCAATTTTGATGCCGAGATAAAAACTAGCTTCGCCAAGTTTTGTTATATCAAAATTGTGTCCAAGAATATTTTCTACAATTTCGAATTGCGTATTTAATTTTGTAGCTTCTAAAATATCATCTACATATACGAGTATGTATACAAAATCCTCTCCTACCTTCATTTTTAAAAGACATGGATCCGCTTCGCCTTGCTCAAATCCAGCATTTTTCAAGACTTCAAATAATTTCATATTCCAGCATCGTGCTGCTTGCTTAAGGCCATATAAACTTTTATGAAGTTTGCAAACAAAAACTTTTCCACTTTCTGAAGGTATCTCATATCCTGCTGGTTGGCGTATATAAATTTCTTGATCCAGATCTCCATTCAAAAATGCCGTCTTGATATCGTAATGTTTGACATTGTATTTCAGCGAACCTGCAATTGCTAAAAACATCCGAAGAGTTGTATGTCGCACGACTGGTGCGAAAACCTCATCGTAATCAATGCCGAATTTCTGATTGTAACCTTGTGCTACGAGCCGTGCCTTGTATTTTGTAATTTCTCCATCAGAATCTTTTTTAATCTTGTAAATCCATTTACATCCTATGGCTTTTCTTCCCTCAGGAAGTACCTCAATCGTCCATGTTTTGTTGTGAATTAATGACTCCATCTCCTCTTCCATAGCTCTCATCCATTTATATTTGTCACTGCACATAGTAGCATCTTTGTATGTTTTGGGCTCTAAAACATTTGAAACTATTTGTGCATATCGTATTGTAGGAACGCCTTTGTGTATGCGCGATGATTTTCGAACGACGATGCCTGGATTTGAGATGACTTCAGTAGTTTCAGAGGATACTTCGACTATGTCACTGTCAAGAGAATTTGGAGTTTCTGTTTCTGTGCTGGTATGAACAATATCTTCTTCATCGGCTGAATAGAAGTCCTCATCTACCTGATGGCGAATAGTATATTCATCTTCTGGTACAGTTTGACGTTGAACAATACATTCATCTGCAACTGCTGGTGGCTGCTCCATGTTCACAATAATCGCACCCGTTGACTGTTTGTTTTCATCAATAAGTTTCGCAGAACCTGCAATTATATCGTAGTCTCTGCTTATTATTATTTTTAATGTGCTTTTGTTTAGAAAACGAAATGCCTTTGAAGATTCGGAATATCCAACAAATGTTAAAACCAGCGTTTTAAAATCCAACTTTTTTCGATTTTGTTGTGGAATTAACACATGAGCTTCCGCGCCAAAAATTTCAAATTTCATTATATCTACCTTCTTTTCTTCCCATACCTCGTAGGGAATCTTGTTAATAGACCTCGTCGGCAAACGATTTTGTATATAGTTCGCGGTAAGAACAGCCTCGCCCCATAGCTTGTCAGGAAGACTTGCATCTGCTAGCATGCAACGATCCATTTCCACCAAATATTGATTTCGCCGCTCAGCAACACCATTTTGTTGAGGTGTGTTCCCAGCGTTCCCAGCTAAATACTCGCCACCACGGTCTGATCTTAATATTTTGGGTACTTTGTTAAATTTAACTTTTACGTAATTAATATAATCTTTTAGTTTGCAATATACGTCATTTTTGTTTTTAAGTAGATACGTGACGCAAAATCGACTAAAATCTTCTATAAAAGTTACGAAATATCTAAAGCCACTTGGAGTATCGACATTCATTTGCGCAACATCTTTATGAACCAAATCTAACAAACTTGTTGACTGCTCATCTGATAACTTAGGAAGTGGCTTTCTTGACATCTTGCCTGCTAAACAAACCTCGCATTGCACATTGACATCACAACGTTGTACTTTTACTTCAGCATCTTTCAGTATCTTGCTAACAATATTGATATCCCGATGACCCATTCGACGATGCCATTCATGAATGCATCCACGATGATCATTGTTCTGCATCATAACTTGAACGACTTGTGATTGAACTCGAACTTTGTATAGACCATTTACCAAATCAGCTGCAGCAGCTATTTTACCATCCTTTAAAATCTTGCATACCAATTTCTCAAACAACACCATATATCCATTCTCCGTCTACTTTTTCACTGAAAGTAAATTACTTTCAATCGATGGAACATAAAGAACTTCTTTTACTAGAATTTGCTCTACATGACCAGCATTATGAATTATTTTAATATGCCCCGATCCTATTCCATGAGCATTGATCTGATAGCCATTTGCTACGTTTACTACATCAGTATAATTTTCATCAAATTTGTTAAAAAATTGTTTTGATTGGAAATATGACATGTGGCTCCGGAATCAATATACCAGTCACTTCTTTTTATCTTACCTAGCCAGAAACACTGCTCGGACGAATCATTTGAGTCGCTAATTCCGTTGCTTCTCTTTCTAACAAATTCTTTAAAATGCTTACAGTCTTTCTTAATGTGACCAGGTTTATCACAGAAGTAACAATTCAGCACGCCGTTGTGTGATCGTTGTTCATTGCTGTGTGTCTTTTGGTACATTTTCAGCACTGCTGTATCTGAAATTTCGGAGTCTCGTCTGTGAACTTTTCTTTTCGCTTCTTCTATTAATTTCCCTTTCACATATATTAAACTTAATTGTTTGTCATCTCTAGCTTCTAAAGCTACAATTAAAGGGTCGTATGTATCAGGTAATCTTCGTAAAAGCATAGCCACGGTCCAGGAATCACTCAGTGGGTCTCCCATAATAGCAAGTTGCTCGATATACTTCATCATTTCGTTTATGTGTGTCTCAATTTTTCCATCATCATTGAGCTGTATTTTGCAGATTGTTTTCATTATAAACACGCGCGTACTCAGTGATGGTTTCTCATAATGCGATTTTAAATTAGTCCAATACGCCTTCGCCGTTTCCGCATCCTTGATGTGCATGAGTTGATCATCTTCAACCATTAGACCAATGCACGCTCTTACCGTCTCGCTTCATCCAATTCACATCTGGATTATTCGGTTTTTCGTCGTGCACTACATAAATCATCCTTTATTAGGATAAGTTCCATCTTCAATTTCCAAATTGAATAGTTTTCGCCATTCAGCTTGCTGACGACCGATTTGAATTCTTCCCTTAAAAACATTTTGGTTAATGCCCATAACCTATTGAAAAAACTAAATGTTTCAAGTATAACAGTAGAAACGTTTTATTTATTAATAATATTTTACAACGAATGAATTAAATAAAAATAAATTTGGATTAACACAATTTACAAAAACTATTAAATTATAAATATCTAAATTATACAGTGTTTTATGTTGTGTTTTATAACAAGTGTTTTTGATTAAATTTCAATATATGTTCGTTCTTTAATTTTTTTTTTCTTAAAATTGCCACATTAAATATTATTAAATAGAGTCTTGTGGACAATCCTACCGACTGCGTCAGTAAACTTTCTCGAAAACGACAAAGCCTTTTTAAAAAGTAAAACGAACTTGCGTTATAGTTGTTAGCCTATTGGCTTTATTCACTGAACTGAGCTCTTAAACTAAACTTAAAATATATATATACTCAAATGGACGATGTCCATTTGTTTATTATATGACAACGCCGTGGGAGCGCTGCAAGTACAACTTGTTGTGTATCATAATCGTAGAGTCCACAGCTTACATATGATCCACTGTTGTGTATCATAATCGTGGAACTTACAGCGTGCTTATGATCCACAATATAACATAACCAGAATATTTTTCTTTATGGCATACTTTTAGGGTTAAGCATTATGCATGCACGATTAACATAGCACAGGTATACACGCCCACGTTAAATAGGTCACTCAGATCACACAAATAAATGCTGACTTAGTTATTATAGAATGATGAAAGTACTCAATTTATTGTGAAATTATAAGAATACGAGGTGTTATGTAGAAGTTAAGTATAGACTAAGAATCAATTGTTTCCGATAAGCTAATAAGCTACTAATAAATGTTAAGTATAAGTGTAACCAACTTTTAAAGCGAAATAAAGTGTCTTAAAGTAAAAAAGACCCGGTTGTTTTAAATAATAAAAAGAAAGTAAAAAGGACTCAGTATGTATATAAAGGATCAAGGAAGTTAAAGTCCTAGTAGAAGGACGTTAACATACAACAAACTATTAAATATATTTGTTTATATTGAGACTCTGTGTGGTCTCAATATAAACATCCTTAATATGCA
Organism: Dryomyza anilis; assembly: GCA_951804985.1. NCBI lineage: Eukaryota > Metazoa > Arthropoda > Insecta > Diptera > Dryomyzidae > Dryomyza > Dryomyza anilis. The sequence continues at coordinate 49,174,648 of OX638130.1, forward strand.
CAAATACAATTAATGATTTGGCATCATTAATTGCAAAAGAATTGCTTACTGTCCTCTTCTTGACAATTGTCCAAGTCGGTTTGGTCATAAGTCTTGTATATAACTCATAATCCCCATTTCAAAGTGGTCATAAGCCCCAGAAAAAGGTGACATTAACCCCATAATAATAGAGTTTCTGTTTTATCGAAATATGTGTTTAATAAATTCATCGAAGTATGTGCTAACGATCAACGTATGGCGTTTGGAATGAGCGACAGTAATAGTTATGAAATGTTTTCTATAACGACTGTGATAAAAAATAATACTCGATGTAAGCTCTGTTTTATCCCCGAGGCCTACTTTAATATCAACGTTCATCCGAACGATCGTTACTATTTTATGGATGCAATATTTTCGATTGTTCTACCCGCTTATAATAATTAAGAAAAAAATTCAAATTTACTGGAAAGCAAAAGCGCCGCAGGAGAAAAATAAAAACCAAATCGCACAATTTTATATGTTGTAATGATGATAAATTTTTCCATTGTTCTTCGTTCAATGGGCAATAATTTCAACAAAATATAGACAACATTCGTTCAAATTTATCATTTGGTTCTTACGTTGCACAGTGTGCCCAAACGCTCTTAAATCGGGTGAAATACAGTATTGTCGGAACCACTCAACTGATTTTAAAAATTTAAAAAGTGTTGTACAGAGAGAACTTAAGTTTTGAAATTGGCGTTTGTATCTTTAATAGTTATGGAGATAAAAATCAGTAAAGTTAAAAATTTGTTCATGAACAATTTTTCAAAAATTGTAAAAAATCGAAAGTTATCCGATTTTTAAAATTTGTTTATGAAAAGCTTACATTGAGATCTAAAAAAAACATTGCTAACATGAGAAAATATCTTGTTTAGTTTTAAAGATATAGACTTGAACAGGTTTTTTTTTTAATTTTTGAAGACTTTACTTTACATATTTTTACATAGAGTGTACATTTTATCATGAAATCAAAATATGTGTAAGGGACTTTTGGGGCATTCCATTGTGACGGGCGTTACATTCGTATGAAAAACCTTCTCATTTGATAAATAAAAAAGGACAGATATATTTTTAAAATGCAGATGATAGATCTTATGGTCCTCTATGCATGTATAAAAAACTTTTGCAATAGATCCTATATCTTTCTACAAATTTGAAGTTAAATGCTGTGACTGGCGTTACACGTACTTTTTCAAAAAACAGAGTTTACTCCACAAAGTATTAAATTTTAGCTAAAATAATCGGACTATGGAGATGAAATATATCTCAAATACTTCATTAATAATTGGAGTTCTTTACTCTATAACAAAATTCTTCAATGGTTACTTTGAACACTTACTTATAAAGTATCAAAACTTGTGACGGGTGTTACACATTTTGTGACGGGCGTTACCTGTACGAATTCTATACAAATATACATGAAAATTCAAATTATGAATTACAATTTTTTGATGAAAAAGAGCAAATTTTAGTGGTATGAATGGTAAACCGTTATTTTAAGGCACACCGTCCACATATAATTTATGTTGAAAACTAAACATTTCGTTTTGAAAAAAATATGTATAATATTACCATTCTTTTAAATAACTACTCTGTCTGGATCATTTGTATTCCGTTTCCTTTGCAAGCTTACATAAATATTTTTCGCATTTCGAAAATAATGATTTTTTGGGATTTTTTATGAATTTTTGTAAGGTTTGGAATTTCCCTTATTTATCTTTGCTTATTGAATATTTTGTAATATTTACTACTTTTTCTATAGTTAAATAATAATATAATTGATTATTGATGCATATATTAACAAATATATAATTTTCCAGTTTTTTTTTTTGTTTTGCGACGATTGTTAATTGTGACGGGCGTTACAATATTTTGGATGGATATAGCAACCACCTGGAATATCTATGAGACCAAAGACTATAGTAAATGGAAAGATACGATACAAATCTTTACTTTTACAAAGTTTCCCAGTTGTAGGTTTGCAAAATAGTTCGCAAAATAACTTTTACTATTTTTTTTGTGACGGGCGTTACAACTCAAAAAAGTAAAACTGTTTGGTTAATTGTCAGTACTTTGAACCACTTATACCCAATGCAATGTGTGGCATACTTTCGCAAACAAATTGCCTTTCAAATTGTACTATTCAATTTTCTTTCGGATTTAAAACAACGAAACTACAGTGTTTCTTACAATGCCTCAATTTTCTACTATAATAAATTTGAAAAAAATTTTTGACTTTAATTGAGAAAAAAACACATTTGCACGAATATTGGTAAATTCTGATCACAGAATATGAAATTATAAGTATTTATTATCCTTAAAATCATTAAACGGAATCAAAAGGTTTAACTTTAATATATCACACCTTGATAACGTTTTCTGTGGAATGCCCCAAATTCTATTTCAAAAATAAAAAATTAGAATTGAAGCAAAGTAATTCACTTCAAAAAAAATATAAATAAATTTGAAATTTTATTTCAATTCAAATTTGTTTTGAAATAAATTGAACAAAGTATTTCAAATTAAAAAAAACTGAATTATAAATACTCAATTCAACGTATTGCTTAGAAATACTCAATGCTATCAAAAAATTTAGGAATTCAATTGAATTAATTTGAGTTTTAGGAAAGCGTCCTGCAGTAAAAGTTCAAGTGGTGATAATTTCCATGTGAAATTCGCACTCCGATGCATCATTGGACGTTTTGGGTTGAATTTGTTCCAATGTACACATCCTGATGCGTCATTGGAAGTTTTTGGGTGCATCTGTTCAAATGGACAAAGATTACATTCAAGTACGTCGTTGGAATTTTATGTGCGTCTGTTCCAATGGGCATAGATTCACAGCCAAATGCGTCATTAGAACTTCTTTGGATGAATCTTTTCCAGTGGGACTACAGAAGCACCCAAGTGCGTAATTGGAACTTTTTTGGATAAATCTGTTCCAGTGGCATTACAGAAGCACCTAAGTGAGTAATTGAAACTTTTTTGGATGAATCTGTTCCAGTGGCATTACAGAAGCACCCAAGTGCGTCATTAAAACTTTGTTGGACAAATTTGTTCCATTGGGATTTTGGCAGAACTTAACTGCGTCATTGGACATTTTTTTTTTGACAAATTGGACGCAGTTGGGTTCTGGCCAAATCTCAATGGAACCAATTTGTCTAAAAAAATGATCAATTACGCAGTTGGGTTCTGGCCAAATCCCAAAGGAACCAATTTGTCAAAAAAAAAACGCCTAATGAAGCAGTTAGGTTTTGACCAAATCTTAATGGAACCAATTTGTCCAAAAAACTGTCCAATGACGCAAGCGGGTTCTGGCGAAATCCCAATGGAACCAATTTGTCTAAAATAATGTCCAATGACGCAGTTAGGTTCTGGCCAAATCCCAAAGGAACCAATTGTTCAAAAAAAAAGTGCAATGACGCAGTGGGTTTTGGCCAAATGACTTAGATATAGTCCCACATGAAGGGATTCCCCAAAAAAAGAATCTGTGTCTAATTGATACAGATTCAACCAAAAACGTCGAATAACCCCCATAAATACGAATCTATGCCCCTTAAAACAGATCCAATGTTTACTTTAGCTGACACTAGGCAAGTTTTTAGAAGTTTAGTTTTAAAATGAAAACAAAATCGACAATTAAAATAAATCTCATACAAAATTCTATAGAAATGAAAAATTAATATCAAGGTATGCTTTGAGATAACTTAAAAATGTTCCCAAAAATGTTTATAATCAAAAAAAAATCTGAAAAATAATTTTATTTTTTTCTTTGAACATAAATTTTGAATTCGAATCAAAACAAAATATTCAAAAATTTGTCAAAAAATCTTGCCTAGTGTCAGAGTGATCGTACCTGTATATTCTTCCCCGTACAACGCTTTTCCGTAGAATTTTTCCCGTAGAATTCATCCCGGTAGAATTGTTCCCTGTAGAATTATTTCCGTAGAATTTTTCTCCGTAAGGTTTTTCACAGTAGATGTTTTAATGTAGTGAGTTTTAGTGTGGTGTGTTTCGGTGTGGTGAGTGTGGGTTTGGTGAGTTTTAGTGTGGTGAATATTTGTGTAGTGAGTTTTAGTGTGGTGAATTTTAGTGTGGTAAGTTTCAGTGTGGTGGTTTTTATTGTGGTGAGTTTTATTGGCGTGAGTTTTAGTGTGGTGAATTTTTGTATGGTGAATTTAATTGTGGTGAGTTTTAATGAGGTGAGTTTTAGTGTAATGAATTTTAGTGTGGTGAATTTTAGTGTCGTGAGTTTTTGTGTGGTGAGTTTTTGTATGGTGAGTTTTAGCGTGGTGAGTTTTAATGTGGGGAATTTTGGTATGGTGAGTTTAAAGAATTTTGGGTGCTTGTTAACTTGGTGTGAAATATCTTGATATCACTATAATAACTGTTGACATACACGTAATGTAAAATGTATCTTCTATGGGAGGTGCCACGCCCAATGATCCAATCACTCCCACATTCGGCGAAACCGTTTAGAATAGTTAAAAATATCGCTGATCAAAATTTAATGAAATTTGCTATCCCAATTACTGATATAATGTGTTTTTAATTTGTGGGTTATATAGGAGGTGCCACGCTCACTCCACCAATCTTACCGATATATAGCATATACTCTGCCCAGGCCCAACATACATATTGTGCCAAAATTTTATTCAATTCGGTTCAGCAGTTTTGACGTCTATTCGAAATTTAAAAATATATATATACAACAAAAACAACAATGTTCGAGAATTTTCGAAAAAATTTTGTTAAAAATAAATTTTGGACGACAATAAGAACGCAATGGTTGAAATCGACATTTTACAAAAAAAAATATTCAACAAAAACAACAATGTTCAAAAAATTTCAAAAAAAAAAAATGTTAAAAAAATATTTTTGTTCGACAAAAACAATGCAATGGTCAAAATCACCATTTTCCAAAAAAAACAAAAAAACGACAAAAAACAATGTCGAAAAAAAATTGTTTTTGCTTTTGTTTTTCTTTCATTTTTTGTTTTTTCCTTTATTTTGGATATTTGTTTTATGTTATTGCTTTTGTGTTTTTGCTTTTAATTTTTATTTTGTATTTGAGTTTTTTGTTTCATGTTCGTAGCTGGTGAAATTGCCGAGTTATATCGTATGGAAAGTTTATGTTGTATGGGAGGTGCCACGCCCCTCTGGCCAATCCCGCCCATATATAGCCTATCATTCCTTCCAGATCATACCGCATCTGTGGTATGGATTCAAGAAAATCGGATCAGCCGTTTAGACGGAGAAGTGGAACAAACAAACAAATAAACAAACAAAAGGACAAACCAACAAACCAACAAAGAGATTTATTATATTAATAGGATGATGGATTGCTCTGCAATTTCGGCATTGGTTGCTTCAATTCTTGTTTTTAAATTAAGTCTACTCAACACTGTTTAAATTTCGTGGTAAAAATCTACACAATTTCATTTAAAAGTTATATTTTTGAGCTTATCAAACAACTCTTCTAAACTTGATCGGTCACAAAATGATTCATTAAAATTAATTTCATACTTATCCATGATACGACATGATTATTTATCTCAAAAATGTCTACCTTTTAACTTTGATTTTATTACATCTGAAAAAATATCTTGACCTAACGCATCGTAGCGTACTAAAACTGGTGGGATTTTATGAACCAAATCTTCAAAATTTTGGAGATCTCTGAAGTCTCCTAAGAACTCTGGTAATTTTTCAAGGTATTTTAAAGGATCGATATTAAGGCAGGTATGTCAAACACGCGGCCCGAGAAGACTTTTTAAATAATATAAGAAAAATATATTTTTAAGAATTGAAAAATTTTTCAAATATTTTATTTTCAGGCGTTAAAATGATTATTATATTAAATAACGGAGGCATAATCAAGATTACTATTTATTCTTGGTTAAGAACTTATTAATTTATTTAAAAAAATCAATATTTTTATATCTTTCAAAATTTAATAATGAGAAATTGAGACTCGAAGACTCGAGTCTTAATTTATTTTCATAATTTTCATTTTAAATATTATACATGGCGTTGAACAAATGGCATAACAATAATGTTTATATTTTTTTCATCAAGTAATATTGTTTTTTATTCATACAATTTTAAATTTAATGTAAAATTTTTGGCTATATTTCACCGGTATTTATAAAAAATATATAGTAGCGCATAGTTTTGTACGTCTAACAACGAAATGATAACAACATTATTGTTTTTGGTTCGATTATTAAAAATAAAAGGAGGTACAAATAATCAAAACTTAAAAATTTTAAAAACTAGACCCTATTTAACAAAACCATTTTGGGAATTAGCTCCAGTATCAAATAAAGGCGCAATCAAAATAAAACAAGAATCAAAAATTTGTAGATAAGAGTCTTGCATTGTAAAAATTGGAATTGTATTCATTTTAACATTTTTTTAGTAAGTAAAACTTTTTGTTTAGAGACATTCCACACCAAATCTATCAGAGTTCCAGACTCACCTTCTCCAGAGATACAGTGGTCCAAAGTTTCAAAAAATTAATCAATAATCACTTTTTGTGGTTGTAGAAAAAACTCTTGACCGTAGAATGCTGCAAACCTCATTTTAAGGATAATAAAATAAAATTTGTTATAACTCCTAAATCCGTACATCTCTAATCAATGGATTGTCCTTGCAATTTAAATTAGTTGTGCATAAAAAGGAACCCTTTCCAAATTTATATAAATTTCAAATTTATATAAATATCAAATTTATATACTATATTTAAAAAAAAAACTTTTTCAATATGTTTGGTAAGAATTCTGCCATGTGATTTATGCCTCGAAGTTTTCTCGAACTAACTTGGATAACAAAAATTCGATCTCGTTGCTAATTTTTAAAATTTCGTAATTTTAGTAGAGTAAAATTTTATGTTAGGATATTTAAACATTTTCCACATCGTAATGTTTTTGAAATATATCTCTATATATTTATTTGAACTATTTGATGCAATATTAATCCAGAATCGTTTTTATTATCGTTTCGAAAAAAAAAAAAAAACGGCGATATGTCGCTTTGAACTATTTTTGTAGTTTTAGTAAGATTTGGCCTTCGATATTGGTACAAGGGCTAATTAGATATCGTACGATTTTGCGGATATAGAAAGTTGCAACAATTTTGGATGATTGTTAGATCTGTTTTACAAAATTGTCTCCAGTGTTTGAAATATACTCCATTGACAAAATTTTTGGCAGGATCAAAGAAATTCGAAAATGTTTTCGATATATTTCAAACAGTCAAAAATCAAATTTTTTGCAAAATTTTCGGCTGCGGCGCTTTTAACGAAGATCAATGGAAAATATTATCATCTTAACATTAGATTTTACAACAGAAGAACCAAATGTAAAAAACTAGTGAATTTTATTTGTATTACACACAATTGCGGTCCGCTTCATCTATTGAGTTGCCAATGCGGCCCGTGATGTCAAATGAGTTTGACATGCCTGATCTAGGGAATCTTTTGCTGGATCGTCGTGTTATTTGATTTCTTCTGGATTTTAGAACTCTTTTTTTTCGTTTTGGTGGATTGGTAGGCCTGTACGTGGTTACTTATTTTCACTGTTTACGATTTCTGGTGTATTAAACATTTTGTCGCGTATGTTATTGAAAAAGTAAATGTTTCAAGTATAACAGTAGAAACGTTTTATTTATTAATAATATTTTACAACGAATGAATTAAATAAAAATAAATTTTGATTAACACAATTTACAAAAACTATTAAATTATAAATATCTAAATTGTACAGTGTTTTATGTAGTGTTTTATAACAAGTGTTTTTGATTTAATTTAATACCCTTTCTTAATCAATACAATTGCAATAAACTTCTAAATTTTGTAATTTTATTTAATGCCAATGGCTTTGTAAATAAATCAGCTTGCATATCTTAAGTTGGACAGTATTTTAAAATAATTATATTTTTATTTTTAAGATCTTTTATAAAATGGAATTTGGTATCTACGTGCTTAGTCCTTTTACTAAAATTTTCATTGTCCACTAATTTTACACAGCTTTGATTGTCTTCGTAAATGACTCTAGCTTCTTCCACTCTTATACCAAAATCTTTCTGTAGTTGTCGCAATCATACAGCTTCTTGAACAGCTTCTGCCAATGCAATGTATTCCGCTTCAGTAGACGATAGTGATACACTCTGCTGTTTACGACAACACCAACTGATACATGCGCCATTAAATTTAAAAACATAGCCGCTGTTGGATTTTCTATCCTCCTTATTTTGCGCCCAATCAGCATCGGCGAATCCAATTAATCCCTGATATGTCTTATTTCCGAGTTTAAGTTTAAGATGCTTGGTGCCTTTTAAATATTTAACTAAGCGTTTTAATTCAACCCAATCAGTACTTGAGGGTTCACTGATACGTTGGCTTACAATCGATACCGCAGCAGCAATGTCTGGTCTACTATTAACAGTCAAATATAGCAATGATCCAATTAACTGTCGATATTTGGTGTTGTCACTAAATGCGACACAATCTGTGCGGTCTATATTAATGTAGCCAACGTCCATTGGTATCTTCGAAATCTTAGAATCGTTTAACCCTGCCTCATGAATAATTTTATTAATATAATTTTCTTTTGAAATCGAAAAATATCCATCATCTTCCTTCTCAATTTTGATGCCGAGATAAAAACTAGCTTCGCCAAGTTTTGTTATATCAAAATTGTGTCCAAGAATATTTTCTACAATTTCGAATTGCGTATTTAATTTTGTAGCTTCTAAAATATCATCTACATATACGAGTATGTATACAAAATCCTCTCCTACCTTCATTTTTAAAAGACATGGATCCGCTTCGCCTTGCTCAAATCCAGCATTTTTCAAGACTTCAAATAATTTCATATTCCAGCATCGTGCTGCTTGCTTAAGGCCATATAAACTTTTATGAAGTTTGCAAACAAAAACTTTTCCACTTTCTGAAGGTATCACATATCCTGCTGGTTGGCGTATATAAATTTCTTGATCCAGATCTCCATTCAAAAATGCCGTCTTGATATCGTAATGTTTGACATTGTATTTCAGCGAACCTGCAATTGCTAAAAACATCCGAAGAGTTGTATGTCGCACGACTGGTGCGAAAACCTCATCGTAATCAATGCCGAATTTCTGATTGTAACCTTGTGCTACGAGCCGTGCCTTGTATTTTGTAATTTCTCCATCAGAATCTTTTTTAATCTTGTAAATCCATTTACATCCTATGGCTTTTCTTCCCTCAGGAAGTACCTCAATCGTCCATGTTTTGTTGTGAATTAATGACTCCATCTCCTCTTCCATAGCTCTCATCCATTTATATTTGTCACTGCACATAGTAGCATCTTTGTATGTTTTGGGCTCTAAAACATTTGAAACTATTTGTGCATATCGTATTGTAGGAACGCCTTTGTGTATGCGCGATGATTTTCGAACGACGATGCCTGGATTTGAGATGACTTCAGTAGTTTCAGAGGATACTTCGACTATGTCACTGTCAAGAGAATTTGGAGTTTCTGTTTCTGTGCTGGTATGAACAATATCTTCTTCATCGGCTGAATAGAAGTCCTCATCTACCTGATGGCGAATAGTATATTCATCTTCTGGTACAGTTTGACGTTGAACAATACATTCATCTGCAACTGCTGGTGGCTGCTCCATGTTCACAATAATCGCACCCGTTGACTGTTTGTTTTCATCAATAAGTTTCGCAGAACCTGCAATTATATCGTAGTCTCTGCTTATTATTATTTTTAATGTGCTTTTGTTTAGAAAACGAAATGCCTTTGAAGATTCGGAATATCCAACAAATGTTAAAACCAGCGTTTTAAAATCCAACTTTTTTCGATTTTGTTGTGGAATTAACACATGAGCTTCCGCGCCAAAAATTTCAAATTTCATTATATCTACCTTCTTTTCTTCCCATACCTCGTAGGGAATCTTGTTAATAGACCTCGTCGGCAAACGATTTTGTATATAGTTCGCGGTAAGAACAGCCTCGCCCCATAGCTTGTCAGGAAGACTTGCATCTGCTAGCATGCAACGATCCATTTCCACCAAATATTGATTTCGCCGCTCAGCAACACCATTTTGTTGAGGTGTGTTCCCAGCGTTCCCAGCTAAATACTCGCCACCACGGTCTGATCTTAATATTTTGGGTACTTTGTTAAATTTAACTTTTACGTAATTAATATAATCTTTTAGTTTGCAATATACGTCATTTTTGTTTTTAAGTAGATACGTGACGCAAAATCGACTAAAATCTTCTATAAAAGTTACGAAATATCTAAAGCCACTTGGAGTATCGACATTCATTTGCGCAACATCTTTATGAACCAAATCTAACAAACTTGTTGACTGCTCATCTGATAACTTAGGAAGTGGCTTTCTTGACATCTTGCCTGCTAAACAAACCTCGCATTGCACATTGACATCACAACGTTGTACTTTTACTTCAGCATCTTTCAGTATCTTGCTAACAATATTGATATCCCGATGACCCATTCGACGATGCCATTCATGAATGCATCCACGATGATCATTGTTCTGCATCATAACTTGAACGACTTGTGATTGAACTCGAACTTTGTATAGACCATTTACCAAATCAGCTGCAGCAGCTATTTTACCATCCTTTAAAATCTTGCATACCAATTTCTCAAACAACACCATATATCCATTCTCCGTCTACTTTTTCACTGAAAGTAAATTACTTTCAATCGATGGAACATAAAGAACTTCTTTTACTAGAATTTGCTCTACATGACCAGCATTATGAATTATTTTAATATGCCCCGATCCTATTCCATGAGCATTGATCTGATAGCCATTTGCTACGTTTACTACATCAGTATAATTTTCATCAAATTTGTTAAAAAATTGTTTTGATTGGAAATATGACATGTGGCTCCGGAATCAATATACCAGTCACTTCTTTTTATCTTACCTAGCCAGAAACACTGCTCGGACGAATCATTTGAGTCGCTAATTCCGTTGCTTCTCTTTCTAACAAATTCTTTAAAATGCTTACAGTCTTTCTTAATGTGACCAGGTTTATCACAGAAGTAACAATTCAGCACGCCGTTGTGTGATCGTTGTTCATTGCTGTGTGTCTTTTGGTACATTTTCAGCACTGCTGTATCTGAAATTTCGGAGTCTCGTCTGTGAACTTTTCTTTTCGCTTCTTCTATTAATTTCCCTTTCACATATATTAAACTTAATTGTTTGTCATCTCTAGCTTCTAAAGCTACAATTAAAGGGTCGTATGTATCAGGTAATCTTCGTAAAAGCATAGCCACGGTCCAGGAATCACTCAGTGGGTCTCCCATAATAGCAAGTTGCTCGATATACTTCATCATTTCGTTTATGTGTGTCTCAATTTTTCCATCATCATTGAGCTGTATTTTGCAGATTGTTTTCATTATAAACACGCGCGTACTCAGTGATGGTTTCTCATAATGCGATTTTAAATTAGTCCAATACGCCTTCGCCGTTTCCGCATCCTTGATGTGCATGAGTTGATCATCTTCAACCATTAGACCAATGCACGCTCTTACCGTCTCGCTTCATCCAATTCACATCTGGATTATTCGGTTTTTCGTCGTGCACTACATAAATCATCCTTTATTAGGATAAGTTCCATCTTCAATTTCCAAATTGAATAGTTTTCGCCATTCAGCTTGCTGACGACCGATTTGAATTCTTCCCTTAAAAACATTTTGGTTAATGCCCATAACCTATTGAAAAAACTAAATGTTTCAAGTATAACAGTAGAAACGTTTTATTTATTAATAATATTTTACAACGAATGAATTAAATAAAAATAAATTTGGATTAACACAATTTACAAAAACTATTAAATTATAAATATCTAAATTATACAGTGTTTTATGTTGTGTTTTATAACAAGTGTTTTTGATTAAATTTCAATATATGTTCGTTCTTTAATTTTTTTTTTCTTAAAATTGCCACATTAAATATTATTAAATAGAGTCTTGTGGACAATCCTACCGACTGCGTCAGTAAACTTTCTCGAAAACGACAAAGCCTTTTTAAAAAGTAAAACGAACTTGCGTTATAGTTGTTAGCCTATTGGCTTTATTCACTGAACTGAGCTCTTAAACTAAACTTAAAATATATATATACTCAAATGGACGATGTCCATTTGTTTATTATATGACAACGCCGTGGGAGCGCTGCAAGTACAACTTGTTGTGTATCATAATCGTAGAGTCCACAGCTTACATATGATCCACTGTTGTGTATCATAATCGTGGAACTTACAGCGTGCTTATGATCCACAATATAACATAACCAGAATATTTTTCTTTATGGCATACTTTTAGGGTTAAGCATTATGCATGCACGATTAACATAGCACAGGTATACACGCCCACGTTAAATAGGTCACTCAGATCACACAAATAAATGCTGACTTAGTTATTATAGAATGATGAAAGTACTCAATTTATTGTGAAATTATAAGAATACGAGGTGTTATGTAGAAGTTAAGTATAGACTAAGAATCAATTGTTTCCGATAAGCTAATAAGCTACTAATAAATGTTAAGTATAAGTGTAACCAACTTTTAAAGCGAAATAAAGTGTCTTAAAGTAAAAAAGACCCGGTTGTTTTAAATAATAAAAAGAAAGTAAAAAGGACTCAGTATGTATATAAAGGATCAAGGAAGTTAAAGTCCTAGTAGAAGGACGTTAACATACAACAAACTATTAAATATATTTGTTTATATTGAGACTCTGTGTGGTCTCAATATAAACATCCTTAATATGCACAAATACAATTAATGATTTGGCATCATTAATTGCAAAAGAATTGCTTACTGTCCTCTTCTTGACAATTGTCCAAGTCGGTTTGGTCATAAGTCTTGTATATAACTCATAATCCCCATTTCAAAGTGGTCATAAGCCCCAGAAAAAGGTGACATTAACCCCATAATAATAGAGTTTCTGTTTTATCGAAATATGTGTTTAATAAATTCATCGAAGTATGTGCTAACGATCAACGTATGGCGTTTGGAATGAGCGACAGTAATAGTTATGAAATGTTTTCTATAACGACTGTGATAAAAAATAATACTCGATGTAAGCTCTGTTTTATCCCCGAGGCCTACTTTAATATCAACGTTCATCCGAACGATCGTTACTATTTTATGGATGCAATATTTTCGATTGTTCTACCCGCTTATAATAATTAAGAAAAAAATTCAAATTTACTGGAAAGCAAAAGCGCCGCAGGAGAAAAATAAAAACCAAATCGCACAATTTTATATGTTGTAATGATGATAAATTTTTCCATTGTTCTTCGTTCAATGGGCAATAATTTCAACAAAATATAGACAACATTCGTTCAAATTTATCATTTGGTTCTTACGTTGCACAGTGTGCCCAAACGCTCTTAAATCGGGTGAAATACAGTATTGTCGGAACCACTCAACTGATTTTAAAAATTTAAAAAGTGTTGTACAGAGAGAACTTAAGTTTTGAAATTGGCGTTTGTATCTTTAATAGTTATGGAGATAAAAATCAGTAAAGTTAAAAATTTGTTCATGAACAATTTTTCAAAAATTGTAAAAAATCGAAAGTTATCCGATTTTTAAAATTTGTTTATGAAAAGCTTACATTGAGATCTAAAAAAAACATTGCTAACATGAGAAAATATCTTGTTTAGTTTTAAAGATATAGACTTGAACAGGTTTTTTTTTTAATTTTTGAAGACTTTACTTTACATATTTTTACATAGAGTGTACATTTTATCATGAAATCAAAATATGTGTAAGGGACTTTTGGGGCATTCCATTGTGACGGGCGTTACATTCGTATGAAAAACCTTCTCATTTGATAAATAAAAAAGGACAGATATATTTTTAAAATGCAGATGATAGATCTTATGGTCCTCTATGCATGTATAAAAAACTTTTGCAATAGATCCTATATCTTTCTACAAATTTGAAGTTAAATGCTGTGACTGGCGTTACACGTACTTTTTCAAAAAACAGAGTTTACTCCACAAAGTATTAAATTTTAGCTAAAATAATCGGACTATGGAGATGAAATATATCTCAAATACTTCATTAATAATTGGAGTTCTTTACTCTATAACAAAATTCTTCAATGGTTACTTTGAACACTTACTTATAAAGTATCAAAACTTGTGACGGGTGTTACACATTTTGTGACGGGCGTTACCTGTACGAATTCTATACAAATATACATGAAAATTCAAATTATGAATTACAATTTTTTGATGAAAAAGAGCAAATTTTAGTGGTATGAATGGTAAACCGTTATTTTAAGGCACACCGTCCACATATAATTTATGTTGAAAACTAAACATTTCGTTTTGAAAAAAATATGTATAATATTACCATTCTTTTAAATAACTACTCTGTCTGGATCATTTGTATTCCGTTTCCTTTGCAAGCTTACATAAATATTTTTCGCATTTCGAAAATAATGATTTTTTGGGATTTTTTATGAATTTTTGTAAGGTTTGGAATTTCCCTTATTTATCTTTGCTTATTGAATATTTTGTAATATTTACTACTTTTTCTATAGTTAAATAATAATATAATTGATTATTGATGCATATATTAACAAATATATAATTTTCCAGTTTTTTTTTTTGTTTTGCGACGATTGTTAATTGTGACGGGCGTTACAATATTTTGGATGGATATAGCAACCACCTGGAATATCTATGAGACCAAAGACTATAGTAAATGGAAAGATACGATACAAATCTTTACTTTTACAAAGTTTCCCAGTTGTAGGTTTGCAAAATAGTTCGCAAAATAACTTTTACTATTTTTTTTGTGACGGGCGTTACAACTCAAAAAAGTAAAACTGTTTGGTTAATTGTCAGTACTTTGAACCACTTATACCCAATGCAATGTGTGGCATACTTTCGCAAACAAATTGCCTTTCAAATTGTACTATTCAATTTTCTTTCGGATTTAAAACAACGAAACTACAGTGTTTCTTACAATGCCTCAATTTTCTACTATAATAAATTTGAAAAAAATTTTTGACTTTAATTGAGAAAAAAACACATTTGCACGAATATTGGTAAATTCTGATCACAGAATATGAAATTATAAGTATTTATTATCCTTAAAATCATTAAACGGAATCAAAAGGTTTAACTTTAATATATCACACCTTGATAACGTTTTCTGTGGAATGCCCCAAATTCTATTTCAAAAATAAAAAATTAGAATTGAAGCAAAGTAATTCACTTCAAAAAAAATATAAATAAATTTGAAATTTTATTTCAATTCAAATTTGTTTTGAAATAAATTGAACAAAGTATTTCAAATTAAAAAAAACTGAATTATAAATACTCAATTCAACGTATTGCTTAGAAATACTCAATGCTATCAAAAAATTTAGGAATTCAATTGAATTAATTTGAGTTTTAGGAAAGCGTCCTGCAGTAAAAGTTCAAGTGGTGATAATTTCCATGTGAAATTCGCACTCCGATGCATCATTGGACGTTTTGGGTTGAATTTGTTCCAATGTACACATCCTGATGCGTCATTGGAAGTTTTTGGGTGCATCTGTTCAAATGGACAAAGATTACATTCAAGTACGTCGTTGGAATTTTATGTGCGTCTGTTCCAATGGGCATAGATTCACAGCCAAATGCGTCATTAGAACTTCTTTGGATGAATCTTTTCCAGTGGGATTACAGAAGCACCCAAGTGCGTAATTGGAACTTTTTTGGATAAATCTGTTCCAGTGGCATTACAGAAGCACCTAAGTGAGTAATTGAAACTTTTTTGGATGAATCTGTTCCAGTGGCATTACAGAAGCACCCAAGTGCGTCATTAAAACTTTGTTGGACAAATTTGTTCCATTGGGATTTTGGCAGAACTTAACTGCGTCATTGGACATTTTTTTTTTGACAAATTGGACGCAGTTGGGTTCTGGCCAAATCTCAATGGAACCAATTTGTCTAAAAAAATGATCAATTACGCAGTTGGGTTCTGGCCAAATCCCAAAGGAACCAATTTGTCAAAAAAAAAACGCCTAATGAAGCAGTTAGGTTTTGGCCAAATCTTAATGGAACCAATTTGTCCAAAAAACTGTCCAATGACGCAAGCGGGTTCTGGCGAAATCCCAATGGAACCAATTTGTCTAAAATAATGTCCAATGACGCAGTTAGGTTCTGGCCAAATCCCAAAGGAACCAATTGTTCAAAAAAAAAGTGCAATGACGCAGTGGGTTTTGGCCAAATGACTTAGATATAGTCCCACATGAAGGGATTCCCCAAAAAAAGAATCTGTGTCTAATTGATACAGATTCAACCAAAAACGTCGAATAACCCCCATAAATACGAATCTATGCCCCTTAAAACAGATCCAATGTTTACTTTAGCTGACACTAGGCAAGTTTTTAGAAGTTTAGTTTTAAAATGAAAACAAAATCGACAATTAAAATAAATCTCATACAAAATTCTATAGAAATGAAAAATTAATATCAAGGTATGCTTTGAGATAACTTAAAAATGTTCCCAAAAATGTTTATAATCAAAAAAAAATCTGAAAAATAATTTTATTTTTTTCTTTGAACATAAATTTTGAATTCGAATCAAAACAAAATATTCAAAAATTTGTCAAAAAATCTTGCCTAGTGTCAGAGTGATCGTACCTGTATATATTTGTATCATGAGTCGAACCAAAAACAATAATGTAACTTTCTCTTCGGTGTTAGACGTACGTGCGCTACCATTAAAGACGGGACTTTGTAATTGAGAATTGATTTTGAATTTAATTGCGCAAAACAAATGGGGCATTCCATTGTGACGAGCGTTACATTCGTACGATCAAAAACCTTCTCATTTGATAAATAAAAAAGGATAGATATATTTTTAAAATGCAGATAATAGATCTTATGGTCCTCTATGCATGTATAAAAAACTTTTGCAATAAATCCTATATCTTTCTACAAATTTGAAGTTAAATGCTGTGACGGACGTCACACGTACTTTTTCAAAAAACAGAGTTTACTCCACAAAGTATTAAATTTTAGCTAAAATAATCGGACTATGGAGATGAAATATATCTCAAATATTTCATTAATAATTGGAGTTCTTTACTCCATTACAAAATTCTGCAATGGTTACTTTGATCACTTACTTATAAAGTATCAAAACTTGTGACGGGTGTTACACATTTTGTGACGGGCGTTACCTGTACGAATTCTATACAAATATACATGAAAATTCAAATTATGAATTGCAATTTTTTGATGAAAAAGAGCAAATTTTAGTGGTATGAATGGTAAACCGTTATTTTAAGGCACACCGTCCACATATAATTTATGTTGAAAACTAAACATTTCGTTTTGAAAAAAATATGTATTATATTACCATTCTTTTAAATAACTACTCTGTCTGAATCATTTATAGTCCGTTTCCTTTGCAAGCTTACATAAATATTTTTCGCATTTCGAAAATAATGATTTTTTGGGATTTTTTATGATTTTTTTGTAAGGTTTGGAATTTCCCTTATTTATCTTTGCTTATTGAATATTTTGTAATATTTACTACTTTTTCTATAGTTAAATAATAATATAATTGATTATTGATGCATATATTAACAAATATATAATTTTCCAGTTTTTTTTTTGTTTTGCGACGATTGTTAATTGTGACGGGCGTTACAATATTTTGGATGGATATAGCAACCACCTGGAATATCTATGAGACCAAAGACTATAATAAATGGAAAGATACGATACAAATCTTTACTTTTACAAAGTTTCCCAGTTGTAGGTTTGCAAAATAGTTCGCAAAATAACTTTTACTATTTTTTTTGTGACGGGCGTTACAACTCAAAAAAGTAAAACTGTTTGGTTAATTGTCAGTACTTTGAACCACTTATACCCAATGCAATTTGGCCATTTTTGGTTGAATTTGTTCCAATGTACACAGATTCACATCCTGATGCGTCATTGCAAGTTTTTAGGTGCATCTGTTCAAATGGACAAAGATTACATTCAAGTACGTCGTTGGAATTTTATGTGCGTCTGTTCCAATGGGCATAGATTCACAGCCAAATGCGTCATTAGAACTTCTTTGGATGAATCTTTACCAGTGGCATTACAGAAGCACCCAAGTGCGTCATTAAAACTTTGTTGGCCAAATTGGTTTCATTGGGATTTGGCCAGAACCTCACTGCGTCATTGGACATTTTTTTGGACAAATTTGTTCCGTTGGGATTTTGGCATAACTTAACTGCGTCATGGGACATTTTTTTTTGACAAATTGGAAGCAGTTGGGTTCTGGCCAAATCTCAATGGAACCAATTTGTCTAAAAAAATGACCAATTACGCAGTTGGGTTCTGGCCAAATCCCAAAGGAACCAATTGTTCAAAAAAAAAGTGCAATGACGCAGTGGGTTTTGGCCAAATGACTTAGATATAGTCCCACATGAAGGGATTCGCCCAAAAAAAGCATCTGTGGCTAATTGATACAGATTCAACCAAAAACGTCGAATTACCCACCTAAATGCGAATCTATGCCCGTTAAAACAGATCCAATGTTTACTTTAGCTGACACTAGGCAAGTTTTTAGAAGTTTAGTTTTAAAATGAAAACAAAATCGAAAATATATCTCATATAAAATTCTATAAAAATGAAAAATTAATATCAAGGTATGCTTTGAGATAACTTAAAAATGTTCTCAAAAATGTTTATAATCAAAACAAAATCTGAAAAATAATTTTAATTTTTTCTTTGAACATAAATTTCAATTTTTGAAATTTTGAATTCGAATCAAAACAAAATATTCAAAAATTTGTCAAAAAATCTTGCCTAGTGTCAGAGTGATCGTACCTGTATATATTTGTATCATGAGTCGAACCAAAAACAAAATGTAACTTTCTCTTCGGTGTTAGACGTACGTGCGCTACAATTAAAGACGGGACTTTGTAATTGAGAATTGATTTTGAATTTAATTGCGCAAAACAAATGGGGCATTCCATTGTGACGGGCGTTACATTCGTACGATCAAAAACCTTCTCATCTATCTATATATATAAAACTCTGTCAGTCTGTCGGTCTGTCTGTCTTTCTGTCTGTTTGTTCCAGCATCACGTCTAAACCGCTGAACCGATTTTACTGAAATTTTGCCACAGGATACTAAGGAGTCGGGAGGGTGTCAAAGGCTATATATGGGCGGGATTGGACAAAGGGGCGTGGTACCTCCCATACAACCTAAACTTTCAAAACGACATAACTCAGCACATACACAATCTAAAAAGATGAAACAAAAAAAATAAAATTCACCACACTAAAACTCATCACACTAAAACTCACCACACTAAAACTCACCACACTAAAACTCACCACAACAAAACTCACCACGCTAAAACTCACCACACTAAAAATTCACCACACTAAAACTCACTACAATAAAATTCACTACACTTAAACTCACCACAATAAAATTCATCACATTAAAATTTGGTTACCACATTTATAAAACCAATAAAAAACTTCAACAGCTAAGCACGGGCCCCTCATATAAATAATAAAAATGTTTTTTTATATTAATAAAATCGCTCCATATCTTTGAATTCACAAAATCTTGGCACGAGTCGTGCACGGGTCCAGCTAGTTTGATAAATAAAAAAGGATAGATATATTTTTAAAATGCAGATGATAGATCTTATGGTCCTCTATGCATGTATAAAAAACTTTTGCAATAAATCCTATATCTTTCTACAAATTTGAAGTTAAATGCTGTGACGGGCGTCACACGTACTTTTTCAAAAAACAGAGTTTACTCCACAAAGTATTAAATTTTAGCTAAAATAATCGGACTATGGAGATAAATTATATCTCAAATACTTCATTAATAATTGGAGTTCTATACTCTATAACAAAATTCTGCAATGGTTACTTTGATCACTCACTTATAAAGTATCAAAACTTGTGACGGGTGTTACACATTTTGTGACGGGCGTTACCTGTACGAATTCTATACAAATATACATGAAAATTCAAATTATGAATTGCAATTTTTTGATGAAAAAGAGCAAATTTTAGTGGTATGAATGGTAAACCGTTATTTTAAGGCACACCGTCCACATATAATTTATGTTGAAAACTAAACATTTCGTTTTGAAAAAAATATGTATAATATTACCATTCTTTTAAATAACTACTCTGTCTGGATCATTTGTATTCCGTTTCCTTTGCAAGCTTACATAAATATTTTTCGCATTTCGAAAATAATGATTTTTTGGGATTTTTTATGAATTTTTGTAAGGTTTGGAATTACACTTATTTATCTTAGCTTATTGAATATTTAGGAATATTTACTACTATGTCTATGGTTAAATAATAATTATTTTAACAAATATATAATTTTCCAGTTTTTTTTTTGTTTTGCTACGATTGTTAATTGTGAAGGGCGTTACAATATTTTGGATGGATATAGCAACCACCTAGAATATCTATGAGACCAAAGACTATAATAAATGGAAAGATACGATAAAAATCTTTACTTTAACAAAGTTTCCAGTTGTAGGTTTGCTAAATAATTCGCAAAATAACTTTTACTATTTTTTTTTTGTGACGGGCGTTACAACTCAAAAAAGTAAAACTGTTTGGTTAATTGTCCGTACTTTGAACCACTTATCACCAATGTAATGAGTGGCATACTTTCGCAAACAAATTGCCTTTCAAATTATGCATAATGTACTATTCTTTCGAATTTAAAACAACGAAACAACAGTGTTTCATATAATGCCTCAATTTTCTACTATAATAAATTAAAAAAAAAATATTTGACTTTAATTGAGAAAAAACACATTTGCCACGAATATAAATATATAAATATATAAATATATAAATATATAAATATATAAATATATAAATATATAAATATATAAATATATAAATATATAAATATATAAATATATAAATATATAAATATATAAATATATAAATATATAAATATATAAATATATAAATATATAAATATATAAATATATAAATATATAAATATATAAATATATAAATATATAAATATATAAATATATAAATATATAAATATATAAATATATAAATATATAAATATATAAATATATAAATATATAAATATATAAATATATAAATATATAAATATATAAATATATAAATATATAAATATATAAATATATAAATATATAAATATATAAATATATAAATATATAAATATATAAATATATAAATATATAAATATATAAATATATAAATATATAAATATATAAATATATAAATATATAAATATATAAATATATAAATATATAAATATATAAATATATAAATATATAAATATATAAATATATAAATATATAAATATATAAATATATAAATATATAAATATATAAATATATAAATATATAAATATATAAATATATAAATATATAAATATATAAATATATAAATATATAAATATATAAATATATAAATATATAAATATATAAATATATAAATATATAAATATATAAATATATAAATATATAAATATATAAATATATAAATATATAAATATATAAATATATAAATATATAAATATATAAATATATAAATATATAAATATATAAATATATAAATATATAAATATATAAATATATAAATATATAAATATATAAATATATAAATATATAAATATATAAATATATAAATATATAAATATATAAATATATAAATATATAAATATATAAATATATAAATATATAAATATATAAATATATAAATATATAAATATATAAATATATAAATATATAAATATATAAATATATAAATATATAAATATATAAATATATAAATATATAAATATATAAATATATAAATATATAAATATATAAATATATAAATATATAAATATATAAATATATAAATATATAAATATATAAATATATAAATATATAAATATATAAATATATAAATATATAAATATATAAATATATAAATATATAAATATATAAATATATAAATATATAAATATATAAATATATAAATATATAAATATATAAATATATAAATATATAAATATATAAATATATAAATATATAAATATATAAATATATAAATATATAAATATATAAATATATAAATATATAAATATATAAATATATAAATATATAAATATATAAATATATAAATATATAAATATATAAATATATAAATATATAAATATATAAATATATAAATATATAAATATATAAATATATAAATATATAAATATATAAATATATAAATATATAAATATATAAATATATAAATATATAAATATATAAATATATAAATATATAAATATATAAATATATAAATATATAAATATATAAATATATAAATATATAAATATATAAATATATAAATATATAAATATATAAATATATAAATATATAAATATATAAATATATAAATATATAAATATATAAATATATAAATATATAAATATATAAATATATAAATATATAAATATATAAATATATAAATATATAAATATATAAATATATAAATATATAAATATATAAATATATAAATATATAAATATATAAATATATAAATATATAAATATATAAATATATAAATATATAAATATATAAATATATAAATATATAAATATATAAATATATAAATATATAAATATATAAATATATAAATATATAAATATATAAATATATAAATATATAAATATATAAATATATAAATATATAAATATATAAATATATAAATATATAAATATATAAATATATAAATATATAAATATATAAATATATAAATATATAAATATATAAATATATAAATATATAAATATATAAATATATAAATATATAAATATATAAATATATAAATATATAAATATATAAATATATAAATATATAAATATATAAATATATAAATATATAAATATATAAATATATAAATATATAAATATATAAATATATAAATATATAAATATATAAATATATAAATATATAAATATATAAATATATAAATATATAAATATATAAATATATAAATATATAAATATATAAATATATAAATATATAAATATATAAATATATAAATATATAAATATATAAATATATAAATATATAAATATATAAATATATAAATATATAAATATATAAATATATAAATATATAAATATATAAATATATAAATATATAAATATATAAATATATAAATATATAAATATATAAATATATAAATATATAAATATATAAATATATAAATATATAAATATATAAATATATAAATATATAAATATATAAATATATAAATATATAAATATATAAATATATAAATATATAAATATATAAATATATAAATATATAAATATATAAATATATAAATATATAAATATATAAATATATAAATATATAAATATATAAATATATAAATATATAAATATATAAATATATAAATATATAAATATATAAATATATAAATATATAAATATATAAATATATAAATATATAAATATATAAATATATAAATATATAAATATATAAATATATAAATATATAAATATATAAATATATAAATATATAAATATATAAATATATAAATATATAAATATATAAATATATAAATATATAAATATATAAATATATAAATATATAAATATATAAATATATAAATATATAAATATATAAATATATAAATATATAAATATATAAATATATAAATATATAAATATATAAATATATAAATATATAAATATATAAATATATAAATATATAAATATATAAATATATAAATATATAAATATATAAATATATAAATATATAAATATATAAATATATAAATATATAAATATATAAATATATAAATATATAAATATATAAATATATAAATATATAAATATATAAATATATAAATATATAAATATATAAATATATAAATATATAAATATATAAATATATAAATATATAAATATATAAATATATAAATATATAAATATATAAATATATAAATATATAAATATATAAATATATAAATATATAAATATATAAATATATAAATATATAAATATATAAATATATAAATATATAAATATATAAATATATAAATATATAAATATATAAATATATAAATATATAAATATATAAATATATAAATATATAAATATATAAATATATAAATATATAAATATATAAATATATAAATATATAAATATATAAATATATAAATATATAAATATATAAATATATAAATATATAAATATATAAATATATAAATATATAAATATATAAATATATAAATATATAAATATATAAATATATAAATATATAAATATATAAATATATAAATATATAAATATATAAATATATAAATATATAAATATATAAATATATAAATATATAAATATATAAATATATAAATATATAAATATATAAATATATAAATATATAAATATATAAATATATAAATATATAAATATATAAATATATAAATATATAAATATATAAATATATAAATATATAAATATATAAATATATAAATATATAAATATATAAATATATAAATATATAAATATATAAATATATAAATATATAAATATATAAATATATAAATATATAAATATATAAATATATAAATATATAAATATATAAATATATAAATATATAAATATATAAATATATAAATATATAAATATATAAATATATAAATATATAAATATATAAATATATAAATATATAAATATATAAATATATAAATATATAAATATATAAATATATAAATATATAAATATATAAATATATAAATATATAAATATATAAATATATAAATATATAAATATATAAATATATAAATATATAAATATATAAATATATAAATATATAAATATATAAATATATAAATATATAAATATATAAATATATAAATATATAAATATATAAATATATAAATATATAAATATATAAATATATAAATATATAAATATATAAATATATAAATATATAAATATATAAATATATAAATATATAAATATATAAATATATAAATATATAAATATATAAATATATAAATATATAAATATATAAATATATAAATATATAAATATATAAATATATAAATATATAAATATATAAATATATAAATATATAAATATATAAATATATAAATATATAAATATATAAATATATAAATATATAAATATATAAATATATAAATATATAAATATATAAATATATAAATATATAAATATATAAATATATAAATATATAAATATATAAATATATAAATATATAAATATATAAATATATAAATATATAAATATATAAATATATAAATATATAAATATATAAATATATAAATATATAAATATATAAATATATAAATATATAAATATATAAATATATAAATATATAAATATATAAATATATAAATATATAAATATATAAATATATAAATATATAAATATATAAATATATAAATATATAAATATATAAATATATAAATATATAAATATATAAATATATAAATATATAAATATATAAATATATAAATATATAAATATATAAATATATAAATATATAAATATATAAATATATAAATATATAAATATATAAATATATAAATATATAAATATATAAATATATAAATATATAAATATATGTTTTTTGCCACTCCTAGTTGTCATTCGCATCCGTTCGATCGAATAAAAAGTGTTTTGCGTGATTCAATAGGCAGCTAATTGTTCTTGTCGGCCAGCAGTTACTCGTGACAATGCATTGTCTGAATACAATGCGGCCGATGACGGTGCTGCATGCATTGGTGCTCGTCTAATCCATGTCGCATTCGATGCCATTGTAGAAAAACGTAAACAAAATTATTAAAATTAAATTAATATCCCATTTTCCAACATACTCTCTGCTTAGTTATATTTCGACAGCTTGCGATTAACTTCAAATACACGGCCTTATCACCACACACAGTTGGACCATACGATCCAAGTAGTGTTTGCTAATGATATTGCTGCGCGGTAGTTGAATTGTTGGGTGCCGGTACTGTGAAACCTAACAAACCTAATTTTATTTTATATTTACTTTTACTGCCTATTGCTGCTGTTTGTTGTTGCGTGATGTTAAGTACCAGCGGTGCACGTTTATTTGGAGTTGTAAACAACAAATGAAACGATTCGGTCTATTTGTACGAAATGACATACAAATAATAAAAACTAAGAACTGTATATGCTATCATTGACTATCGACGCGTCGCGGCGAGTTGTCAAAATAATCACTGCGCGTCATGCGGAATAACCACTGCGCGTCATGCGGAATAACCACTGCGCATCATGCGGCATAACCACTGCGCTTCATGCGGCAAGACGCGTCAGTAAAATAAAAATATCTATTTATAGAATTGTCAAAAATTGCATGTCAAACATACACATACTCAACTACCTACTTTGTGTTGTATTTTCTATTCTCCTTTTGGTGGACTGGTTTTTTATTTTTTAGTATCGCCTTTATGCTCGGATGAATTGCACGTGATGTGGTTGCGCTGCTTTGACTCAAAAAATTAATATGAATACCTCAATGAACGCAATTCATAACAATTATGAACGCGTTTATTATATCAATTTCGATCCAATTGTGCGATTCGTATATATGAAGAATAGTTCATAAATAGAATAATTTTTTTCCATATATATTATGAACGATGTCGCAGTTAACGGCCTTCATTCCATTTATGAACAAAATTATATATAAGATACATATTCAACAGTACTCATAGCTCACAGGGTGTATTTCTTTATTCGTTCTGAACATTCAGAATAATCTGTTTTCAGAATTCCTATTACTTTTTTTATTCCGAACATTCTGGCTTATGCGAATTATGCTACTTTATATAAAACAGAACGTTCAGAACGCATTCTGTTTATTCTGAGTTCAATCATGGAATACACAGAATAAAACTGTCAACTTAGAAATTATTTACACAAATTAAATTTATTATTTTAATGAAGTCACGTGTGTCGCATGATATTGGTAGTTTGCCTATTCAAATGATATTTAATGTTTGTAGACATTTTTTATTCTGATTATTCAGAAACTGCTACATTTTTCACAGTATTCTAGATATTCCGAATAAAATATCAAACTATTCTGTTCATTCTATTCTTATTTCAGAATGAATAAAGAAATACACCAACAGAGTTCGTTGGTCACAAAAAGGGCTGTGTTGTGTTCAAATTTCCAACTCCCCACCGTTCAAATCACTGATATTGACACACCATATTCCACATCATTTTAAATGATTATATTCGTAAGTATTCGTATAAAAAAATAGAAAGCGCTTGATTTTGCTGAAACAGCAAATGACAGTTTGCTGTTTCAGTAAACTTTTTGTTTTAACTAATTTTTTTGCTGTTAACTCCAATTCATAAAAAAGAAAATAAAAATATATTTTTTTTTGTATTTTAATATTTTTATTTTATTTCTGATATATTTTTTTATTTTTTTTATTTTTATATTATCATTTTTTTATTATAATTATTTTATTTATCTTATTTTTTTAATTACGATTCTTAGTAGTCTTAATCAAAAATTTCGATTACGATTACTAAAGAATCGTAATCAAAAATTTTGATTACGATTCTTAGTAGTCGTAATCAAAAATTTTTATTACGATTAGAAATAATCAAAAAGTAATTTGATTCTTAGTACATTTTTTTGATTATTTTGACGACTACTTTAAAATAATCAAAAACTAGTAATCCGACTACTTTTTTTTTGATTATTTAAAAATAATCAAAAAAAGTAATCCGACTACTTTTTTTGATTATTTGAATATAATCAAATAAAGTAATCCGACTACTTTTTTTTGATTATTTCTATTTTTGTTAGATTATTTGTCGATTATTTGATAATCAAAAAATAATTAAGAACAATGGAAATAATCAAAAAAAAAGTAGTCGGATTAATAGTTTTTGATTGTTTTAAAGTAGTCGTGAAAATAGTCAAAAAATGTACTAAGAATCAAATTCCTTTTTGATTATTTCTAATCGTAATCAAAATTTTTAATTACGACTACTAAGAATCATAATCAAAATTTTTGATTACGACTACTAAGAATCGTTATCAAAATTTTTGATTACGATTCTTTAGTAATCGTAATCCAACCTTTACAGCTCTGGATAAAAGTATGCTGTAAATGCAATTTAAAGTTTGCCAAAATTTAGCATTCCGAGTTTGCTATTAATAACAGACTTTTGCACAATTTGTGACATTTTTGTAACACTTTATTTTCACATCCAACTATAACAACTACGGAGTTGGTGAATCCTACAGAAACAATGGTTGCTTCACTAAACGAAAAACGCTGCTCGTATTGATATCAAACATCCTTCATTAACGTGCAATATTATTAGTAGTACAAAATAAATTAATTAAAATTATATACTTACAATTTATTCATAGCGTTCTCGTCGCACGAAAATTTTCGTTTTAATAAACTTTTTTTGACGTTTAAGTCAAAGGCAAATTATTTTCTTTTTGCTTTTGAACTAACAAAGACAAAACAAACGAGAACAAATGGGATTCATCTTTTTAAAATGCTCTCTTTGAATTGAAGTTGATAAGGGATATGGTTAGTTTGACGTAACATAGTTGCATTTCACAGTTCAGAATAGTTCCCATCGGAGCTGAGATTACTGGGACAACGCATTCTCTTTGTCCTTGAACAAATATGAGTTGACGAAAAGTGAGAGTTTGCTTGTTGCACTCTTTCATGTGTAAAGAGGATGGAGAAGTGAAAAGCAAACACTCTTGTGAGTAGATATATCTCTACTCATAAAATGCGACTCTTTTATGAGTTGTGAGTTTGCCGTATATTTTCTGGCTACACACTCATGAGGCGAGTAGCAACGCGAAAAAAATATTTTACACAACTCATGAGTATGAGTGAGCGTGAGTCATGATTTCCGAACTTTGAATTAAAATGAAAACTGAAAATATTTTTTTATTTTAAAGTTCAAATTTGTACTATAAAACAAAAATATAAAAAAAATATATATTAACTAATATTCAAATTTAAAAAAAATTTACTTGAAATTAAAATGTTTACTAAAATTTAAATTTTTACTAAAAATGTAATTAATAAAACTTTGATTAATTGAAAATAAAATAATTTTATTCAGTACCATTCGAAAATATTATCAACTTAAATATTTTGATTAATCAGAAATTCCATATTTTGATTAATTAGAAATTTTAATGCTAATTTATTAGTTTTTGATTAATTAGAATCCTGATTATTTGTTTAAGCAATGTTCTGATTAATCAAATTCTTGATTAATCAGAAATTAATTAATCAAATAATTTGATTATTTGGTTAATAGCACAGCCCTAATAAAATCGAATTTTTACAAAATATTTAATTTTTTTTGTAAATAAATTTTTTTAAATAAAATTTTTACTAATGATTTAAATTGTTACGAAAAAGTCAAATATTTACTAAAAATTGATAATAATTATTAATATATTTTCTAAAAATTTAAATTTGTACTATAAATGTTGTATTTAAAAAACTTGATTTTTTAGTAAAAATTCAAATTTGGACGAAAATTCAAAATATTAATAAATATTCATTTTTTATGGAAAGGAAATTAAAATTTTTACTGAAAATTAAAATGTGTACTATAAAATAAAAATGTTTACAGAAAATTCAAATTTTTATTAAAAAATTTAAATTTTAACTAAAAAAATCAAAAAATTATTGTTTTTATATATTAGAATGTGTACTAAAAATATAAATTTTGTATTAAAAATCTATGTATAACTAAAAATATTTTTATAATTTTCATATACTAAACTAATTTAATAATATTCGCTGTTCACACGAGAAGAGGCACAGACAAAGAACATTGTGAATTCGGGACCATTGTGAATTCGAGATCATTGTCGTAATTGGTCGCTTATTGGTAGAATCGCAAAACCACTGGCCACAAGAATCCGCGCAATACTTCTGTTTTGGGCGCAAACAGCACAGACCGAGGTTGGCACGCATGCGGTGATGCCGTTAAGCATATCCAAGGAGCAATAAAATATTTGTAACCAAAGTAGATAAACTTTGTATTTTCACAATTTTCATATGCAAAACTAATTTAATAATAATCTCGCCACAAGTGTCAGATACGTCAAGACCACGAAGACCGTGAATTCGAGTGTCGTTTTTTCAGTCTCGAACCCAATAAGTCGCATGTCTATTCTTCTGAACATGCTCAAATGTATGCATATGACATGTACAGGTGCCCGCATGCGCTACTACTGCTCATTTGGAAGCGCGCCACAGTATAATTCGGCAGAGAGAATCGCCAAGCAATAATGTTTGTCACTGCGGCGTGGAAGAGGAGTACTGGCTCGTGCAGCAAATCTGCATGGCGGCTTTAGGGTCTACAAAGCGACTAGAGCATTGACAAGCTTAATGATATTTTGCCACACAAACAGCGGCTTACTTATTTAACTTTAGTATATATATATATATATATATATATATATATATATATATATATATATATATATATATATATATATATATATAAACTATGTGTAAACTATGTTTTAAATATTTAATTACAAATGTAAAATGTGTAGCTCTTAAGTTACCTCTTTTGCAAACAAGTAATTTTTAGTTGCAAAGCGGTGGCTAAGAATATGTATGGGACATACGCAATAATATGTCACAATGCTGTTATATATATGTCATACATTCTGATAATGGAATATACATTTAGTTCCAAAACGGTGGCTAAAAACATGTGTAGGACAATGCAATAATATGTCACAATGTTGTGATATATAAGTCATACATTCCGATAATGGAACATATACGATAACGGCCGGAGCTAACTTTGTTGTTATGACGTAGCAAAATAGTGGCAAATTAGAAAAATGTATTATGTTCTATATATGTTGCATGTATGTAATGCAGAACCTAATATGAACATGTTTATAAATAATATAGCCAATTAACTTTTAAATAGTATAAATGTATATTATACACAAAATAGTTATTTTATCCACTATATATGTCCATGGAACGTTGGGTTGTAAAAAAGGACAGTCGGAATAGTATAATTTAAGAAATAACAAAAATCATTTTTTTTTTATTTTTTACAAATTGCATTTTAAAAGGTGCGCGTTAAAATTAGAGAGGGTAGAATATAAGCTTTAA
Organism: Dryomyza anilis; assembly: GCA_951804985.1. Lineage (NCBI taxonomy): Eukaryota > Metazoa > Arthropoda > Insecta > Diptera > Dryomyzidae > Dryomyza > Dryomyza anilis. The sequence continues at coordinate 49,205,880 of OX638130.1, forward strand.
ACCTAAAACTTGAACCGTTTGTTAAATTAGAGTTGTAGTTTGCCGAAAAATCTGTTCGTAATGACAATTAATGGCCATCATTCCATTTATGAACAAAATTATATATAAGATACATATTCAACAGTGCTCATAACTCACAGGGTGTATTTCTTTATTCGTTCTGAACATTCAGAATAATCTGTTTTCAGAATTCCTATTACTTTTTTTATTCCGAACATTCTGGCTTATGCGAATTATGCTACTTTATATAAAACAGAACGTTCAGAACGCATTCTGTTTATTCTGAGTTCAATCATGGAATACACAGAATTAAACTGTCAACTTAGAAATTATTTACACAAACTAAATTTATTTTTTTAATGAAGTCACGTGTGTCGCATGATATTGGTAGTTTGTCTGTTCAAATGATATTTAATGTTTGTAGACATTTTTTATTCTGATTATTCAGAAACTGCTACATTTTTCACAGTATTCTAGATATTCCGAATAAAATATCAAACTATTCTGTTCATTCTATTCTTATTCCAGAATGAATAAAGAAATACACCAACAGAGTTCGTTGGTCACAAAAAGGTCTGTGTTGTGTTCAAATTTCCAACTCCCCACCGTTCAACTCACTGATATTGACACACCATATTCCACATCATTTTAAATGATTATATTCGTAAGTATTCGTATAAAAAAATAGAAAGCGCTTGATTTTGCTGAAACAGCAAATGACAGTTTGCTGTTTCAGTAAACTTTTTGTTTTAACTAATTTTTTTGCTGTTAACTCCAATTCATAAAAAAGAAAATAAAAATATATTTTTTTTTGTATTTTAATATTTTTATTTTATTTCTGATATATTTTTTTACTTTTTTTATTTTTATATTATCATTTTTTTATTATAATTATTTTATTTATCTTATTTTTTTATTTTACCTTTATTTCACTATTTCACTCTTTCATTCGTGCATTATTATTACGTAGAAGAAATATCTCTTTTAAATAAACATGTTGTCGAATAAGAGTCTACGAATTATAGACTCATTTAGCTGCAGCGTCTCGTGACAATAGCGCCAACTAGTGCAGGTTAGCTACACTAGCGATATGCATACCAGTGACACTAGCACGATCTTGATCACTAGCAGAACTAACAGTTCGTTATTGCAGATAAAAGCAGAGCTGTAAAGTTTGGATTACGACTACTTTTGGTTACGATTAGATTCGCATTCAGCAGTCGAACTGAGCGGACGTGTTTTGTGTGTACTCTGACGCTTATTGAGTTTTTGAGTTTGCATTTGCTATTTTGTTTTTTCCTTTTGGAAATTTATTTAAAAATATAATTTTGTCTTTTAAAAAGAACAATATAAAATAATCATTTGTGATATCGTGAGATTATGGGGATATCCCACCCCGAAATGACTGGGAAAACTATAAAGAAAAATAATTCTGGTGTATTAACTAAAAATGCACAGAATAAAAATAATTCAAAAAAATGTGACAATACATTAAAAATGCAAAATTTGAGTGCATCAACAAATAGAAATAAAATGGCAATGACGTCAAATAAAGAAAAAATAATTCAGTTGACCGATAATGTTCAACAACGCAATGTAAATTCAACTCATCAATTCGAGCAAGATTCGAACAATGGACTGTACGGCGCCGTCATTGTTTACGACCTTAGCTGCAGCTGAGCATACTCAGACAAATATTGCGGTTACGAATGACTGTATACATTCTACAAAATGCAACAAACGCACAAACTGTACTGCGTCGGCCTCTACTTCAACCTTAGCTGTTGCTGAGCAACGCGTATCTATACCTGATAATGTCGCAGACACGGACGATTTTATAACTGTTACAAAATACAACAAACGCATAAGACGATCAAGCAGTGGAGAAATTAAACAAGTGGACTTTTCCGGACTCCGATCTTCAAAGCAGCAACATCTTGTAAATAATATTAATAAGTTCGCTGTTTTAGGTGATATAAACATTGAAAGTACACAAAGAAGTCATGATAATGTGAACGTAAACCAATCTGGTAGTAGTGGAGTGGTTAACACTGAACCAAAGAGACAATTTTGCCCACCAATTTTTTTATATAATGTCAATATTAAAAGTCTTGTTGACCAATTGAATTCAAAGGAACCCAAAATTGAGTTCAAAATAATTAATATTTCTAAATTCAAAAGTAAATTATTTTTGAAAGATTCGGAAACGCATTCGGAAATGATGTTGCTACTGAAGGAGAAAAAAGTAGATTCATATTTATTCACCCCTAAACAACATAGACGAATCAGTATTATTCTTCGTGGACTGCATTATTTATCAGACATTGTAGAAATTAAGGATGAATTAGACAGAGTAATTCCAGATACGGTAGATAAAGTCTCAAAGTTTACAACACCTAATTCTATTAAAAACAATATTGAGACTGGGTTGTTTTTAGTGACTTTATTACCAGGTAAAAAAAATGGTGATATTACACATTTACGAAATTTAATGTATCAAACGGTTTGTTGGGAAGCTCCAAAGACATTTAAAAATGAGGTTCAATGTAAAAACATATCGCTAAAAATTGCAACCGTCCTTATTCATGTGTAAAATGTGATCAGGTTCATGAACCTGGTAATTGTCTCCTTAACAAGGATTCCAATTCAAAAGCATACTGCGTGAATTGTGGCCAGAATGGACATCCTTCTAATTGGAAGGGCTGCAAATCATATAAAGAGTATATTAATCGAAAAAAGAATTTAATTAATGCAGCTAGGGAAAAGAAAATGTTAGCTCTTTCTAATGTTCACAATACCGTGAATAAGCAATCACTTGTTTCTGAAGGTAGGTCTTATGCTAGCAATTTTTATATAAGTGACGATTTGGAAACACATTCTCGTAAGCCTGCTATTATTGAGGAATTTTTAAAAATAGCCAAAATGTTTTGTTTACCAGAACCGCCAACTTTAGAAGATAGAATTGCGGAATTCTTAAAAAAATTTAAAACAATGTCAAAAATTGAAGTTAAAAATGAGTGCTTAAGTTTACTTAAAGAAGTACAAAAGGAATATGGTCCATAATAATTTTAATTTTATAACATTTAATGTTAGATCATTAATAGAAAATAGTAGGAAAATAGAACTTCATAAAATATTAAACTTTAATAAAATAGATATTGGTTTTATTCAAGAGACTCATCTATCAAAAAATAGTAAAGTATTCTTTAATAATTACAACTTTATTAAAGATAATAGTTCACTTGGTGTTGCAATAGTTTTAAAAAAAAGTTATAAATATAATTTAATTTCAATCTCTGGCTTAAAATTTCCTAGCGTATTTGTTCAAATTAATTTATTAAATAATGGAACAATTAAAAAAATTTTAGTTGGTTCCGTATATTTTCCGTGCAATTTCTCAACTAATAGTATATATGATGGTTTAGTTAAAATATTAAACTATTCAAAAATTTTTGATGGTGCTATAATTGGAGGAGACTTTAATTCTAAACATCAGTCTTGGAATGATTCCGATTGCAATTCAAACGGTAATACTTTTTTTAATTGGTTACAAAACTTCCCCTTAGATTTCAGCAGAATTTGTGATGAAAATCCTTCGTATCCAAATGGTTCTTCATATTTAGATCATTTCTTAGTTTCAGCTCATTTAATTGATAATTTTGATCCAAATTTCAATATTTCAAGTCTATCTACTTTTTCTGATCACTTTCCTCTACATTTAAAATTGCGTTTAACCAATTCTGAATTCACAGTCAATCAACCACGATATTTTACTTCTTTTAAAAATACGAACTGGGATAATTTTAAAAGTGAACTTTCTGAACATTTAATAAATAATATACCTCCATCCAACCGAAATTTGCTTAATATTGAAATTGATACCCATATTGAATTTCTAACATCAACAATAAATTCCATTACAGATTCTCATACCGAAAGCATTGAAATAAAACACAAAAATTACACAATTCTACCTGATTCAATAAAACGATTATATAATACAAAATATTCTTGGCAAAAAAATTTAAAACAAATTTATCACAGAAACTTTAATAGAAAATCTGCAGAATACAACTTACTTTCAACACAAATATCTCTACTAAAAATAATTATAAAGGAGCAAGTTAAAATATATCAGGCTCAGGAATTTTCTAAAAGACTAGAATGCATTAAACCAGGGCCTTTCGCATACAAGAAAATTTACAATATTATTGGCAAAAAAGGCGGTAAATTTTGTGAAAAGATTACTGATAATAATTTAACAGTAACTGAAGATAAGGATAAAGTTAATATATTAAAACATCATTTTGAAAATATTTATCAAGAAACCATACCCAGTAGATCTGATCTTCATGAAATAGATTCATTTTTAGAAAATACATTATTATCCTATCCCTCTAGTATTCACACTTTTAATTTAAATAATACTGACAATTTACATTTTACTAATTTTCAATCTTTATTAAATTTACTTACTAGTTTAAATTCCAAAAAATCATCTGGTCCTGACAAAATTTCAAATTTTTTATTAAAAAAACTACCAAATATAGTATTTACATTTCTCACAATAATTTACAATAACTGCATTAATAATGGATATTTTCCAAAAAGTTGGAAAATAGCTAAAATTATACCAATCAAAAAAAAAACAAACAATATGATGTAAATAATTTTAGACCTATTTCTCTACTTTCTAACTTAGGAAAATTATTTGAAAAAGTTATCAAAATAAAAATTGATATTACTATGGATGAGCCTTACATTCCAAATTTTCAATTTGGTTTCATGAAGGGACATTCCACAGTACATGCACTCCTCAAGTTTGAAAATGACATTGTTTTGAATCTTCGACAAAAAAAATGTACAGTTGCTGTATCATTAGATATAGAAAAAGCATTTGATAAGGCATATCATAAAGGAATAATATTTAAATTAATTAAAAAAGGATTTAATCCATTTATAGTTAAAATCTTAAATGATTTTCTTAAAAATCGTAAGTTTTTTGTAAACATTAACCAGGCTAACTCAGAATATGGTATTGTTCATAGTGGAGTTCCTCAGGGAGCTATATTAGCGCCACATCTCTATAACATATTTATATCGGATTTTCCTCATGAGTTCAATGGATCAACAGGAATTCTATATGCTGACGATTCTTTAGCATATGCACATGCAGAGTCTCCTTTGGAAGCTCTTTGCAAAGTCAAATCACATTTAAGACATATACAGAATTTTTATACCAATTGGGGAATAAAAATTAATGTATCAAAGACTGAAGCCATATGTATTAGAAATGCTTCAGGTAAGTGCCACAGAAGCACTGTTCCGGAAAGCAAAAATCTTCAACTCTGTATGGATGGAATTAACATTCCATTTAAAGATAGTTTTAAATATTTAGGTATTACTTTTAATAAACTCCTTAAATTTAATCAGCATGCAAAAATAGTTCTCAAAAAGGCTAATAGGGTACAAGCTATGTTTTCAAGACTTTTAAAAAATAAAAATTTGAACACAAGAACAAAATTACTTATTTACAAAGTTAGTATTCGTTCGGTGATTGTTAATGGGTTTCCCATATGGTTTACTATTTCTCCAACAGTGGCACAAAAGTTGGAAATCTTAGAACGTAAAGTTTTGAGACTTTGTGTTGATCGCAATTATGAATGCTTTACAAAAAGATTTTCCAATTTTTTCATTTATGATAAAGCATTCATCAATCCATTATGTAAATATTCTTTAAATCTACTTAATAAATTTGTTCAAAAACTACAATATCACGAAAATGTGTTGGTCAACCAAATTTTTGAATCTCAGAAAAGTTTCAGCTGGTCAAACATAAATTATATTTCACCGGTGGGCATTATAAATGAAAATCTCACCATGGAGATGGATTTCACTACTCCACTACTACCAGATTTTTACGTAAAATCATGCACTGACGTACATAGAGGCTAATTAAAATATGTGATATATAAAACATAGTACAAATATCTTTTAAAGAAATATACCTTTGTTAAATAATGTAAATATTGTAAATAATGTAGAATAGTTTTTAGTTTATAGTTATATGTATATATTTTGTTTTTTTGTTTTAGTTTTAAGATTTAACTTGACAATCGTCCACCGTAATAATAAATGCCGGGAGCAAACATTTTGAATATCAATAATAAGAGATACATAATTTATCATAGATCTAAGTTAATATAAGCATGTAGCTGTTTAATTCATCATAAACTATCATAGAATAATACAACAATAGTTCTATATTTATCATTATTTTTTAAGAAAGAGATAACCAATGTAAACATTGTAATGAATTTTAAGTCTCAATAAATATTACTTTACTTTACTTTGGTTACGATTACTAAAGAATCGTAATCAAAATATTTAATTACAAAAGTCAAAAAGTAATTTGATTCTTAGTACATTTTTTTGATTATTTTGACGACGTAATCCGACTACTTTTTTTTGATTATTTGAAAATAATCAAATAAAGTAATCCGACTACTTTTTTTGATTATTTCTATTTTTGTTAGATTATTTTTCGATTATTTGATAATCAAAAAATAATTAAGAACAATGGAAATAATCAAAAAAAAAATAGTCGGATTAATAGTTTTTGATTGTTTTAAAGTTGTCGTGAAAATAGTCAAAAAATGTACTGAGAATCAAATTCCTTTTTGATTATTTCTAATCGTAATCAAAATTTTTGATTACGACTTCAAAGAATCATAATCAAAATTTTTGATTACGACTACTAAGAATCGTTATCAAAATTTTTGATTACGATTCTTTAGTAATCGTAATCCAACCTTTACAGCTCTGGATAAAAGTATGCTGTAAATGCAATTTAAAGTTTGCTAAAATTTAGCATTCCGAGTTTGCTATTAATAGCAGACTTTTTATTTTGCACAATTTGTGCCATTTTTGTAACACTTTATTTTCACATCCAGCTATAACAACTACGGTGTTGGTGAATCCTACAGAAACAATGGTTGCTTCACTAAAGGAAAAACGCTGCTCGTATTGATATCAAACATCCTTCATTAACGTGCAATATTATTAGTAGTACAAAATAAATTAATTAAAATTATATACTTACCATTTATTCATAGCGTTCTCGTCACACGAAAATTTTCGTTTTAATAAACTTTTTTTGACGATTATTTTCTTTTTGCTTTTGAACTAACAAAGACAAAACAAACGAGAACAAATGGGATTCATCTATTTAAAATGCTCTCTTTGAATTGAAGTTGAAAAGGGATATGATTAGTTTGACGTAACATAGTTGCATTTCACAGTTCAGAATAGTTCCTAGCGGAGCTGAGATTGCTGGGACAACGCATTCTCTTTGTCCTTGAACAAATATGAGTTGACGAAAAGTGAGAGTTTGCTTGTTGCACTCTTTCATGTGTAAAGAGGATGGAGAAGTGAAAAGCAAACACTCTTGTGAGTAGATATATCTCTACTCATAAAATGCGACTCTTTTATGAGTTGTGAGTTTGGCGTATATTTTCTGGCTACTCACTCATGAGGCGAGTAGCAACGCGAAAAAAATATTTTACACAACTCATGAGTATGAGTGAGCGTGAGTCAGGATTTCCGAACTTTGAATTAAAATGAAAACAGAAAATATTTTTTTATTTTAAAGTTCAAATTTGTACTATAAAACAAAAATATAAAAAAAAATATATTAACTAATATTCAAATTTTTAAAAAATTACTTGAAATTAAAATGTTTACTAAAATTTAAATATTTACTAAAAACATTTTTTTTTCTAAAAATTTTAATTTTTATTTAAATTTTTAATTTTTATTAAAAATTTTAATTTTTAATAAAAATTTTTATTCTTGATAAAAAAAAAAGTAAAATGTCTAATAAATTCGATATTTTACTAAAATTTAAATTTTTAGTAAAATTTTTTAATGTAAATTGTAATTTTTTTTGTAAATAAAATTTTTACTAATGATTTAAATTGTTACGAAAAAGTCAAATATTTACTAAAAATTGATTATAATTATAAAATATTTTCTAAAAATTTAAATTTGTACTATACATTTTGTATTTAAAAAAAATGATTTTTTAGTAAAAATTAAAATTTTGACGAAAATTCAAATTATTAATAAAATATTTTTTTATTTTAAAGTTCAAATATGTACTATAAAACAAAAATATCAAAAAAAATTTATTAACTAATATTCAAATTTTAAAAAAATTACTTGAAATTAAATTGTTTACTAAAATTTAAATATTTACTAAAAACATTTTTTTTTCTAAAAATTTTAATTTTTATTTAAATTTTTAATTTTTATTAAAAATTTTAATTTTTAATAAAAATTTTTATTCTTGATAAAAAAAAAAAGTAAAATGTCTAATAAATTCGATATTTTACTAAAATTAAAATTTTTAGTAAAATTAAAATTTTTAATAAAATTGAAATGTTAACTCCAATTTCAAATTATTATTTAATATTCAATTCTTTTTGTAAATTTAAATTTTTACTAACAACTATAAAATAATTTAAATATGAATAATAATTTGAATTTTAGTAAAAAATTAAATTATTTACTAAACATGCAAATTTTTATAAACTAAAATGTTTACTTAAAATCTAAATTTTTACTATAAATTCTATGGCTATGCGATTAATTAATTAACCGAAATCTTGATTAATCATAATACTGATTAATCGATTAATCAGAAACCCTGATAAGTAATTAATAAAACTTTGATTAATTGAAAATAAAACAATTTTATTCAGTACCATTCGAAAATATTATCAACTTAAATATTTTGATTAATCAGAAATTCCATATTTTGCAGAGCAGAGCAGAGTAAAGTTTGGATTACGACTACTTTTGGTTACGATTACTAAAGAATCGTAATCAAAATATTTAATTACAAAAGTCAAATATTTACTAAAAATTGATAATAATTATAAAATATTTTCTAAAAATTTAAATTTGTACTATACATTTTGTATTTAAAAAAAATGATTTTTTAGTAAAAATTAAAATTTTGACGAAAATTCAAATTAATAATAAAATATTTTTTTATTTTAAAGTTCAAATTTGTACTATAAAACAAAAATATAAAAAAAAATATATTAACTAATATTCAAATTTAAAAAAAATTACTTGAAATTGAAATGTTTACTAAAATTTAAATATTTACTAAAAACATTTTTTTTTCTAAAAATTTTAATTTTTATTTAAATTTTTAATTTTTATTAAAAATTTTAATTTTTCAGTACCATTCGAAAATATTATCAACTTAAATATTTTGATTAATCAGAAATTCCATATTTTGATTAATTTGAAATTTTAATGCTAATAAAATCGAATTTTTACAAAATATTTAATTTTTTTTTTAAATAAAATTTTTACTAATGATTTAAATTGTTACGAAAAAGTCAAATATTTACTAAAAATTGATAATAATTATAAAATATTTTCTAAAAATTTAAATTTGTACTATACATTTTGTATTTAAAAAAAATGATTTTTTAGTAAAAATTAAAATTTTGACGAAAATTCAAATTATTAATAAATATTCATTTTTTATGGAAAGGAAATTAAAATTTTTACTGAAAATTAAAATGTGTACTATAAAATAAAAATGTTTACAGAAAATTCAAATTTTTATTAAAAAATTTAAATTTTAACTAAAAAATCAAAAAATAATTGTTTTTATATATTAGAATGTGTACTAAAAATATAAGTTTTGTATTAAAAATCTATGTATAACTAAAAATATTTTTATAATTTTCATATACTAAACTAATTTAATAATATTCGCTGTTCACACGAGAAGAGGCACAGACAAAGAACATTGTGAATTCGGGACCATTGTGAATTCGAGACCATTCTCGTAATTGATCGCTTATTGGTGGAATCGCAAAACCACTGGCCACAAGGATCCGCGCAATACTTCTGTTTTGGGCGCAAACAGCACAGATCAAGGAAAATGTGCCGAGGTTGGCACGCATGCGATGACGCCGTTAAGTATATCCAAGGAGCAATAAAATATTTGTAACCAAAGTAGATAAACTTTGTATTTTCACAATTTTCTCATGCAAAACTAATTTAATAATAATCTCGCCACAAGTGTCAGATACGTCAAGACCACGAAGACCGTGAATTCGAGTGTCTTTTTTTCAGTCTCGAACCCAATAAGTCGCATGTCTATTCTTCTGAACATGCTCATATGTATGCATATGACATGTACAGGTGCCCGCATGCGCTATTCAACTACTGAACATTTGGAAGCGCGCCACAGTATAATTCGGCAAAGAGAATCGCCAAGCAATAATGTTTGTCACTGCGGCGTGGAAGAGGAGTACTGGCTCGTGCAGCAAATCTGCATGGCGGCTTTAGGGTCTACAAAGCGACTAGAGCATTGAACACCGACAAACAAGTGATATTTTGCCACACAAACAGCGACTTACTTATTTAACTTTAGTTGTTTTATTAATTATTCTAATATTCAATTAATTTAAGTTATTTTATATACATATATATATACATATATATATACATTTATATATATATATATATATATATATATATATATATATATATATATATATATATATATATATATATATATATAAATATATATATATATATATATATATATATATATATATATATATATAAACTATGTTTTAAATATTTAATTACAAATGTAATAAAACAGTTTTACTAAACCGTTTTATAAAACACTGTAGTAAACTAAAAATTAATTTGTTTTATTTGTCGTATTTGCTCTCTTTGTTTTGTACGAAATTTCTCTCAGACATACTTCAAAAAAATAGGTGAGATGTCTATGTCGCGTTAAGTCCGTTACAGCACCTATTTAGTTCGTTTTGATCGTAAAGACGTCATAATTACGAACGAACGTGGGTAGTAATAAAAACTAATATTTTTTGCACGTTGGTTTGCAACCATTTTTTATTTCTATATATTGCTTATGCTTTTACCCAAGTAACCACGGCTCTACAATTGCCAAACTTTTGTGGCAAATGTGTAGCTTTTAAGTTACCTCTAACACCAGTTTTGCAAACAAGTAATTTTTAGTTGCAAAGCGGTGGCTAAGAATATGTATGGGACATACGCAATAATATGTCACAATGCTGTTATATATAAGTCATACATTCTGATAATGGAACATACATTTAGTTCCAAAACGGTGGCTAAGAACATGTGTAGGACAATGCAATAATAAGTCACAATGTTGTGATATATAAGTCATACATTCCGATAATGGAACATATATGATAACGGCCGGAGCTAACTTTGTTGTTATGACGTGGCAAAATAGTGGCAAAATAGTGGCAAATTAGAAAAATGTATTATGTTCTATATATGTTGCATGTATGTAATGCAGAACCTAATATGAACATGTTTATAAATAATATAGCCAATTAACTTTTAAATAGTATAAATGTATGTTATACACAAAATAGTTATTTTATCCACTATATATGTCCATGGAACGTTGGGTTGTAAAAAAGGACAGTCGGAATAGTATAATTTAAGAAATAACAAAAATCATTTTTTTTTTAATTTTTACAAATTGCAGTTTAAAAGGTGCGCGTTAAAATTAGAGAGGGTAGATTATAAGCTTTAAACTAAAAACTTGATCCGTTTGTTAAATTAGAGTTGTAGTTTGCCGAAAAATCTGTTCGTAAAGACTTATATTATTATGCCATAGCATATTTTTGACATTATGTGAAGTTTTATTACTCGACAAACATTCACGTTAATGGGACTGCGTAGAATCTTTATTATTTTTATTTTTAATTCACACGAGTTCTACATTTAAAATTATAGTTCAAGTCCCAAAAAGGTGAACAGACACTTTAATGGATCGAAATTTGTGGCAACTAAGCAGGGACGTAAATTCAGATTTATCTGGGGGGTTAATCATGATATCCTGTTTTAAAGTGTTGAATTTTTGTTATCATTTAATTAATTAAAGAACACTTTTTACTTTTAGAGTTAAAAAAGAACACTTTTATTATTTTAACACTTTTATTAACTTAACTACCTCCACTTGAGGCTAACCAAACTACAATCTTTTAAATTGCAATGAAAGGTATTAACAATACCTTCGTTGCAAGCATTTCTTAAATTCTATTTTCACTATGTTCTAGTGAGTTTTCACTTTCACTCAATTTTGGTGTACGTGACTATTGTAGAAAGTCCGACTTGCAGTTTTTGGCTGACACCAATTGCGAAATATCAGAATTATTGGCAAACGCTGCTTTGCTTATTTTAACATAGACCCAAAATTATGCAATGGAAAATTGTATTGCAAGCCTCTTGAAAGAGGTGTGATCTAAGTAAAGCTTTAGCGCTTTGCCAAATTATTGCAAGCTTCTGTTAACTGTGCCAGCTAACCTGAAAGAGGTGTGGTCTAAGCAAAGCTTTAGCGCTTTGCCAAATTATTATCATTGTTGCCAACGTGAAGCGTTGGGACAATGCTATGAACATGTTGCTGTACAACATGAGTTCAACATGATATGAAAAACATGATGCGTGTACAGCAACATCCTAAACTGAATGAATAGTGAAGAACCATAAAGAAAAGAAAAATATGTGAACTAATTCACAACATTCCTCCCCCCTTATGGAAAACAAATTATTATTAATATTAAGAATAATAATAATTTTTTACTAGATATGTGTATTTTAAAATAATGATAATATGTTGTTTTAACAATTATAATATGTTCATTTTTTCTTAAGTTTTCTATAAAAAATTTTTGAATATTTGAATTTTTGCCAATATAATAATGATATGTTTTTTTTTATATATTTTTTTTTATATATAAATATCTGTTGTTTAATTTGTTAATACTTATAATGGTAATCCAACCGAATTAATACTTGTGATTGAATTAATATATATATATATATATATATATATATATATATATAAATATATATATATATATATATATATATATATATATATATATATATATATATATATATATATATATATATATATATAAATATATATATGTATATGTATATAGATAAACTTATGCAACTGATTTAACTTATATGTGTTTTGCATGTGTATTGAGTGTGTTTGTTGGTTCTGAATTGATTTTATATTTGGTATGGAGAGTTGTAAATGAATTATATGAGTGACTTTTATATGCCCTACTGTTGGACCAGATTTCTCCTCTTGTTCCTCTGTGTGCTGGGACGGACTTGCCTTGTTCATCTTCAATGGTTCGTTGGGTCTGTTGGGCTTCGATGGTTCTTGTGGAATTTGCAAACGGTGCTATCTCCAGTGGGTGTCGTCATGGTAATACTCTGGACTCGAAATCGTTCAGGAGAGTTTTGTCCCGTTGACTTGGTTGTCGATATGTTTTTTTTTCTCTGCGATCTTGTCAAACAAATTGTTGAATCATCTTGGTGCTCATGTCGCTTTATATAACATATTTTAGATTTACGAATTGTTCATATCAGAAAACCTCGTGGTCGATATTGCATTGTTTCTCATTTATGTAAGATTGAAGACATAATAATGCGATTTCTCCTTTTTTTTTTATTATACATTTTTAAAGGTCCATTTTGCATCTAGTATCTGGCAATTGTGGCAATTTTCAAGGTCCATTTTGCATCTTGTTATTTGCATCTTGTATTTGGCAATTGTGGCAATTGTAAAAATTCAATCATTGCAACCTACTTGTATTTGGAATAACAACAAGTTTAGTGTGTACTGCTTCGTTTTCCAATATACTGCCACTCTGCTTCGTTTCTTCATTTTTCTTTATTCGAATCTGCTTCACTACTTCTGCTTGTTGATAACACCAAGAGCTCCTTCCACATGTCCCCATTAAAGTCCCAACAATCATCTATGCGTCTTCTGTGTCAGTATCCAGCGCTGTTGGTCACTCTAAATAACAATTTTTGTGCACTCGGATATTTTAAATTTACCTGAATATTTTACAAACAAATCATTTAATTTTGATTTTAAACTCCAAATGTGTGGTGTGGTACTAACTTATGTAAACTTAATACAATTTTGGTAAATTATATAATGGTTTATGTACACTTGTCACAAGAAAAAGATTGATTTTAAGATATTTAAATTACTTGAATTAAAGTATGGTACATTATTTGAACTATTACTATTTAGTGTGGTATTAGTTTATCTAAACTTAGTGTCATGAATGTATAGTTGTTTATGTATGCAATAACATTGAAAATAAATGTTTTTTGTAAGTGTTTAACTTATTTGAAACACAGTTATTTAGTGTAGCGCTAGCTTTAGTGTAATTTTAGTTTATTATGTCCTTAGACTAATGGCTAAGATCGTCGTCTTATATGCGGAGGGACTCAATGCAGCGGACTCAATCCCCCTTCAATGCGTAATCGCACGAACGTAGTAGATTGCAGAGTAACCGGAAATAGAAAAGCCGGAAGAAGAACGCTGGATGCAGAGAAGCAGAGTGCAGAAAAACAGTGAAGCAGAGAAGTACAACGATTAGAAGCAAAGAAACAGTGAAGCAGAGTAGTACAACGAAGAGAAGCAGAGAAACCGTGAAGCAGAGAAACAGTGAAGCAGAAAGCAAAACGAAGCAGAGAATCAGTGAAGCAGAAAAACAGAAAACAGTAAGGCAGACATGAAAAGAAACAAAAAACAGTGAAGAAATATGTAAAATTAGAAAAACAATATAAAAAGAAAGTAAAGAAAAATAAGACTATACTATAGTGAGGACAACAAAAAACAAAATAATAATAATAAATAAATTGCACACAAGAAGATTAATGAAAGCAAATAAATCGTGAAAGAAAATAAATTTTAACGAAATTAAAAACAATCAAATATAGAAATAAAAACATTGAAAGATAGTCAAAATAATAATAAACATTTCAAAAAAAAAACAGACAATGAAATAAACATTTCAAAATTAAAAAAAAAAAAAACAAAAACAAAATATCAAAACAATAGTAATAAAAATTTATAAATTATCAGAAGAAGCAGAGCAACGTTGGAAGAGCAGAAATCAACTCAAGGCACACGTGAAGTAGGATTATCATTGAAATTCCCGCACGAACAGCAAAGAGAGAACTTTTAAAGCGGTGAGAACTTTCCAGTTTACTATTTTTTTCTGTTAACTTTATTAAATACTAAAATTTGTAATAGAAATATTTTAAACATTTAATTATAATTTTGATTTAATTGATTTCGATTTCTAAAAAAATAATTTTTAAAAGATTTTTGTTGTTACTTTTATTTGAAATTATATTGATTATATTGTTATAAAATTATATTGATATTATATTGTTAATTGTTAAATTGTATTAACAACATTACACTAAATACACTTCAATTTCGATCAGATTGAAGTAATTTTAAAATGGACAGAAATTCAATTTTATCTTTAGCAGTGGGTGGTTTGAGAAGGGAATTAAGTAAGGTGGGATTGTCAACATTAGGGCTAAAACAGATACTGCAGGACAGACTCCTTGATTACTTCGGCCTATCAGGTGCTGATGATAATGAGTCTGAATACGATGACGCAGGTTCCATTGCCCATGAGGCTGCAATTCAACGATCCTCTTTTACGTTGAAAGACGTCAGAGATTCTCTCTCCACTTTTTCTGGTTCGGATAATATAGATGTGGGTAACTGGCTTCAAGAGTTTGAAGACAATACTAACATTGTGCAATGGAATGAGTTGCAAATGTTCATATATGCTAAGCAGCTGTTAATAGGAGCTGCAAAGTTATATATTAGAAGTCAGACAAAAATTAAAAACTGGTCTAGTTTGAAAGCTTCATTGACAAAGGAATTTGGCACACAACTTTCAACTCTTGAAGTTCATCGTCTGTTACGTAATCGCAGAAAAATGCCACAGGAAAGTTGTAGGGAATATTTATATAGTTTAATGGAGATCGGCAATTCTATAAAATTAGATGAGGAAAGTTTGATAGAATATTTCACAGATGGTATACCGGACTCTAAGTTTAACAAGAGTATTTTATACCAGGCTCCAACAATTGACGATTTAAAAGATAAAATTAAAACTTATGAAAAAGTTCGGTACGGTAACAAGTCACCAAACAAGTGGCATGTACCTGAAACAGAGGTTAAAAATTCTGAGTCTTCAAACTCAAGAAACCAATATCATACGTTTCAAAACACACATCGGCCAGAAAATGACGATAGGCGATGTTTCAAGTGTGGAGATCGCAATCACATGGCCAGAGAATGCCCCAAGAAAGAATATAAATGTTTTAAATGTCGTGAAACAGGACATCGTTCCTTCGAGTGCAAAGCACAAACAAAAAACCGTTTCAAGGAGGAAAATAGGAATGTTAATCTAGGAGTAGAAGATAGCGACCAGCTTATTCATACAAACAATAGAATTTTTGTTGATTTTAAAATAAAAAATATAACAGTGTCCGCGTTAATAGATACAGGAAGTGACATATCAATCTTAAGATATGACACATTTTTGAGATTAAATGATGTTAAGCTAAATTCAAAAACCAAAAACTTGACTGGTATAGGACAAATGGAAATTACGACAGTGGGAAATTTTAAAGCACCAATTGAAGTAAATGATGTAGAAATGATAATTCATTTTCATGTTGCCAAAGAAAATGATATACTAAATGCTGCTGTAATTGGTAATGATATTCTTACTCAGGTAGATATAAAAATTGATTCAAATGGAGTCAATTTCACGAAAAAGATGAAAGATGAGGAATCGAGTATAAAAGAATTGAGGAATGAATATCGTGAAATATGTCTTTCTATAAATGCGGAGAAGAAATGCGGATATCAAGAAGTAGATTTATCACATTTACAGAATGAAGTTAGGGAACATGTTCACAATTTGGTTACGAAATATCATCCAGAAAAACCTAAAACAAGCCCAGTAGAAATGAAATTAATTTTATCAGACGAAATTCCTGTTTATCAGCGCCCAAGAAAATTATCACATGGCGATCAATGCGATGTAGAACAACAGGTAAAAGAGTGGTTAGAAGAAGGAATTATCCAACCAAGCTTCTCGGAGTATGCGTCACCAGTAGTATTAGTATCTAAAAAGGATGGAACTAGAAGATTATGCTGTGATTTTCGAAAACTTAATCAAAAGATAGTTCGTGATAATTTTCCAATGGCTCTTATAGACGAGATTACAAGCAGCTACACTATATACAACGCTTGATTTACGCAATGGATTTTTCCATGTGCCCGTAAGTTTACATCGTTTGTGACGCACAATGGTCAATATGAATTTCTTTTTGTCCCTTTTGGTATTTCAAATTCGCCTGCAGTTTTTTGTAGATACATATTTGGGATATTTCGTGAATTAATACAAGAGGGCACAATTGTAGTATATATGGACGATATAATTATACCATCCAAAACGGAGTTAGATGGCATTCGAAAGTTAGAAAGAGTGTTATCAATAGCGGAAAAATTCGGTTTACAGATCAAGTGGAAGAAATGTCAATTTCTTCAGAAAAAAGTCACTTTCTTAGGATATATTGTCGAGAACTCTTCAATAAAACCATCCGAAGAAAAGACGAAGCTGTTAAAGATTTTCCCATGCCCACAAACAAAAAATCGCTTCAACGATTTTTAGGTCTAACATCATATTTCCGACGATTCGTACCAAATTATTCATTAATAGCGAAACCACTTACCGATTTACTTTCAAAGCAAACTATTTTCAAATTCGAGGACCAAGAAATTATATCGTTTCAAGAGCTGAAATCAGCATTGGTAAGTGCACCAGTACTTCAACTATACAATCAATTGGCTCTAACCGAGATCCATACTGACGCTTGTATGTACGGATACGGAGGCGTTCTACTGCAAAAGGATTCAGAAGATCAACAACTTCATCCTGTTCAATACATGAGTCGCAAAACATCAGCAACCGAACAAAAATATCATTTCTATGAGCTATAAGTGTTCGCAATAATAGAAGCGCTAAAAAAATGGCGACTATATGTGTTAGGAAAGAAAATAAAAATCATAACAGATTGCAATGCTTTTACAATGACGTTGAAAAAAGAAGATGTACCATTAAGAGTCTCAAGATGGGCAATGTACTTACAGGAATTCGATTACGTGGTAGAACATCGATCAGGAACTAAAATGAAACATGTGGATGCATTAAGTCGGTTTGCGTGTTTGATGTTAGAAGATTCATTAAACCACCGAATTAAAGAGGCACAACTACTAGATGATTGGATTAAAGCAATACGAAAAATCTTGGAACGTGATAGTTATGACGATTATTTCTTAAAACACGATGTACTCTACAGGGATCCAATCAAGGAACTAGTGGTCATACCATCAGCGCTAGAAAAAGTAATAATTCAGCTAGCTCATCGTCAGGGACACTTCGCAGTTAAAAAAACACAGGATTTAGTAGAAAAGACATTTTATATACCAAATTTAAAGTCAAAGGCGGTTGCAGTTGTCAAAAGTTGCATCGAATGCATAGTTTCAGAGGGCAAAACCGGAAAGAAAGAAGGATTTCTAAATCCAATTGACAAATTTGATAAGCCACTCGCAACATTTCACATAGATCACGTTGGTTCAATGGAACAAACTCGTAAGCAGTATAATCATATACTAGTAGTAGTTGATGCATTCTCTAAATTTGTATGGCTCTACCCGACGAAAGTACAGGAACTAATGAAGTTATTGATAAATTAAAAAAACAGGCAACGATGTTTGGGAATCCTGAAAGAATAATATCTGATCGTGGTACAGCATTCACATCGAACGCATTCAAGGAATATTGTGATGAAGCCAATATACAACATTTACTAATAACTACTGGAGTACCACGAGGAAATGGTCAAGTAGAAAGAATGCACAAGATTTTAGTTCCTATGCTCACCAAACTGTGTGTAGAAAATCATGGAAATTGGTACAAGCATACAGATAGAGTACAACAAACCATTAACAATACCGCTCCGCGAAGTACAAAAGTGTCAAAATTTAAAATTTTAACAGGTCTAGAAAAGCGTATTCCGGGACATGAAGACATTCGAGAACTTCTTGATGAAGCTGCTATAAAAGAATTAGATCAGGACAGAGATATTGTTAGGGAAGAGGCTCGCGAGAATATTTTAAAAATTCAATACGAAAATCGAAAGACTTTTAATAAGAAAAGAGTTCCTGAAACATATAACGATTTAGATGATTTGCTAGCTATAAAAAGAACGCAATTTGGTGCTGGATTAAAAATTAAGCCGAAATATTTAGGACCATATAGGATTGTTGAAAAACTTAACCATGGAAGGTATAAAGTAGAAAAAGTCGGGGAGGGCGAAGGCCCAAATAAAACAAATACAGTTGTGGATTATATGAAAAAATGGAACCCGTCATTCGAGGTCGAATGATTTGTCAGGATGGCCGAATGTAGGATAGGGGAGAAACGGACGGACGACACTTTACATATACACACTTTACGGACGAAACAAAAATAACAGAATAGACGACGAAATAAAATATGAAAGACTTCAGAAAATAAAATAAAAAAGTTCAGTTTGAAAAATACATTCCACAATATAACACAATAAAAATTGTAAAATTATTATACTATTTAATAAAATATTATTAATTAAAATAAAATAAATTAATTATTAAAATATCACATAACCACATATATACGTACATAGAATATATTGTAAATTAAATATATTGTATATACATATATTTATTATTTTAAATTTTCTCAATTGTATATCTCTTTTGAAAGTTTAATATAAAATAAAATGTTAGATAAAATTAAATTTTACCCCTGATTTTTTTTTATTTTCCTTTTTTCTTTAATTTTAATTCCCCTTTTTTATTATTATTTTTTTCTCAGACATATATTTTTTTTATCTATTTTTTTTCTTTAAAAATTGAATAGTTAATATTATTATCTTTTTGTTTTTGTCTTCTCTTTAATTAAATTTTGTTTCATATATATTATTTTTTTCATTTATATTTTTATATTTCTTTTTTTTCTTCTTTAAAAATTTAATAGTTTATATTATTATCTTTTTGTTTTTGTCTTCTCTTTAATTAAAATTTGTATCCCTATTCTTTTTTTTAATTTAATTCCCCATTTTTTTTTGCATATACATATTTATTATGTCTCTTATTTTTTCTTTCAAAATTGAATGGTTAATATTATTATCTTTTTTTTTTGTTGTCTCCTTTTTTTCTCTTTCTTTTTTTTCTTTTCTTTAATAAAGATTTGTATCCCGCTTTTTTTTATACCCTACACTAAGAGTGAAAGGGTATATTCAGTTTGGTACGCCGTTTGTAACACCCAGAAGGAAGCATCTCCGGTATGGAAAAGTATATATATTCTTGATCAGCATGACCTCCTGAGTCGATTTAGCGATGTCCGTCTGTCAGTCCGTCTGTTTGTCTGTTGAAATCCCTACTACTTTTAAAATTGAAGAGCTAGATAAATGAAACTTATAACTTAGATTACTAATATACCTACGCTGTATGTGCAAAAAATTGGCGAGATCGGTCCATTGTGACCTATGATCCGACCACTTATGTTCAAATACCTCATATAAAATGTACATATAAAGATCAATTTTTATGTATACGTGCTTAGGTATATATATTGACATCATGCTCAAATACATGATAATA
This sequence comes from Dryomyza anilis, assembly GCA_951804985.1. Classification (NCBI taxonomy): domain Eukaryota; kingdom Metazoa; phylum Arthropoda; class Insecta; order Diptera; family Dryomyzidae; genus Dryomyza; species Dryomyza anilis. The sequence goes on from OX638130.1 coordinate 49,226,542, forward strand.
ATGTTTTCCGGCGAAAAGACTTGTGGTTCACAAAAAAAAAATCGAAATTCGGTACACCTACCCATTTGTAAATATGGGTATCAAATGAATGGAAATTCTTCAGCGATTGAATGTTTGTAGTTATTTTCATGATTCGTATACTCTGGTGACCTATATATCACTTTGAATGGTAACCACACATATGTGTAGGGTATTTATAGTCGGCTTAGACCGACTATAATTTTGATAATCCTAACTATTATAATTACACCTACTTTAAAATTTCCCATGTGATCTCACCTTCCCAACTGTTTTTTTTTAATTCCCCATTTTTTGTTCATGTTTATTTTTTTTTTATTTTTATATTTTTTTTCCATCTCCTCCTAATTTTTTTTTCTCTTTTTCTTTTCTTTAAAATTTAAAAATTCTTTAAACAAAAAAAAAATAATATTTAATACTAATACTAATATATATTTTCTCCATTTTATTTATTTTACTAATATGTTATCTCTTTTTTCAATTTAATTATTAGAACTTTTTTTTTTTAATTTTAACTGCATTAAATATTTTAATGCATAAATCCCTATTTTTTTAATTTTAAATTCTTTGTTTCTGCGATTGCGATTTGGAGTTGCGATTTATTTTTTAAACATGTTTAATATGGTATTATATTATTTTCGTGTACTTATATAAGTTATATTATATGATATTTATTTGCATTGTTTATGGTATCAAAACAAACTGCAAGATCTGCATTTATATGCCAGCTATGAACGCTCGCTTCACGTATGATATTCATACGTTCGTACACATTGCATATGTGCTTCAGCATGAAACACTTGGGTGTAATGACCCTTTTTAAGGTTTGTTAGCTTGCGCTATTATATAGGTCAGTACTGCAATTGTTGGTTTGCGTTATCTGCATTGAATACGACAATTTTTGACGAATTTTCATTTATTTTATATGAAGGCAATTTGTTGCCTTTGCTTAATTTCTTTTTTTTTCTCAATTTTTCTAACTTTAAAATTATAAGTTCTTCTCCTAAAACAGTTATATATATTTTTTTATTTTTTTATTACTAAATTATTGTTTTTAATATGTCCTATGTTTTTTATTATTATATTTTTTCTTTTGTTTGTTACTTACTGTTTTCCTAAACTATTTATATTTATTTCTTCCTCTAAATGACGAGTTATTTAATGTTTTATTTAATGATTACTCTATATCTTATGGTTAGATTTTCTTTTTTTTTCTAAATGTTGCATAATGTTTTCATAACGTTGCAAACTACGAGTTTAATTGTCAATGCATAGCTAATTGTTTTTATATTGTTACTTTTATGGGTTCTAACCTAGGGTAATATTATAATCAAGGATTGAAACCGTAACCGAAACCGAAACCGATATCCATTTAAAACCGTTTCATTTTTAAAACCGAAAGCGTAACCGAAACCGTTATACGAAAATCAGAAATAAACCGATATCCAAAACCGATATAAACGGTTTCGGTTTTATACCGGTTTAAAACGGTTTTTAAAAAAGTATAAAAAGAAACAGAAAAACATATTTTATTTTATTCATACGATCTTAATTAAAATGTCATTAATTAAAATTTGGAGTTCCCAAAATAAACATTTTTGGTTGTACAAAAATTCACATGTTGTTTTTTGAGAAACGATATTTCCAAAACAACGGTATTTGGTCTAAAATTTGTTTTTTGTTTCATTAATCGAATTAACAACAAAACACCAGCAACTCCACGTTAAAAAATGATTCAAATTTTAATAATATTGGTTTTTTCTTTATTTTATTAGTAAAATATATAGGGGAGCTTGGGGTAAAGTGGAACAAGTTTTGAAAAGTTCATTTGAATATTTTTTAAATTCTTTTAAAGGATCTATTCAATAGAATACCATTTATAAGTCTTCTAATGGATTTGTTGCGTCAATGCCTTTATGGGAGACGGACGTGTCGTCCTGTTGTCTTTAAACATTTTCCGTCCGTCGTTTTATATGTTTAAAAATGTGCCGTCAAATATAACAACATCAACCAATAAAATTTAACAATAACATTAAAATCCAGTCGTCGTGGACAACAAAAAACAATATTAAAAGAAATAACAAAATAAATTACTCAAAATAAATAATTAAAAATACGTAGAAACAAATATAACAACAACACCAATAGACCATAACCGGTTTTCGCTGCATGTGGACTTCCTGCACTCTGCACTCGCCGTTTTTTTTCATTGCAATTGCCAGCACAAAGGGCCTTTCTATGCTCTCTGCTGCAATTGCACAGGTTTGTTGATTGTGTTCCGTCCCTCCCCCATCCTACTCCCCACTAACTGCGTGCATAGTTGAGACTGCAAGAGTGCGTAACGAAGACAGTGGCCAAGGCATAACACTGACCACTGTTTAGCTTACGCTCTCATCTGTTCGTCTCAACTGTGCCCGCTACTAGTATGTTTGTGTGTTTTAAATTTACCCAGTAGCGAAAATGTCGCAAAACTTTCGTATAGATTTTTGCAACGTTCGTGGACTGAGGTCAATTTTTTTCTCTGTGCATGCACATGTGTCTGTCTATAGGCCACATATAATGGCATTAGGTGAAACCCAGGTTAGTGAGGGTGCAGATCCACTGGATTTTCAGATACCAGGGTACCACCTACTGCCATTGTTCTCTGCCCATAGTGGTCTCGCCCTTTTTATTCGAAGTGACGTTGCGTACCAGCACCAGCAGCAACATAGTGTTTCGGATAATGAATTTAATTCTATGTGGATTAAATTCAAAATCTTGCAACACATCATGCACTTGTGTTTTAATTATAGGAGTCCGAATCTAGATATGGTTTCTACCTGTAACAAGTTAGATGCACTATCAGATTCGATCTCAAATATTTTGGAACAGTTTCCAGGCAGTGAAATTGTTGTTGCTGGTGACTTTAATGTGCACAACGCCACTTGGTTGAGCCACTCGGGTCTATCAACACAGGAGGGTTGTTATGTTGAGCTGTTTGCCGAGTGCAATCAACTCACGCAACTGGTGAAGGAGCCGACGTACCTCCCACGCGTCGGCGGGCAGAGCCAAAGCCAAGTAAAAGGCGCACAATGAATGATACACTCAATAATGACCTTAAAACAATCTCCGAGTGGGGTCTTGCAAATAGAGTTGATTTTAATGCTAGCAAGACCCAATGTTGCCTGTTATCTCACAAAAGAATGGATTCACCCCTCCCTCCCCTCAATATGGATTCTGTCTATATTGCGCAGTCAGCTGCTCTTGACGTTCTGGGCATATCAATTCAATGTGACCTTCGTTGGAATGATCACATATTTGATGTGTCGAAAGAAGCGGCCAAGTGCCTCGGTTTTTTGAAACGGTGTAAGACATACTTCACTCCCACTGACTTGCGCATTGTCTACACCACCTATATTCGGCCTAAGATGGAATACAATTCGCACATATGGGCAGGGGCTTCAAAATCTTCCTTGGAGTTCCTGGATCGAATCCAACAACGTGCAATATATTTAATAGGGGATGAAAATATTTCATCCTCTATTGGTTCTCTTGAGCACCGAAGGACCGTAGGGTGTGTAAGCCTGTTTTATAGGTATTACAATGGAAAGTGTTCGAGGGAAATATATGGCCTGATTCCACCAGGTCGTGTATTCTCTCGTTCTACTCGGGCATCGAACCAAGCCCACTCCTTCGTAGTTCACTCGGTTCTCAACAGAACCACGCATTACAGAGATAATTCGTTCTTCAGTCGCACGATACGTTTGTGGAACAATCTCCCTGCTTCTGTTTTTCCCGACATTTTTAATATTGGGAAATTTAAAGCAAACATCCACCGACACTACTCCATCTTTCCTCCTCCCTTTAACCTATAATCCTTTCTTACGATCAACACTGTGCATTGCACGAATAGGGGGCATCCCCTGAGCTTTGGTTAATAAAAAAAAAAATATATATAAATAAATAAAAATTGTAAAATTTAATAAATATTATTAATTAAAATAAATTAATTATTAAAATATCACATAACCACATATATACGTACATAGAATATATTGTAAATTAAATATATTGTATATACATATATTTATTATTTTAAATTTTCTCAAAAATTGTTAATCTGATTAAATTTAGTTTTAAAAATTTATTTAATTTCCATTACAAATTTGTATATCTCTTTTGAAAGTTTAATATAAAATAAAATGTTAGATAAAATTAAATTTTACCCCTGATTTTTTTTTTTATTTTCCTTTTTTCTTTAATTTTAATTCCCCTTTTTTATTATTATTTTTTTCTCATATATATATTTTTTTATCTCTTTTTTTTCTTTAAAAATTGAATAGTTAATATTATTATCTTTTTGTTTTTGTCTTCTCTTTAATTAAATTTTGTTTCATATATATTATTTTTTTCATTTATATTTTTTTATTCCTTTTTTTTCTTCTTTAAAAATTTAATAGTTTATATTATTATCTTTTTGTTTTTGTCTTCTCTTTAATTAAAATTTGTATCCCTATTCTTTTTTTTAATTTAATTCCCCATTTTTTTTTGCATATACATATTTATTATGTCTCTTTTTTTTTCTTTCAAAATTGAATGGTTAATATTATTATCTTTTTTTTTTGTTGTCTCCTTTTTTTCTCTTTCTTTTTTTTTTCTTTTCTTTAATAAAGATTTGTATCCCGCTTTTTTTTATACCCTACACTAAGGGTGAAAGGGTATATTCAGTTTGGTACGCCGTTTGTAACACCCAGAAGGAAGCATCTCCGGTATGGAAAAGTATATATATTCTTGATCAGCATGACCTCCTGAGTCGATTTAGCGATGTCCGTCTGTCTGTCCGTCTGTCTGTCCGTCTGTCTGTCCGTCTGTTTGTCTGTTGAAATCCCTACTACTTTTAAAATTGAAGAGCTAGATAAATGAAACTTATAACTTAGATTACTAATATACCTACGCTGTATGTGCAAAAAATTGGCGAGATCGGTCCATTGTGACCTATGATCCGACCACTTATGTTCAAATACCTCATATAAAATGTACATATAAAGATCAATTTTTATGTATACGTGCTTAGGTATATATATTGACATCATGCTCAAATACATGATAATAATGTTTTCCGGCGAAAAGACTTGTGGTTCACAAAAAAAAAATCGAAATTCGGTACACCTACCCATTTGTAAATATGGGTATCAAATGAATGGAAATTCTTCAGCGATTGAATGTTTGTAGTTATTTTCATGATTCGTATACTCTGGTGACCTATATATCACTTTGAATGGTAACCACACATATGTGTAGGGTATTTATAGTCGGCTTAGACCGACTATAATTTTGATAATCCTAACTATTATAATTACACCTACTTTAAAATTTCCCATGTGATCTAACCTTCCCAACTGGCTTTTTTTTAATTCCCCATTTTTTGTTCATGTTTATTTTTTTTTAATATATATTTTTTTTTTCATCTCTTCCTAATTTTTTTTTCTCTTTTTCTTTTCTTTAAAATTTAAAAATTCTTTAAACAAAAAAAAAAATAATATTTAATACTAATACTAATATATATATTCTCCATTTTATTTACTTTACTAATATGTTTCTCTTTTTTCAATTCAATTATTAGAACTTTTTTTTTTAATTTTAACTGCACTAAACATTTTAATGCATAAATCCCTATTTTTTTAATTTTAAATTCTTTGTTTCTGCGATTGCGATTTGGAGTTGCGATTTATTTTTTAAACATGTTTAATATGGTATTATATTATTTTCGTGTACTTATATAAGTTATATTATATGATATTTATTTGCATTGTTTATGGTATTAAAACAAACTGCAAGATCTGCATTTATATGCCAGCTATGAACGCTCGCTTCACGTATGATATTCATACGTTCGTACACATTGCATATGTGCTTCAGCATGAAACACTTGGGTGTAATGACCCTTTTTAAGGTTTGTTAGCATGCGCTATTATATAGGTCAGTACTGCAATTGTTGGTTTGCGTTATCTGCATTGAATACGACAATTTTTGACGAATTTTCATTTAATTTTATATGAAGGCAATTTGTTGCCTTTGCTTAATTTCTTTTTTTTTCTCAATTTTTCTAACTTTAAAATTATAAGTTCTTCTCCTAAAACAGTTATATATATTTTTTTATTTTTTTATTACTAAATTATTGTTTTTAATATGTCCTATGTTTTTTATTATTATATTTTTTCTTTTGTTTGTTACTTACTGTTTTCCTAAACTATTTATATTTATTTCTTCCTCTAAATGACGAGTTATTTAATGTTTTATTTAATGATTACTCTATATCTTATGGTTAGATTTTCTTTTTTTTTCTAAATGTTGCATAATGTTTTCATAACGTTGCAAACTACGAGTTTAATTGTCAATGCATAGCTAATTGTTTTTATATTGTTACTTTTATGGGTTCTAACCTAGGGTAATATTATAATCAAGGATTGAAACCGTAACCGAAACCGAAACCGATATCCATTTAAAACCGTTTCATTTTTAAAACCGAAAGCGTAACCGAAACCGTTATACGAAAATCAGAAATAAACCGATATCCAAAACCGATATAAACGGTTTCGGTTTTATACCGGTTTAAAACGGTTTTTAAAAAAGTATAAAAAGAAACAGAAAAACATATTTTATTTTATTCATACGATCTTAATTAAAATGTCATTAATTAAAATTTGGAGTTCCCAAAATAAACATTTTTGGTTGTACAAAAATTCACATGTTGTTTTTTGAGAAACGATATTTCCAAAACAACGGTATTTGGTCTAAAATTTGTTTTTTGTTTCATTAATCGAATTAACAACAAAACACCAGCAACTCCACGTTAAAAAATGATTCAAATTTTAATAATATTGGTTTTTTCTTTATTTTATTAGTAAAATATATAGGGGAGCTTGGGGTAAAGTGGAACAAGTTTTGAAAAGTTCATTTGAATATTTTTTAAATTCTTTTAAAGGATCTATTCAATAGAATACCATTTATAAGTCTTCTAATGGATTTGTTGCGTCAATGCCTTTATGGGAGACGGACGTGTCGTCCTGTTGTCTTTAAACATTTTCCGTCCGTCGTTTTATATGTTTAAAAATGTGCCGTCAAATATAACAACATCAACCAATAAAATTTAACAATAACATTAAAATCCAGTCGTCGTGGACAACAAAAAACAATATTAAAAGAAATAACAAAATAAATTACTCAAAATAAATAATTAAAAATACGTAGAAACAAATATAACAACAACACCAATAGACCATAACCGGTTTTCGCTGCATGTGGACTTCCTGCACTCTGCACTCGCCGTTTTTTTTCATTGCAATTGCCAGCACAAAGGGCCTTTCTATGCTCTCTGCTGCAATTGCACAGGTTTGTTGATTGTGTTCCGTCCCTCCCCCATCCTACTCCCCACTAACTGCGTGCATAGTTGAGACTGCAAGAGTGCGTAACGAAGACAGTGGCCAAGGCATAACACTGACCACTGTTTAGCTTACGCTCTCATCTGTTCGTCTCAACTGTGCCCGCTACTAGTATGTTTGTGTGTTTTAAATTTACCCAGTAGCGAAAATGTCGCAAAACTTTCGTATAGATTTTTGCAACGTTCGTGGACTGAGGTCAATTTTTTTCTCTGTGCATGCACATGTGTCTGTCTATAGGCCACATATAATGGCATTAGGTGAAACCCAGGTTAGTGAGGGTGCAGATCCACTGGATTTTCAGATACCAGGGTACCACCTACTGCCATTGTTCTCTGCCCATAGTGGTCTCGCCCTTTTTATTCGAAGTGACGTTGCGTACCAGCACCAGCAGCAACATAGTGTTTCGGATAATGAATTTAATTCTATGTGGATTAAATTCAAAATCTTGCAACACATCATGCACTTGTGTTTTAATTATAGGAGTCCGAATCTAGATATGGTTTCTACCTGTAACAAGTTAGATGCACTATCAGATTCGATCTCAAATATTTTGGAACAGTTTCCAGGCAGTGAAATTGTTGTTGCTGGTGACTTTAATGTGCACAACGCCACTTGGTTGAGCCACTCGGGTCTATCAACACAGGAGGGTTGTTATGTTGAGCTGTTTGCCGAGTGCAATCAACTCACGCAACTGGTGAAGGAGCCGACGTACCTCCCACGCGTCGGCGGGCAGAGCCAAAGCCAAGTAAAAGGCGCACAATGAATGATACACTCAATAATGACCTTAAAACAATCTCCGAGTGGGGTCTTGCAAATAGAGTTGATTTTAATGCTAGCAAGACCCAATGTTGCCTGTTATCTCACAAAAGAATGGATTCACCCCTCCCTCCCCTCAATATGGATTCTGTCTATATTGCGCAGTCAGCTGCTCTTGACGTTCTGGGCATATCAATTCAATGTGACCTTCGTTGGAATGATCACATATTTGATGTGTCGAAAGAAGCGGCCAAGTGCCTCGGTTTTTTGAAACGGTGTAAGACATACTTCACTCCCACTGACTTGCGCATTGTCTACACCACCTATATTCGGCCTAAGATGGAATACAATTCGCACATATGGGCAGGGGCTTCAAAATCTTCCTTGGAGTTCCTGGATCGAATCCAACAACGTGCAATATATTTAATAGGGGATGAAAATATTTCATCCTCTATTGGTTCTCTTGAGCACCGAAGGACCGTAGGGTGTGTAAGCCTGTTTTATAGGTATTACAATGGAAAGTGTTCGAGGGAAATATATGGCCTGATTCCACCAGGTCGTGTATTCTCTCGTTCTACTCGGGCATCGAACCAAGCCCACTCCTTCGTAGTTCACTCGGTTCTCAACAGAACCACGCATTACAGAGATAATTCGTTCTTCAGTCGCACGATACGTTTGTGGAACAATCTCCCTGCTTCTGTTTTTCCCGACATTTTTAATATTGGGAAATTTAAAGCAAACATCCACCGACACTACTCCATCTTTCCTCCTCCCTTTAACCTATAATCCTTTCTTACGATCAACACTGTGCATTGCACGAATAGGGGGCATCCCCTGAGCTTTGGTTAATAAAAAAAAAAATATATATAAATAAATAAAAATTGTAAAATTTAATAAATATTATTAATTAAAATAAATTAATTATTAAAATATCACATAACCACATATATACGTACATAGAATATATTGTAAATTAAATATATTGTATATACATATATTTATTATTTTAAATTTTCTCAAAAATTGTTAATCTGATTAAATTTAGTTTTAAAAATTTATTTAATTTCCATTACAAATTTGTATATCTCTTTTGAAAGTTTAATATAAAATAAAATGTTAGATAAAATTAAATTTTACCCCTGATTTTTTTTTTTATTTTCCTTTTTTCTTTAATTTTAATTCCCCTTTTTTATTATTATTTTTTTCTCATATATATATTTTTTTATCTCTTTTTTTTCTTTAAAAATTGAATAGTTAATATTATTATCTTTTTGTTTTTGTCTTCTCTTTAATTAAATTTTGTTTCATATATATTATTTTTTTCATTTATATTTTTTTATTCCTTTTTTTTCTTCTTTAAAAATTTAATAGTTTATATTATTATCTTTTTGTTTTTGTCTTCTCTTTAATTAAAATTTGTATCCCTATTCTTTTTTTTAATTTAATTCCCCATTTTTTTTTGCATATACATATTTATTATGTCTCTTTTTTTTTCTTTCAAAATTGAATGGTTAATATTATTATCTTTTTTTTTTGTTGTCTCCTTTTTTTCTCTTTCTTTTTTTTTTCTTTTCTTTAATAAAGATTTGTATCCCGCTTTTTTTTATACCCTACACTAAGGGTGAAAGGGTATATTCAGTTTGGTACGCCGTTTGTAACACCCAGAAGGAAGCATCTCCGGTATGGAAAAGTATATATATTCTTGATCAGCATGACCTCCTGAGTCGATTTAGCGATGTCCGTCTGTCTGTCCGTCTGTCTGTCCGTCTGTCTGTCCGTCTGTTTGTCTGTTGAAATCCCTACTACTTTTAAAATTGAAGAGCTAGATAAATGAAACTTATAACTTAGATTACTAATATACCTACGCTGTATGTGCAAAAAATTGGCGAGATCGGTCCATTGTGACCTATGATCCGACCACTTATGTTCAAATACCTCATATAAAATGTACATATAAAGATCAATTTTTATGTATACGTGCTTAGGTATATATATTGACATCATGCTCAAATACATGATAATAATGTTTTCCGGCGAAAAGACTTGTGGTTCACAAAAAAAAAATCGAAATTCGGTACACCTACCCATTTGTAAATATGGGTATCAAATGAATGGAAATTCTTCAGCGATTGAATGTTTGTAGTTATTTTCATGATTCGTATACTCTGGTGACCTATATATCACTTTGAATGGTAACCACACATATGTGTAGGGTATTTATAGTCGGCTTAGACCGACTATAATTTTGATAATCCTAACTATTATAATTACACCTACTTTAAAATTTCCCATGTGATCTAACCTTCCCAACTGGCTTTTTTTTAATTCCCCATTTTTTGTTCATGTTTATTTTTTTTTAATATATATTTTTTTTTTCATCTCTTCCTAATTTTTTTTTCTCTTTTTCTTTTCTTTAAAATTTAAAAATTCTTTAAACAAAAAAAAAAATAATATTTAATACTAATACTAATATATATATTCTCCATTTTATTTACTTTACTAATATGTTTCTCTTTTTTCAATTCAATTATTAGAACTTTTTTTTTTAATTTTAACTGCACTAAACATTTTAATGCATAAATCCCTATTTTTTTAATTTTAAATTCTTTGTTTCTGCGATTGCGATTTGGAGTTGCGATTTATTTTTTAAACATGTTTAATATGGTATTATATTATTTTCGTGTACTTATATAAGTTATATTATATGATATTTATTTGCATTGTTTATGGTATTAAAACAAACTGCAAGATCTGCATTTATATGCCAGCTATGAACGCTCGCTTCACGTATGATATTCATACGTTCGTACACATTGCATATGTGCTTCAGCATGAAACACTTGGGTGTAATGACCCTTTTTAAGGTTTGTTAGCATGCGCTATTATATAGGTCAGTACTGCAATTGTTGGTTTGCGTTATCTGCATTGAATACGACAATTTTTGACGAATTTTCATTTAATTTTATATGAAGGCAATTTGTTGCCTTTGCTTAATTTCTTTTTTTTTCTCAATTTTTCTAACTTTATAATTATAAGTTCTTCTCCTAAAACAGTTATATATATTTTTTTTATTTTTTTATTACTAAATTATTGTTTTTAATATGTCCTATGTTTTTTATTATTATATTTTTTCTTTTGTTTGTTACTTACTGTTTTCCTAAACTATTTATATTTATTTCTTCCTCTAAATGACGAGTTATTTAATGTTTTATTTAATGATTACTCTATATCTTATGGTTAGATTTTCTTTTTTTTCTAAATGTTGCATAATGTTTTCATAACGTTGCAAACTACGAGTTTAATTGTCAATGCATAGCTAATTGTTTTTATATTGTTACTTTTATGGGTTCTAACCTAGGGTAATATTATAATCAAGGATTGAAACCGTAACCGAAACCGATATCCATTTAAAACCGTTTCATTTTTAAAACCGAAACCGTAACCGAAACCGTTATACGAAAATCAAAATAAACCGATATCCAAAACCGATATAAACGGTTTCGGTTTTATACCAGTTTAAAACGGTTTTTAAAAAAGTATAAAAAGAAACAGAAAAACATATTTTATTTTATTTAGACGATCTTAATTAAAATGTCATTAATTAAAATTTGGAGTTCACAAAATAAACATTTTTGGTTGTACAAAAATATATTTCCAAAACAACGGTATTTGGTCTAAAATTTGTTTTTTGTTTCATTAATCGAATTAACAACAAAACACCAGCAACTCCACGTTAAAAAATGATTAAAATTTTAATAATACTGGTTTTTTCTTTATTTTATTAGTAAAATATATAGGGGAGCTTGGGGTAAAGTGGAACAAGTTTTGAAAAGTTCATTTGAATATTTTTTAAATTCTCTTAAAAGATCTATTCAATAGAATACCATTTATAAGTCTTCTAATGGATTTTTGACTGATGTTTCAAAACAGCTCAATTTCGGACATAAACAAAACAATGGTAATGCAAGAAAAATGTAAAAAAAGTTTCAAATTATTAACATCTCAGTAACTATTTAAGGAAATACGAAAAATGAAGTGCAAGTTCGACAAGTTTAAACATTTCAAGTATAAGGCAAATATTTTTTTACATTAGTGATGATTAAAAATTTCTTGTTCTTGCATCTTGTTGCATTTTTTTTTTTGCAAGAACAAAAACGAGAACAAGATCGAGATTTTGCAAAAAAAAAAGAATAAGAGCAAGTGCAAGACTAAGACTGCAAGACTTGCGTTTTTTATGATTTTAATGTATTTATTATGTTTTTAAGGTAATAATAATATACTAAAGAATTCATGATATTACTAAATATTGAAAAACAAGTAACAATGGAAAGCGTGCAAAATATTAATGAACGTGAACATTAATGAAGATGTGTGTTTTTTTTGTTTTTGTCAATTCTAAAGAATATAAGCATCTTAAAAATAAGGCCTGTGAAGCACTTTTGAAGCGGTAAAAAGCTTTAAAAGTGCTTCAAAAGTCGCTTCAGAAAGACAAAACAGACAAAACAATGTTTTTTTTTTTCTTCGCTACGCTAGTTCGTACATTGATTGTGCATATTCACTGTGCTATGCACATTATTATTTTTGTTTTACTTTTATATATAGTCTTTTTGTTAATTGTAAAATCATGAAGTAAATAAAAATAATATATGTACATTTTACAGTGTGATATATTTAGCTGATATATTGCTTTTTGTGTTTTTCTTTTTTCACAAATCCGCTGATTCGTTTGAAAGTGCAACAACAACAAAAATGAGTATAAAGCAGCATCCGAGCTTTTGATAGAATTTTTGGCGGGAGATTTTTTGTACCACAAAGAGAACAAGTTATTGTTGCCAACTAGAGAGCTGAACTAGATACATACATGTAGCGTGGTGCCATGAGTCTGTCCGTTGTCATTCGTCTGTCTGTTGTCATGCGTCTGTTTGTTGCCATGCGATGATACAGTATAGCAACGAAGAGTTGTGAAAGTGTGTGTATAAGAATCGTATTCGTTATTGTTATATTCTCTTCTTTCTGTTAGTATTCGCTTTGTAGCGTTTGAGTTTGTGTTCGCATAGTGTTCGCAAAGAAAAATGTTAGATATTATTTGAGTTCTCTTGACATACGGTACGTGTAGCGTACGGATTTTTTAATCTGTGATGAAAACAGAAATATGCCTATACGAAATATTTATTGTATATCGTATAATGTATATCGTCGTTGTAGAACGAAAAGTCACCAAACACATTTTTATGAAAAACTTAATTTTCGAGTTTGTTGATTAATATTATAAAAAGTAATTGATGCATTTTTAAAGTTGAAATATCAAACAAATAGATTTACATTTTCTTATCAATTGACAGATACATAAAGAAGTTTGTAAAAAATATTTAGCATTTTGAAAAGGTATTTGGTGACTTTTCGTTCATTTTATTATGGCCTTGAAATTTTGAATTGTCTCGTCAACATCACTTGATTTATACAATTATTTTTTATTAGTTAATTCTTGTTAAAATATAATTCAAATTTTTAGGTTATTGGATTTTTTTTTTTTTTAGTAAAATGTTGAAGAAATTGAAAAATATGGAAAATAAGTAACTTAAATACAATTAGTGTTCAAATTCTATTCGTTTTCATAATTAATATGCAGTTTAAGATATTTGTCTTCGATCTTTTATTTAAAATTTAAAAGATTGAGATTACCATTTCTTGCCTTGCTCTTGCAAATGATCACCACTAGTTTACATATATTGCAGTTCACAGAATTGTTGAAATTTAATTTCTTTGGCTTTTATGGATGAAAATTGTACAAAATTCTTCTTTGAAATTCAGATCATATCTTAGGTGAAGTCAAAATGTTGCTTTTCATTGGTTTGTGGTCACGAAATTTTAAATTAAATTTTTTTTCTTGGCGTAATCAATTAAATAATTCATATAACACATTATTTTTACTAAAATAACAACAAACATTGTTTAAATTACGTTTTCCACTTTACTCCAATATCATAATTTGAACATAATTTAGCACCATATAAAAAATGTAAAATTATTTGAAAAATATGGAAATAAAGAAAATTTGTACAAAAACCGAAATCAAAACCGAAACCGTAACTTGAAACCGGTATACCGAAACCGTTTCGTTACAAAAACTTAAAACCGGAACCGTAACCGAAACCGAAACGCGGAAAAAACCGAATTCGAAACCGTTATTCGTTTAGGTTTCAATCCTTGATTATAATATTTTTAGTTTGAATGGCATACACTATTTGTGATATGCCTTTAAGAAATTATTATGATTTTTCTTATCTTTATTTTTGATCAATATCGTCGTGGTCACTGGTCCACTTCTCTCTACGACCACGTAGGGTCCTTTCCAAATTGGAGAGAACTTATTCTTCCTAGTTTGGTTTTTCATTAAAACTATGTCGTGTGGTTTGAATTGTATAGGGTTGAGGTTCTTGGCGTATTGTTTTTTCGACACCTCCTTGGCTCTACACTGATTTTGCCTGACGATCTCGTATGATCGCTGTATTTGGTACTTTAGTTACTTATTGTAGTCTTTTGCGTTATACAAAGGTGAACATTTACGCTTCAAATGTCAAAGTCATGTCAAAGTCAAACCCGTACAACGTACGGAATGGTGTTTGATCAGTCGACGTATGCACCGTGTTATTATGAACATGAATTGCAGAATTTGACCATTGGTCCCAGTTGAACCCATCCTCTTTAGCAAAACTACGTAAATATTCAGCTAGTGGACGATGACTTCGTTCCAATGACCCATTAGCCTGTGAATAGTAGTGTGTTATATTCCTAACAATTTACATGTATCCGAAAATAGTTTGGAAACGAAGTTCGATCCATTGTCTGTTACCAATACTTTGGGTATATTGTGGCGTGTAACTATTTCGTTGAAGAATTCTTTTGCTACGATGTTTGCTTCCGCATCGGTTATAGCCACACAGCACATACATTTAGAAAAATCGTCCTGAAACGTTAAGATTTATTTATTCACTGAAATGGTTTCAGGCAGAATACCCACCAGGTCCATGTACACTTTGTCAAAGGGTCTGACTGGCGTATCAGTTAGAACAATTGGCATCTTCGTCAGCCTTGAACTCTTGTTTACCTGGCATTTTGAACAATTTTTCACATAATTCTTTATTTGCTTCTGCATACCCTTCCATTGGTACTGTTGCCGAATTCTTAAAAATGTTTTTACGCCACCTTGGTGACCACCTAACGGTGAATCGTGAAAATCCTTAATTACAGTCTCTATGTACCGAGGTTCAGTTAGAATAATTATATTGTCCTTTTCCTTTGTTATCAAATCGTCAGGATCGCATTCTGACTGTTTCTTATCGTCTTCCTGGTCTCTTTTCATGGTTTTCGAACGTGTTTGTACTACAACAACTTTTTTAGTATTATTCGGTATGCGGCTAAGCGCATCCGCGTTTAAATTACTTTTTCCCGGTTTATAATGAATTTCGAAATCATATTCCGATAATTTGTGTCGGAAACGCGCAAGACGTGATGTCTGATCTGTTATGTTTGCTATACCCTTTAGGGGCTGATGATCTGTATAAATTTTAAATGGTCTTCCCAAAAGATATGCCCTAAAATTTTTGGTTGCCCATACAATTACCAAAAATTCTTTCTCTCTAGTAGAGTAGCGTGTTTCCGCATCGTTACGAGACCTACTGGCAAACGCGATCGGACGGTCGCTTCAAACTTCCCCTTGCGAAAGAACCGCGCCAATTGCTTCGTTACTGGCGTCTGTCGTGAGCAAAAATGGTTCGTTAAAATCCGGATACGCTAGTATGGGTGGTGACATAATTACCTCTTTAAGTTTTAAAAACGAATTCTGACAATTGTCGTTCCATATGAACTTAGCGTCATTTTTAAGCAAACAGTTTATTGGTAATGACAATTTCGCCATACCTCCTATAAATTTTCTGTAATAATTAATAAAGCCTAAAAATGCTTGAACTTCCTTGCTGTTTTTCGGAACTGGAATATTTTTTACACACTCTACTTTGGCTGGGTCTGGTAGGGCACCTAACCAGACCCAGAACACTTATGTCCTTAATATATAACCTCGCGTCGCAAAAACTGACATTTCTCTGTATTTAATTTCAAATTATGTTCTCTCAGCTTTTTTTTATTTCCATAAAAGTGGCAGGTGCCCCCGTTAGACCGAATGGCATTCTGTTAAATTTGAAATGACCAAGACCTGTACTGAAAGCAGTTTTTTCTTTGTACTATATTTTCAACTAAAACCTGATGGTAACCACTGGCTAAAGCTTGTGTTGAAAAGTACCGACTATGACCTAGCTGATGTAAAATCTCATCTATTCGTGGTATAGGAAACACCTGTTTGATGGTGACGTCATTTAATTTTCGGAAATCTATAACCAGTCTCCATTTCTTATTGCCATCTTTATCGCCCTTTTTAAGTACCAATAATAATGGAGAATTCCAAGGCGACATGCTTGGTGAAATAATTCCATCGTCTAACATCTTTGATACTTGTCTATTAATCTCATTACTATGCATATAAGGAAGTTTATACTGTTTCTGATTTATTGGTGGCTGATTCCATTGTGTGGGTATTTCATGTTTGAATGTTAATTCATCCCCTTCCAAATGAAAAACGTCATGATATGACAAGCAAATATTTTGCAAAGATGCAACTTCTTCTTTAATTAATGATTCATCGATCTTTACATTCCCTAATAATTTATCAATTCAATTTTTTATATTAACCGAGTTTATTGTATTTATTGTAGAACTCGTCTTTGTTGCTTCTTTATATTTGTTAAAATTTGAAAATTGAGGCTTGAAATTGCTATCAATGGTTACCTCCTTATCAGTGGCATTTAAAATTGATGCATATACTCTATTTCTTCCAACGTTTGTTAAACTCTCTCCCAAATGTACTCCTGGCTGAATTTCCTGTTTGTGCAACAAAACTATAGGAATTTTTGTTCTTAACGGCAGTGATACAACCATGGCCGTTCTGGGCTGTACCTTGAATTGTTGATTAAAATTAATATTTTCTATGTCTTGCAATGATTTTAATGGAAATTTAACAAGGTGATTTTTGCCTTTATCAAAAAATGTAATTTTTTTATTTAACGCATTTATTATAGATCTGTTCCAGAGATTGTCACGCCCGACTATACCATCTGCTGGTACCCCTTGTTCAAGTGACACAACGTGTAGCGTTAATCTCAGGTTTTCTATGTTTGTGTGCTGAATCTTAGTGCAGCCTAAGGTTCTAACGCACCCATCAAATATTTTTATTAAAATTCGGCAATCCTACTTTCTTTAATCAGGCTGGCCTCAGCTCCAGAATCCACTAACAAAGTAAGTTTTCCATTTATTGCTGCCTCGCAAGGTACTTCAATGAACACATCACTCATATCGGATATCTTGAAACACTCTCCATGCCGGTTAAATATTTTACGATGCGTGACTTATTGTGAAGCTAATTTCATTTTCCTCGACATAAATTTACTCCTAAAATTATTAGCAATTGAAGACATTTTAATTTTACAAATCGTGAATTTATTATACATTTCTGACGATAAAACGCACATAGCGCTAATAATAAAAAGAAATATTGAAATTTCTTAATTGCAAATTACACTCGCCCCAATACGGAATATATCCATAGTCTTGCCAGACGTTTGATCTGCAATTCCCAAATTTTCAGGGCAGTTAATTACAATTTTCTTTTTATTTGATTTACTTTTGATTTTATTATTCTTGATTTTAATATTTTTAACTTCCGATTCAATTGGTTTTACTTTCTTTACTTTATTTGCTTTCTTTATAATTTGTTTATTTTTAATTTCCTTAATTCCTATATTCTGATCATTATTCGCGTCAAGTTGTGTATTATTATTATTTAGTTCATTATATGTTTTTGTTGGAAGATTTCTATCTTCATTAATATGTATTTTTACTTTTTGTACTTCATTTTCTGCGTTAATAATATTCGTTGTTTTATTTTGTTGTAGTATCCTATTTGGAACATCTACAACTACTGGCCTTACTACACTATTTGATAAGAGTCTCCAGTTTAGTGGCCTTGACTGGGCCCCTGGTTGTTTTCCTGTAGACTGCTATTATTGTTCCATGCATCATATTTGCGTTTGGCATAACAATTCATAATAACATGTCCGTCCTTTCTGCACCAAGTGCAATATTTAGCGGGCCTGTTTGCAAAATTCCCATTATTATTATTTCCTTGAAAAACTTGTGTATAGCGTTTAACACAACAATCCCCCTCGACGTGTCCCCGTCTATGACACCAATCGCATCTCAATCCTGGAGCACCCCCGCCTTGGTTATGGATACCACCTTGACCATTTACCTTCGGTACGGGTGGCTGACTTCCTTGGGGAGCAGTATGTCCTGGAAAAACATTCCCACCCGAACAATCTGCACACTGTTCATGTCCATAAGTACGACAGTCACTGCAATACGGAGTGTTTCTCCGTGTATGACATTCATCCTTCAGATGTCCCTTCTTCTTGCAAAAAGAACATTTAGGTGTAGGCTGCTTCATACCTACATTTTGTGTTTTCTCTTCCGTCTTCTTTTTTTCATTGACTCCCTTTGTATCGTCGCATGGTCCGATGCCTCTTCCACCCCTTTCTCCAGTGTTGTTTGCTTACTGCTCAACATGAGCATTCGCAAAGTGTAATCCCGAAGTCCTAACTGAAATAAGCTTTTAACTAAATTATTCAATTCACGTCGTCTTTCGTATCATTATATTTACATTTAATCGTGCTTAATGCTACCGACTGCAGAACCAAACGCCTCGAGAAAGATCTAATACTTTCCCCCGGATGCTGAGATGCCTTTCTAATGTCATATTGAATGGCATCTACTGACCTATTTTTTTTCAAATCTGTTTTCTATAACATTGGAAAAATAAAAATAATTTTGTTTTTCCAAATAAAAAAATAAAAAAATTATGTGTATATTCGGTTACTCAAGATTGTAAAAAAATTTAACATACAATGATTTTTTAATATAATTTTTTTGTTATTTTTAAAATCATAACAGCAATCAGTGCTGTGTTCACATGCTTTAAAATGTAATCAAATCATTTAGTTTTTATATGTTATTCACTGGAGGGTCCGTAGTTTGAAATCTCAGTGTTATTTCAATTATTATATTGTCCTTTTTCTTTTCAGACAATTTGTAAAATTTCGATTTTTTAATAAAAATATGATTAAATTAAAATTTATGTAATCACTGTTACTATGTAATTGTTTTCATAGTACAGAAGTCGATTAAGAGAAATGTCATGTGTAAACTTATTATTTAGAATATTATAAAATATTAAAATTTTGAATATTTCTAAATCTTACTACATTCGGAAAAATATATTGATTTTTTTTTATCGCATTTTATTTTTCATTTAATTTGATATAAAAATTAATTCTCTTTTTCAACAGCCATCCACGCTGCGAAAAACTGATACGTTTTGACAATAAATATTTGTTTGATTTTATAGTGTTATCGTTTTATATTTAATGAAAATTATAATTTGCATACTAATAGTATGAATTATTTTATTCCACACTGCGAATCCGAACTCCGGACCCTCTAGTGTAGGTCCGGAGTTCGGATTCGCAATGTGTATTTTCTTTTATATATTTGATTTTTATATTTTTTATATTATTTAGAATGTTTAAACAATTTTAATTCATAACTTTAAAAAAACTCTCCCTATGTCTATAACAAAAGAAAAACCAAAATATAAATCTAGTTTTCAAAGCCCCCTTTTTTTTAAATTAAAAAACAAATAATTAAAATTTTAATCACTTACCATTTTGGTTACTTTTCCTTCTCGTCCTCCTGCCTTCGTCCTTCTTTCCACTCTCGGTCCTTGAGAGGTTGGTACCGACGTACCGGCTGCGCCAAATGTTGTAAAGTTTTTGTGTTGAATTTTTGTTATCATTTAATTAATTAAAGAACACTTTTTACTTTTAGAGTTAAAAAAGAACACTTTTATTATTTTAACACTTTTATTAACTTTACTACCTCCACTTGAGGCTTACTAAACTACAATCTTTTAAATTGCAACGAAATGTATTAACAATAACTTCGTTGCAAGCTTTTCTTAAACTCTATTTTCACTATGATCTAGTGAGTTTTCACTTTCACTCAATTTTGGTGTACGTGACTTTTGAAGAAAGTCCGAATTGCTGATTCAAAACATGACGCTAATCGAAGTTGCTATCCTGATCAGGCTTCCTGATCTTTCTCTTATCTTAATCATATACCATTCAATGTATATATTAATTCTTTTGAGTGATTTCATCAAATTCGAGCCCTTTTAAACAAAAAATAGTTTTGTGACAAAGTCGGGTCAATATTTATGGAATGACAAAAATTCAACGTTTTGAGTCTAAATGAGATATTTCTAACTTTTAAATAGGTTGACATTTGAGTTTCTTTTCCATTTGAGTTTAACATTTAATTACACTGTTCTACAAGGATTTTAATCTGAAATGAAACCTATCATTTCTGGTTGATTTCGGTCTCCTGATTCTTCCTGCATACTCAGAATTTCCATATACGTCGAGATTTTGCACAAAATCGAGTTAAAGTTGCCGTTTTTGGTACTTTATATCGCAAGTTATCGCACGATTTCGACATGTTGCAGATGCAAACTTTATAACAAAAAATAATATGAACCTTGCCCTACGGATTATTGGAAAAAAAATCTGTGTCCAGATATAAGTTTTTCAAAAAATTAAAAAAGAAAATAAAAATGCGGCACCCTACGGCTACTCGTTATCAAAATAAAATTTATAATATTGTTTGGACGCTGTAGTAGTAATATATATTGAACTTTTTATTTTAATCAATGATTAAGAACTATTTTTCGTGACGAATATGAATTGTGAAAATGTTAATAAAATATGTCCTTATGGATCGCTTCATCATAATAATAAAGTAATAATAAAATTGGTCGCGCAACGTTTGAAATCTAAATGAGAATACAATTTATTGTATATTTTCAACATATAAAACATTTTGACATTTAATGCGAAGTTAGCTTTTCTTATATTGTGAAAATAAAATTTTCACCTGTTAGTCAAACAAATAAAATATATATGGGAAATTCCACAACAAATCGACCAAATAAGTAAATTTTGAGATTTTACCTTTTCGATTGAAATTTAGGCAGCTGATATAGCTTATTGAGAAATGCATTGACCAAATGCATTGACCACTTCCAGAGATACAGCGCTTCAAAGTTACATAAAATGGACCATAAATCACTTTTGTACGGTTCTTCATATTTCAATATCTCTTAAAGAAGATATGCTAGAAACTCCATTGATGGCTCGTTTTAAAGCTAATAGAACAAGCTTTTAGAGAAATTAAGTAGTTATTTCTAAACTTGAAAATGTGGCCTGTCGTCATTATCCTAGCACTTAAAAATTGATGTCCATAAAAAGGACCCTTTTTAAAATTCGAAAAAAAATCACAAATTTTGGTTGATTTAATTTTGATTGCATCATATTTTAAAAAATCATTTTCAAAATTTTTATTATTGAAAAAAAAAAATATTTTTTTCGACAGTAAAAGTTGCAATAATTTATGAATGTATTTCTAACTCTGATTTTTAAAATGGTGCCAGTTTTATCATATTGACTCTAGTTTTTGAGATATTGATTTTGATGTAAATTTTTTTCCTTTTTCGAAAATGGTATATATCTCAAAAACAAGGGACAGTTTGATGAAACTGCCGCCATTTTCGAAATTAGAGTTATAAATACATTAAAAATTATTGCAAATTTTACTTTTGAAAAAAATATTTTATTTTTCAATACAAAAAATTTGTAAAAATTTAGAAAAATAATTTTTAAAATATGATGCTATCAGAATTCCATCTTAAATTTTGGCATGAACATTTATATTAAATCAACCAAATTATACGATTTTTTTCAGAATTTTTAAAGGGGTCCTTTTTCATGACATCAATTTTGAAATGCAAGGATAATGACCACGGGCCACATGTTAAATATTAGAATTTACAACTTAATTTTTCTTAAAGCCTGTTCTATTACCTTTAAAACGAGCCATCAACGAAGTTATCAGCTCCCCAAATCCAACCGCTGGCCGATTTGGTGTGGAATGGCCCATATATATATATATATATATATATATATATATATATATATATATTTCAAGACCACTTCAAAGTTCTTAATACACTTTTTCTGTTTAATACATTAGCGTTAATCAAAATATTTCTTTTATGCTTCGTGGTTGACAAATATAATATGAGAATTACAGATTTTTAAATATCAGAGGTAGTTAGTTATGATTTTTGAAATGTGTGTGACTTTTAATATTTTTACTTAATACATTTTTCGTAGCCGCGGTAGATCAGTGGTTAGTGAGTTGGACTGCGAGCTGAAAAGTCCACGGTTCAGGCCTGGACTGGGGCTAACAACATTTTTGCATAGAAACGTTTTTCTATACCGCGCTACCTCTCGGCAATAAATGGCAAACCTACGAGTGTAAAACATTGCCTATGAAAAGCTTTCATCCGCCGTTCGGATTAGGCAATAAACTGTAGGTCCCACTATAACACGCACAGCTCAAAATGGTGAGAGAGCTCGGCCTAAGTCCTTTTAGGACTGTAGTGCCAAACTATTATTATTATTATAATAAACTTTTTGTAACATTATTGAAAAAAGATTTCAATAATTTTAAAAAATGTTTCGTTTACATTAGATACGTTTAGATACACATTTTATGTCATTCGATAAAATGTTCTTAAACTATACAAATATTACTATATACTAAGTGTTTTATTTAGTTCGTGTTGTTTTATTAAGTACTACAAAATGAATGACTATCGCAACTTTCCACAGTTAATAGCCACATTCAGTTCAGTTCAAGTGATTCAATTAAATTGTTTTTCAAATCACCTGATCTGTCTATTGAAGCGGCTAGAAACTTAATAAAAGTAAACTATTAATGTCGGTTATCATGCTAATAATGGCTATGACATGGCTATGGCTATGACATTGACATAAAACTCCATTAATGTTTTCACGCATTGACTGAAATACAAAAATTGTATTTAGTTTTTGGTAAACTTCATATTCGTCACGATAAATATTTCCATATCAACCATTTATTTCAATAAAGTTTTCAACAACAAACAATTTTAAAAATTTAATTTTTAAAGAGGGTGTCGTATTTTTTTATTTTTTTCATGTCAAATTTTCAAAAATTTCAGTTCAGTCGCTCAGAAGCATTCGTTGACGACGGATGTATAATATATTTCTTTTTAACCCATTTTCGCCTGCCGAATTAAATACACACCAGGAGATTACGCAGTGCAATTTTCCCCAACATGTTTTCCCATAATGCGTACATCAGATGCTAAGAATTTTGTTCGATTTTGTGTATAGCACCACTACATTATATCAGTATAAATTTGTATATTTCTGCGTGAAATTTCCTCCATTTTAATCAAATATTTCTAAAAGAAATTTTAAGAAATATTCCGAAAAATTACTTTAAGATAAAGTTTAAACCATTTTTTCGAAATGTTCACAGTAAAATTATTGCGAACTAATATGAAAAGGTTTTTTTAAGAGAGCTTAGAGAATTGAGGTAAATTACTCTTTCGACACACTTTTTTGGTAACACAAATTTCATTTTGATTTTTTGCAAAAACTAATATCTGGACACAGATTTGTTTTGCCAATTATCCGTAGGGAATGGTTCATATTTTATTTTGCGATAAAGTTTGCATGTGCAACATGTCGAAATCGTGCGATAACTTGCGATATAAAGTACCAAAAACGGACTTTTTTGCAACTTTAACTAGATTATGTGCAAAATCTCGACATATAGGGAAAATTCTGAGTACGCAGCAAGAATCAGGAGAATGAAATCAACCAGAAATGATAGGTTTCATTCCAGATTATGCCAACAACCCTCAATTTGTAGAACAGTGTTATTAGAATATATTAATACAGCAATATTGTTTTACCCAATTTTATTATAAAAGATTTTTACTAACATCTTGATTTTTCATAAGTGTATGATCAGGTTCCATTAAGTAGGCTCTAGATCAAGAATGGATTAGGTTACCTTACGTGGATTTCAAATTTGGTTTACCCTAGTCGATTATTATCAGGATCATTTCAAGTTGCCTTTGGTAGGGATGTCTTATCTTATTCTGATCACGGACGGATGCGAAATAAGGCTAACCTCAACCAATTTTCACTCGGAATGTTTACTCTTGCTTTATGTATCATATATTCATAAGTCATGATTAATTGGAATTGATTCCGTAACATATTTTATGATTTATTATTCATAATTCATGATTAAAATTTCTAACATTGTTCCAAATCTACACCGAAAAAATACTGTAGTAAATTATACTACATTTATGTCTTCGTTTTGAAAAAATGAAGTTCTACTACATTTTGATCGTTTTTTAATACATTAGTATTAATTTGTCTGGATTTTACTACACAATGTATTTGTTTTCTGTAGTTTTTATTTTTGAAATACGTGTACTGCATAATACATAAAATGTATTATGCAACTATTTTGTGTATTATATTTTAATATTAAATTATAAATTATTTACATATTATTATAATTTCTTCTATAAATTATATTCTATAAATTTATTATAAATTCCCGGTATACAAAAATATGTATCACTTAAAGTTGATTGATTTTATAAAAATTTGGTTAAAATTGAATTTATTGTATTAAATCCTAAAATTAACAGCCCTGTTAAAATGTCCCTAAATATGAAAACATAATTTACTTTCAAAAACAGCTAAGTTTTGTTTATATTTTTAAAACCAAATTTTTAGCTTTACTAATAATAAAAAAATAATTTACAATTTAAAAATAATATTCGAATGTATATGGATGACTTGTCAAAAAACCACTAATTTATTAAAGCTGTACACCGAAAAAATTACTGTAGCAAATTATATACATTTTATGTCTTTGTTTTCAAAAAATATATTTCTACTACATTTTGTTGGTTTTTAAATACTTTGCCCGTTTTTGTCTTATACACCATGTATTGAAAATTTGTTTTCTACATACTGTATGGATGTTTTGTTTTTGCTTTCATTTGAATTCGTGTGGGATAACTGACGAACGAATTACGAAAGGTCGTGCAGGTATAAATATTCTTTGGATTCATATTGCAACAACTGGTTTTCGTTGTTGTTTTTTTTTTTTGCACACGACGGATGACTGAGAAAGAGGTTTATAAATAAACCAAAACTGTCCGTAGCATCTGCCCGAACCGTCTTATTGAGAGATGACTACAGAGCTGCCACCTAAGTTTAACGCTGAATATTTTTGGTTTTAAAACTCTGCAGTATTCAAATATTGTGAGTAGTTTGCTGATGTGGCGCGCCATGACGTTAGCATTGAGACGGAAAATTTTTGTTGTTTTCAATGTTCGCTCTCTCATTTTTCGGTCACCGCCTGTATTCTGTACAAACAGTAATAGTTGATATAACATATTTATGGTTTTACCATGGTATGGTTTTACCATCGCATGGTTTTACCATAGCATATTATTCTTATGTGTTTTAACCGAAAAGAAACACTTAAGTGCTTGCCATTCCTTTGAGTCGTCAGAACTGATGATACTTAGTGGTGCTTCCATCTAATGATCAGGAAAATTGTTCTTTAATTTATATTTTTATTTCTTTATTTCTTTATTTCTTTATTTATTTATTTATATATATTTATGTGTAGATTTTTTGGTAATTGTGGGCATCAATCTTTAGTTGTATTTGTACTATACAAGTAAATAGTTTTCAGATTTATAATTCTTGTATCTTATTTTTGGAATTAAAAAAATTATATTAATATTCATTCATATAATTTTCCGAATTAATAAAAATAAATATGTTATTTAATAAATTATCACAACAAAGTAAAATAACTACATATTATTGTAAAATTAAGGGCATATGTAGTAATTTCTCTACATATTTCTGGACGAATAAATAAAGACAAAATGTAGGTTTTGAAATTTTATATAGAAAAGCTGTTAAATTATGTAGTAATTTTCAATATAAAAAAAACAACTACATCAGTTTAGTAGAAATAAATACATATGCTTTTGAACGTAAATCAAATACATATGTATTTATTTTAAAAACATTTTTAGTTATTTTTAATACAGTATTTTTTTCGGTGTACGTATTCTGAAAATATCAAAACAAATCCTAATTATGAAGAATAAAGTGAAAAATATCGAATTTGAACATAACAAGGAAGGAAAGGAACATTAAACCAGTTGGGAAGGTTAGATCACATGGGAAAT
This sequence comes from Dryomyza anilis, assembly GCA_951804985.1. Lineage (NCBI taxonomy): Eukaryota > Metazoa > Arthropoda > Insecta > Diptera > Dryomyzidae > Dryomyza > Dryomyza anilis. Next base: position 49,253,089 of record OX638130.1, read on the forward strand.
TTTAAAGTAGGTGTAATTATGATAGTTAGGATTATCAAAATTATAGTCGGTCTATGCCGAATATAAATACCCTACACATATGTGTGGTTACCATTCAAAGTGATATATAGGTCACCAGAGTATACGAATCCTGAAAATAACTACAAACATTCAATCGCTGAAGAATTTCCATTCATTTGATACCCATATTTACAAATGGGTAGGTGTACCGAATTTCAATTTTTTTTTTGTGAACCACAAGTCTTTTCTCCGGAAAACTTTATTATCATGTATTTGAGCATGATGTCAATATATATTTGACCAAAAAAGTTTACCTAAGCACGTATACATAAAAATTGATCTTTATACGTACATTTTATATGAGGTATTTGAACATAAGTGGTCGGATCATAGGTCACAATGGACCGATCTCGCCAATTTTTTCGCACATACAGCGTAGGTATATTAGTAATCTAAGTTATAAGTTTCATTTATCTAGCTCTTCAATTTTAAAAGTAGTAGGGATTTCAACAGACAGACAGACGGACAGACAGACAGACGGACAGACAGACGGACAGACATACGGACAGACGGACATCGCTAAATCGACTCAGGAGGTCATGCTGATCAAGAATATATATACTTTTCCATACCGGAGATGCTTCCTTCTGGGTGTTACAAACGGCGTACCAAACTGAATATACCCTTTCACTCTTAGTGTAGGGTATAAAAAAACACTGGAAAAATACATCACTTCTTTGTTTGTAAAAATACAATAAGTTATTTATTTGTTTAAATTGATATTTATTTTCAAATGACACATTTTTCACTTTATTCAATCACGTATATTTTCTATAGACTGCAGTTGCGCTGCACAGTGTGCCCAAACGCTCTTAAATCGGGTGAAATAGTATTTTGGGAACCACTCAACCGATTTTAAAAATTTAATAAGTGTTGTACAGAGCGGACTTGAGAGAACTTAAGTTTTAAAATTAGAATTTGTATCTTTCATGGTTATGGAGATAAAAATCAGTAAAGTTGAGATTTTGTTCATGAAATTTTTTTCAAAAATTGTAAAAAATCCAAAAGATATCCGATTTTTAAAATTTTGTTTGCTTTTGTTTATGAAACGCTTACATTGATGTCTAAATAAAATGTGCTTATATGAGAAAATATCTTGATTTGTTCTAAAGATATAGACTGGAACAGGTTTTTTTTTTTTTAATTTTTGAAGACTTTACAATACATATTTATACATAGATTGTACATTTTATCCCGAAATCAAAATATTTGTATGGAACTTTCATAAACAATTAACACATAAATCATAAACTGTACGTTTTTAAATATCTCATGTGGTTTAGTAAATATAAAATTGTATAGTCGAAAATTTCTTTTATTTTCAATTTTTTCATTTTTTTTTTAGAAATTGGATTTTTACGCAAATCTCCGTACGTATTTTTTTTTCTTCAGTAACATGTACCTTTGTTATATTTTGTTGATAGATAACATTATTGAGATTCTTTTAAATGATAAAACTTATCCAAAATATATTTAACCAATCTGGCAACACTGGTCAAACTTCATGTTTTTAAAATTTATTTTTGACTTTGACCCCCTGCAGAAAAGTTTTTAAAGTCCAAATTCAAATTTTTTGCATACTTAAATTTTTACGTTGGGCTTTGAGAACTTTTCTGCAGGTGTGCAAAATCAAAATAAATAAAAAATACGAAATTTTTGTGAAACATGATGTTAATTAATATGTCATTTTGCACACATTAGTAAGGTAAATATATAAGTGTTTGGCATCATTGAAAAGAAGAGATTTCAAGGAATATATGTGGCAAATATAAAGACAATCTGTATATAGTTTCTGAACCCTTTTTTTTAAAAGAAGAAAAATAAAAAAAAAATAATTTAGAAAAAAAAACTTAAAATTTGATTGAATATATCTAAATAAGTATTAACCTTATCATCATAAAACTTTTACCTAAAATACAATAGTTCTACGTACTTACGTCTTAATAAAACATTTTAGGAATATATATATATATATATATTACAAAGTGAGATATAACGATTTAAATCTAAGTCCAATTAAAAAATGAGTATTTTGGAAAAAATGCTGTCCTTCACATATACTTCGCCGGGCAAAAAATAAGTAAGGGTCTTTGGAATTTGAAAACTTTTCTGCAGGGGGACAAAGTCAAAAATAAATTTTAAAAACATGAACATTGACCAGTATTGCCAGATTGCTTAAATATATTTTGGATAAGTTTTATCATTTAAAAGATTATCAGTAATGTTATCTATCAAAAAATATAACAAAAGTACATGTTAACACACCACATGAGATATTTAAAAACGGGTTTCAGTTTATGATTAATGTGTTAATTGTTTATGAAAGTTAATTTCAGGATAAAATGTATAATCTATGTATAAATATATGGCGTGAAATGCGCATTAAGAAAATTAATATGCAATATGCAACACAAATTTGAATTAATATTTATAATTTCGCCTGTTATGATTAATAATAAAATTTATAAATCATATTCATAATAAATACATTTACCCAGAAAAATTTTGATATAAATAATTGTTTTTTACTATTAAAAATAGTCAATAAGATAAGTTATTATTTTAATCGGAAAATACCATTAAATACTAGAAAATACCATGACATTGCCATTGAGTTTATATGAAAAGATTTATTTTTTGTATACTATTAAATCAATAATTATCCTATTGACCAATTTTAATGGGATTTGAGGGAATTTTTTCTGGGTGTAGTGATTTACAGTTTTGTATGCACATAATTCATGAATATAATTCATAAATAAGAAAATTAGAAAAATGATATGCATTGTATTTCAGTTGCAAACAAAAATTGTAAACAAATTGATCTAAAAAATGCATTGCAAATCTAGGTTGTTTTTCTTCTTCTATATTTTTGTTCCAAAAACTTAACTTTAGGATCATACTCGGTAAGAACCAGACACTCACTATACTTATTAGATTAATTTAGAATATGTTTAATAGGTGTATATTGCATAATTTGATAGATAGATTTGGAGGTGCAACATAAAAACCATTTTTTTCATTTTCAAAATGTTTGTATTTTTTTTACAATGGAACGTGCGCCAGTTAATGAAATTTTAATATTAAAAGATTAGTTAATAGCTGTTGCAAATGTTCACAGTATGACTTATATTTCATTTATATGCCTTCAACACCAAAAGTGTACGATGACTGCAAATGTAAAAAAATCGTGAATTTGTTCAAAACAGCAGTTTTTCGCATTGCACATTTTACTGACATTTTGAAAATTGTGCAAAATTTGTTTTCCAATTTTTTTTATAGAAAATAATGTTGCACGTTAAGACAATATCTTAAAGTTTTAAATGATTTTAAACATTTACGAAAACTTATCAAATTGATCAAATTCAAAAATGTGTACGTTAAGTCTTGATAAGCTGAAAATGCTAAACGTTTGTACATATTACATTAAGGCATGCCAAAAAATAAAAAACACGTGTTTCCCCATTTTTTAAGTTAGAGGGATTTATTTGCATTTGAAATGTTCGATGCATTTCATAGCTGAGACATCACTGAGTAATACTCAGTGAGTATGAATATAGAAATGGTTGTCCAATATCAATTCGTTTACAGCTTTTATTTGCATTTAATGAATTTTAATTTATTTTTAAAATATGTCTTAATATCATTTCAAATAAATAAACCCTTTCAATGAATGGATATTCACTCTGAAGAAAATGTCCCATTAAATACCTAATGGTACCATCATTGATCTTATGGTTCATGTATTAGTAGTTTTTTCTTTTTAAATCAAAAGTTTTCTTATTGTATTTAATTGTTTATTGTAATTAATATAAAAAATTTAAAATGTATGGTACAACATCATATTGTATTAAAAATTTGAATATTATTAATCTAATGGTACGCTTCCTATTGACCAATTTTAATAGTGTAAATAATTGTTTTTCTATTGAAATACTATTAATTTACCATGATTTTTTTCTGGGTGTTGGAAAACCGTTTTCATATTCATACTCAGAGAGAAAATATGTGCTGCCAAATTTTTTATTTTTTTATTATGAAAATATGCATTTCAAATACAAATAAACATAAACGATTTGGTTTAAAAAAAACTGGGTTCACACTAATTCTAAGAATGATCCATAGTTTCACGTACAAAGTTTCATGTAAATTATTTTAAATAAATTACTATCGACTATGATATTTGTTATCATAGCTGTAGGTTGCATGTAATGTTTAATTGAGAAATTTTATAATAACAAAACTCGAAGTTACATTTTATTTGTTTATTTTATATTTTATTAATTGAATTAAAAAAATAAAAATTAAAATCTAGGGGGGGGTTGTTTATTTGGTATAATTTTGGTTAGTTTATTAGTTATTTAACCGCCACTAACCTTAAAGTTATAACAGTTTATGTTACGTAAAATATTTCGTAAATTTACCAGTAATTTAATCGTCACTTATTACCAAAAGAACAGTGGTAAACATATATTCAATTCTATCTTATTGGGTGTATTTCTTTATTCATTCTGGAATAATAAACAAATGAACAGAATAGTTTGATATTTTATCCGGAATATCTAGAATACTGTGAAAAAAGTAGCAGTTTCAGAATAATCAGAATATAAAATGTCTACAAACATTAAATATCATTTGAACAGACAAACTACCAATATCATGCGACACACGTGACTTCATTAAAATAATAAATTTAATTTGTGTAAATAATTTTTAAGTTGACAGTTTTATTCTGTGTATTCCATGATTGAACTCAGATTAACAGAATGCGTTCTGAACGTTCAGTTTTCTATGAAGTAACAGAATTCAAATAAACCAGAATGTTCGGAATAAAAAAAGTAATACACGCTGCAAAAAAAAGGGCTCTCCCAAACTTAAAGAAATCATGAAAATAAAATAAAAATAAAATGTTGTTTTTTATTAATTTTTATTAAAAATCTTTAAACATGTACAGTGGGAATTTATAATAATTGAATTCATTAACATATTTTTAAATGCATAAATAACTAATTCGTTTAAATCTGCAAGTACATGTGTCAGCATCAATGAATACACAATTGCACCAGTAGACGCTAAACCAGACGATCGAGGCTCGCTTTATATTTGGCTCAGTTACAGTTGATCTCAGTACAGCACATAGCGTAAAAAAACATGCCAAATTCTGTTTGAAAATCGAAACACTGATTTTTATTTGTGGTTTTTTCACATTAGTTTCAGAAATTATATACTGCACTATATTATACTCTGTTATTATTAGTATTTTTTAAAACACAATTTATATATTTATTAAATTTACAAATAACAAAATTATTACCGACGCGAACACGTTTTTTCAACGAACAAACAGACACGTACGCAGCAAATGCCGATCACCATGTGCCAACTTTATATACAAGAATTCATTTTTTGTTTCTTTTCGAACATCAGTATGTTTAAAATGACACTATACGTACTTCAAACGACGACAAAAGAGACGTAGGTAGAAAATGCTGCACAACTTTGCCAACTTCGTCAGTCGATAAATTATCGAATTAAGACAAGCGTTGCGAACATACGTTGTATTTAGATTTGATTAGCATTTTCTGTGTTTCGAAACATAGTTTTAACCAAGTAAATTGCCAAGAAACAGTTTATTTAAATGCAATTAAAATTTTATGTTGGTATTGTAACATATTTATGGTAAATTTGACAGATTCTGCTGGACTATATAATAATGTTTACACGTGAACAAAAATAAATTCAATTTCGATGTATGGTATTTTCGTATTACTTTTTAATTACATTCAAACATATTCAAACAAATCTTTTCTATCCGTGTAGAAATTCTGAAAACAGAATAATCTGAACGTTCAGAACGAATAAAGAAGTACACCCATTGTAAGTGAGTGAGAAAGAGATAAAAAATCACACGCACACAATAGTTTCGGTCAATTATATCCCGAAACTTTTACTGAAACATTCAGTTTTGCCACTACCCAATAAGCAATGAGTTTAAAGTTCGATAAATTTTGTGAATTTTCTATTACAACCAGTGTGGATGTAATGTCATGATCATGCCGAAGAAATGACTGTTAATCCAACGCCAACTTCACTACACAAAATTACTCAATGGCAACATTTACATTTTTTTCACCACTACATATGCGCCACTGCATTCGCACAATCAGTGAGATCATTGTTTTTAGCTTGAATTAGCAAACAGACAAATCAAAACAAGAAAATCATCCACAGAATTTTACTGCACGGAAAATGCACGATGAGCCGATATACAATGTAAGCGGCCAAGGTTTACGAACACGTTTATGAAATATTAATATATTTTCATTCATACGCAGACAACATTGATATTTTACGCGAACCTACCAATCTTATATATCGCATTGGCGCAATTGGATTCACTGGTTTGATCTTCGCGGCACGTCGTGGATTTTACAAGAAATTCAGTACACTGTCACCGGTGCAGGTGCTGTTGCAGCTGTAGAACATATTTTAATTCATTTTAATATATAGTATAACTTACATGCATTTTATATTTAAACCTTTAATTAGGGAAATATTTGCGCTTGAATTCAAGTGTAATTTTAAGGTCGAGTCACATTATATTTACAATTAAGTTAAACCACGAATGTATATTGAATGTCGGAATTAAAGTTTAGGTAAAGGCTATTTTCAATTGGTTAAAAAGCTACCAGTTTTGCTGGAGAACGCTATAGTTTTCAAGCTTACAATTAAAAAAAGTTGAACGCTTTTCTCCAGGAAAAGCTTCGATATCCATGTTCAATATACATTCGTTAATCACTAAATATCCAGGTTTTTGTTTTTTTTTATAATATTTTTAGGTAATATTACTGCTCATATGACCACCCACACGGATAGAAAAGATTTGTTTGAATATGTTTTAATGTAATTAAAAAGTAATACGAAATTACCATACATGTATTAGGAATGAAGTGTAATTAAATTATAATCGAAATTGAATTTATTTTTGTTCACGTGTAAACATTATTATATTGTCCAGCAGAATCTGTCAAATTTACCATAAATATGTTACAATACCAACATAAAATTTTAATTGCATTTGAATAAACTGTTTCTTGACAATTTACTTGGTTAAAACTATGTTTCGAAACACAGAAAATGCTAATCAAATCTAAATACAACGTATGTTCGCAACGCGCGTCTTAATTCGATAATTTATCGACTGACGAAGTTGGCAAAGTTGTGCAGCATTTTCTACCTACGCCATCTTTTGCCATCGTTTGAACATATAAATGTTTAAAAACAAACAAAAAAAAGGAATTGGATTTAAATAAATGTATTCTTCCAACATTCTTTTTGTAAACGAAGTTGGCACTCGTTGAGCAGAATTTTTTACCTACGTCTCTTTTGTCGTCGTTTGAAGTATGTATATAGATCGGCATTTTCTTCGTACGCGTCTTTTGTTGATCATTGAGAAAACGTGTTCGCGTCGGTAATAATTTTGTTATTTGTAAATTTAATAAATATATAAATTGTGTTATAAAAAATACTAATAGTAACAGAGTATAATATAGTGCAGTATATAATTTCTGAAACTAATGTGAAAAAACCACAAATAAAAATCTGTGTTTCGATTTTCAAACAGAATTTGGCATGTTTTTTTTACAAAAGCCTCCGTGAATTCCTACGCTATGTGCTGTACTGAGATCAACTGTTACTGTGCCAAATATAAAGCGAGCCTCGATCGTCTGGTTTAGCGTCTGCTGGTGCAATTGTGCATTCATTGATGCTGACACTTGTACTTTTAAACGTATTATTTATGTATGCATTTAAAAATTTGTTAATGAATTCAATTATTATAAATTCCCACTGTACATGTTTAAAGATTTTTAATAAAAATTAATAAAAATCAACATTTTATTTTTATTTTCATGATTTCTTTCCCAAAATATTTAAATATGTTTCTATGCAAACATACTACTTTTTGTACTGAAACAAGTGATATGTTTCACTGGAAACATATTTATATTCAGGTCGTTCAAAATCATGTTTTAATTTGAACATATTTATGTTTCGGTTCATATATTTATTTTGTTTGGATGTAGTAATTATTATGTTTCCATTAGAACATACACCATTTTAAGGGGCAACATTAAAATGTTTCCGTGATATTATTATGTAAGTCAGAGCTCATTACAACACTGTTCAAGTCTTAATACAACCCTGTTTACAAATGATTTATCAGTCAATTATATATTGTTTATATAAAATTTCAAACATACATGTTAATGCCTGCTAAATTATATTTGGGAGAGCCCTTTTTTGCAGCGTGCAATAAACCGAAAACCTGGGGACGAATCGCATCAGTCGTTATCGAGTAAGCTATCGTATCGAATAAAATTCCGTGATCGAACGAGTGGCTGGATCACGGCACTAGATACGATACGAAGCAAAATTTTGAGAAAGCATAATAGATTTTTCGTTACTTTTTAAAAATTTTAATGGAATAAATGTCATAAAAATCAAAAATAAAATAATAAATTCAAATTAAAAAAAGCATGAATTCTTTGTTGTTTTTCTATACTACTTCTTCAGAGTCGGAGGAGGAAACACATAAAGATATGCGGATAAGACGAGAACTTCGCGATAAAAGCAATCCAGTGTCTTTACGAGCAGCAGCGTAAATTCATTTGAAATAGTTATTTTATTATATTTAGTATGATATATTTGCAGATTTAAAAAAAGTTTTAGACTTAGCAAGGATGACCTTAATTACGTGCTCTCCGAAATAAACTTAAAAGGTCATTTGTCCACTGCAGTGCCACCAGTGCCACCAATGCTCCAGCTAGCAGCTTTTCAGCACACAGTCGGCAATGATTATTTAATTGGAATGAGCCAAAGCACTGTCTGCAAAATGGTTGCAAATATTGTGAACAAGCTTGAAATTAGGCTTTGTCCTAAAGAAATTACATTTTCTCCTGAAATCTTCTCAAATTCTATGTAGTCCTTTATTGAGAAATATAAGCTGCCAGGAGGTAATACTTTGAATCTATACTTATTTATGGCGTTTTTTAGTTATTGAATGTATCGAAGGCACCCACTTCGGACTGCAGAGGCCTACTATTAATGAGCATATGTTCTTTAATAGAAAAGGATTCCATAATCTTAACTCTATGATTGTAAGTTTTCTATAAATGATTAAGACTTTTAATATGAAACTGTATTTTCCTTTATAGATTTGTGATTATGATTACAAAATATTATCTATTTGCTCAAAATTTGGCGGTGCAGCTCACGATTCTTTTGTGTGAAAACATTCCGACCAAAGACATTTTTTGGAGCAGCAGTTTACAAATCATAATTTAAAAAATGCTGCCTATTAGGTAGTGATTTAATATTATACGCTCATATATTTATTATATTAACAATTCTTTCGGGCGATTCCGGGTATCCACTTGAACCATGGTGTATTACACCTTACAGAAACCCTGTGGAAGGTTCAAGTGAAGCGTACTTTAATGATGTTCATTCTAAAGCACGCTGCATTGTTGAACGGACAATTGGCATTTTAAAGGGTCGCTGGAAAATATTAATCAATAATAAAAGAAGCCGTTACAGCCCCGAAAAAATCGCAAAATTTTGAAATTTTTGTGCGGCATTGCATAATGTATGCATACAATTTAAAGTTCCAATGTATGTCAAATGGAATGCTTCACAATCTACGGTCGCAGATATTGGAAACGAAACTCATATAACAAAAATTGGATAAAAAAAATTAGAAACGACATAAAACCATCCTTAAGAAACAGAAATTAAAAACTTATTATAGTTTTTTTTATTTTTAAAATATAGCTATTAAATAGGGAATATAAATATAAATGATGTTTTTTTTAGATTATTGAGCTTAATATTTAAAATCTCAAGCTCCGCCTTTTTTGCTGCCATGTTAGCAACATTCTCCTCCTCTTTAATTTGAAGGGATCTTTCCTTTAATTTGATTAATTTGTCCAGCTTAGATATAATTGTTGCTTGTGAAGTTTCAAATGCTTTCATGTTTGTTTTCAAAAGCGACAACTTCGTATCAGTCGATTTTTGATATTTTCGTTTCTTCGGGGATTCATAATCCTCCTTATCGCTGATCAGTGATGAGTCGTCGCTTTCTTCGTCCTGACTGGAAAGAATCCTAGGAAATGATTCGGCTACCGGCTTATGTTCGTCCGTTTCGGCAATCAATACTTTTTTGGGATTTACAGCAGCGTTACCGAAAGATTTTACAGAAAGTCCTTCAACTGCAGCATCCATCCCGGTAGCCGTAAGAAGTTGCTGCTCCGCAGCAGTCAACAGTTTCTCCTCATAAGGACCTCCACCAGTTTGTTTTTTGTATGCCTTATTAAACAAAAGTTTTTTTTGTTTATATTGTGCTTCTGGTCAGCAAAGACCTATGATTAAGAAGTTATTAAAATCACAAAAAATAACAAATATGCACAAATTTACTTTCCGCCACAATTGTGCATCTTTGAAAGGTGGGCCTGCTGCATTCAATTTTCTGGTGAGTTGCTCCCATAGTTTTTTTGAAACGGCCTTTCCTTGGGCGCTATTCGGGTGGAGATTCTTTGCGAAATCTTCATGATCCAGCATGAATTCCGCCATCATTCCTTTTTGAGTTTATTTTGTTAAAATTCGTCTTTCAAATGAAAATAAAATTAAATAATATTACTTACTTACTTACTTAAATGGCCCTTACAACCGTGGGTCGGTTTTGGCCGCTGAGATGAAGCCGCGCCAGTCGCATCTGCTTTGCGCGCGCTGACGCCAGTTAGAAATACCAAGCGTTGCCAGGTTGTCCTCAACTTGGTCTTTCCAACGCAGATTTGGACGCCCTCTTCTACGCTGTTCACCTTCGAGTTTCGATTCAAGCACCTTCTTGGCTGAAGTGTTTTCATCCATTCGTTCGACATTACCTAGCCAGCGAAGCCACTGGATCTTGATGCGCTTGACTATGTCAATGTCGTCGAATAACTCATACAGCTCGTGGTTCATCCTGATTCGATACTCGTTAGCAAAGCAGATAGGGCCAAAGATTTTACGGAGAATCTTTCTCTCGAACGCTCCCAGTACTCTCTCATCGGTTGTGGCCAGCGTCCATGTTTCTGCACCATATAGTAGGACGGGCATGATGAGTGACTTGTAGAGCGTTATTTTTGTCCGGCGAGAGAGGGCTCTGCTTCTCAATTGCCTACTGAGCCCAAAGTAGCACCTGTTGGCAAGAGTTATTCTCCGTTTGATCTCCAGGCTGACGTCGTTGTTGCTGTTTACGCTGGATCCCAGATAGATAGTCAAAATCAGCTTTTTGTCCAAGACGCACGGACTCTTTTTTGCTTGTTGACACAAGGAACTTCGTCTTCGTCCTCGTTCACCGCTAGACAAATTCGACGCGACTCTTTCTCCAATCTGGAGACTGCTGCGCTGACTGCTCGTGTGCTCCTGCCAATGATATCAATATCGTCGGCATATGCGAGCAGCATGACACTTTTGTTGAGGATAATACCGCTTTGGCGGAGTTCGGCAGTTCGAACTATTTTCTCCATCAATAAATTAAAAAAGTTGCACGATAGTGTCTCACCCTGTCTGAAACCTCGTTCGGTATGAAATGGCTCGAAGAGGTCTTTTCCTATTCTCACAAGTCAACAAACGGTTGCTCGGGGTCATCCTGCAAAGCCTTATAAGTTTCGCAGGTATACCGAACTCAGACATTGCGGCGTATAATCGTTCCCTTATCGGAGTGTCGAAGGCGGCTTTATAGTCGACTGGTAGGTGTCGATTTGTTTTTCTAGGGTCTTTTCCTGGATTAGGCGCAATGTGAAAATCTGGTCTATGGTGACCTCGTCACGGTCGTGTGGCGGAATCTCAACGTCATCATCAAGTACTGGGGTTGCCGGGTTTGCCGGGTTTGCTTCTATATCGGTGGAATTGCGGTCATCATCACCGGTCAGCAGTTTAGAGAAGTGATCCCTCCATATTTTCAGTGTGCTCTGGATATCTGTCACTAGATTTCCGTTCTCATCTTTACAGGAAGAGGCTCCGGATTTTGAACCTCCGGCAAGGAGGTTCAAAATTCACTGCGCGCTTATATCATCGAGAGGAGGAGTGCTTTGTCTAAGCAGGTGTGAGAGTCGAGTGGAAAAGGTTTGCGTTGTCTGTTGTGATTGCAGCTTTCCGACGTCTAGCTTTCTCTGCGTTTGGTTCCAAACGTTCTTCGCAGCGCTTAAGCGTGTGCGGACCTTGGCTGCTACAAGGTAATGATCCGAGTCCATATTGGCACCTCGGATAGTGCGTACGTCCATCACGCTCGACGCGTGCCTTCCGTCAATCACAACGTGATCAATTTGATTTCGAGTTTTTTGATCGGGCGACAACCATGTGGTCTTGTGGATATCGAAATGTTCGAATCTAGTGCTACTAACTACCATGTTTCGTGCCTTGGCGTTAAAATCGCCTAGCACGATTTGATATCGTGGCGGGGGCAGCGCTCGTATGCGTTGTCTAGGCGCTCGTAGAAGCGTTTTTTTGTCTCGTCATCTTTCTCGTTCGTCGGGGCGTGTGCACAAATTAGGCTGATATGGAAATATTTAGCCTTGATGCGGATTGTTGCCAGCCTTTCGTCCACGGGCGTGAACCTAGAGACAAGGTGGCGGAGTCTCTTGCCGACCACAAATCCACATCCATATTCGTGTCTCTCCGCATGGCAGCTGTAGTAGATATCACAGGACGCTTGTTTCGAACAGCCCTGTCCCGTCCATCGCATCTCCTGGATAGCGGTGATGTCAGCCTTATATTTTTCGAGGACATCTGCCAGCTGGATAGAGGCACCTTCCCTATAAAGGGTCCGGACATTCCAGGTGCATATCCGTAAATCATGGTCCTTAAAACGGTTGCGTGGGTCGTCATCGTTGTAATCGGTCGTTATCCGAGGCTTCTTTTTGGTTTTCATTGGGCGCATAGGTTTTTTCCGTGGTGGGACCCAAACCCAACGCACGAACCCTCACTCTGAGGGAGATGCTCGCCACTCACTTTAGCCGACTTCTACACCGGGTGGTGTAGAGCGCCGTTTCCAGGGACTTCCACGAGGAGGACTTCCACCGAAGTGGAGGTGTCACCATTTGACAATTTGCCAATTCTGGTGACCAGTGAGTTGACTTGAGACGACACCGACAAGGATTGCGCTGGCTTCGCCATGTTGAAGCACTCAGACACGTTGCCTTGTGATAATCGCCCCCATAGTCCCCCAAGACATTAAAATACAATAAATAACTTACATTCTTTAAACGGGGGTTTTTGTTAAGTAGTCAAATTTTTAAATATTTTCGTTGACAGTTTATGTATCGAGTAAAATTTCGAAGGGTTGCATTCGAACGTTGTTCGTTATCGAATGCCATCATCCCAATATTTTTCTTTTTTTGTTCGATAACGAGTGTCGTAATTTCAAACGTAAAATTTTCGAAAGCTTTTACTCGTTCACGACTGACGTAATTCGGCCCCTATACAGGTTATCGAAGCGTTCACTGGAGAAAAGCGTTCATATTTTTGTAATTGTAAGCTAGAAAACAATAGCGTTTTCAAGGAAAACTTGTAGCTTTTTATCCAATTGAATCTAAACTTTACCTAAATTTGAAAATGAACATTCAAAATTCATTCGAGTTTTAACTTAATTGTAAGCTCTAAATAAAGTGTGGGTTTTTACTTGATGTTTAACTTAATTTTGAATTCGAAAGCGATTTTAAAATTACACTAGAATTTAAGTGCATATATTTCCCTAAAATAAAGTTGAGATATAAAAAAAAACCTATATAAAGTCATAATACTATGTTAAAAGGAATTAAAGTATGTCCTACAATAGGTTTTCTCTTCTGTGAGATAACAGACACCTGCGTCGCACAGTGGGGCAGGGAGTACCAAAAGTAGGCGAAATCTCAAATTGTGTTATTTTTAGAAAAATAAGTATGAGGATTGACTAATATTGTATGGAAGTTTAATAATCAACATTAAGATGTAGATTTTAAAAGTGGGCGTGGTAACTCCCATACAACTGAAATCATTAAATTAATATATGTTGGGAATTACGGGAGTTACAGTGATGCAATTTTATAGTTGGATGTTTTTCCTTAATTTAATGCAGTAGTACCTCCTCCCAACTAAAACAAAATACGAAACGTTATCTTTGCGACTATTGTTTTTCAGGGAATTTAAAGGTTCTTACAAAAGTTATCTATTAAGCATTCATTATTTCTGTCTATTTTATATTTATTTGATATATATTAGTTTGTTATTTGATTATTTACATAAATAGCAAAAATATTGTTTTTGCGGGCTCAAGGTCTTGCCAGATACAAAGTGCTATGTACTGGAGAATGAAACAAACAACAACAATCGAATGACAACATCATTGATAATAATTTGTTGTCATATTTTACATGTGTATTGGTAGTTCAAATGGTTAACTAAAGCTGTATTTAAGCTATCTTATCGTCTAGAGCACAACATTCTGATGATACCTTTTAATAGCTGACTTCAACATAACTTTTTAGTTATCTTTTCGAGAGCTTAAAGTCAACAAAGAGGCGGACATTCGTAAGTCTTTCAGATACCTTTTTGATCACTTTTACGACAACATTCAGAAAAATTAAATATGTGTACTAAGTAAAAATATAATCAGTTTTGCCGGAGCGTGCTAGGAACGTTGTTGTTTTCATCTTTGTAAATGAAAAATAATTAAAAAAAAAATACAAAAAGGGAATTTACTTCAGCATTTTTTCTTTCTAAAGTATGAAAATTTTCTAAAACAGTAATATTGCAAAAACTTTATAGATACCATATGTAGATGACTGCATTCAAAAAAAATAGTTTTTATGGTTTTATAAATAAACGGTCCAAAAATTGATTACAAATTCGACAATATATTTTCTTGCAATTCTTGCGAAAAATTGTCTGTGTTTGAGCTCTAGAAGCAATCATACCAGACAGAAAAGATTTTTTTGAATATGTTAGAATGTAATTAAAAAGTAATACGAAAATACCATACATGTATTAGGAATGAAGTGTAATTAAATTATAATCGAAAATGAATTTAATTTTGGTCACGTGTAAACATTATTATATTGTCCAGCAGAATCTGTCAAATTTACCATAAATATGTTACAATACCAACATAAAATTTTAATTGCATTTGAATAAACTATTTACTTGGTTAAAACTATGTTTCGAAACACAGAAAATGCTAATCAAATCTAAATACAACGTATGTTCGCAACACGCGTCATAATTCGATAATTTATCGACTGACGAAGTTGGCAACGTTGCGCAGCAATTTCAACCTACGCCATCTTTTGCCATCGTTTGAACATATTGATGTTTAAAAACAAACAAAAAAAAGAAATTGTTTTTAAATAAATGTATTCTTCCAACATTCTTTTTATATACTTAATTGACACTCGTTGATCAGAATTTTCTATCTGCGTCTCTTTTGTCGTCGTTTGAAGTATGTAAAGGGTTATTTTAAACATACTGATGTTTGAAAACAAACAAAATAATTAATTCAAATGTAAATAAAGGTATTTTTGCAGCTCTCTTCTTGTATACAAAGTCGACACTAGCTGATCGGCATTTTCTGCGTACGTGCCTTTGTTGTTCGTTGAGAAAACGTGTTCGCGTTGGTAATAATTTTGTTATTTGTAAATTAAATAAATATATAAATTGTGTTACAAAAAGTACAAATAGTAACAGAGTATAATATAGTGCAGTATATAATTTCTGAAACTAATGTGAAAAAACCACAAATAAAAACCTGTGTTTCGATTTTCGAACAGAATATGGCATGATTTTTTACAAAAGCCTCCGTGAACTCCTTGCCTACACTATGTGCTGTACTGAGATCAACTGTAACTGTTTTTATATTCAGTTCGTTCAAAATCATGTTTTATTTTGAATATATTTATGTTTCGGTTCAAATATTTATTTTATTTGGATGTAGTAATTATTATGTTTCCATTAAAACATACTCCATTTTAAGGGGCAACATTAAAATGTTTCCGTGATATTATAATGTAAGTCAGAGCTCATTACAACACTGTTCATGTCTCAATAGAGCCCTGTTTACAAATGATTTATCTGTCAATTATATATTATGTTTACATAAAATTCCAAACATACATGTTAATGCCTGCAAAATTATGTTTGGGAGATCCCCATTCTAGTTTAAAAATCCGTTTGAACCAAAATCCTACCATTTGCTTTTCACAAGTTATCGTCATTTACATTCAATTTTAATGATTTTTTTCAATTTATCTCTATTTCTTATTACAAATATATTTCATAGTTCGGCAAAATGAGAAATTTTTTAATTGAACTCCGATTTTTTTTTATTTTGTGCTTCTATATGGTCTGCTGATAAAATTTATAGTATATTCTTATACACCTTCACGTCTGGGTTAGGCGCAATGGGCTCCGAAAGGGTTCAAAGGATAACAAATATTGTTTGTCATTTTGTAGCGAAATGCTTCATAGTACGTTTCTATTGTCTAAGAAGTGATTATAGGGAACATCCTAAATATGATTTACACTGAACACTTGAAGTTTGTATCTTAACGATTAACCACTATTTTTAATTGTTCTCTATTAACAATTTCGTTAAGGAGTTATTTCCTGTGAAAAAAGTCAGATAACTATCATAATGTTTTTGGAGAAAATGTTCGTTTTTGAAAATGAGTTGGGGTCTCTATACAACTAAATTCTCCAACACATACTATTTCTGAAATAAAAGCCTACTAATAAAAAAAAATTTCTAACTTCAATTTTGAATAAAGTCTTAGAGATATATTATTACAATAATTTTGGAGCAGTAAACAACACAACAGTCGTTTTTGGTAATTTTTTTACCAAATAATATTATTTTTGTTATTAAAAAAAAATGTAATTTTTTGTTTAGTTTTAATTCTTTCTTGGAAACCAATTTATTCTCCCAACAATAAATTTTTTTTATTATATCGAAAGGTTCTCCGTGTCTAATTCTAAAAAAAATATTTTCATTATTGCCATTGGTTGAAATATGAAAAATAATACAAGAGCAAAACTATGAAAAAATAAAAATCGGTCGTACCTCAAAAACTAGAACCAATATGAAAAAACTATTTTTCGTTATTAGTAGGATTATATTTCAGAAATAGCACGTGTTGGAGAATTTAGTTGTTTTGGAGACCCTAGCTCATTTTTAAAGATGAATATTTGCCCCAAAGACATTATGATAGTTTTCTGAATTTTTCCACATGTAATAACTCCTTAACGAAATTGTTAATTGGTTACTCGTTAAGATGCAAACTTTAAGTGTTCAGAGTGAATAATCCTTAGGATTTTCCCAGTAATCCTTTCTTAGACAATAGAAACGTACTATGAACCATTTCGCTACAAAATGACGAACTATATATCTTTTCCATTGAACCCTTTCGGAGCCCATAGCGCCTAACCCAGACGTGTAGGGGTATAGGAATATACTAAACATTTTATCAGTAGACCATATAGAAGAACAAAATAAAAATAAAATCGAAGTACAATTAAAAAAGTTGCCATTTTGCCGCACTGGGAAATATATTTGTAATATCCCAATAAGCAATGAGTTTAAGGTTGGATAAATTTGGAGAATTTTCTTTTACAATCAGTGTGGATGTAATGTAATGATCAAGCCGAATAAATGAATGTTATTCCAACGTTGGTTTTCGAAGTTAAAAATACTTGAGACGAAATTCACTACACAAAATTACTCAGTGGCAACCCAAAGACGTGATAAATTAAATGTCAACAAGAATTTTCATTTTTTTCGCCACTACATATGCGCCACTGCATTTGCACAATCAGTGCGATCATTGTTTTTTGCTTGAATTAGCAAACAGACAAATCAATTAATGCAGTTCCAAACACGAAAGTCATCCCGAGAATACTACTGCACGGAAAAATGCACGATGAGCTGATATACAATGTAAATATTATAAATAAATATATAGTATTATAACTTATATGCGTTTTATTTTATTTTATATTTAAACCTTTAATTAGGGAAATATATGCGCTTAAATTCAACTGTAATTAGAAGGTCGAACCACATTTTATTTATAGCTTACAATTAAGTTAAACTTCGAATGTATTTTGAATGTCGGAATTCAAGTTTAGGTAAAGGCTAGATTCAATTTGATAAAAAGCTACTAGTTTTACTGGAGAACGTTATGGTTTTCAAGCTTACAATTACAAAAAGTTGAACGCTTTTCTCCAGTGAAAGCTTCGATATCTATGTTCAATATATATTCGATAATCATTTAATATCCAGGTTTTTGGTTTATTGGGAAGAAATAGAGAGAAATTCAAAAATCATTAAAATTGAATGTAAATTACGATAACTTGAGAAAAGAAAACGGTAGGATTTTGGTTAAACCGGATTTTTAAACTAGAAATTATGCTTTAAACACATTCGAAGCGACAACGACATTGCTACACTTGTCAAAATTAAAAAAACATGAAGTTATATGGATACGAATATTTTAGCTATGGCACGACTACATGACGACTTGGCGACAATTTGTCGCCAATATAGATTTAATTCTAATTTGACAGGCGACAACCGATATATTTATTAGTTTTGAGAATTGTTTGTGCATTTTTTGTGTTATTTATGGTGATAAATAATTAGAATGAATAAATTTAAGAATGAATTTATATATTCCATGGTGTTTTATCGATATAACATTTAAAATGAAGTGAGAAAAGGATTATCGTTGTAGCGTTGAATGTAATCAAGTAGCTCACAAGACGACTTCATTTGTCGAGAAGAACTAGTTGTCGTCGTGTGGTCGTGTCGCGGTCTATGTGTTCTATGTTATTGCGCCAATGCGATGTATAACATGGCCAGGTTCGCGCAAAATATCAATGCATATAAATGGTCTGCGTATAAATGAAATTATATTAATATTTCATAAACGTATTCGTAAACCTTGGCCACTTACATTGTATATCAGCTAATCGTGCAATTCTTTATTATGATTCCAGCACAAAACTAATGCTGCCTTCGATGGTTTTCCGTGCAGTAGAATTCTCAGGATGACTTTCGTGTTTGAACCTGCAGAAATATATATATAAATATGGGTGTGTGACGATGGGAAATGCAAATATTGTATCTCGAACGACTTTAAATTTCTGGCGCAATTGTATAGTACCATAATATTTAGATGCAACAAACCAATGCATCACTGGCTATATGCATTAACACATTGACATTTGTAAACAAAATTAATTTTAATATTTATAAGAAAATTCAAATTTAATTCACCAAATTTTTGCAACGCACAATGGACATGTACAAAATATTAAAATTTTATGGTTGACATTTAAATTATCACGTCACTGGGTTGCCACCGGATAAATTTTTTGTAGTGAATTTCGTCTCAAATTTTTTTAACTTCGAAAACCAACGTTTAAATTACATTCATTTATTCGGCTTGATCATGACACTAATTCCACATTATTCGAACCTTAAACTCATTGCTAATTGGGCAGTAGCAGAGTGCTTAAAGAATGCATTCTTTTGGGAATGCATTCATCTCAAAATTGAAAGGAATGGGAATTCAAAATGAATGCATTCATTTTTGTCAAAAGAATGGGACTTCAAACGCTTGAATTCCCATTCAGAATGCCTTCAAAATGAATGCATTCATCAAAGAATGAACTTATTACGGTCTGAATTTTTTTTTTTGGAAAAAATAATTCAGAATACAATGAATGCATTCATTTTTTGTCATTCTTCTGTTTTTGTAATTTGTCAGAAAAATAAGGGTTACAATATTAAATTCGTAAAATCCCGCACTTTCCGAAATGTTTGTTGTTATTGACAATTTTAAAGCACATATACCATTGCTATTGGAAAATTATGAGAGCATATTTTATAAAAAACCGAGTTTTCACAAATATGTGAACAATTACAATGAATTGGACAACTTTGTCGCAAACATTTTCGGGAATAATGGAATCATGGGAATGGCAGCGCTTAGTTATCACGGGCACACATATGGACATTTCCAGAAAAACGTCAACCATGACCGAAAAATTCAAAATGCTCAAATCTTTGAATAACGACTGATTTGGAATCTTAAATATCTGAATCTAAATATCTACACACAGAAAAATCCTCCTTTGGCATGAGGTTAATTAAGCCAACGTTTCAGTGTTGCAACCGAAATACATTCGTTGTAACCTCATATCATTAAAATGAACGTACCTTATTTTTCTACAACCGAAATGTTAGTCCACGCAACTGCACGTTCTGTTTCCGTAACCTCAATTGCTCATTAGCAAGTGAAATATAATATAAATAAAAAATATGTGACCAATGGAAAAGGTTTTTTTTATTTATTGGTTATGAGGAAATAAAAAATAAATGCATGCAGATACTTGTATTTTTCTGAGTTTTTTTTTTTCAGGGAGCAGGAATTAGTAGATATACTCTAAATTGTGTGCGCGACAATTTTACTCAATTATAATACATATAGAATACATATGTTTTATATTGTTACGAAAAGAGGTAATTTGCCCCACTGTGCAAGCATTCTACAATAATAAATGAGACGCAAGACAATTCAGCGCACTAAGCAATGTGTTCGAAAGAGACGGAAGATCATTCAGCGTACTGAGCAATGTGCGAGAAAGAGATGGAAGATCAGCACATTAAAACACATGAGTGCGAATGAGATGCCAATAGCATGCGTCATTCACGAAACGAGTAGAAGGTTCTCGAAACAAGTCGAAGCTTGTCGAAACGTGTCGAACTGATGCATGCAGTATATAAGGGAGCATCAGAGGTACAGCACTTCAGTTGTGATTTAATAGTGAACTAGTGCGTCTCGTGAGTGAACATTGTAAAGATAAATTGTAGTAATTCAGCAGTTGATATAAGTGATTATTTTTTAAGTTGTTATTTAAATTAATAAAGTTAATTGTTATAATTTAAACCAAACATAAGAGTGTTTTTATTTTGAACACAATCCAGCGATACGAACTCGTAGAACAGTTTTCCGTAGACTGAATTTTCGTAACATTGGTGTCAGAAGTGGGATTGTGATACAAAATGGTTAAATTCGAACAACTTAAAGTCGACCAGCTAAAGAAGGAGCTGGCGATTCATAATCTTCCAACTGTAGGTACGAAAGTAGAGCTACAAAAGCGTCTAATGGAAGAATTAGAGAACCAAGGCATTGACCTCGCAGAGAACGAGTTTGAACAGCGTCATCAAAAAATGTGGACACGGAGCAAAAAGTACAGTCCCAATGTTTTGATATGAGCCACTTGCTCTGAGCTATATAACAACAGCTTCTAGAAAATTCGAACCGGATTGAAGAAAAACTTAAAAAAGAACTACAAGAAAATTCCAGCAAATGGAACAGAAACTTCAAGAAAATTCCAGCAAAATGGAACAGAAACTTCAAGAAAATTCCAACAAAATGGAACAGAAACTTCTAGAGAATTCAAACCAACGTCAAGTGAAAATTGAGCAACAGATGCTGGAACATTCTAAGCAGCTTCTGGAAGTTTCTAATACACTCCATGGCAAAGTAAACGAACTTGAGGCACATGTAAATGACATGGAAGGCAAATTTGAAAAATTGGAAAATGTCATCGACAAAAAGTTCCAGAAAATGCGTTACAGCTAAGTGGACCTATACAGGATGTTCTTAGTGGTTCGAAGCGGAAATCGCCGATTTACGATGGAACCACAGCGTTCAACATTTTCAAGCTCCAATTTGAGACAACGGCTGTAAGTAATCGATGGAACAATGAAGATAGCGTAGCAGCGCTTATTGTGACCATGAAAGGTGGAGCAGCCGAAGTATTGCCGACTGTTCCAGAAAGCGATAGAAATAGTTACACAGCGGTTATGGCTGCACTGCAACGGAAATATGGAACTGATCACATGAAGCAGATCTACAGAATGGAACTAAAGGGCCGAATACAAAGAAATGGTGAAACATAGCAGGCGTATGCAGCGGACATCGAGAGGCTTGCGCATTTGTCGTATTCAGATTCAACGAGTGATTTCATAGAAAAGTGCAAGATCGAAGCGTTTGTTGATGGTATACGCGATCCTGAGACAAAACAGGCAACAATGACTAACCCAAAGGTGACATTTATGGAAACGGTCACCACAGCGCTTACGCAGGAGATAGCGTCTACATTGTGCCGACCAGCGACGGAGACACGTGTAAAAGATGAGGAGAGAGAAAATTTATGTCAAGGAGTAAGTAGAGCGTCCAAAGCCAGCGTTAAATACGAATATTATGTTGCCAACAGAAACACCCAATTGAAAGGTAAATGCTACAACTGTGGAAAATATGGACATATGGCACGAGACTGTCGTGAAAGACGTAAATGTGTAAATATGCAACCACCTAAAGGATACCGACCAGAAAAGAGACCTGAGGATGGCCAAAATAACGCCAGGGAACATTATGGCAATTCGGGCACTGTGTCGGCACGAGTGTGTAAAGTGGAATCCAGAGAATGCTCGACGGAAGAAGAAAAGACGAACATAATTCACATTCGTTCGTTAAATGTCATGGCAGATGATCAATGAACTCTAGAGCAAATACGAAATGATCAAAAGAAGGACCCCGACATCGCAAAAATTAGGACGTTCAAGGAACAACAAAGAAAGCCATTATGGAAAGAGTTAGCATCTAACAGTCCAATAAGCAGGGCTTATTGGGCACAGTGGCAAAGCCTGAAGCTACAAAATGGTTGTTTGTACCGTGTTTGGGAAACTGAAAATGGCAGATCTGCACGAAATTTAATTGTTGTTCCTAAATCAAAAATAAAGGAGATAGTACTGGAATGCCATTGTGGATCCGATGGATGTCACTTGAGCATTAATAAAACGGTTGAAGAAGTCAGAAAACGTTTCTATTGGGTTGGATATCAAAAGTCAGTCGCCTATTGGATTCAGAGATGTAAGCAATGTGTATCCGCAAAAAGAAAACCCGTCAGAAGTTGCGGTAAGATAAATCAATACAACGTAGGAGCACATTGCGAACGTACTGCAATGGATGGGCAAAAGCCGATTCCAAAAAGTGTTTTGCGTCAGAGAAAAAGTGAAGACCAAGACGAGTTGCATCAGTCCTTAAGGCAGAGGATACAAATTCCAAATAGTAAGATAAAGTCCAGATACGACTTGAGAGCAAACTCGGCGGAGTTTAAGGAAGGAGATCTAGTTATGCTTTGTAGACCGCCACGAGTGAATTTGATAAATCCAAAACTACAAACACACCGGGAAGGACCGTACAAGATAATTAAAAGGATAAATGACATTGTGTATCGTATTCAGACGAAAAATGAAAGTAGTACATTTAGAAAGGTTGGTGCCGTATATATAGAGAGAGAATTAACATCTGTTCGGCCCCACTGTGCAAGCATTCAACGATAATAAATGAGACGCAAGACAATTCAGCGCACTAAGCAATGTGTTAGAAAGAGACGGAAGATCATTAAGCGTACTGAGCAATGTGCGAGAAAGAGATGGAAGATCAGCACAATAAAACACATGAGTGCGAATGAGATGTCAATAGCATGCGTCATTCACGAAACGAGTAGAAGGTTCTCGAAACAAGTCGAAGCTTGTCGAAATGTGTCGAACTGATGCATGCAGTATATAAGGGAGACGCATCAGAGGTACAGCACTTCAGTTGTGATTTAATAGTGAACTAGTGCGTCTCGTGAGTGAACATTGTAAAGATAAATTGTAGTAATTCAGCAGTTGATATAAGTGATTATTTTTTAAGTTGTTATTTAAATTAATAAAGTTAATTGTTATAATTTAAACCAAACATAAGAGTGTTTTTATTTTGTACACAATCCAGCGATACGAACTCGTAGAACAGTTTTCCGTAGACTGAATTTTCGTAACAATATCATAAATAACTATGTTATAATAAAATTTCAATTGGAGGTTTAGAAAACCTCATGCTTACCGAAAAGGAGGTTGCGACAACGTCTTGCTCACCAATTTGGAGGTTGTCGCAACCTCATGTTCACTGATTGCAGGTTACCACAACCTCATGTTCACCGGTTAGGAGATTGTCACAACCTCATGATCACCGATTTGGAGGTTGACACAACTGAACGTACTGCACTGAACTACCCATTGACTTCTTCTGATGGAACTAACTCATATTTCCGTTAAAAAAAGTAGGAACATTCGTACTTCTTTGTCAGAACCCTGTTCAGAAATCGGAGCGAATAAGGTTCGGCTGACGCCTTAACGGAACATAGAAATCCAATGGAATTTTACGATCTACTTCTGATCGATTTTCTCACAAAATTCTTACATAATTTGTTTTTTAACGAAACATTTGTTTCTTCTCTTTCTCATATTCTGACGTTAAATTTATCATAATAGAATGTCATATTCGCACGCCAACTCTGAGTTAAAGCCAGTTATCGGAAATGCACGTGTGAGAGCGCACGCACAAGTCACCTTTCTTCTTTCAATGTTACGGAAATTTATTTACGCAGTCTCCGCACTCGTGCATCACATTTTTTCTTACAACACAACACGGCGCCATGAGACAGGATTTTTACTATTCTTGGTACCAGCTTTGTGCATGCTTCCACAAGTCACCTATCTTCTCTCAATGTTACGGACATTTATTTACGCAGTCTCACATTGACGCACTCGTGCATCACATTTTTTCTTACAACACCACACGGCGCCACGAGACAGGAATTTTACTATACTCGGAACCTGATTCGTGCGTGCTTCCTTATTTAAAAAAACCGATCGCAGCCAAGTGTAGAAAACAAAAACTGCAGTTCTCCGTCACGAGAAATGTGAAAGGGCATGAAATTCGCGGCACAACTGCGTGCAACATCGGGAGACAACCTTCACAATTCTTTTTGTAATTCTGTTTGTTTAAAATGTTTGGAAGTGAGCTAAACGATCGTTCAACCGTCACTTGTGTTGCTGGTACGGCTAATAATAAAGCCAGTGGTTCGAAAGCAGTTGTAAAATTTTGACAAAACAAATTTTTATTTTAAATAATAAAAAACTTATGAATAAAATAATTTATTCTTTATATAAAAAATAATTATTGAATTAAAATGTAATATTTGAGATGACACTTTTTTACACCATTTGATTTACTTAACTGCACTAAGAAAACAGAATATTTATGAGAGTGTTGCTGCAGTTAAAATACTACTCGCTTTAATAGTTCCAATATGCAGGAAATACAAATAAATTTGCAGCAAAGGTTTAAATAATTTTTAAACATCACATATTTTGTATTATTTATGAGATGTTTCTAATAACCATCACGAAAAATGTCATATTTGTGGTAGATTCACTGCAACTACTAGAGAAATAGGTAGTATTGCTGCAAATTTTCACATATTCCACAGATATTATTGCTTTTGTAGCAACACTTTTAATATTGTCTAAATATTACAAAAAGTGTCAAATATTTGATTTGAATAATTTGCAACTGCAATGATGTTTAAGGCCATAATACTTGTCAACCATCTTTCGTTTTCTTAGTGTGTTGTGGATTAATCGAGTAAAAGGAAAAAGTTCGCCATTTTCCTTTTTGTAGTAGTCAAATGTCAAACTAAGCCAAAAGTTTTGTTGCAAATGTCCAAGAACTCAGGATGTTTGCTATCAGTCAACTGTAAATATCTCAACTTTCATTGCTGTTGTGGCAAACATCTCATAACTGTCTGCATATATGTCATAACTAAATAAAACTAAGAGTTTTGCTGCAAGCTTGTTTAAATTTATCGGATGTTTGAAAATTGATACAATGCAATTTAAATAGATAGTTGCAGCAAGAGTTCGGTTGCCAGTTTCTTGTCAACAATTATGGATACATGCAGAAATAAATAAACGTGAAGTGGAAACAATAGAAAATTCATTAATTAAGTAAAAATGCGAAATAAATATATGAATATTAATAAAATAATGAATGAATTCAATACAAATTGCAGTTTAGCTAGTGAAGTATAATACAAATATGTGACCATATGTGGCATTATAAATAGGCTTTTATTTTGTTTACTTATAATGAAATAAAATATTAAATGTGTCTTCATACTGTTTTTATGTTTCAGGGCACAGGAAATAATATATATATTTTTTGAAATTGTGGGCTTGACATATTAACGCATCAAAAATACATATAGAAAACATTACGTAAATATATATAAAAAATTCTCATAATAAAATTTTAATTGGAGGTTTCGGCATGCTTGGTGACTTGGAGGTTTCAACAACCTCATGCTTGCTGAATAGGAGGTTGGCACAATCTCGTGCTTGCTGACTAGGAGGTTAGCACAATCTCATTCGTGCTGACTAGGAGGTTGGTAGTCATTAAAATGAACATACCTTATTTTTCTGCAATCGAAATGTTAGTCCGCGCAACTGCACGTACGGTCGCCGTAACCTCATGATTTCTTTTTTAATTCTGCCAAAATTGACATTCGTGCACGTTACGGCGATTAAGTAAATTGTTGTATCAACAAAATAAATGACAAACGGCAACATCATGTCTATCAGCAGTTCGATTGCCAGTTTCTTTCCAAGAATTAACATATATATTATTTGGACCAAAGAAACGCGTTTCCGTCGGTCTGCAAACCATTGTATTAGACAAATAATTTGTTTGGTACAACAAGAAGTATTTGCTGTTGGCGCAAATGGCGGAAGGAGCAACTGGCTGGGCACCACTGTATAAGATCAAAATCTGTACAAAGAACAATATCCAATCATATGTGAATCCATATCTATTTATATATAATTAAATATCTGATTATATATGGCTAAATATATGTCATATATGATTATAAATGGTTTTATCTAATTTTATATGGCATCCTATGTCTTATATATGATATCATATAAATTATTTATAATTAAATATGATCATATATATGCCCATATATCGCATTATATGCAATCATATCTGATTCTATATCTTATATGATCAGATACGATTATAAATGAAATCATATCAAATTAGATATGATCATATATGGAATCATATAAAATTATACATGATTTGACATAATTATAGATACACAAGAAATCTGATTTAGGAGTAGTGTATTTGCTACATTTATTTAATTTAATTTATTCATTTTTCAAATGAAAACACTAATACGTCCGTAAAAATAAACATCTGAAGTGTTTTTCATGAAACATGTGTTATTTTACAGAAATGAACTGTTTTGAGCTGAATCGCACTTTTAAAACAGTAAATTTACAGATTCTGCAATGTTTTGTATATAAACACATTGAAGTATGTAAAAATGACGTCTATCACACACACATATATGTGTAACAAGATTATTAGCTTACGCGAACGCTCTTGTCTGCGCTATTTTAGAAGACTCTACAGAAAAGAGAACTTGCATATTTTAAATAAAATAAATATGCAAGGGCGGATTGTTGGTGTGAATTTAATTTGTGTGCAATTGAAATGACATCTCCCAAGATTTTCATTCATGTTTGCGGACATTCGTTAAACAGTTGTGAACTTTTCTAATAATATTTAACCTTAAAAACTACCCGTTCTGTTGAATAAATACAGGGTTTGTGTGTATTTTTTACACTCATAAAATTGTATTTTGACACTACAGATATGTACTAGTTTTACATACTTTTCAGTGTAAATTTAAATTTACACATTCGTTGGAATTTATTACATTAATTAGAGGAATCCGGTTTCCTACATTTATTATAGTAAATTTTTCTTAGAGTGTAATTAAAACAAAGTAAACATATTGCAATGGATCGGTAATTGCCAGGGTTCGTACCCTTGCTCTTTTTCGGAACTGGCTGGACATTGGCAACCTTCCAACAAGATGGAAAAACTCCTGTCGTGCAGGAGATGTTGAAAAGGTTACGCAACGAACAAGCCAGCGTTGACGCGCACTTATTCAACATATGGGCAGATATGCCATCTGGCCCAGAGGCAATTGATAATTTTATTGAAAGCGTAACCGCATACATAATTAAGTAATATTTTGTACCATTAAAGCCGCGGCATTATGTCTCCGTCAGCGAAACACAATTTTCAATTAAAGTTGCGAATAAAATCATTTAACGCAACACAATTTGCTTTTTCGTAAAGCCAAGTCCTCTTCGGGGCTTAAATCGAAGAGGCGCGAAAACTAGAATACGAAAATTTAGCGGAACAGTACAGCGGTCGGAGTTACCAAGAGGTGGAAGCACTTTTGGGAGGTACGTCGGTTCCATCACCAATTGAGTGAGTTGATTGCACTCTACAAAGAGTTTAACATAACAACCCTCCTGTGTTGATAAACCCGAGTGGCTCAACCAAGTAGCATTGTGCACATTAAAATCGCCGGCAATAACAATTTCACTGCCTGGAAACTGCTCCAGTATATTTGTGATCGAATCAGACAGGGATTCTAGCTTATTAAACCCTGTCTAGACTATATAAAAAGCACAAGTGCATGATGTGTATTTGGATTTTGAATTTAACCCAAATTGTGTTAAATTCGCTATCTGACACACTATGATGTTGCTGCAGTTGATATACAACGTCACTCCGAATAAATAGAGCGAGACCCCTATGGGCAGAAAATAATGGCAGCAGTGATACCCAGGTATTTGAAAATCCAGAAAATCCTCACTATTCTGGGTCTCACCTAGTGCCATTATTTGTGGCCTATTAACGGCCACATGTGCATAAACAGAGAAGAAATTCGTCCTCAGCCCACGAATGTTGCAAAAATCTACGCGACATTTTTTCTACTGGGCAACTTCAAAACAAAGATACATACTACCAGCGCGCAGTAGTTCACACAAACCAATGAGAGCGCAAGTTACATCTCAGACAAAATAGTTTCCCACACTACAGTGTATAACTGTAGTGTGGGCCACAAACTGCGATGCAGGTGTCAAAATACACTGTAAATTGGATATCTGTCTTTTTGGCTGTGACTTAACGCTCTCCTCAAAAGTGATGATATGAACTATTATTAAAATAAGCTAGATTGTAAGTATTTTATTAGCAAGTAATTCAGTCTTAAGACCGCCAACAATAAATACACTTTATTTCATAAACGAATAACTGGCGCAGTCGGAGGGGAAATAATTCCGAAGAATTATTTAAAAAACGAAATACGTACAATTTTAATAAAATTAAATAAAGTGAACATTAAATTAAGAAATAAAGTGAACATTAAATTAATAAATAAGTGAAAACTAAATTAATAAATAAGTGAACATTAAATTAATGCAATACGCAGAGACTTAAAACTCAACAAATAAAAATTACTGCAGATTTCAATTTTGCATTCTCAAAATTAACGTAAACATTTTATAACACATTTTTTTTTTCTCATGATAAGTGAAAAAGTTACTCTCAAATCAATATGTACAAATTAACATACAAATTTAAATAAAAACATATTTTATGACAAACAGACAAAACAGTTTTGATGATAACAGAAATTTTCAAGAGGTCGAAATGACAGAAAAATTGAATAAAAGAGCAATTCAGCTCGAAGCAACTTCTGCTACAACAGCAACAACAGATTGAACAACAGGAGCAACTGTTGCTACAACATCAACAGCAAGAAGCAGAACAACTAGTTCTGGACCACCAGCAGAAAGCGCAACAAAATGAATTACTGGCTTTAAGTTTAAAAGATGTTTTGGACCAATTTAGAAGCTTAAAACCTTTCTACAAGAGCCAACATTTTTTTGCATTCGTTCGATCAGTTGAGTTCATTGCAAACTTGTGCAGAGGGAACTCAACTCTCCACAAATACGCTATGGCTTTAAGTTAAAAATATGTTTTGGACCAATTTAGAAGCTTGAAACCTTTCTACAAGGGCCAACATTTTTTTGCATTCGTTCGATCAGTTGAGTTCACTGCAAACTTGTGCAGAGGGAACTCAACTCTCCACAAATACGCTATGGAGATAATTATAAACGAAAAAATCATGGGAGAAGCGGCAAACTACGTACATGAGCTTGGGGAAAACGCAACGTGGGAGGATGCAAAAGCCAAGCTCAAACAACATCTCCAACCAAACATGACATATGCGGAAATATACAATTTTTTAGAACTATTAAAGTAAGTAGTTTAAGAGAATTATTTCATATAGTACAAAATTGTAAAATAGATATAAATGAAATTTATAGATATAAATGAAATGTACGACGATAGAAAGCCACATATTTATAGTCCAGAATTAGTCGATAGTGGCTTAGTAGATATAATATGCTGAGAAAATCGACGGGCAAATAAATATAAACCAGGAAGGATCGCTTAGCGATATAATTAGAAAGTATACCCAATTAAGGTTATTAGATGACAATAGAACTATGGATATTACACATAAAAAAGTATAAACGAAATCAGAAAAATAACAGTAACAATAACTCTGGAACATAATAACGAAAATTATAATCAAAATCAACAATATAACGATAACAACAACTCTGGACAAAACAGATATAATAACAGAAACTATAATCAGAATCAACAAAATAACGGTAACAACAACTCTGGACAATACAGACATAATAAAACGAACTATAATCAATACCAACAAAATAGTAACACTAATAATAGAAGACAACACCGATTTTATAGTAATAATTCTAATCAATACAGACATTTGCAACAAAATAATAAAGCAATGGAAATAAGTAACATCCAAGAAGACGTAAATTTTTTAATAGCGCCTCCAATACAAAATTATTCATAGTTATACTCACTTTTGACAGTCAAATTATTAAATGCCTGATTGATACGGGTTCAGATACTCGTATCATTAAACCATTTGTTCTTAACAACTTTAAAGAAAATACTTTACCAAAACCGCTTTGGTTCAAAACAATTAATGGTTTAAATAAAATAACAACTAAAATAACAACATCAATACCTAGACAATTTCAAATCACGGGAACCTTCTCTTGGAAGGTAGTTGAATTTTCAAGTCAGAGATACGACGCCGTTATTGGCACAAATTTTCTGGTTCCCCTTAATGCTAAGGTTGACCTAAAGAATGGGTATATGATCGTCAATCAACAAAAAATTGTATTTTAAAATAATAGATACAGTTTAAATGAAATTTGTACAATAGATTTTTGTGACTTAAGCAGAATAAATCTAGACCATCTGAACTTCGAAGAGAAACAAGCAATAAATAAGATCATAAATCAATACAGTAATTTATTTTATAAGGAAAGCGATAAACTTACAGACACTATGGAGATTCAACATGAAATAATCACATAAAATGACAATCCAGTATATTCCAAAATTTACCGTTATCCTCAAGTTTATGAAAAGGAAATTGAGAAACAGATTACAGAAATGTTAAATCAGGGAATAATTCTCCATATAATAGTTGTAAAAAAAACTTGATAATACATTGCAACAAAAATGGCGAGTGGTTATTGATTGTCGTAAGTTGAATGAGATCACAATCAACGACAAATTCCCAATTCCGAATATTGATGGAATTTTGGACAAATTGGGCAAAGTTCAGTATTTTAGAACAATTGACCTTGCTAAAGGCTTCCATCAAATTGTTGTCAAAGAAAAATACCGTAAGAAAACAGCTTTTTCAACCCCATTTGGTCATTACAAATTCTTCCGTATGCCTTTCGGATTGAAGAATGCTCCACAACCTTTCAAAGACTGATGAATTTTGTTTTGAAAGACCTGATTAAAATTTAGATGACAATCTAATATTCAGCACTTCTATGCAGGAACATGTAATTAATTTAATAAAAGTATTTGACAAATTAGAAAGGTCTGGGCTTAAAATACAGATTGATAAATGTAACTTCTAAAGAAAAGAGATTGACTTTTTGGGTCACATTCTTACTTCAGAAGGAGTAAAACCTAATCCTAAGAAAATTCAGAGCATTCAATTATTAAAATTACCTACCACTCAAAAACAAATTAAATCATTTTTGGGAGTAACAGGATTCTATAGAAAATTCATTAAAAATTACTCTAAAAAAGCAGGTTTAATGACAAATTATCTTAAGAAAAATGTTAAAACTAATACTAATGATCCAAACTATATTGCAGCATTTCAAAAACTCAAGGATTTTCTAACTAATCCGTCTATTCTTAGATATCCAAATTTTAATAAAAAAAATCAATTATAGACTGATGCTAGTAATACTGCGCTTGGTGGAGTTTTATGCCAGGACATCCAATTTGTTTTGCGTCAAGAACATTAAATGTTCATGAACAAAATTATTCCACTATGGAAAAGGAACTCCTTGCAATAGTATGGGCAACTAAATATTAACACCCCTATCTTTATGGACACTATGGGGGCGATTATCACAAGGCAACGTGTCTGAGTGCTTCAACATGGCGAAGCCAACGCAATCCTTGTCGGTGTCGTCTCAAGTCAACTCATTGGTCACCAGAATTGGCAAATTGTCAAATGGTGACAACTCCACTTCGGTGGAAGTCCCTGGAAACGGCGCTCTACACCACCCGGTGTAGAAGTCGGCTAAAGTGAGTGGCGAGCATCTCCCTCAGAGTGAGGGTTCGTGCGTTGGGTTTGGGTCCCACCACGGGAAAAACCTATGCGCCCAATGAAAACAAAAAAGAAGCCTCGGATAACGACCGATTACAACGATGACGACCCACGCAAACGTTTTAAGGACCATGATTTACGGATATGCACCTGGAATGTCCGGACCCTTTATAGGGAAGGTGCCTCTATCCAGCTGGCAGATGTCCTCGAAAAATATAAGGCTGACATCACCGCTATCCAGGAGATGCAATGGACCGGACAGGGCTGTTTGAAACAAGCGTCCTGTGATATCTACTACAGCTGCCATGCGGAGAGACACGAATTTGGATGTGGATTTGTGGTCGGCAGAGACTCCGCCACCTTGTCTCCAGGTACACGCCCGTGGACGAAAGGCTGGCAACAATCCGCATCAAGGCAAAATATTTCCATATCAGCCTAATTTGTGCACACGCTCCGACGAACGAGAAAGATGACGAGACAAAAGAGCGCTTCTACGAGCGCCTAGACAACGCATACGAGCGCTCCCCCGCCACGATATCAAAATCGTGCTAGGCGATTTTAACGCCAAGGTGGGCAGAGAAGCAATCTATTGTCCCACAATCGGAAAATTTAGCCTCCATGCCAACACTTCCGATAACGGAACGAGGCTAATCGACTTCGCCGCAGCACGAAACATGGTAGTTAGTAGCACTAGATTCGAACATTTCGATATCCACAAGGCCACATGGTTGTCGCCCGATCAAAAAACTCGAAATCAAATTGATCACGTTGTGATTGACGGAAGGCACGCATCAAGCGTGATGGACGTACGCACTATCCGAGGTGCCAATATGGCTCGGATCACTACCTTGTAGCAGCCAAGGTCCGCACACGCTTAAGCGCTGCGAAGAACGTACGGAACCAAACGCAGAGAAAGCTAGACGTCGGAAAGCTGCAATCACAACAGACAACGCAAGCCTTTTCCACTCGACTCTCACACCTGCTTAGACAAAGCACTCCTCCTCTCGATGATATAAGCGCGCAGTGGAATCATATCTCCTGCTCTATGCGTACGGCTGCCGAAGAGGTGCTTGGATTCCAACGCCCCCTGTGGAATCAGTGGTATGACCAAGAGTGTCGCGCGGCCACTGCAGAGAAAGACGCTGCGTACAAATCCACCCTGCAGTCAGTAGCTACGCGAGCTGCGAAGGAGCGATACAAAGAGAAGAGGAGGGAAGAGAGACGTCTTTTCAGGTGTAAAAAAAGCGAGGCAGAAAGACGTGAGTGTGAGGAGATTGAGATGCATGGGGACAGGAATGAGGCTCGAAAATTCTTCGAGAAAATAAGACGCCTAGCCGGAGGTTCAAAATCCGGAGCCTCTTCCTGTAAAGATGAGAACGGAAATCTAGTGACAGATATCCAGAGCACACTGAAAATATGGAGGGATCACTTCTCTAAACTGCTGACCGGTGATGATGACCGCAATTCCACCGATAGAGAAGAAAACCCGGCAAACCCGGCAACCCCAGTACTTGATGAGGACGTTGAGATTCCGCCACCCGACCATGACGAGGTCAGAACAGCCATTGCTCGGCTGAAAAACAACAAAGCTGCAGGTGCTGATGGCCTGCCTGCTGAATTGTTTAAGACCGGAGGCTAAGAGCTAATAGAGAGAGAGAGTCAAAGCGGAACTATCCTCAACAAAAGTGTCATGCTGCTCGCATATGCCGACGATATTGATATCATTGGCAGGAACATGCGAGCAGTCAGCACAGCATTCTCCAGATTGGAGAAAGAGTCGCGTCGAATGGGTCAAGCGGTGAACGAGGACAAGACGAAATTCCTTGTGTCAACAAGCAAAAAAGAGTCCGTGCGTCTTGGACAAAAAGCTGATTTTGACACCCACAAGTTCGACATTGTGAAGGACTTCGTCTATCTGGGATCCAGCGTAAACAGCAACAACGACGTCAGCCTGGAGATCAAACGGAAAATAAGAATAACTCTTGCCAACAGGTGCTACTTTGGGCTCAGTAGGCAATTGAGAAGCAGAGCCCTCTCTCGCCGGACAAAAATAACGCTCTACAAGTCACTCATCATGCCCGTCCTACTATATGGTGCAGAAACATGGACGCTGGCCACAACCGATGAGAGAGTACTGGGAGCGTTCGAGAGAAAGATTCTCCGTAAAATCTTTGGCCCTATCTGCTTTGCTAACGAGTATCGAATCAATGAGTATCGATTCGACGACATTGACATAGTCAAGCGCATCAAGATCCAGTGGCTTCGCTGGCTAGGTCATGTCGAACGAATGGATGAAAACACTCCAGCCAAGAAGGTGCTTGAATCGAAACTCGAAGGTGGACAGCGTAGAAGAGGGCGTCCAAATCTGCGTTGGAAATACCAAGTTGAGGACAACCTGGCAACGCTTGGTATTTCTAACTGGCGTCAGTGCGCGCAAAGCAGATCCGACTGCGGCCAAAACCGACCCACGGTTGTAAGGGCCATTTAAGTAAGTACTATCTTTATGGACAACAATTTGATATACTTACTGACCATGAACCTCTAAAATGATTATGTGCTAAAAATTCCGGAAAATATATTAATCCTCGATTACAACGATGGTTAATTTCGCTTGGCGAATATAATATAAAAATTGATTACCTTAAAGAAAACAATATAAAATTGATGACTTTTTTTAGCAGAATCAACGACAATACTAATGAAATAAATGTTTTGGATTCCGAAAATTTAGGAATTCCATTAAATAATTTATTTAACGAAAATGTTCAAAATATAAACACTGGAGATTATGAAGATAATGAATCTGAAAATTCTTTAGCAGTTCAAACAATTCATTCCCAGGAGGAACATTTAAATGATCATTTTTTCATTCTAAATACAGTTGCAAACCGATTCAAAACACAAATAATTTTAAAACAAAATAAGGAAATAGAGTACATAAATATTTTTAAAAATAAAAGAATATTTATTGATCAACAAGACCTTGGTACCAATAATGTATTTAATATTGTCCGAAGACATATAACAAAAGGCAAAATAGTCATTTATTCTGAAGTAAATGATCACGAATATAATAGCTTGCAGAAAATACTAATTCACATTTTTTCAAACAATAAAAAGATATCATTTGTTAAATGTAGTGTATTTATAGATGATGAAAAAACTTTAGCTAAACAAATGTCTTTATTTCATATACATGAAACTGAACATTCAGGCATTATTGCAACTTATGAGGGCATCAAACACAAAATTTATCACCCTATAACTAATGAAATCATCCATGTAGATACTTACTTAAACAATAACCAAAACTTTATAATTTTTATAGATCTAAACACGCAATAAGCTATCCTTTAAAAGATAAGAATAACCAAACATGTGTCCAAAAAATTCGAAATTTTTTAGCAATTAAAGGAATATTAAAAAAAAATGTTTTTGATAATTCCAGAAACGTAATAGATTTTTTAGAACAAGAACATATAGAATACCACATTACAAAACCGAATTACGAAACCACACAGGAAATTCTTATATTGAATTAATAAACAATACTTTAACATAAATAATTAGATGCTTGAATTTAGAAGAAAAATTACCAACTAAAACCCAAATGCTAAAAGCAATTAGATTCTACAATAATAGCCATCACTCAATAAAGGCTACACCAATCGAAGTACAAAATAAAACGGTTGACCACAAAGTAATAAAAGAAAGGTTAGAAAAATCAAAATTATTTATGTTAGCCAAACGA
This sequence comes from Dryomyza anilis, assembly GCA_951804985.1. NCBI lineage: Eukaryota > Metazoa > Arthropoda > Insecta > Diptera > Dryomyzidae > Dryomyza > Dryomyza anilis. Next base: position 49,289,498 of record OX638130.1, read on the forward strand.
AATGAAAATAGAGAAGATTATCAAGAAGCAAGAGAAGAGGGATTCATTAAAAATTACGCCAATTTAAGACATAAGGAGCAACCTAAGACATAAGGAGCAACCAAGGATAAATATAGAAAATATTCGCTAGAAAATGTCCACACAGTAAATATTAAAAAACCTTTTAAATTTTCAGGGTCTGTTAACAATAATATTAATAATGATGGTCCTACCATGTCAAACAACGTTACAAGTCAACCCAATACATGAAGAAGCTGGATATATACAAGTAAAGATTGGACAAGACGAAATAACGAATCAAACCACCACTGTCTTGCATATTATCGACATTAATGATATAACGAAAATACAATTGAAGCTAATATTGACCATATAGATATCGACAATAATAATATGATTAGAACAGAAATAGAAATTATTAAATCCAAAATAAAATCAATTACTCCAAATGGATGTAGGAAAAAGAGAGGGTTAGTTAATTTTGTAGGTTCCGCCTATAAATAGCTTTTTGGTACCATGGAGGACAATGACAGAGTAGAAATTTTAGACCATTAAGATACGATAGATCAAAGCAACCATAATGCTATAAATACACTTAACAAGCAAATAGTCATTAATACAAATGAAAAATTAGAAGAAATAAAAAAAATTAATAGTGGATTGCTGCGACAGTTGTTGTATTTAGATCACATGCAAAAATTAAGATACTAAGAAACTAAAGTAAATCAAATACAAGATAATGTTGCTTCCGCAAAACATCAGATATTTCACCCAAATATTTTAACAGCAGAAGAGATTGAAATGTACCAAATTAATGTCTTTAAATCAAGGATTGAAACCGTAACCAAAACCGATATCCGTTTAAAACCGTTTCATTTTTTAAACCGAAAACGTAACCGAAACCGTTATACGAAAACCCGAAATAAACCGATATGCAAACCCGAAATAAACGGTTTCGGTTTTATACCGGTTTAAAACGGTTTTTAAAAAAGCATAAAAGAAACAGGAAAACATATTTTATTTTGTATAGAAGATCTTAAGTACATGGCATGTTTAAACGTCATTTAATAAAATTTTGAGTTTCCAAAATATTTTTTTTTGTTGTACAAAAATTCACATGTTGTTTTTTGAGAAACATTATTTCCAAATAACAGTCTTTGGTCTAAAATTTGTTTTTTTTTTTTGATTAATTTGTGTAGCGGTAAATCGAATTAACAACAAAACACCAACAACAAAGCACAATTTTTTTGTTAAAAAATGATTAAATTTTGAATGATATTGTTTTTTTTATTTATTGTATTAGTAAAGTAAAGTAGAACAAGTTTTGAAAAGTTCATTTGAATAATTTTTAAATTCTTTTAAGGGATCTATTCAATAGAATACCATTAATAAGTCTGAGTTTGATTGATTTTTGAATGATTTTTCAAAACACCTAATTTTCGGACATATATATTAAGGATACTTATAATAAGATAACAAAACCAGTAGGGAAAGTTAGGTCACATGGGACGGACTTTTATAGTGGTGTGAATTTTAGTGTGGGAAATATAATTGTATACCTACTGTTCGGCTGGCGAACGAAGTAATGGCTGTGGCGGATTAGAAACACGAATTGAAATGTGTAATTTCAATTTAAAGGGTCGAGTGGGTCGCGGCAATTACAATATAATAAATGCAAATATTTTACCTTATTTTCAGTGGGTTGTGCCAAGTGTTTTGTATATAAATTGTTGATCTTCCTTTTGTTGTTTTTCCTTCCTGTTGTTGTTGTGTTTGTGTTGATTGTTGATTGTATTTTTGTTTTTAATTGTTTATGTTTATTGTCGCGGGACCGAATGGCGCGTTGACGGGTTTTAGGGTTTGTTTGTTTAGGGTTTGCGGTGACGGGTGAATTTAGTTTTTAAAACTTTAAACTTTAAATGTCGCGGAGACGGGTGGGTTTTCGTGCGCTCGGTTTTAAGTAAACGTAACGAGTGAGGTTCGCCGCAGTAATCGATAAATAATCAATTGTGTGGATATGACGGACGGAGATGTTCAAACATATCGAGTTTACGTTTGTACGTAAACATTCCGCCCGCCTTGCAGTGTCTGCAATACTTAATTCCATTTTTTAAATTCATTTTGTTTTTTATTATAAGGGTCTTAGGGTCTAGAGTTTATATTAAGGAAAAATCCTTGGGTCATGGGGCTCAGAGACTACATGGACCAGAGAGTGTCCAGCCGAACGCAGTGCTCTGAGCCACTGCGTATCCACTTTCGCAGTTATAACACCTGGATTAAGTATTTGCGGGTAAACATCCGCACCCAACTCTAGCATCACTGGGTCGGAAGCCGTAAATTGTGGGTCGGCGAGAATCATGTGCGTGAATCGGCTTAAAATAGCTTCATCAACGTCACTGTCGTACGGCTTCCTAGGCAACTCGGTTGACACTAGTGACATTTCTTGTCGGATTCACCAACGCTCGTACTAGATGGCCATTTTTGCCATGGTACACTTTGATAGTGACAGTGGGTATAAGGGTCTGCCTTAAAAACATGCTTGGGTTAGCAAAAGGTGTGTGGTTTGTGGAATTGCCTGGATTCTCAGCGGGTCGCTTGTTGCTCGCATTGCTTGCGTTCGCAACGGGTCGTTTAAGTCCTGTACTGCTTGGGTTCCGGTCGCCTTGATTGAGTCACGAATGTCCATGCAAGCTTGTGTGGTGCCTTTCTTGGCATATCACACACCATTCCTTGCTGGTGCAGCTATCAATAAGATGCGACCGGGCCAAACAGTTAATGCAGTAATGATACCGCATCACCACCTCATACTTCTCCACCAGGTTCTTCTCCCTGAACCTGAAGCAGGTGGACAGGCGATGATCTTGGCGGCAAATTCCACACGCCACATGTTGGGTCGAGGGTCGAGTATGTCGTTCAGTTGAATCGGTACGACGGCTAGAGTGGGCGGAGTTAAGTCGGGAAGACTTTTTGTTGCGCCAGCTGGTATTGTTGTTGCGGTTGCCCTCGGTGCGACTGCCATTGTTCGTGCTGGCATTGTTGTCGTTGGTGTTGTTGCACCGCCTGTTGTTGGGGCGCTTGCTGTTGGCACGCTTTTTATTGCCACCGCTGTGGTTGGGGCGCTTATTATTTGCGCGCTTGGTGTTTGCACCGCTGTTGTTGGCACCGCTGTTGTTGGCACCGCTGCTGACGCGCTTATTGTTTGGGGCCATGGCTACTGAAAAATAAGGGTGGGTCAAATTGTATATTGCCATGGCGACCTAAATGGGTATTTATTTGGTGGGTAGGACTACTACTTTTGTAATGGGTCTAGTAGTAGTCCCTTTGGCCGTTCGAATATCGACGACTCTGGTTCTTGAGTCTGAACCTAGATACGTTTTACTACTCGCCCTAGGGTCCACTCGTTTGAGGGTAAATTCTCGTGTCGAATAACAACGAGATCATTTACTTCAACTCATTTCTGCGGGTTTTTGCTTTTATAGCGTTTATGCAATTCTTAAAGATATTCATCTTTCCATCTGTTACAGAAATGGTGATGTAATATCTTCAGCTTCTGCCAACGATTTACAACATTTAGGGTCGAGTTGCTTAAATCGGGTTCAGCTGGGGTCAATAACGGAGTACCAATTAGAAAGTGTCCTGGGGTCAATGGCGAAAAATCGAGTGGATTTTCGCTTGAAGGGCTTAAGGGTCGTGAAATAAGGCAACCTTCAATTCGTGCAAGCAAAGTAGAAATCTTTTCGAACGTAAATCTTTGACTAGCAGATATCTTTTTTAAATGTGTCTTGAAACTTTTGACGCCGGCTTCCCAGAGTCCACCCATGTGTGGAGTTCCGGGTGGATTTAAATGCCAGGTTAGTTCTTGATGACCGTGGGTCGCTACTACTTGGGTCTGCAGTGTCTTTATAAAATCTTGCCGATCTTTCTTTAGCATTTGTTCTGCTCCGACAAAATTAGTTCCGTTGTCGGAGTAAATGGCGGCAGGATATCCGCGCCTCGAAAAAAATCGGGAAAAAGCCGCTAAAAAGACTTGGGTCTTAAGATCACTGGCTGGTTCAAGATGAACTGCTTTTGTTGATATGCAAACAAACACGCACACATAGCCCTTTGTAATCAAACAGGCTCGCCCGGTGTAATTTTTGATTTCAACGGGTCCTGCGAAATCTACACCTGTGTTTGTGAATGGGCGCGTGAATGTGGTGCGCTCTGGAGGCAATGCAGCCATTATTTGTGTTTGTTGTTTCTTTTTGTGCAACACACAAATTTTACAATTATTGATCGTAGTTTTGATCAGGGTCTTGAGCTTAATAATCCAAAATTCAGCTCGTAGTAGCCTCAAACCTAATTGGTTACCACCGTGTAGGGTCACAATATGGGTCATATGGGTCAAGAGTTTAGCAAGTCTGCTATGATACGCTAAAATTATTGGGTGGCGTTCATTATATGTAAGGGTCGGTGACTTTGCTAATCTACCATGTGCTCTTAATAGACCTTTACTGTCTATAAATGGGTTTAGGGTCAGTAGTGAACTTTTGGACGAAATTTGGGTTTTATTTGTCAAAGCGATATATTCATCAGAAAAACACATTTTCTGACTCACTACTACAGGTCTTTCTTTTACCATCTTAATTTCCTCGGGTACTATTTCAATAGTTGAGTGGGTCATTTGAGTACGACGCGATGGCAAAGAATTTCTCACGAATCTTAGAACGTACGCTAAGACTCTTAATGCTTTCGGAAGTGTGGAAAATCGTTCCAACACATCCTCTTGGGTCGTGATCGCAAATGTCTTAATTGGTTTAAGATCAAGGGTCGTGTCGATCGAGTCAGTGGACATTGGCCATTCATCTCTTACGCACCTTAGCCAACTTGGACCGTTCCACCAGAGTTCATGTTCTGCCAGTTCTAGCGCAGAACAACCGCGGCTTGCTACGTCCGCCGGGTTTTCGTGTGACTCGACATGTTGAAAATTTTCAACACTAACGCTTTCTATAATGATCGAAATACGGTTGGCTACAAAAGTGGTCCAAGTGCAGGGCGGTTTATTGAGCCAGGCTAAGACAATAGTCGAGTCTGTCCAAAAGTACGTATTGTACTGGGTCATGTCTATTTTAGGTAGAATGGCATCAACTATATTTGCGAGCAAAACAGCATCGCATAGTTCGAGTCGTGGCAGTGAAACGGTTTTGGCGTGTAGCACCACGCGTCTTCGCTGCCAGAAGGGTCGTGACGACAGCGCCGTTGGCATCTTGTATGCGAGCATAGAGAGCTGCAACATATGCCTTTTCTGAGGCGTCGCAAAATCCGTGAAATTGAACGGAAACGTCGGGTGAGAAATGAGTCCATCTGGGAATCTAAATTCTGTTTATCGATGGATAACCATCGATAAACTATTGCCATCTACTTTGGGTCAACGGGTTCAGAATATCGTCCCACTCAGTTTTGTCGAGCCATACCTGTTGCATAATTATTTTGGGGCCACTATAATTGGCGCTAACCAACCAGCAGGGTCAAACAGCTTCGCAATAGAAGACAAAACTTCGCGTTTTGTGTATGCATCTTTTAGGGACTTGAAAAAAGAAAATATCTTCTTTAGCATTCCATCGAATGTCTAGGGTCTTTGCATTACCTTGACATTGCTCAGATAAATTGAGTAAATCTGTTAGCAGCAAGTGTTCTTGTGGCAGATTTTCCAATATTTCGGGTGCGTTCGCAATCCACTTGCGCAACGAAAATCCTGCTGATTTTAAAGCAGCGATTAGCTCATCTCGAGCATTAATAGCACTTTCAATCTCATGAGTGCCTGCCAGAACATCATCTACATACATGCAGTTTTGTAGAATATACGAAGCCTGTGGGTGGGTCTCATGTACGTCTTGCGCTAATTGCTGTAGGGTCCGAATGGCAAGGTAAGGATCACAGTTAACACCAAATGTAACTGTTTGCAACTCATAATCCTGAATGGGTTCTTCTAAGGATTTCCTAAACAAAATTCTTTGATAGGGTGAGTGTGCAGGGTCGACGCAAATTAGACGATACATTTTTTCAATGTCTGCATTAAAGACAAATTTTAAAAGACGCCATTTAATAATTTGCAAAACTAAATCTTGTTGTAGAACGGCACATCATTTAGGCTCTTGCCGTTGGCAGTATTGCTGGATGCATTAAATACAACACGCAGCTTTGTTGTGACATGATCGGGTTTTATGACTGCATGATGTGGTAAATAGTAGTGGGTGGGTGTGTAAGATTTATCTGGCGAATGAGTCACTTTTCTCATATGACCAAGTTGCAAATATTCGCAAATCGCTTGGTCATATTCTGCTTTAACAGCGGGTCTTTTGAGTAAGGACTTTTCATTTCTCAAATATTGCGCCATTGCAATATATATAATGGCAGGGTCACTACATAACGGCCTGAGGGTTTTCGGCGTAATGTATGTATGAAATTGTTTTCACAATTCATATCTGCATTTGAGAGGGTCGTGGATTTTGGTACTTCTTCAATTTCCCAGAAACGAGTCAATAAAGTATCGAGGGTCACTTCATTAAAATATGTAACAATATTTTTGGTCTTGACTCAGGAATTGGCCCAGAAAGTATCCAGCCGAATTCAGTTTTCTGCGCCAACAAGGATTCTACAATGTTGTGCTGAACACCGTTACGTATAATTTGTGATCACATCCTGTGATCATATTCACGGGTCGGGTTTTATAAAACTGGCTATCAGCCAACTGTATACCATTTAAATTTCCATAGAGGGTCGGGTCGATTTGATATGATGGCAAGTCACTTTTGAGGGTCTTAAGTACAAGAGCTTGCGTTTTGACTCTGAAATTCGGGTTAGTCGGTGAACGCAATGTCAATGGACACGATTTGGACGGGGTTGCTGCAACTGTTTGGTTGAGTCCTGTTACCTGAGCACCTACGGCGTTAGTTGGAAGTCATATCCGCTTCCTCAACTGCTCCGTGATAAAAGTCGCTTCTGATCCAGAGTCGATTAGAGCGCGCGCCAGGAACATTTCGCCTTCGTGTTCAATGATGAGCATTGCTGTTCCCAGAAGAATGCTCTTCATCGCAAAACGTGTCTCTTCGATGTCTTGGGTTGGTCTTGAGTCAATGGACTGTATAAGGGTCGTGAAAGCTTGCCGCTGTGAAGTTGACGGCTGATCAGATTTAGATGCAGCTGCACTTGTGCTTGGGCGGTCTTTTGGGTCTGCTTTCGGGTCTAGCGATTCTAAATGTAAAAGCGAATGATGCTTTTTGCTACAAAAGAGACATTTATATCCGACCTTACAGTCCCTGATGCTGTGAGATACTGCTAAACAATTAAAACAGCACTCATATCTTTTCACAGCATCGTGTCTATCCTCTACTTTCATGGATATGAATCTGGGGCACTCACGAAGAGAGTGCTTACCATTGCAAATTCTGCAAATGGCACCATCAACTTCCCATTTTGATGGCTTGGCATGGATGGGTCTTGGCTCAACAAATCTGGGTCTTGTCATTTTGGATGCAAATGGATTTTGTAAAACATTTGTGTGAAAAGAATTCACACGTTTGTCTCCCCAAGTTTTGGGTCCAGCATTACTGGAAACCGTCTGTTGGCTAGTCTTCGTAGTCGAAGACTTAATGTCGCCAACAGATTCAAGGGTCTTGTATTTTTGGGTCAAAAACTTGTCCAAAATTCTCCATTCAGGAATTTCTGAACTATCTGCTAGAGATCTTTCAAATACCTCTAGCGTGTTTTTGGGGAGACGGGTCGAACACAGATAAACTAGAATTGGACTCCAGTTATCTGTGTCTATATCCAATATTTGCAGGGTCGTCACACAAATGTTGATTGTCCGTTGTAACTTTTTAATAAAGCTACCGGACTCAGACGAAACTGGTGGCAAATTCAATAGGGTCTTGAGTTGAACATTTACTTACTTATTTACTTACTTACTTACTTACTAAAATGGCCCTTACAACCGTGGGTCGGTTTTGGCCGCTGAGATGAAGCCGCGCCAGTCGGATCTGCTTTGCGCGCGCTGACGCCAGTTAGAAATACCAAGCGTTGCCAGGTTGTCCTCAACTTGGTCTTTCCAACGCAGATTTGGACGCCCTCTTCTACGCTGTCCACCTTCGAGTTTCGATTCAAGCACCTTCTTGGCTGGAGTGTTTTCATCCATTCGTTCGACATGACCTAGCCAGCGAAGCCACTGGATCTTGATGCGCTTGACTATGTCAATGTCGTCGAATCGATACTCATTGATTCGATACTCGTTAGCAAAGCAGATAGGGCCAAAGATTTTACGGAGATTCTTTCTCTCGAACGCTCCCAGTACTCTCTCATCGGTGGAGGACAGCGTCCATGTTTCTGCACCATAAAGTAGGACGGGCCTGATGAGTGACTTGTAGAGCGTTATTTTTGTCCGACGAGAGAGGGCTCTGCTTCTCAATTGCCTACTGAGCCCAAAGTAGCACCTGTTGGCAAGAGTTATTCTTATTCTCCGTTTGATCTCCAGGCTGACGTCGTTGTTGCTGTTTACGCTGGGTCCCAGATAGACGAAGTCCTTCACAATGTCGAACTTGTGGGTGTCAAAATCAGCTTTTTGTCCAAGACGCACGGACTCTTTTTTGCTTGTTGACACAAGGAACTTCGTCTTGTCCTCGTTCACCGCTAGACCCATTCGACGCGACTCTTTCTCCAATCTGGAGAATGCTGCGCTGACTGCTCGTGTGCTCCTGCCAATGATATCAATATCGTCGGCATATGCGAGCAGCATGACACTTTTGTTGAGGATAGTGCCGCTTTGACGGAGTTCGGCAGCTCGAACTATTTTCTCCATCAAAAAGTTAAAAAAGTCGCACGATAGAGAGTCAGCCTGTCTGAAACCTCGTTCGGTATGAAATGGCTCGGAAACGTCTTTTCCTATTCTTACTGAGCAACGTGTGTTGCTCAGGGTCATCCTGCAAAGCCTTATAAGTTTAGCATGTATACCGAACTCAGACATTGCGGCGTAAAATCGTTCCCTTATCGGAGTGTCGAAGGCGGCTTTATAGTCGACTAATAGGTGGTAGGTGTCGATCTGTTTTTCTAGGGTCTTTTCCTGGATTAGGCGTAATGTGAAAATCTGGTCTATGGTGGACTTTCCAGGTCTGAAGCCGCACTGATAAGGTCCAATCAGTCTGTTGTCGATAGGCTTCAGTCTTTCACATAATACGCTCGATAGAATCTTGTATGCGATATTGAGTAGGCTGATCCCACGGTAGTTGGCGCAGATAGTGGGATCCCCTTTCTTAAGGATTGGGCAGAGTACACTGAGGTTCCAGTCACTTGGCATGCTTTCATCCGACCATATTCTGTTACGAGCTCGTGCATGCTCTCTATTAGCTCTTTGCCTCCGGTCTTAAACAATTCATCAGGCAGGCCATCAGCACCTGCAGCTTTGTTGTTTTTCACCCGAGCAATGGCTGTTCTGACCTCATCATGGTCGAGTGGCGGAATCTCAACGTCGTCATCAAGTACTGGGGTTGCCGGGTTTGCTTCTATATCGGTGGCATTGCGGTCATCATCACCGGTCAGCAGTTTAGAGAAGTGATCCCTCCATATTTTCAGTGTGCTCTGGATATCTGTCACTAGATTTCCGTTCTCATCTTTACAGGAAGAGGCTCCGGATTTTGAACCTCCGGCTAGGCGTCTTATTTTCTCGAAGAATTTTCGAGCCTCATTCCTGTCCCCATGCATCTCAATCTCCTCACACTCACGTCTTTCTGCCTCGCTTTTTTACGCCTGAAAAGACGTCTCTCTTCCCTGCTCTTCTCTTGGTATCGCTCCTTCGCAGCTCGCGTAGCTACTGACTGCAGGGTGGATTTGTACGCAGCGTCTTTCTCTGCAGTGGCCGCGCGACACTCTTGGTCATACCACTGATTCCTCAGGGGGCGTTGGAATCCATGCACCTCTTCATTAGCCGAACGCATAGAGCAGGAGATATGATTCCACTGCGCGCTTATATCATCGAGAGGAGGAGTGCTTTGTCTAAGCAGGTGTGAGAGTCGAGTGGAAAAGACTTGCGTTGTCTGTTGTGATTGCAGCTTTCCGACGTCTAGCTTTCTTTGCGTTTGGTTCCGTACGTTCTTCGCAGCGCTTAAGCGTGTGCGGACCATGGCTGCTACAAGGTAATGATCCGAACCATATTGGCACCTCGGATAGTGCGTACGTCCATCACGCTCGAAGCGTGCCTTCCTTCAATCACAACGTGATCAATTTGATTTCGAGTTTTTTGATCGGGCGACAACCATGTGGCCTTGTGGATATCGAAATGTTCGAATCTAGTGCTACTAACTACCATGTTTCGTGTTGCGGCGAAGTCGATTAGCCTCGTTCCGTTATCGGAAGTGTTGGCATTGAGGCTAAATTTTCCGATTGTGGGACAATAGATGGCTTCTCTGCCCACCTTGGCGTTAAAATCGCCTAGCACGATTTTGATATCGTGGCGGGGGCAGCGCTCGTATGCGTTCTCTAGGCGCTCGTAGAAGCGCTCTTTTGTCTCGTCATCTTTCTCGTTCGTCGGAGCGTGTGCACAAATTAGGCTGATATGGAAATATTTAGCCTTGATGCGGATTGTGGCCAGCCTTTCGTCCACGGGCGTGTACCTGGAGACAAGGTGGCGGAGTCTCTTGCCGACCACAAATCCACATCCAAATTCGTGTCTCTCCGCATGGCAGCTGTAGTAGATATCACAGGACGCTTGTTTCGAACAGCCCTGTCCCGTCCATTGCATCTCCAGGATAGCGGTGATGTCAGCCTTATATTTTTCGAGGATATCTGTCAGCTGGATAGAAGCACCTTCCCTATAAAGGGTCCGGACATTCCAGGTGTATATCCGTAAATCATGGTCCTTAAAACGTTTGCGTGGGTCGTCATCGTTGTAATCGGTCGTTATCCGAGGCTTCTTTTTTGTTTTCTTTGGGCGCATAGGTTTTTTCCGTGGTGGGACCCAAACACAACGCACGAACCCTCACTCTGAGGGAGATGCTCGCCACTCACTTTAGCCGACTTCTACACCGGGTGGCGTAAAGCGCCGTTTCCAGGGACTTCCACGAGGAGGACTTCCACCGAAGTGGAGGTGTCACCATTTGACAATTTGCCAATTCTGGTGACCAGTGAGTTGACTTGAGACGACACCGACAAGGATTGCGCTGGCTTCGCCATGTTGAAGCACTCAGACACGTTGCCTTGTGATAATCCCCCCATTGTCCCCTGAGCATTTACTTGCATTATTTTATTCTCGTATTGTTCAACGAGGTTACTCCATGCCAGTATAAAACCATCATTGGTAGGAGGAGCAGTTTTAACAATGTCTCTTGCTTCGCCTCAGGTCTTTTGATTAATATGGAAAAGTTTTTCTACATTGCTTAATCTGGCGTTGTTGATGTAGAGAGCAGAAAACATATCTCTAAAAGTGGGCCAGGTGACGTAGTCACCATCAAAATTATCCGTGTCACACGGGGGTAAATGAATAGAGGGTGCAAATTGAATTGGGCTCGTTTCTTCTCTTGCCTTAGGAGTTTCAATCGGTTGTTTTAGGGACTTCATTATTTCTGAAAGGGAAGAAATACAGCGCATATATGCGTTGTATCCTTTCGTATATTTATCTTTCAGCTTCTTTCGGTCCACATCGGAACTGTCGGGTTCACTTCGTATAGTATTATACGAAGTTTGGAAATTATCCCACAGAAAAGTCAGCTGCTTCCGATGAAATTCTAAGGCATGGATTAGCCTAGGTAGTAAATCTTGGGTAGGGGTCTCGCAAATAGTTTGTTCAAATTCAATAATGTCATATCCGAATTGAATAAATGCTGTCAGAGCCGCCATCTTTTTTTATTATTGGAGTTGTGTTTAATTAATATTCAATTTAAATAACTTCAGAAATTCTGAACAATTTCAATAATAAAATGTTGGGTCTGGATGGCTTAATTTAAAAAATATTTTTTAAATTAATAACGAGTCGTAATACTTTTTCAAAAATAAATTTGAAAAAATTCACAAAAAATTTATAAGCAAATTTTATGTGTGGGTCAATGTGATTAATCTTCAAACATTATTTTGGATTTTCACGGGTCGTATATATTTTTTCAGAAAAAATCTAAAAAAAATTAAAAACTTTTTATAAAAATAAATAAAATTATTTTTGGGTGTGTATGGGTTAACAGCAATTATTATTACCAACGAAACGTATTGCAAAACTTAGTTTTTTAGATAAAATTTCAACAAATTTTGAAAATTTTATCTTTGGGTCGCAATGGGTTAACTTTAAAATTTTATTTAGTGGTAAACCGGGTCGAAAATAAAATTTTATAGCGTAGTTAAGCTTTTTGGGTCGCAATGTGTTAAAATTCAAAAATATTTTTTTATAAAAATTCGGTAAAAGAATTTATTTTGTAAAAAAAAATTCTTAAACTTTATTTAAAAAATTAATTAAATGATTTTGGGTCGCTATGGGTTAAGCTTCAAAAAATATTTTTGATAAAAAACGGGTCTGCCGATTTTTTATAATAGTTTTTCTATAAAAAATAGTTAAATATCAATAAAAGTGATTTTTTGGGTCTAAAAGGGTTAAAAAAGCTTAAATGTGGGTATAAACGGGTTAAATATTGCTCAATAGGCAATTTCCAAAAATTATGGGATAATTTTTTGGTTCCCACGGGTAATTTATAAAATCCCACGAAAACACTATTTTAGTGAACAACGTGGCAACCCTGTACACACTTGACAGCAGCTCTCGTTACTGTGAGTGTATAAGTGTGTATGTCTATTTGTTTTATGAGCAAATAAAGCAAATAAATAAACGAGTGCAGCGGCGAGTTGATAGCTGAAACAAATGAAACAAAAATATTTGGCGATTTTGTTAAATAAAATATATTGTAACAATTCAAAAATGTGAAAAGAAATAAAATCAATTGGTTTTGTTAAATTATATTTAACACTTTGTGAACGTATATTTCTTTTAAAACGTATCGTATTATACGATCGTTTTGTTTGGGTCGGGTCGGTTTGCAAAAAATACGATTTTTTTGCAAAAACAATTTCACTGTAGTTCCACAATTGTTTTATTTTGTTATTATTTTCACTTTTATTACGGGTCGGGTCGATTTTAATAAAATTAAAATAAACGCCAAATATTTTTATTGTTTCAGCAAGTCAATCCTTGCCAAAACTATTTCGTAGTCCTTTTAATAAAGGCTGACAAAATGTTCGGCTGGCGAACGAAGTAATGGCTGTGGCGGATTAGAAACACGAATTGAAATGTATAATTTCAATTTAAAGGGTCGAGTGGGTCGCGGCAATTACAATATAATAAATGCAAATATTTCACATTATTTTCAGTGGGTTGTGCCAAGTGTTTTGTATATAAATGGTTGATCTTCCTTCTGTTGTTTTTCCTTCCTGTTGTTGTTGTGTTTGTGTTGATTGTTGATTGTATTTTTGTTTTTAATTGTTTATGTTTATTGTCGCGGGACCGAATGGCGCGTTGACGGGTTTTTGGGTTTGCTTGTTTAGGTGTCGCGGTGACGGGTGAATTTAGTTTTTAAAACTTTAAACTTTAAATGTCGCGGAGACGGGTGGATTTTCGTGCGCTCGGTTTTAAGTAAACGTAACGAATGAGGTGTTGTGCGGCGACCGTTCACAGAGCCGACGGTCGATCGGTTCGCCGCAGTAATCGATAAATAATCGATTGTGTAGATATGACGGACGGAGATGTTCAAACATATCGAGTTTACGTTTGTACGTAAACACCTACCTTTAAAGTTCTTAATTATACTGAACATTCTTACACTCAGAATATTATTTACATATCAAATTTCTGACGACGTATATTCCATTAATTCAAAAAATTGATGTAAAAGTAAAAAAATAAAAAAATCAAAAAATGTTAAAACATGTAGAAAAATAAATGTGGGCGGATCATGCCTACTTTTAAAACATATGTAGAGATTTAAGGTTAATATTTCATAATTTTGTTTTCAATAATTTGCGAATAAAATGTCCACTATGAAAAAGCGAGGAGTAATAAAAAAATCAAATGTGGGCGTATCACGCCCATTTTTGGATCATATATTTTTAGGTGAATTCTAACAATAATTTTTAAATTTTATTAGCATATCTTGAATACTTTTCGAGTTATTGGTTCGTTAAGAGTTATATAAAAGTGACTTGCATGGGAGGTGGGCGTGTCCGTTGACCAATTTGGCTCATTTACATTGACAAACTAACTGTTGGCTAAAAAGTATAGAAACGAAATTTCATCGCGTTCTAAGCAGTATTTCTCAAGTTATCGTGTATACGGACAGCAAGACAGGCGGACGGACAGGCAGACAGACGGACATGGCTAAACGGACTCGGGTGTTGATGCTCCTAAGGGGCGTTACAATATATGCACAAAGTTGATATACCCTGTACCTCATAAATGTAGGGTATAAAATCAATGGTGATACAAGAAAGAATTAGTAACTAATACGGAAAATAAAGTGCAAGTTCGAACATTTCAAGTATAAAGGCAGATATTTATTTGCAGATATTGCAGTTCACTGAATTGTGAAGTCAAAATGTTACTTTTAGTTGACTTGTGGTCACGATTTAATTTTTTTCTTGGCGATCTCAATTAAATAATTCATATAACACAATATTTTCACTAAAATAACAACAAACATTGTTAAATTACGTTTCCTACTTTATCCCAATATAACAATTTGAACATAACTTAGCACAATTTTATACAAAAACCGAAACCGTAACTTCAAACCGGTATACCGAAACCGTTTCGTAATAAAAACCTTAAACCGAAACAGTAACCGAACCGCAAAAAATCGAAATCGAACACGTTATTCGTTTTGGTTTCAATCCTTGCTTTAAACTAATATTAATTAATGTTGGAATATTAAACCAGTTGGGAAGGTTAGATCACATGGGAAATTTTAAAGTAGGTGTTATTATGATAGTTAGGATTATCAAAATTATAGTCGGTCTAAGCCAAATACAAATACCCTACACATATGTGTGGTTACCATTAAAAGTGGTATATAGGTAACCAGGGTATACGAATCCTGAAAATAACTACAAACTTTCCATCCCTGAAGAATTGTCTTTCATTTGATACCCATATTTACAAATGGGTAGGTGTACCGAATTTCCATTTTTTTTGGGAACCACAGGTCGTTTCGTGGGAAAAAATTATTTTCATGTATTTGAGCATAATGTCAATATATATTTGACCGAAAAAGTTTACCTAAGCACGTATACAGTAAAATTGATTTGTAGATGTAAATTTTATATGAGGTATTTGAACATATGTGGTCGGTTCTCAGGTCACAATAGATCATCTTGTTCAGACAGCTTAGATATAAATGTAATCTAAATCTAAAGTTTCACTGGTCTAGCTCTTCAACTTTTTCTGTAATCGTGATTTCAACAGACAGACAGAAGGACAGACAGACGGAAGGACAGACGGACGGACAGACGGACATCGCTAAATCGACTCAGGAGGTCATGCGGATCAAGAATATATATACTTTTCCATACCGGAACTGCATAGATCGCGCAATCACCGCAGTATCAACTGAGTATGCTAGTAGCGTGGAGTAGGATGGGGAAGGGAATTCAAATTCAAATATATAATTTAAATTCAAAATTTTAGCTTCCCAAATGGTGTGGTTTAAGAGATTTTGTTCTTTAAATTGGAAAAAATATGTATAAATATCGCAAATGTCGTGTTAATCAATTGAACACCACTTCAGCAATAGTGAAGCAATATAAAACACTGAAGTCTCATTTAAAAGATGAGAAAATTGCCAAAATTTTTATTTTAGAGTAGTCAGTTTTAAACAAAGTTTATTTCCAAAAGGATACATCTCAAAAAGCAATAGCGAAAGTCAAAAATGTAGACTTTAATTTTAAACTAGACTTTAAATTGTCTTTGAATTTGAAATGAAAATGTATATCATATTTTCGTAATAAAAAAATGTTTGCGGGTTTACTTATTTTGTAGCTGAGATCTCTCTGAGTATGGATATGAAAACGTTTTTCCAATATCAATTCATTTAATGGTTTTATTCTAATTTGAAGAGCTACTACGAAATATTTTAAAAATCAATTCAAATTTATTTAAATGCAAATAAAAGCTGTAAACAAATTAATATCGTACAACCATTTTCATATTTATACGCAATGGTGTCCATGAACTACATCCAACTTTTTTCAAATGTTGGACCACTAATTTGATATGCGCTTGTATTTCATACGCAAAAATGTATGATATTATTTTTTAGCCAAAAGTTGAGTTTTGTCTTACGGTTCAGAAGTTATGTATAAAAATGTTGTACAATGTTGAATATTTTGTATGAATCATTTTTTTACCATTTTAATTTTTTTTGCTATATGCTAATATTTTTATTTGGGGCTATTGACCAAATGCATTGGCGTGTTTTCCATAACACAAATATAAACAAATTCTGGTGCCCTATTGATTAAGGGACTTATTTTATTTTAAATTTTTATTAATACAAAATTATATTTTAAAAAAAACATTATAGCGTAAAATAAATGAAAAGAAGTTTGTTGGAATTTCTGACGCTTTTTTGAGACATTTATTTTTGCTTCGTTTTACCATTTTAATTTTTTTTTGGTATATGCTAATATTTTTATTTGGGGCTATTGACCAAATGCATTGGCGTGTTTTCCATAACACAAATATAAACAAATTCTGGGGCCCTATTAATTAAGGGCCTTATTTTATTTAAAAATTTTATTAATACAAAATTATATTTTAAAAATAAAAAAAACCTTATAGCGTGAAATAAACGAAAAGAAGTTTGTTGGAATTTCTGACGCTTTTTTGAGACATTTATTTTTGCTTCGTTTTACGTTATAAGAGAGATATTATATATTTTTTAAATGTATTTTTTGTTAAAAAATATTTTAAACAATTTTATTATTAATAAAGCTAAAAGATTAAATACTACAGAGCATTGTGACTCTGTGTGTATAAAAAGAAAATGCGCTCCGCAAAAAGAGGGTCATGGCGACTCTTCTGTGCACAAGTTGATTGTGTCACAAAAACCGCTAGAATTAAGAAATACCTTTCGAAAACCCACTCCCAACCGGAACTCCTGATAAACAGGCAGGGGGTTAGGTCAAGTAATTCTGAGGACTCTTTAAAGATTCTAATGGAGGAGCACTTCTCCAAATGTTTCATTAACTCAGATGACACGAGGCAATGGGAAACTTCTCAATACTCCTACAACGTAGCCATCACCACCGATATGGTGGGGAAGGCAATACATAGCTTCCAGCCATATAAAGCCCCAGGACAAAATGGAGTTTTCCCAGCCCTACTACAACGGGCAGTGGATCTCCTGGACATGCGACTTTCCAGGCTTTATGAGGCATGCCTTAATCAGAGCTACCCCCCTCACATGGCAAGAATCAAAAGTAGTTTTCATACTGTTACATTGAGGGGAATGAAACAGCCGACAAATTGACGAAATGGATCAGAAATGGACACAATCTCAGTCATAACCGGCGTATCTTTCCAATTTCTATAAAACGAGATAAGCTCATGGGCTTATCGACTACATCATTAAATTGCTCTGGAGCCCCCCGAACAAATCAAAAACAAACCAAATTCTTACACTTAATAAAAAGGAGTTAAAACAATTCACAGGCATCGTCACGGGCCATAATGAGCTAAGGGGCCATCTTTTCAAATTCGGAAGAGTCGACTCTTACATTTACAAGGCCTGCCCGGCATATGCCAGACTAAGATTCATCCACTTTGGAGCTTCGCTTATTTCATCATTGAAACAACTGGGAAGCTTGGATTGGAAGGAACTAAGAAACTTTGTCAAATCCACGGAATTTCTAAACTACACTGAATAGCAAAACTGTAGCTACAACACATTACAAGCGACACATGATCTAAGGGGTCACAACGGGCCTACTTTATGGTCTAGGTGTACTCTGTGCTATGCACAGAGGGGTTTCCCCCCCCTCTATCAATCAATCAATCAATCAATCAATGTAAAAATTGCAAAAATAAAAAGTTTTAAATAATTGTTTAAAAAAAATGTTTAACTAAAATTAAAAAATAAATTCTTTGTCTTGTATTATTTAAAAAATATAAGGTTGTAAGAAAATTCCAATAAATATTGTTCCAAACCAAAGTTTATCAACATAACAAAACAACATTTTTTTTTTAACAGAAAAATGTTATGCAATGATTATTTTTGTAAAGAAATTATACATTTTTTTAAAGTATATATTTTTGAATAAATTTAACCTTTTATTATTATAGCATTTTTTAATTATACCCTACACTAAGAGTGAAAGGGTATATTCAGTTTGCTACGCCGTTTGTAACACCCAGAAGAAAGCATCTCCGGTATGGAAAAGTATATAAAGCCCCAGGACAAAATGGAGTTTTCCCAGCCCTACTATTCTTGATCAGCATGACCTCCTGAGTCGATTTAGCGATGTCCATCTGTCTGTCTGTCCGTATGTCTGTCCGTATGTCTGTCCGTATGTCTGTCCCTCTGTCTGTCTGTTGAAAACATGAAAAAGTAGAAGAGCTAGAGCTATGAAACTTTAGACTTAGATTACTTATATATCTAAGCTGTTTGAACAAGAAAATTGGCATGATCGGTCTATTGTGACCTGAGAACCGACCACTCATGTTCAAATACCTCATATAAAATGTTAGTACATCTACATATCAATTTTACTGTATACGTGCTTCGGTAAATTTTTTTGGTCAAATATATATTGACATCATTTTATAATACATGAAAATAACGTTTTTCGGAAAAACGACTTGTGGTTCCAAAAAAAAAAAAAAAAAATCGAAATTCGGTACCTACCCATTTGAAATTTAGTGGCAATTCTTCAGCGATTGAAAGTTTGTAGTTATTTTCAGGATTCGTATACCCTGGTGACCTATATACCACTTTGAATGGTAACCACATATATGTTTAGGGTATTTATAGTCGGCTTAGACCGACTATAATGACTATAATTTTGATAATCCTAACTATCACAATAACACCTACACAGAAAAAAATGTGTGTAAATATGGCAAAAAAAAAATTGTTAATTCAATTAATTTTTTACTGATTCATCGCCGATACGACACTTAATTGTGTTAATTAAATATTTAATTAAATCAATAAATTGAAATAATACTTTTTAAAAACATGCAGCTGGTTATTGATTGAACGTAATCATTTTAATTAATGGAATAATTAAACTAACGATGTGACTTAATAGTTCCAACAATAATATTTGCTGAAATGGTAAAGGTGATTATTGTATCAACGTTGTCATTTAGAAAAATTTTAATTAATTCAATTAATGCAATTGTCAAATGAATTATATTACGTAATAGTTCCAATTAATTTTTTAATAACATTAACAATGGGAATGATTAAAACAACTATATATTTTTTAATATACCGAATAATTTAATTATTTCAACAACATTTAATAAATTAAAATTTCTGATTTAATTAAAAAAAAACTATTACAGCACAGTCATTAATTATATCCACTTCTTATTTGATTAAAAAAGTACATATTAAAGCAGAAAAATAAAAGAAATGTATACGATTTAATTATTTTAATGTTTCGTTTTCTTAAAACTTACAAGTTTTACTTTTTGGTTTTCTTAAAACTAACAAGTTTTATTTTATGATTTTATTAAAACTAACAAGTTTTATTTTTTCACGCTAAGAAAAATCTGCATGCAGGCTACATACTGAAGTTCGCAGTCATAAATTTTCCGACTTAAATTCGCTGTTACTTCGAAATCAAAATTTTTAAAATTATTTTGTTATTCATTTCATAACTTATGGTTCTATATTATTATAAACATATTTATTTTTAAAGTCTATAAATTCAAAAAAATTTCTAGCAAACATAATATGCTGCCTGCAAAATTGATTTATCCCTGTGTGTTGGCTTTTTTAAAACTAATAAGTTTTTAAGTTTATTAAGATCATTTATAGTACTACATTAATGGGTACCTGATTTCATCAACGTATGCATACATTTGCTTTACGTCATCCAAATCACCTACTACGAGTAAGCATGGCTGAATGTTTTCCTTCCTCAGCATTAATATTTGCAGTTTTTCATCCACATCTTTCGGAGTTTTTCCAATGACTATAAAAGATTATTGTGAATCGTTTATTGAAAACTTCTTTTTTAATTTTGCTCCTGATGAATCTTTGAATGAAGTTGGTGCTGGTGGAAATAGGTGATGCAATAGCCACAAAATAGTTAAATCTCTTGCACCTGTAACGAAAATTATATTGTTAAGATTATGCAATTCAACAGAAAACTTTTCAGCTATATTTAAAACTTTTGAAAGGTTCTCCTTATAACCGTTTGTTTCAGCAGCACAAACATTTTCAAACAGATCGGCTTCAACTTCGCCGCCAAAAACGACGCTATTTATAATCGGTGTAATAACCGAAGACAAATTTTTAGTGATTTCAGAACATTTCTTGTCGTGAATTCTGAAAATATGTCTGAAAAAGTTTGCTCGCATTTCACAATACTACGCACAAATTTAACTTTTTGAATTAGCAAATGTTTATATTTTAGGTGTTCAATATATACATTTGTTTCAACAAAAACTTGATTACAAATAAAGCATTGCATTTTTACTTACCTATCACAACAACTGCAAAAATAAGCTGCAAACATTTAACAACTCGAATTACTGCAAGAGGCACAACTAATCTTAAAAATTATCACAATCGACTGCAATTCTGTATACGCGAATTCGCATCGAGATGAATCCGGCCCAACAATTGCGAGTCAACTGAACACACACAACTAAGTATCACGAACGACTGAACCGAGACGATTGAACAATAAGCAACAAGTGTGTATACGCGAATTCACAACGAGATGAAGACGACGCCGATTATTGTTGCAGAGTTACATTTTATGCAAATTATGCAATACTCCTAAAACTTAGTAGTAAATTAAACCAAATTCGATTATAAATCAAACATAGATATTATATATATATATATATATATATATATATATATATATATATATATATATATATATATATATATATATATATATATATAAATATATATATATATGTATATATATATATATATATATATATATATATATATCTATATATATATATATATATATATATATATATATATATATATATATAATATTTTTTTCTGTGTACTTTAAAATTTCCCATGTGATCTAACCTTCCCAACTGGTTTTAATTTAACATCAATTTGGTTAGAATAAGAATGAGTAAAGAAAAAGTCAGCTCACAAATGAGATACAACTTTTTTCTCTGATCTTCTTTTATCTTTTTTTACTTTTAGAAAATATGGTTTCGATTTTACTCTAAACATTTCGATAAGTTTTTTATTCTAACATATTGTTTAAACCACTTTTGTTCTGAGCGTGTGATATTATAAAATTATAATTTACACTCATATACATTTGTAGGCTTTAATTTAATTAAATATTATTTTGCTCCTGGGGGGGTTTGAACATCCAAATCCTCCCCCCGTGCGCACGGTCCTGAATGTTGGCGCTACTCGACCTGTACGTGAAACTAGGAACCTTTCGAAGAATGTATGTTTACCCAGTTTTTATATCCTACACCTATGAGGTACAGGATATATTAACTTTGTGCATATATTGTAAAAGTATATATATTATTGATCAGCATCACTACCCGAGTCCATTTAGCTATGTCCGTCTTCCTGTCTTGCTGTCCGAATACAGAAAAACTTGAGAAATGCTGATCAGAATGCTATGAAATTTCGTCTCTATATGTTTGAGCCAAAATTTGTAACTGAGTTTGGAAATGAGCCAAATCGGTCAACGGGCACTCATTTTAAGAACTAATAACTCGAAAAGTATTCAACATATAGTTATAAAATTTAAATCGTATTGTTAGAATTTACCTAAAAATACGTGGTCCAAAGATGAGCTTTCTCCGCCTACATTTTTTTTCATTATTTTCCGGGTTTACATAGTGGAAATTTTAGCCGTAAATTATTAAAATAAAATCTAGAACCTTAGAAAATTTTTAATTTTTATTTTTCTAAATTTTTTTTTAGTTTTTTTACTTTTATATACAATTTTTATTTATTGTGATATAAGATATCTGATATGTTCATAAAATTCTGAGGTTGGGGGTTCAGCATAATTAAGAACTTTAAAATTAAGGTATACAATTAAATATCTCACATTAAGGTGTAAGGTATTCCATAGTCGGGCCCGACCGACTATAAAAATCCGTCCCATGTGACCGAACTTACTCATGTGACCTAACTTTCCTAACTCGTTTTAGATAAATTCGTTTACGGTTTTTATATGCATTGCAAATGTATATCGTATTTTCATAATAAAAAAAAAATATTTTTTTCGTCATATATTTTGTAGCAGCGATCTTTTTTTTTAGTATGGATTCAATTTAATTTTAATGAGTCTTCAAAATTACACATAAATCTATAACTATATAAAATTTTGAACTATTATTGTATTATTCTAAAATGACTACATGAAAAAAAGCTACTTGCTATTTGGCAGTTGTAAATGAATATTTTGTAATTATTTTTTGATAAGTAATGTATGTTTGCTCCCGACATATATTTTTAACTTCAAACTCGGTAAAACTTAAAACTAATATTTACATGAATATTTACAGGAAAAAAAATTAATAATAATAAAAAATACTTAAATAAATAAAAATACTAAGTTATAATTTACATTAAAAAAGATTTATCCTCTATGTGTGACACAAATGTAAAATTCAGAAACTAGAGGCGCGTTAAAATTTATATTTGTTGAGATGTTTTCATTAACCAACCCGATTGGCGAGAGGTAGTAGCAATTAAGCCAGCTGAATTTTTTTTTCGCCTAAGGTTTTCATCATTAAGACGTTATCGTGAAATGCAAGTCTATCAATGAAACGAAGCATACAGACAGAAAGAATTCACTGATGATTTATTGTAAATATATTTGTTGAAAAATCGTTTGAAATAGCATTAGAAATTTCTATCGACACAAAGTCTTAGCACATTTCTTTCTAAGACTTCGATGTCTTTGGCTACTGTTGGGGAAATAGAGAACCATATAGGAAAGGCATGGTGATTACTGATCGAATACTAACTTTGTAAGGCAAAAGTTTAGTTTTCGGGCTTAAGAATTTGTTTATAAGAAGTCTTGTAAATATTGCTTTGATTTTTTTTGCTTTTTTGATAATATTTCGAGCATGCCGTTAAATTTTACCAGCCTGTTAAATGTTATGCCAAAATACTTAATACTATTTTTGAAAGTAATCTCTGTTTCGTTTAGGAAGAGAGATAAGTTCTTGCTTTCTGGCACTACGAAACTGCCACATCGTCCTGAAGCGTTCCTCCAGCAGATTGCTTCTGATTTTTGTACGTTAATTTTTATATCCCATTTATTGTAAGTCATTAAACGGGCAAGTTTTTTTTGTCACAAAATATAGTTTAAAATGGCAGGAAAAATGGCACGAAAAAACAGTAAAAATGGGATAAATAATTTTTGTGTCAAAATAACGACACAAAAATGGCACAAAAATAGTCAAAAAACCTCAAAAAACAGCTAAAATTTCGATTGAAAACTTTATTTAATTTTTCAATGAACTATGTTGGTTGACATTAGATTTCTCATTTACATGATCTAATACATTATTGCAAGCAGGGCAGGAAAAAATCCGTTTTTTTTAATCCATTCCACCGGATTTTTTTTGGTTTTTATGGGATTTTATGATTTTTTTTTGGATTTTTTGGATTTTTATAAATATGATAATATCAATAGGGTTTTTCGGTTTTTTAAGTTATTCGTTCCGACTCTTTCGCTGCCGAGAACTGCTTTATAACCTTTGGTTAAAACATACTTTGTGGAAAAAATTGGATCTGGAAGCCGCTTTCTTCCATATACTGAATTAGTCATATTGGCGAAAAAATTAAACAGCCTAAGTGCCTGATGAAATCTATTTTGAATGTCTTTTTTATAACAGGAAAACTCTTCAGGATCTAATAGATTTAAACAATGTCTACCGCTTTAAAAATTGGCATAGAATTGGCTTGAATTAAGTTTCGGAGATTACATCCAGATATTTATGTCATGAAATTATTTGGATCTGTTGGCTAATATAATATATGATTCATTTCATTATCAACTTCTCCAGAGATTTCATCCAGCAGTGGTCCAAATATTTTTTTTCGATTTGGTGGTTTATATCCAATTCTTACATTATCAAAAAATAAATCGCACTCTGAAAATCACAAATCCTAAGTTATAATTCGAAAAATGTACAAAAATCAATATAATCAAAAAAAAAATCCAAAAAAGTCCAAAAATCATGGATTTTTTTAAGTGGATAAAATGTGGAGTGGATAACCCAGTCCTGATTGGAAGTCTTTTTGTTTCCAATTTTTTGATTCTTGAACTAATGCATTCAAATGGCTTTTTATATATATTAAGCCAGATTTAATTGCAGGTTTTTGCAATATTAATTTTGCACAGCGAACAGACTTTACCTTATCGTCACTAAGATGGTTTAAAACGTGACAGATTTCTTTAAAATAAATGATTGGAACAAATTTTGAAGAGAGGGAGCCTAAACAACAAATTATAAACATACCTTAAAAAATACTGCTTTGCAATTTGCAATAAGAGAATTTATATCATCAGTCTCATTGACTACTAGATCCAACAAATTCAAATAATTGTTCACAAAATTAAGAACATACAAAAATAAGTACACAAGATAAGGACGCACATATATTTTTTTTAATACAACCAGAAAATCGAAAACAATATTTAAAAAAGGTTTGCCATAGTGTAAAAAAGACATTTTTAGGTCAAGTATATCAAAATTTGCAAATTTACAAAATAATAGAAAAAATGGCAGAAATTGCATTTTTTGGCAAAAGCCAAAAAAACTTCCCTGGTCATTATGTACTGGATTTTCATATACCTGGTTATCACCTATTGCCATTATTTTCTGCCCATAGGGTCCTTGCTCTTTTTATTCGGAGTGACGTTGCGTATCAACTGCAGCAACAACATAATGGGTCGGATAGCGAATTTAATACAATTTGGGTTAAATTCAAAATCCAAACACACATCATGCACTTGTGCTTTATTTATAGGAGTCCGAATCTAGATAGGGTTTCCACCTGTAATAAGCTGGATGCCTTATCTGATTCGATCTCATATATATTGGAGCAATTTCCAGGCAGCAAAATTGTTGTTGCCGGCGATTTTAATGTGTACAACGCCACTTGGTTGAGCCACTCGGGTCTTCCAAGCCGAGCTGCTGTTTGCAGAGTGCAATCAACTCACTAATTGGTGAAGGAACCGACGTACCTCCCACGCGTCGGTGTGCAAAGCTAAGTCCTAGACCTTTTTCTGACTTCACATCATGAAAAATATGATGTAAAAGTCCTTGCACCTCTTGGTAACTCCGACCACGGTACTCTTTCCGCTGAGTTTTCGTATTCTAGTTTACGCGCCTCTTCGATTAAAGCCCCCAAGAGGACTGTATGGCTTTACGAAAAAGCAAATTGGGTTGCGTTAAATGATTTTTTTCGCAACTTTAATTGGAAATTGTGTTTCGCATACAGATACATAAATGCAGCGGTTTTAATAGTACAAAATATTATTTTATTAGGTATGCGGTCCTTCATACCTTCCAAGGATTGAAACCTAAACGAATAACGGTTTCGATTTCGGTTTCGGTTTTTCCGCGTTTCGGTTTCGGTAACGGTTTCGGTTTTAAGTTTTTATAACGAAACGGTTTCGGTATACCGGTTCCATGTTACGGTTTCGGTTTTGATTTCGGTTTTTGTATAAATTTTCTTTATTTCCATATTTTTCAAATAATTTTACATTTTTTATATGGTGCTAAATTATGTTCAAATTATGATACTGGGCTAAAGTGGGAAACGTAATTTAAACAATGTTTGTTGTTATTTTAGTAAAAATATTGTGTTATATGAATTATTTAATTGATTACGCCAAGAAAAAAATTTAATTTAAAATTTCGTGACCACAAACCAATGAAAAGCAACATTTTGACTTCATCTGAGATATGATCTGAATTGCAAAGAAGAAGAATTTTATACAATTTTCATCCATAAAAGCCAAAGAAATTAAATTTCAACAATTCTGTGAACTGCAATATATGTATACTAGTGATGATCATTTGCAAGAGCAAGGCAAGAAATGGTAATCTTAATCTTTTAAATTTTAAATAAAAGATCGAAGACAAATATCTTAAACTGCATATTAATTATGAAAACGAATAGAATTTGAACAATAATTGTACTTATTTTCAATTTCTTCAACATTTTACTAAAAAAAAAAAAACCAAAAACATAAAAATTTGAATTATATTTTAACAAGAATTAACCAGGGGTTGGGAACGGAACGAACGAAAAGCAAGAGTTCCGAGCGCAAACGTTTCAATCGGAACTTTTGCTCAAAAGTTCAGGCTCAAAAGTTCCGCTCGGAACTTTTGCATACAAAAAACGTTTGAATCGTTCCGATGAAGAACTATTGATTCGTTCCGTTTAAAAGTTCCAATGGGTACGGATTCACATCTAGGTGTGTCGTTGGAACTTTTTTTGGGTGAATCGCTTCCTTGGGCCTAGATACGCATCCAGATGCGTCATTGGAACTTTTTCGGGTGAATCGCTTCCTGTGGGCCTAGATACGCATCCAGGTGCGCCATTGGAACTTTTTTTAGGTTAATCTGTTCTGTTGGGCCAGATACCTAACCAGGTGATCAATGGTCAAAATTAATTCTAATGACGCAGCAGGAACCGTATCTAGGCCCACAGGCAGAGATTCACCCAAAAAAGTTCCAATGACGCATCTGGATGCGTATCTAGGCCCACAGGAAGAGATTCACCCAAAAAAGTTCCAATGACGCACCAGGATCCGTATTTAGGCCCACAGGAAGCGATTCACCCGAAAAAGTTACAATGACGCACCAGGATGCGTATCTAGGCCCACAGGAAGCGATTCACCCGATTCAAACGTTTTTTGTATGCAAAAGTTCCGATCGGAACTAATAAAAAATAATTGTATAAATCAAGTGATGTTGACGAGACAATTCAAAATCTCAAGGCCATAATAAAATGAACGATAAGTCACAAATACATTTTCAAAATGCTAAATATTTTTTACAAATTGTCAATTAATAAGAAAATGTAAATCTATTAGTTGTTAATATTTCAACTTTAAAATTGCATCAATTACTTTTTATAATATTAATCAACTCGAAAATTAAGTTTTTCATAAAAATGTGTTTGGTGACTTTTCGTTCTACAACGACGATATACATTATACGATATACATGTACAATAAATATAAGGAATATTTCGTATAGGCATATTTCTGTTTTCGTCACAGATTAAAAAATTCGTATGTCAATAGAACTCAAATAATATCTTGCATAGTAACATTTTTCTTTGCGAACACCATGCGAACACAAACTCAAACGCTACAAAGCGAATACTAACAGAAAGAAGAGAATATAACAATAACGATTACGATTCTTATACACACACTTTCACAACGAAAACTCTTCGTTGCTATCCTGTATCATCGCATGGCAACAAACAGACGCATGACAAACAGACAGACGCATGACAATGGACAGACGCATGGTACCACACTACATATATGTATCTAGTACAGCTCTATAGTTGGCAACAACAACGAGTTCTATTTGTGGTACAAAAAATTTCCCGCCAAAAAATTTCCCGCCAAAAATTCTTTCAAAAGCTTGGATGCTGCTTTATTCGCATTTTTGTTGTTGTTGCACTTTCAAACGAATCAGCGGATTTGTGAAAAAAGAAAAACACAAAAAGCAATATATCAGCTAAATATATCACACTGTAAAATGTTCATATATTATTTTTTATTACTTCATGATTTTACAATTAACAAAAAAACTATATATAAAAGTAAAATAAAAATAAAAATTTGTATAGCACAGTGCATATGCACAATCGATGTACGAACTAGCGTAGCGAAGAAAAGAGAAAAAACATTGTTTTGTCTGTTTTATCTTTTTGAAGCGATTTTTGAAGCACTTTTAAAGCTATTCACCGCTTCAAAAGTGCTTCACAGGCCTTATTTTTGAGATGCTTATATCTTTAGAATTGACAAAAACAAAAAAACACACATCTTCATTAATGTTCACGTTCATAAATATTTTGCACGCTTTCCATTGTTACTTGTTGTTCAATATTTAGTAATATCATGAATTATTTTGAATATCATTATTACCTTATAAACATAAAAAATACATTAAAATCATAAAAAAACGCACGAGTCTTCCTTTTCTTGCAGTCTTAGTCTTGCACATGCTCTTGTTCTTTTTTTTTGCAAAATCTCGATCTTGTTCTCGTTCAAAATGCAAGAACAAGAAATTTTTAATCATCACTAATGTAAACAAATATCTGCCTTATACTTGAAATGTTTAAACTTGTCGAACTTGCACTTCATTTTTCGTATTTCCTCATATAGTTACTGAGATGTTAATAATTTGAAACTTTTTTTACATTTTTTCTTGCATTACCATTGTTTTGTTTATGTCCGAAATTGAGCTGTTTTGAAACATCAGTCAAAAATTCATTAAAAGACTTATAAATAGTATTCTATTGAATAGATCCTTTAAAATAATATAAAAAATATTCAAATTAACTTTTCAAAACTTGTCCCACTTACCCCAAGCTCCCCTATATATTTTACTAATGAAATAAAGAAAAAACCAATATTATTAAAATTTGAATCATTTTTTAACGTAAAAAATTTGCTTGGAGTTGCTCTGTTTTGTTGTTAATTCGATTAATGAAACAAAAAAAAAGTTTTAGACCAAATACCGTTGTTTTTGGAAATAAAGTTTCTCAAAAAACAACATGTGAATTTTTGTACAACCAAAAATGTTTATTTTTGGGAACTCCAAATTTTAATTAATGAAATTTTACTTAAGATCTTCTATATAAAATAAAATATGTTTTTCTGTTTCTTTTTCAATAATGACCTTAAATCAATCTCCGAGTGGAGTGTCGCAAATAGAGTAGATTTTAATGCCAGCAAGACCCAATGTTGTCTGTTATCCCACAAAAGAATGGATTTACCCCTCCCTCCCCTCAATATGGGTGCTGTGGATATTGCGCAGTCAGCTGTTCTTGACGTTCTGGGCATATCAATTCAATGTGATCTCCGTTGGAATGATCACATATTTAATGTGTCGAATGAAGCGGCATATTTCAACATATTTCACTCCTGCTGACCTACGCACTGTCTACACTACCTATATACGACCTAAAATGGAATTCAATTCGGACATTTGGGCAGGAGCTTCAAAATCCTCCTTGGAGTTCCTGGACCGAATTCAACAACGTGCGATATATTTGATAGGGGATGAAAATATCTCATCGTCTATTGGTTCTCTTGAACACCGAAGCAGAGTTCGGAAAGTCACATAAATGAATACACATAACGACTCACTCATGCATAATCCGCATAAGTCAGAAAGCACACATTTAATTTTACAAAACACAACATGAGTGAGTAAGAGAAAAAAAAAATCCGACTTACTCTCTACTCATAAATGGATAATCATCGGAGAGTAAAAACTTTACTACTCATGTGTGCTGTCTTCAACTCATTTATGTTTCTCCTCACGAGGAAGTAGCATTACGCATTTTATCTTTTTCTCATACTCATAAAAGTACAAGGCCTAATTGTATAAACATTAGACATCTGCACAAATGGTTTTGAAGTTTCCTCTGCAAATATGCACTACTGCACTCTACAGTTTTGAATTCATTGAGCAAATGACAATCGACAGTATTATGGTGAAGTCTCTCTGAGCGACTTCACTTCAGTATTTGTTTCATTGGTGTCAAGCACTGTCAAAACATCAAGCCATTCAAAACATTCAATATTTTGAAAAACACAACAAACGACAACACTGTCGCTTAACATGCAACGAATACAGTAGGTGCAGCGGGTGAGCGCAACGAGTAACGAGTGAGAAGACGAACATTGAAAACAACAACAAATCTGAGGCTCGTGCGACGGCAGTAATATGTGTTAATAAAAAATACAACAAACATTATTTAAAAAAAAAAATGTAAACAAAAAAAATGTGTACGACAAAAACAACGCTTTGGTCGAAAATCAATATAAACAAAAAAAAATTAATTAAATAATGAAAAAAAAAAAATAATGAAAAGAATGTTTTTCGATAAATAAAAAAATTAGTATAAAATATTATGAGATTTTCTTATACCTTTTGTTTTTTTCTTCCTTTCAATATTAATGAAAATTCCTACTCTATTCCTTACTCTAGTAAGAATAATAAAAAAAAAATGAAAAATGCACTAAGTACTCGGTGTCATAAGCAGTTCATTTCAGTATATAAATTTTTATTGCACATCATCATAGACCTCTTCACTTCAGTTTTGTTTTGCTTGTGTTTTGTTTTGACAGTACTTGGTTTTTTTTGTTGTGAGCAAGACATTCATTTGATTTTCAAGCATAGAGTTGACGACAGTAACTGTTTTGAAACGAACTGAATGTCTTGAAGTGGGTTTCAAATGGACTTGTGCAGATGTCTAATAAACATGGTGCTCATTTTTTGTAGGTATGCAACGAGTAAGCGGTGTTGCCAGACGAGTTGCATTGGAACTTAACATGTTTTATTTTATAAATAATGCCCGATTTACATTGGCTGTATTCAGCGATCTCAACAGTTTCGAAATTGCCGTTTATAATTATTTGAGTTAAAATGTGATTGAATGTCATCGAATGTTATCGATAACAAAACATGGACAAGTCTGAAAAAATATTTTGATTTAAAATTTTTTAAAAATTAGTTTTAAACTTCAAAACGTCATTTTAACTGTCAATATTTAAGAATATTTCTTTTTTTCCCAATCTTTTTATTAATTTATAAACTCTCTTTTATAAATGCACTAATGCTGAAAATCAAAACCTACGCACAGCTCAGCCAGCAAACATTAAACAAATTCGCAACGTTTTTCCAATGAACGCGAAATCAAAATATAAATGTTGCATTGTGTAATCTCAATACGGGATTTTATTTTACATATTTTTTAAATGTATTTCAATAACTTTATAATCATTCCAAATAATGAATAAAAAAAATAAGAAAATTTGATATAAATGTTAAAATAGTAAATAATATTTATATTTGCATTTTTTTAGCCTTTTTTTATAAATATATCAATACAGATTGTCAACACTGATCGCTGCATATACAAACAACAAACATATGCGAATATAACAAGACAGCATCCAAGCTTGTGATCTTTTTATTAGAGAACTTATTTTTGTACAAGCTGGACTGTGTTGCTAGCAGTGTTTTGCTGCTGTGTTGCGTCTAGCTGTTGTCATGCGATATATACAGAATGCCACGAAAACTTCAATGTGTCTTTATTGTAGATTATGTATACGTATATGTATATTATATATACATAATGACATCGCTGTTTTAAAAATCATGTAATACACGTATAAATTTAGCAAAAATTAATCATGATATCCAGCAAAGAATAATAAAAATGATTTGGTATTTGTTATATATGATTTAGTAATTTAAAGCGCTAGATATTTGCAAACCATTTTTTTCCACATTTTTTACCACCTTATTGAAAGCTCGGTAAAAATGTTATTGGTTGATATCTCATAAAATGATGCATAGAAAATTTTATAACCCACATTTTAGAATGCTGCAGGTCATTTCCCATAATATGCTTGAACATTTGTTGGCATATTTAGAATTTTTATTTAAGGTTTATGTCAATCGATAGGCATTTTAAAAACAAACATTTAATGCCTTGACATAAATATTTTATCTTTTACATATAAAAAGTCATAGCAAAAAAAAAAACAATATCAATTATATAATTTTACACATTTCAAAAATACCACAGATGGGAAGATTCCAAAAGAAATGGCAACAATGATGTTACACTTTGCAAGCCTGTACAATGAGTAGATCAACGCATTCTCTTTGTCCTTAAACATATATGAGTTGATGATAAATGAGAGTTTGCTTGTTGCACTCTCTCTTGTGTAATGCGGATGGAGAGGTGAAACGAAAAACTCTCTTGTGAGTAGCAAAATCTCTACTCACAAAACGCGACTCTCTTATGAATTGTGAGTTTGCCGTATATTTTCTGGCTACTCACTAATGAGGTGAGTAGCAACGAGAAAAAAATATTTTGAAAAACTCATTAGTTTGAGTGAGGATTTCCGAACTCTGCACCGAAGGTGTGTAAGCCTGTTTTATAGGTATTACAACGGTAAGTGTTCGAGTGAAATACATGGTCTGATTCCACCAGGTCGTGTGTTTTCTCGTTCTACTCGGGCATCAAACCAAGCCCACCCCTTCGTAGTCCACTCGACTCTCAACAAAACCACGCATTTTAGAGAGAATTCGTTCTTCAGTCGCACGACACGTTTGTGGAACAATCTCCCTGCGTCCGTTTTTCCCGACATTTTTGATATTGGCAAGTTCAAAACAAACATTCACCGACACTGCTCCACCTTTCCCCCCTCCATTTAACCTATCATCCCTTCTTACGATCAACACTGTGCATTGCATGAATAGGGGGCATCCCCTGAGCGTTGGTTAATTTGTAAAAACAAAAAATGGATACTTTTAGAGCAGCGAAGGGAATTTGCATTCACGCGTGTATTTGAGGTTTTATCCTTTGTATACGTATATAGAGCTTTCACAATTAAAGCGCGTCACTCTGTTGAGCTGTTCTATTTTTTTACGCTGTATATTAATTTCAATATTGACTAAATGTTTTTTTTATATAAAACCATTACTTGTCTATATTTTATGATTAATTCAAATAAAATTTTTGTATATGAGTGCGAATACAAATATTTATATACTAAGATTTTTTAAAGCAGAATGCATAATTTGTGGGCGGAAGGTAATTTTTTGTATAACATTTTATGTTGATAATGCACTTCATTCTCAATCACAATTAATCCACATTCACAACAAAAAGAACACAAATAAGTTGCGACATTAAAAATAAACAAAACATGAGCTTTCAACCAAAATTGTTTTTAGTGTTGAGCTATTTAAAAGCACAAACACTTAGCCATTTTGTGATAGTGTGCATTTGCCCATCGATGTTTTATAGTCATTTAGGACATGTGAAAAATCATGTATAAATAAATTGTACAAATGTGGAGCCAAAATTGATCCCTGTGGGACACCGCAATTGACTGGGCTCATTTCAGAAAAAACGTCATTAATTTGAACAAGAAAATGTCTGTTGGTAAAAAAACTGTGAAATATTTTAATTAAAAAAAGGATCGAACCCGATGTTAATCAATTTAAATAATATACCATCGTGGTACGCATTGTCAAAGGCCTTTTCTATATCGAGCGAAACTGCCACCGTACCTTTTTGTTCCCGAAGATTGCAAATGACATCGTTATGGAATTTTAGAAGTGCATTATCTGTTGAATGTCCTCGTAACAAGGAATATAATCAGAGTTTATGTTTAGATCCAGTTTGATTCTAATGACCCTTTCTTGAAGTTTTCCTAAATTTGATAGCATTGCAATGTGCCTGAAATTACTTATATTTTAGTTTCTTGGTCTCTCCTGAAGGGGGAGTATTTTTGCAAACTTTTCAAGCATTCGGAAAGCATCCAATGTTTTTACAATTGAGGAGTTCATTTCCAAAACGAGCTCTCCACTTTAAAATAAAATAACTTTATTTACCAATATAAGGCCAAAAAGGTTCGATAAGGAGATGGCGAAAATATTAGGAATGCAAAACACCTTTGATTCAATTTGATTCTACCATTGAGTAACAGTAATTAAGGTTTCACTAAACCTATCTTCGTTTTACATAGCACGATTTGGAAACGAGCTCCTCAATTGTTGAAAATAATGGTCAGAAAATCTCTTAATTATAAAATTGAAAATTTATTTATATATTTAATGAATTAGCTAGTTCTTGAATTTCATCAACGCTAATAAAGTGTGAACGGTCTGAGTTATTTAATGATGAAAATTCTGAAGAGAAATCTCTTCAAGGACTGGCTTAATAATAAGAAAATCAGCGAATATTAGAAAATTGTTTTAGTATATTTGCATAAAATAGTGCCTGAATCCTTGTGCTTTATCTTCATTTTCAGTTATTGTTATATTATCAACTAAAATTTGATCATAACTATTACTTTTTTTATTTACTATAATACCATAAATTGGTTTATATGCCGTAGGGCCTGGTTTAATTTTGTGAATTCTATTAATCACTTCCTTGGTCTGATGCATTTCAACATTTTCTTTGATTATGGTTTTTAATAGTTGAATTTGGTCAGATAATAATTGAGATTTTTTAATATTTTCTGGAACTAATTTTTTTTATTTTGTATTTCAATGCTGTCAGTGTGATTAGATGTGATATTATTAACAATGCCAGTGAAATTATCAATAATATAATATAATATAATATAATATAATATAATATAATATAATATAATATAATATAATATAATATAATATAATATAATATAATATAATATAATATAATATAATATAATATAATATAATATAATATAATATAATATAATATAATATAATATAATATAATATAATATAATATAATATAATATAATATAATATAATATAATATAATATAATATAATATAATATAATATAATATAATATAATATAATATAATATAATATAATATAATATAATATAATATAATATAATATAATATAATATAATATAATATAATATAATATAATATAATATAATATAATATAATATAATATAATATAATATAATATAATATAATATAATATAATATAATATAATATAATATAATATAATATAATATAATATAATATAATATAATATAATATAATATAATATAATATAATATAATATAATATAATATAATATAATATAATATAATATAATATAATATAATATAATATAATATAATATAATATAATATAATATAATATAATATAATATAATATAATATAATATAATATAATATAATATAATATAATATAATATAATATAATATAATATAATATAATATAATATAATATAATATAATATAATATAATATAATATAATATAATATAATATAATATAATATAATATAATATAATATAATATAATATAATATAATATAATATAATATAATATAATATAATATAATATAATATAATATAATATAATATAATATAATATAATATAATATAATATAATATAATATAATATAATATAATATAATATAATATAATATAATATAATATAATATAATATAATATAATATAATATAATATAATATAATATAATATAATATAATATAATATAATATAATATAATATAATATAATATAATATAATATAATATAATATAATATAATATAATATAATATAATATAATATAATATAATATAATATAATATAATATAATATAATATAATATAATATAATATAATATAATATAATATAATATAATATAATATAATATAATATAATATAATATAATATAATATAATATAATATAATATAATATAATATAATATAATATAATATAATATAATATAATATAATATAATATAATATAATATAATATAATATAATATAATATAATATAATATAATATAATATAATATAATATAATATAATATAATATAATATAATATAATATAATATAATATAATATAATATAATATAATATAATATAATATAATATAATATAATATAATATAATATAATATAATATAATATAATATAATATAATATAATATAATATAATATAATATAATATAATATAATATAATATAATATAATATAATATAATATAATATAATATAATATAATATAATATAATATAATATAATATAATATAATATAATATAATATAATATAATATAATATAATATAATATAATATAATATAATATAATATAATATAATATAATATAATATAATATAATATAATATAATATAATATAATATAATATAATATAATATAATATAATATAATATAATATAATATAATATAATATAATATAATATAATATAATATAATATAATATAATATAATATAATATAATATAATATAATATAATATAATATAATATAATATAATATAATATAATATAATATAATATAATATAATATAATATAATATAATATAATATAATATAATATAATATAATATAATATAATATAATATAATATAATATAATATAATATAATATAATATAATATAATATAATATAATATAATATAATATAATATAATATAATATAATATAATATAATATAATATAATATAATATAATATAATATAATATAATATAATATAATATAATATAATATAATATAATATAATATAATATAATATAATATAATATAATATAATATAATATAATATAATATAATATAATATAATATAATATAATATAATATAATATAATATAATATAATAAATAGACATCATCCCAAATAAATGTCTGCGTTTAAATTTTTTTTGTTTTTGGTTACTGTCTGACACTATAAAATCACAGGTATCTTCGATTTACAATACAAGTTTATATATGCGATTAAAATTTCCATTGAGTGATAGTCTTGAGTAGAGTTTTATTTGAACTCAAACCAGACAAGACAGGTATCTGAGAAACTAGTTTTGAGCACTGAAACGTTAGTCTTAAATGAACTTCTTCGAACGTTGAACGTGTGGTTAAAATTTGTTTGTCCTCAAAACAAATGTATATATACTGTATTTCTAATAATTCATTCAAAACCATTTTGACGAAGATTTATAGGTGTTATAATTAATACATTTTACATATCTGTGTTTAAAAGTTTACTTTATTGTAATAAAATGCCCTGTTCTGCTGTTACGCTTTCGATTGCTACAATATCTGCCATTATTGCAACTGCTTTATTAGCCATAGCATTTTCAACCGATAACTGGATGAAATATGAAGTAAAAAGGAATAATATACAGGTACATTTTTAAAATTTATATTATATATAATATATTCTCATTTTATTTTTAGGCATAAGCATAGCTATATTTTCATTTTTGGCTTAACTTTCTTTATTTACTAAATGTGCAATCGTTTAATTTTCACTGAAAAAAAAACATGTACATATACATGTATGTGTTGTATATTTTTGTATTCGTTCTCGTGGAATTTGCTGTTAAACATAACAATGTATATGTACTACTTCACTGGGAACTGATCAAACATTCCTAACCCACATGAATATAACTCAAATATCAAACTGGTTTTGAGTGAATTTATAGAGCAATTTTTATTAAATAATATGAACATTTAAATTAAATGCGTTTTAGTCCCTCACTGTTTTCGATTGATTCATTTTATGAAAAATTATTAGATAATTAGTTATTTGGTATTTTATTAAAATAATTTCAATCGAATTTTATAAAAACATTTTAATCCACACTGTTTTTTATATGTTTTATTATAATAAAACATTTGCATAATATGTACTAACAAAAAGCAATGCATAAAACTTTTTTCTAAAATGTACAAACGCACTCTGGTTGCTTGATATTTCTCCTTTTTTGTGAATACAAACATTTTCCAATTTTTAGTAATTATCAAGGCAAGTTTTTTTGGCACAAAATATAATTAAAAATGGCAGGCAAAATGGCAAAAAAAAAAACAGTAAAAATGGCACAAAAATGCAACAAATTGCACCAAAAATGTCATAAAAAGGCTTTCTCTTTTACATGATCTAATACTTCCAAACATTCCTTTATTACAAGTCCTTTTATTTCCAATTTTTAGATTCTTGAACTAATGCATTCAAAATGGCACTAATATATTTTAAGTCAGATTAAATTGTAGGTTTTCGCAATATTAATTTTGCACAGCGAATAGACTCTACCTGATCGTCACTAAGATGGTTTAAAACGTGACATGTAAGTGCTCTCACTCACATGTGAGTCACATCGAGATACAAAATCTGGCTGTGTATCTCGATGTGACTCACATGTGAGTGAGAGCACTCACATGTGAGTGCTCTCACATCGTCTGAAAAGTTGTATTTCATATCTTCACACATTCCGCCCGTCAAGCCCTTACGTTGATTTTGATGGATCTTACGTTATACGACTCTCGAAAACATGTCGTGTTACCAACAAACAAATTTCAGATAAAAAACATAAACAATTATTTAAAACTTACTAATTTTTAATCTGGCAATACTTATTACAGCAACAAAACGAGACTTGATTCGAGAATCAAATATCGATTCGGTAAACAAAAAACATCTGTTCTGAAAAAGTTGGCAAAATTGTGTTTGTGTGTATTTCATCATTTTTGCATTTTTTTTTTCTAATTTGATTTGTAAATGAATTTTTTGGAAGAAAAGAAATGTGCAGTGTATTAAAAAACTATTTAAGATTGTTCTGCATCCTTTTTAGGTGCAATTAGTGCCTTGTTTCGTGAAAATTTTAGTGAATGGAGCCAAAAAATCTGCCGTCTAATTTGACACAACATTCGTGCGGTTTAGTTTTATGAAATACAAATTATTTCTTTGCGTCGGCGCAAACCGTATGACGTCAGACGTTTTGCGCTTTACAAAATTCAAAAAGGCAGTCTCACGGGCGTGCGTGACTACTTTCGTCAATTATCGAGATACAATATCTGGCTGTTAATACAACCAGAAAATCGAAAACAATATTTAAAAAAAAAGAGTGTAAAGAGGCATTTTTAGGAAAAATATATCAAAATAAGCTAATTTACAAAATAATTGAAAAAATGGCAATTTTTGGCAAAAGCCAAAAAAAAAATTGCCCTGGTTATTATGTTTAATTTTCTTTTGTTTTTAGCTTAGGCTTGCTTGTAGTGTTAGAATTTTTTATTTATAAAAAAGTTATTTATTATTTATGTTATTTCATTCTCATGACCTTTGACAATTTAGGAACCAAACAATTTTGGACATTACTGTCTGTTTCTTGTCGTAAAAATAGCTTGTTATTGTTTATTAATAAGTTTTCATTTAAATATGATACAAAAACTATAATCAAAGGTAATTTTTATCCAATATTTCGAATAAAAATATACTATGAATTAAAATAACAATCTTTCGTATTATGTACGAATGACTTTCATACATATAATCTTCGAATAGTTTCGTAAAATCAGGGACTAGAACCCTTTGGAATATCGGTTCCGATTCCATTATTTTACAAAATAGCAAACCGGTTTTATTAAAAAAATATTATATGGGTTCCGATTTCGGTTTTTTGAACAAAATTATATAACTTCAAAACAAATCGGTAGATTTCGTTGATTTTTTTTACATAATAAAAAAATATCAATGTACAGTTATGCTTTACAAAATGCTTTCTATTGATTTACAAAAATTATTTAGAAATACTTAAACTTCGAAAATTTTGTGGAAATTTTTAACATGTGATTTTTTAAAATCTGGAGCCGATCCGATCGGGATAGTATATTTTTTATTTTTTATCACATTAATTGAAATTAGAAAAAAATTAGTGCGAACGAAGGATATCGCTTGCAGTCCTTGGAATAAATTTACAAAAAATGGCACAAATGTATGAAAAAATGGTTATATTTGCAATGTTATTTCTACTAATCCGGGAACGATATCGGGATGATATTTTTTTTATTTTTTACCACATTGATTTTGATTAGAAAACAGTTTGTGCGAATGAAGGATATCGCTTGCAATCATTGAAATAAATTTACGAAAAATGACCAAAGCTTGAAAATAGAATAAAAATGGTAATTTTTGCCATGAAATTTCTGCTAATCCAGGAAATATATCGGTATGATATTTTTTTTTTTACTACATTGATTGTGATCAGAAAAAAGTTAGTGCGAATGAAGGATATCTCTAGATTTAAAGGCTCATGTCTCTTAAACTATTAATGCTATAAGAAAAATGTTATGTTATAGTTTAAAAAATTTGAAAATTATATAAAAAAAAATATAGTTTTGTTCAAAAGTTTCATCATTTTGTTCACTGTGCGACGATACCAAAAATCGAAATGGTTCCGATTACGGTCCCATTTAGGGTTCCATGATGTACATACCAATTTTAAAAAATACATAATCAGATTTGTCTAACGAATTATTTATCAATATTTGATGTAAGAAAATGCCACATGAAAATGTTATTATTTTTATTTTTTAAAATTAAAGAAAACGAGTTGGGAAAGTTAGGTCACATGGGTAAGTTCGGTCACATGGGGTGGATTTTTATAGTCGGTCGGGCCCGACTATGGAATACCCTACACCTTTGGTGGGGATATTAACCCTCAGAATATTATTCATATATCAGAAATTTACGTCTTATATCCCCATAAATTAAAAAAATTATATAAAGTATAAAAAAATAAAAAAAAATTTGAAAAGTGTAATTGGGCGGACCACGCCTATATTTAAAATTTTGAAAGGCTAATATTTCAATGATTTGATTTTAATAATTTACGGATCAAATTTCCACTATGAAAACCCGGGAAATAATGAAAAAAAAAAGTGGGCGGATCACGCCCATTTTTGGACCACATATTTTTAGGTGAATTCTAACAATACTTTTTAAATTTTATAACTATACCTTGAATACTTTTCGAGTTATTAGTTCCGAAAGAGTTATATAAAAGTGACTTGTATGGGAGGTGGGCGTGTCCGTTGACCGATTTGGCTCGTTTTCAAACTCAATTCCTACTTTTGGATAAAATATATTGAGACGAAATTTCATCGCATTCTGATCAGTATTTCTCAAGTTATTCTGTATTCGGACAGCAAGACAGCAAGACAGCAAGACAGCAAGACGGACAGACAGACAGACAGACAGACAGACAGACGGACATGGCTAAACGGACTCGGGTAGTGATGCTGATCAAGAATATATATACTTTTCTATACCGGACACGCCTCCTAAGGGGCGTTACAATATATGCACAAAGTTAATATACCCTGTACCTCATAGGTGTAGGGTATAATAAGCCAATCACAGCTTTTCTAATGTCAAAGATCCTTCTCCGTCATTTCTAAAATGTTTTTTCGAGAGTACTACATATGTTGTGTAACGATTTTATTAAAACATTAATTCTATTTATTGGTTATAATTTATTTAGTACATACATTTTATAACTTTTTATTATGTAAACACGCCGATTTTGAAAAGGTAGTTACAAATAGCTACTCGCATTCTACAATGTTTATAAAAAGTTTTAGTTTAAAGGATATTTAAAAAAAAATATATTATTTCATCACATTTCACCACTATGTGTTTTATGGAATTAATTGATTTGGCAAGTGAGGGATCCAATTGGTATTTTTGGATTAAATATTTATAAGTAAACTTTTATCATTATTTTTAAAACGTATTTTGGGTGTGGGTGTCAAAATGTTTGTCTCAATATGCTGTGCCTCAGATGCGGTGCCTTTATATACTGCATGCATCAGTTCGACACGATTCGACAAGCTTCGACTTGTTTCGTGAATGACGCATGCTATTGGCATCTCATTCGCACTCATGTGTTTTGATGTGCTGATCTTCGATCTCTTTCTCGCACATTGCTCAGTGCGCTGTATGATCTTCCATCTCTTTCTAACACATTGCTTAGTGCGATGAATTGTCTTTCGTCTCATTTATTATTGCTGAATGCTTGCACTATGGGGCAAATTACATCTTTTCGTAACAATATTTTACGGACATTGATCGATTTTTTTCACTTTTAATAGTATTTCTCAGAAATAAAAGACTGTTAAGGTTTTTTAATTAATAAAAATTTAAATTTGAAAAAATGAACAACTTTTGGTTATTTTCAAGGAATTTTTTCAGATCCTCTTTTTTATCGGTTCTGCTTCCATCCAATAAAAATATCAGTGTTTCGATTCCGGTTCCACATATTTTTAAATAATGGTACCGAATCCGGTTCTAGAAAATAAAACGGTTTCGATTCCGGTTCCAGAACCGGATTTTTGCGGTCTCTGCGTAAAATACACAAATAATATTAATAATTTTATCATAAATTTACAAAAATTATTTCGTGTATTTTAGGAAATATTTCGTAGATAAATTTCACGATTTTTTTGTAGAATACACACACAATCAGCCCAATCATAAATTTCATAGGAAATTGAATTTCATGTGAAATTTTATTTATCTCCGAACTGAATGGTCCCAGATTCAATCCCAGCTAATCCGGGACAGAAAACATTTTTCTATCCAACGCTACTTTGTTATTCAATGACAAACCTACAAGAATAAAACATTGGCTATGAAAATCTCTCACCCTGCCATTCGGATATGGTATTAAAATGTAGGTCCCGCCACTTTGAGTTCAAATATGCACGCACGGCTCAAATGGTGATAGAACTCAGCCTGGGTTCTTCAAATCTATAGCTTCTTTCCCAATAAAATTTAATGACCGCTTCTTCTAATGTATGTTTTTATTTGTATTATCGGTGGCTCAGATGGTTAATTCGTTGAACTACGAACCGAAAGGTCGAACACCAGCGACTGCATCATCTACCATACCTCTCGCAGACAATGGAAAACCTCCGAGAGTAAAAACAACCCTTATTAAAATATCTCACCGCACCGTCATAAACAGAGGGTCGCATTAAGGTTTTAGGACAATTAAAAGATGATAGGTCTAGTACTATTTAAATCCTTCTCCACTTGTTACCAGTATGCCTGAACTTCTTCTTTCATTTGCAGATACATTTTTGAGTAATATCCTTATCGAAACTCGAACACACGAAACTCCAAGAACAAAATAGACGAAGCTATTTGTTTCCTCTTCATTCGATATGCTAGTGTCGTTCGTAGTGCTATAATGCATGTGTTTTATCAGTTTTTTCGATAACAACTACAAAAAAACATAGTACGTTAGTGTCGTTCGTTGTTTGTGAAGAACGCACTTGCACTGAAATTAAACAATATTATATTTTTATGCTTTCTTTTGTGTTTATTTTTTTTTTGTTAATTGTGTTTTTTTTTTTAATTTCTTAAGTTGAGTTAAACGTTTTAATTTATAAAACAAAAAAAAAAATAATATAAAAATATTTTAACAGTATACCAACATATGAGTGCTATTGCCTTTTGTGTGTTTTCGCTTTTTTAGTTTCATATATCTTCTGTTTCTTTTGAAAACGCAACAATAACCAGTAATGAAGATTTGATCACCTGGGAAATTTTGAAGAAGGCAAATTGTGATAGTTGGTGTGATGAAGTTAGTAAGAATTTTGAAAGTTATAGTCGGTCTAAGCCGACTATAAATACCATACACATATGTGATAATGGGTGTGGTTACCATTCATACTGGTAAATAGGTCACCAGGGTATACGAATCCTGAAAATTACTACAAACTTTCAATCG
Source organism: Dryomyza anilis (assembly GCA_951804985.1). NCBI lineage: Eukaryota > Metazoa > Arthropoda > Insecta > Diptera > Dryomyzidae > Dryomyza > Dryomyza anilis. The sequence continues at coordinate 49,333,024 of OX638130.1, forward strand.
CTGAAGAATTTCCCTTCATTTGATACCCATATGTACAAATGGATAGGTGTACCGAATTTCGATTTTTTTTTTTGGGAACCACAAGTCGGTTTGCAGGAAAACATTATTTTCGTGTATTTGAGCATGGATATATATTTGACCAAAAAATTTCACTTAAGCCCGTATAAAGTAAAATTGATCTGTAGATGTAAATTTTATATGAGTTATTTGAATTTAAGTGAACTTATAACAGGTGGACCGATCACGCCCATGTTTTCGGCGCGTAGGTATATAAGTAATATAATTTAGGAGTTTCATTGATCTAACTGTTCCATTTTTTTAGTAGGACTGATTTCACTGACAGTCGGACATCGCTAAATCCACTCAGGAGGTCATGCTGTCAAGAATATATATACTTTTCCATACCGCATATGCTTCCTTCTAAGTACAAAAAATATATTTTGAAGAATTTTATAATTTTTTTTTCAGGCGTTAATATGATTATTATGTGTTGTTTTGCAGCGTCATGTATCCAATTTAACATGTCATATAAGAAATTACAATACAATAAAAAAAATCAATATTTTTGTTGAAACATTATTTTTCAAAATTTAATAAAGTTTTAATTATATAGTCTTAATTTATTTTCCAAATTGTCATTTTAAATATTATACATGGCGTTGCACAAATGGCATAACAATAACAAAACTTCTTTTCATCAAGTAATAATAGTAGCCGCGGTAGCTCTGTGGTTAGTGCGTTGGACTGCGAGCTGAAAAGTCCACGGTTCAGGCCTGGACTAGGGCTAACAACATTTTTGCATATAAACGTTTTTCTATACCGCGCTACCTCTCGGCAGTAAATGGCAACGACAGTAAAACATTGTCTATGAAAAGCTCTCACCCGCCGTTTGGATTCGGCAATAAATTGTAGGTCCCACCACTTAGAGTACAAATATAAGACGCACAGCTCAAAATGGTGAGAGAGCTCGGCCTAAGTTCTTATAGGACTGTATTGCCAAACTATTATTATTATTAATATTGTTTTTTATTCATAAAATTTTAAATTATTGTAATTTTGAATTTGCCTTGTCTATATTTCGCCGGCATACCCTAGTAGAAATATAGTTAGGGCCATGCTCATCAACTGATCATGTCATTATTTGAGATGATCGGGTTAAGACGAGGCCCAAACGAGGTACAAATCATGGGCACGATGTCCTTGTAACGCAGTGCCCTGATTATGTACTCACCTCAGGTCATGATCATGCACTGATCGGGTAATTCCCCATTTCATTATTTACCCGATCATTTCCTTGTCAGAGCCCGAGCATAAAAATGTTTTCATTATAAAAACCCTACAAATTATATGTTCATTAAGCCATTGACTACAACCAACACATTTGTGAAATTTATGAACATGAAACTGACGCAAAATGACATAGTGAAAAGCAAGCATAATTATTGCGCCACAATCTCACCACGCCGACAGAGAGATTTAACTCGATGGCGGCTCTGCCGCATACTAACTTGACCATTAACGTGTTGGTGCAACGTAGTTACAGGTGCCTGTGACAGTAGAGTCTGCAACTCTCTGTAAAACTATCCCACAACATTGCTAGAACGTGAGAATGCGCTCAAAGCCAAAATCGCCAACTACCTCCTGTTCAAAGTGCAACACCGCGATGTGCGATGGTATGGCGAGCTGTCGCTTGGAGATCATCCGAAACAAAGTCGTTTTACACAGACCATAGCGGCCGAACATCCATAGCGACTTCCAAAGGACAGCAGCACGTTGGCGTTTTGCTGCAACACTCTACAAAATAAAAATACATTTTTTAATAGATTAAAACGTGTGTGACCTTTTCGGCAAAGGCCAAATCAAATTATTCATTTTTATTGTCCATGTTCTTGAAAAACCAACAGCTTAACCGGCACTACGGGACCCTTGCAACTGTCCTGATGCTTCCCCAAATTCTGCTGCAGCTTAGCCTAGGCTTTCTGTGCAGTTTTTTGCTGTCGACTATCTGCGCCGAAAGTGTTTTAGTTAAGTAATTTTTATATATATATTTTTTCCCACTTACATTGCCGGATGTAATTATAAACCGGCGCATACAGCACTTTGTTCCAAATTTTTACTCGTCAGTTTGTAGATGTTTAAGAACTGATCGCACAGGTCCCTGTAAAACATCGAACTTTAGTAGAAGTCCGTGTGCATCTAGTACCATCGACTTACCTTATTCCATCCTCGGACTTCTCGGTGCTGAGTACTGATGCGGCAGACAATGGCAACAACATAAAGTGTCTTTTAAAAGCCACTCTCACCACGTCGTTCGATTCGGTCTTTAAACTGCATGTTTCGGTGTACAAATATAATACGCATAGCTCAAATTTTGAGAGGGGGCTCGGCCTGGGATTATCGAAGATATAGCGCCAAACTATTATTATTTATCACTTCAAAATGTTTCGCAAAATCACAACTTTCTTTATTTTGTGGCGAAGGACTTACTGCAGAAACAGGGTTGTCTGCAGTTTGAGAAAGTACTTTGAGTACTACTATTTTAATAACTATTGTACTTTAACATTTTGCATGAATTTTATTTGTATTGATTTTTTAAATTCATTTAAGAGTTTAAAATGTAAAATATTAACTATCATTTTTTTTTAAATCAGTTAACAAACGTAGCCGCGGTAGCTCAGTGATTAGTGCGTTGGACTGCGATCCGAAAGGTCCCCGGTTCAAGCCTGGACTGGGGCTAATAACATCTTTTCATAGAAACATTTTTCTATACCTCGCTACCTCTCGGCAGTAAATGGCAAACCTACGAGAGTAAAACATTTCCTATGAAAAGCTCTCATCCGCCGTTCGGATTCGGCAAAAAAACTGTAGGTCCCACCACTTTGAGTAAAAATATAACACGCACAGCTCAAAATGGTGAGAGAGCTCGGCCTAAGTTCATATAGGACTGTAGTGCCAAACTATTATAATAATATTATTATTAACAAATGTACCGAATTTTATTATCAGAGAGCTAGAGTTATACAAATTGGAAATATTATAATTATGAAAATATAAGCTTTTGTACATGTACAAAACGTACATTTCTACAAAAAAAAATGAAAAATAGTATTTAGTACGAACTGTAAAGTATTTCGTACTTTTAATTTTAAAAAATAAAGTGCGAAAGTCTGGCCTTATGCAACACTGCGAACTACTGACAGAGACAGAAGAAACATATGTTTTTAATTTTTAATGTCATTAAACAAAAATAAAAATTGATAACGCTTGATTAAAATTGTAAGTATTTTTATACCCTACACCTATGAGGTACAGGGTATATTAACTTTGTGCATATATTGTAACGCCCCTTAGGAGGCGTGTCCGGTATAGAAAAGTATATATATTCTTGATCAGCATCACTACCCGAGTCCGTTTAGCCATGTCCGTCTGTCTGTCTGTCTGTCTTGCTGTCTTGCTGTCCGAATACAGAATAACTTGAGAAATACTGATCAGAATGCGATGAAATTTCGTCTCAATATATTTTATCCAAAAGTAGGAATTGAGTTTGAAAACGAGCCAAATCGGTCAACGGACACGCCCACCTCCCATACAAGTCACTTTTATATAACTCTTTCGGAACTAATAACTCGAAAAGTATTCAAGGTATAGTTATAAAATTTAAAAAGTATTGTTAAAATTCACCTAAAAATATGTGGTCCAAAAATGGGCGTGATCCGCCCACTTTTTTTTTTCATTATTTCCCGGGTTTTCATAGTGGAAATTTGATCCGTAAATTATTAAAATCAAATCTATGAAATATTAGCCTTTCAAAATTTTAAATATAGGCGTGGTCCGCCCAATTACACTTTTCAAATTTTTTTTTATTTTTTTATACTTTATATAATTTTTTTAATTTATGGGGATATAAGACGTAAATTTCTGATATATGAATAATATTCTGAGGGTTAATATCCCCACCAAAGGTGTAGGGTATTCCATAGTCGGGCCCGACCGACTATAAAAATCCACCCCATGTGACCGAACTTACCCATGTGACCTAACTTTCCCAACTCGTTCATTTTAATTTATTGAAAATCAATTAAAATATGCATTTTTTAGCTTAATAACGACATGGTGGTTGTCTCCAACCATTTGGTTGCATTATCGCAGTATAACTGCTCTGACGACATGGACAAACATCATAGACGCGAAAATGCTGCGACACTCCTCCACAATGGGCTGTATGATGGACGAGATTTAGAAATTAATCATGACATCATCGAGACCCTGCGTTGGAAGGCCGATGCTAACAATAACGTCAGACCTGTCTAGGAATTGGCTATTATGTTAACGGGACCTATTCTGACTGGTTTTTGCTGGAAAACCCCAGATGCATGCATCTTGGAATTGATGAGGAGCCTATGGCGACCACAGATTTGCAGAGCGTGATGCTCTGCAAATCTGGGATTTTCAAAAGTTCTATATATTATAATGTTTAAGGAGCGCTTCTAAATTTGATCTTATTTATTCTAACTTTAGGAGCATTTACAAATATACTCTAGTATAATTTTAAAGTTTTATTATCTCAGAACATAGCTAAGACAGTTTACTTTATTTTTGTATATGTACACTTTGTTCCTATAGTTTACAGTTATTTCGTAATAAATCGACGAATAATTCCAGACGTTCCGTATGGAAATTTACACTACGATTTTTTGCTAAAAATAATTTTGTATAAGACAATATTAATAATCATTATTACGAAATTAAAAATGATGTACTATCCAAATTTTCAAATGTTTTTTTAGATTTTTCTTTTTTGATTTTTTTTTTTTTTTTGATATTTTTTATACTGTAGTTCTACATTTTTGGTACTCAAAATTCCGGACGGGACAGATTTCAATTAGCTGTCAAAAATTTTCTAGAATTACTACGAAAATAATATTTACATTTTTGGAAATGCCGAGAAAATTCTACTTTGGACACAGTGGATTCAACTCTTTAAAAAACTGTTCAGTTTACTATGGTAATAAATATATCTATTTGGTTCCGGAGGGGGCATCGAAAACCCTTATACAAAAATCAAAATGTTATATTAATTTGTACAGACAGGGAAAAATCAATTTTGCAGGCAAAATATTATGTTTGCTACAATATTTTTTGAATTTCTGGAATTTTGAAATAAATCTATTTATAATAATACATAGCAATAAGTTATCAAATGAATACCAAAATAATTTTAAAAATTTAATTTAGAAGTAACAGCCAATTAAAGTCGGAAAATTTATAGCTGCAAACATCAATATGTTGCCTGCATGCTGATTTTTCTTAGCGTGTATCATTATTTTTAAGTTTTAAAAATAATTATTAAATTAAAGTTGTTTGTTTTATACGACTTTAAAATAGAGTAATGCAAAAACTAATTTTTCGGGCTCTAGGTCTACCAAATGCAATATGAATTTTGCACTGGTCGAAAAAACAACAACAGTAATTGACAAAACACCAAAAACTTGTTGGCCGACAGCTGTTTCGGAAGCAGCCAAGCTTCCTCATCAGCGGTCTTGTACGCGGTTTGTTTTTAGCTAAACATATAACTTCACTTTGTATAATAAACAGAATGTAGTTGTGTTGCAGCAAGTTCGTATAGGCTGTTGAGTTTCTACGGTGTTCAAATTCGTATAAAAACAAACAACTTTAAATTGTGACGCAAGGGCACGGCGCATAAAAATACACAAATCCATTGATTTTATTTTTATACAAAGTGCAGTTCTCGTATTTGAACACTGTAGTGACTCTACAGCCTATACGAACTTGCTGCAACACAACTACAGTAATTGACAAAAATTAAACTTGTTGCAGTTTTTGCTGCTTGCCTTCTCGTCACTTTGTGCAGAACAGAATTCGCATTCTGTTTATTATACAAAGTGAAGTTATAGGTTTAGCTAAGCACAAACTGCATACAAGACCGCTGATGAGGATCCTTGGCTGCTTCCGAAACAGCTGTACGGTTGGCCAACAAACCAAATACGGAACTGAACCAAATAGATACATTTATTACCATAGTAAACTGAACAGTTTTTTAAAGAGTTGAATCCACTGTGTCCAAAGTAGAATTTTCTCGACATTTCCAAAAATGTAAATATCATTTTCCTAGTAATTCTAGAAAATTTTTGATAGCTAATTGAAATCTGCACCGTCCGGAACTTTGAGTACCAAAAATGTATAACTACAGTACAAAAAATGTCAAAAAAAATAATCGTAAAAAAAATCTGAAAATTTGGATAGTACATCACTTTTCATTTCGTAATAATGGTTAATAATATTGTCATATACAAAATTATTTTTAGTAAAAAATCGTAGTGTAAATTTGCATACGGAACGTCCGGAATTATTCTTCGATTTATTACGAAATAACTGTAAATTATAGGAACAAAGTGTACATATACAAAAAATAAAGTAAATTGTCTCAGCTATTTTCTGAGATAATTCAAAAAAATATATAAATATATACCAGAAAAGTATTTTTAGAATAAAATCGTACTTATAATTTCAATACGGAATTTTTCTGTGATTTATGATGAAAAAACTATAAATTTTAGGAACAAATATATAATTTTAGGAAGTAAATATATAAAGAAAGCACATGATATCAACTATTTTTTAATATATTTCAAAAAAAAATATCATTATTACGCAAAATTTGTTAAATTTTTGGCATTTCCATATGAACCTCGACATGCACTTCCGTTTTTGTCTCGTCCGGAACTCCCACTATTTCATTTATATCTTTTGATCCACCGTATAGAATTATCAAGTACATTTATTAATATTCCTTCGATATATAAAAGTTTTAAGCATACGAATGTCCCGTCGGGAACCCCAGGAAATGCCCATATGGGAGTGGCAAAATGAACATTGATAAAAAAAAACTTAAATCCCTTACATTCACGCAAACAAAGAGTCAATATTTATTTTCTTAAATGGCGTTTTAAAAAAGGATACATGACAATGTATAAATGTATTAAAAAATTTTAATCTTTTTTCAGTTAATAAATAACATTTTTTATTCATTTCATTTTTATTCATTAATTTTGAATTTCATTTGCTTATATCTCGCAAACATTTTTATTTTAAAAATCGTGTTTTTTTTTTGAAAAAAATTAATTAGAAATTATTTTTTTTAATAGCCAATTCTATTGATTCATTATAATTTTTGTTTTTTCTACTCGTTTTTGTAATTGACAAAATTTCCAAATAAATTAAGCCGTATGAAAGATTCACAACATATTTTTTTAATAAATTAAAAACCCCAAAAAAAAAGAAATAACATCCCAAACAATAATAAACCCAGTAATGAAGGTCAGGTCACATGGGAAATTTGGGAAAAGTTGAGATAATGTTTTAGTTGGTGTGATGAAGTTAGTAAATTTGAAAATTATAGTCGGTCTAAGCAGACTATAAATACCTTACATAAATGAGATAATGTGTCCATAGGTCACCGGAATACTGAAAATAAAAATAAACTTTCAATCTCTGAAAAATGTCCTTTCATTTGATATCCAAATGTTCAATTGGGAAGGTGTACTGAATTCGATTTTTTTCTTTTGAACCAGAAGTCGGTTCGCAAGAAAATTTAATTTTTACATAATAATAATAATAGTTTGGCGCTACAGTCCTGTATAGAACTTCGGCCGAGCTCTCTCACCATTTTGAGCTGTGCATGTTATATTTGTACTCAAAGTGGTGTGACCTACAGTTTATTGCCGAATCCGAACGGCGGGTGAGAGCTTTTTCATTGGCAATGGTTATACTCTCGTAGGTTTGCCATTTACTGACGAGAGGTAGCGCGGTAGAGAAAATGTTTCTATGAAAAGATATTGTTAGCCCCAGTCCAGGCTTGAACCGGGGACCTTTCGGCTCGCAGTCCAACGTACTAACCACTGAGCTACCGCGGCTATAGCATAAGGTCAATATATATTTGACCAAAAAAGTTCACTTAAGCCCGTATAAAGTAATATTTATTTGTAGATGTAAAATTTATTTGAGGCATTTGAACATAACTGGTCGGTCATGCAAATTTTCTGGTTGATCCAGCGTAGATATATAAGTAATATATTAGTAATCTGATTTCATTGATCTAACTCTTAAATTTTTTAAGTAGTAGGAATTTCAACAGACAGACGGACATTGCTAATCGACTCTGGAAGTCATGCTGTTCAAGAATATATATACTTTTCTATACCGGATATGCTTCCTTCTGGGTGTTACAAACGGCGTACCAAACTGAAGATACCCTTTCACTCTTAGTGTAGGGTATAAATTAATGGGAAACAAGTTTATATATCATTGAAATTGACTTTAATATGTCTATAATTCCAGTAGTTTTTCGATAATGATTAAGAGATTGGGACCAAGTATACGTTAAATTTTGAATTGCCTTAAATGACTAATTACTATGTAATTTGAATTAAATTCAATCGTATGTCCGTAAAACAACGCAAACAAAATTTTTTTGTGTAAATATGCAAGTATTAAACATTAATTATATATTTTAACTAATATTTGAAACAAAAGCTTTATAAATATATAAATTTTTTTCCGAAATTTAGTGAAAACCGCGATATTCAGATATTTTTTTAAAAATTTCCAACTTAAAACAGCCATAAAATGCTGATTAAACTAAATTTTGTAGGCAATGCAGTATTTACATTTCAATTTAGCAAATTTCCTAGCAAATTAAATTTAACTAAACTGGATAACGGCAAACAGACATATGATAATGGATTTATTACGAACTTGAACAAAGACAGGTTAACGAATGGATATAGAATAAAAACCCATAAAATTTAAATTAGTCAGAAATCTTTAAGTTCAAATGACACAAAATTTAAAAAAGTTAAAAAATAAAGTAAAAAACACCTAAAATACAAAAATATTTTCAAATTTTGAGTTTTTAAAACAAATTATGATTTACTAATATTATTTTTATTTGCATGGATTTTGTACACTTAAAACACAGTTTCCTAATATTACGGAAAATCTCCTGTTAAATTTCCCTAACATTTTCTTATTGTAAGGCAACTTTTCCCATAAAGCTATTTCAAGGTAAATTTCCTTAATATTTTCGACTCAGATTATATTAATTTGTCAATGTTATACTATACTCCCTATACTCCTAAAAGGTTAAAACTGATTTTGAAAATTTCATTTGGGATTTTTTTAAATTTAGAAATTAGTTATATTTTTCCAATATTTCCGACTCGGAAATAATTTGGTAATTTTATGCTATCTGAGAATAAATGTCATTTATAAAGCATTTACACTTTGTGTTTTTTGAAAAATTCTAAATGTTTCCAATTATTTTCTAATTTTTCGAATCGAATTTAATTGCTAATTTGACTATTTTTCTATTACAAAATTTGTGATATTTTTCAAATATTTCCGACTCAGACTTTATTTATTGGCAGTTTTATGAATAAATGACAATTTCTATATATTTTTATTTTCGAAAATTTCCGACTAATATTAAAAAAAAAGTTCGAATTTATTTGAGTCGGATTTAATACATTAATTTAACGAATTATTCTGATTTAAAGAAATTACGATTTTTTTTACAAATTAGTGATTTATTATTACTTAAAAAATCGTGATAATTTCGAATATATACACCGAAAAAATTACTGTATTAAAAATAACTAAAAATGTCTTTAAAAATATTTGATTTACGTCCAAAAGCATATGTATTTATTTTTACTAAACTGATGTAGTTGTTTTTGTATGGAAAATTACTACATTATTTAACAGAATTTCTATATACAATTTCAATACATATGTATTAAAAAACCTACATTTTCTCTTTATTTATACGTCCAGAAATATGTATAGAAATTACTACATATGCCTTTAATATAACAATAATATGTAGTTATTTTACTTTGTTGTGATAATTAAATAGCATTTTTATTTTTATTAATTCGGAAAATTATATGAATGAATATTAAAGGTATTCATAAAACGTGTTAAGTCGTGCTAAATTGTTAAATTCTTAGCACCTTTTTATATGATCGTACTTTTTCTTGTTAACTTAAAAATGCTGTCATAATGTATAATTTGCATCTAAATATATTAGTTTCCAGTTCTTAGTAAAACTCCTAAATGTATAACACACAATTAACAATGATGAATTTTAAACTAGTCTTAACAAATTAGATTTGTCAAATATAAACACATCTCAGACCTTGATAAGTTGCTATTCTCTTCTAAGTCGATTTCCATACACAAATTGTAATAGATTTTAAAAATTTGTTAAGTATAGCCAGTTAGCAGGACTTAACAAGTTATATGAATACCCATATTAATATCATTTTTTTAATACCAAAAATAAGATCCAAAAAATTATAGATCTGAAAACTATTTAGTTGTATAGTACAAATACAACTAAAGATTGTTTCCCACAACCTGAAGACCAATCTACACATAAATAAATAATTAATAAATTAAAATATAAATAAAACAAAAATTTTCCTGATCATAAGATGAAAGCACCACTAAGCATCATCAATTCTGACGACTCAAAGGAATGGCAAGCACTTTAGTGTTTCTTTTCGGTTAAAACACATAAGAATAATATGCTATGGTAAAACCATGTGTAAAACCATAAAAATGACATATCAACTATTACTGCCTGAACATTATACAGGCGGCGATCGAAAAATGAGAGAGCGAACATTGAAAACAACAAAAATTTGCCGTCTCAATGTTAACGTCATGGAGCGCCACATCAGCAAACTACTTATCTGCAGCTGCGTGCTATATTTGTATACTGCAGAGTTGACAACTAAGTTTTAAAAACAAAAATATTCAGCGGTAAACTAAGTTGGCAGCTCTATAGTCTTCTCGCATTAAGACGGTTCGGTCAGATGCTACGGACAGTTCTAGTTTATTTATATACCTCTTTCGCAGTCATCCGTCTATGCAAAAAAAAAAAGAAACAACAACAAAAAACCAGTTTCTGAAATATGAAACCAAAGAATTCGTTTATACCTGCACGAGGGACGGCCATTTTTAATTCGTTCGTCAGTGATCCCACACGAATTCAAATGAAAGCAAAAAACAAAACATCAATAAAGTTTGTGCAATATGTAGGGAACGAATTTTCAATACATGATGTAGTAAAAAATAAGACAAATAAAGGCAAATGTATTTAAAAACCAACAAAATGTAGTAGAAATATATTTTTTCAAAACAAAGACATAAAATGTATATAATTTGCTACAGTAATTTTTTCGGTGTACAGCTATAGACAAGTCTTCCATATACATTCGAATATTATTTGAAATTGGACATTATTTTTTTATTATTGGTAACGCTAAACATTTGGTTTTAAAAATATAAACACAACTTAGCTGTTTTTGGAAGTAAATTTAATCGTAAAATAGTGCTGTTAATTTTAAGATTTTATATAATAAATTCAATTTTAATCAAATTTTTATAAAAACAATTAACTTTAAGTGATACATATTTTTGTATACTGGGGAATTTATAGTAAATTTATAGAATATAAAATATAGAAGAATTTATAATAATATGTAAAAATTGCATAATTTAATATTAAACTATAATACACAAAATAATTGCATAATACATTTTATGTATTATGTAGTACACGTATTTCAAAAATAAAAACTACAGAAAACAAATACATACTACATATTCTGCAATATGTAGAAAACGAATTTCTAATACATTGTGTAGTAAAATCCAGACAAATGAATACAAATTTATTAAAAAACGATCAAAATGTAGTAGAAATGCATTTTTTCAAAACGAACACATAAATGTAATATAATTTACTACATTAATTTTTTCGGTGTACAACTTTTAGAATTTTTACTCGTGTTTTTCCGAATAAGTCTTACTAGCTGAGCTAGGCGGGTGTGTCACAACCCCCTACCCTCCTATAGGTCCGACCCTGGCGGCCTATGATGCTCAATGAGTTTGACATGCTTGGTCTAGTGTATTGCGTTAACTGATTTTTGTTTATTGACATCACAAAATAAGTGGCGCATATAAAAATATTGAAATGCACAAATTTTATGGACTATTTGAAAATTGTGAAAATTTTGGATATTTAGTTATTTCAATTTTTGTGGTAAATATTGTTTTTGAAGGGTTATAAGCATCTACGTAAAATGGTGACGATTCAAATAATTGATTGCACTTAAAAATGTCTATCTTATGTCCTTATATGGTGAAATCGCGACACTTCTGTATTTGATTTACGTCCAAAAGCATATGTATTTATTTTTACTAAACTGATGTAGTTGTTTTTGTATAGAAAATTACTACATAATTGTGATAATTAATTAAATAACATATATTTTTTATTAATTCGGAAAATTATATGAATGAATATTAGTATAATTTTTTAATACCAAAAATAATATATAAGAATTATAAATCTGAAAACTATTTAGTTGTATAGTACAAATACAACTAAAAAATTTTACCCTCAACCACAAGGAAAATCTACACATAAATAAATAAATAAATAAATAAATAAATAAAATTATAAATAAAACAAATATTTTCTTGATCATAATATGGAAGCACCACTAAATAACATCAGTTCTGACGACTCAAAGGAATGGCAAGCACTTAAGTGTTTCTTTTCGGTTAAAACACATAAGAATGATATGCTATGGTAAAACCATGCGATGGTAAAACCATACCATGGTAAAACCATATAGATGTCATATCAACTATTACTGCCTGAACAGAATACAGGCGGCGATCAAAAAATTAGCGAGCGAACATTGAAAACAACAAAAATTTGCCGTCTCAATGCTAACGTCATGGCGCGCCACATCAGTAGCGCGATTCCGTAAGTCCATAACGATAATATTCGATATCGCTAACTACCGACAATTGTCGCTTGCGAGAGCGATCGTTATGTAAAAAGTGATTCCCTAACTTTCAATGCGTTTTATGTAGAAATCGTTTAAATCGTTAAAAAGTAAGCTGGTTAAAACCAAAAAAATTTCAACGCTTTCGTATCGACAATTTTTGGTAAATTCTTAACGATGACAGCTGACGATAAATATCATAGCGAACTGTGTACGAAATACCTCCTAACAATATTTGTCGTTAATTGTAGTTAACGATATCGATTTTTATACCCTACACTAAGAGTGAAAGGGTATAATCAGTTTGGTACGCCGTTTGTAACACCCAGAAGGAAGCATCTCCGGTATGGAAAAGTATATATATTCTTGATCAGCATGACCTCCTGAGTCGATTTAGCGATGTCCATCTGTCTGTCTGTCCGTCTGTCTGTTGAAATCCCTACTACTTTTAAAATTGAAGAATAAATGAATGAAACTTATAACTTAGATTACTAATATACCTACGCTGTATGTGCGAAAAAATTGGCGAGATCGGTCCATTGTGACCTATGATCCGACCACTTATGTTCAAATACCTCATGTAAAATGTACATATAAAGTTCAATTTTTATGTATACGTGCTTAGTTAAACTTTTTTGGTCAAATATATATTGATATCATACTCAAATACATGATAATAATGTTTTCCGGCGAAAAGACTTGTGGTTCAAAAAAAAAAATCGAAATTCGGTACACCTACCCATTTGTAAATATGGGTATCAAATGAATGAAAATTCTTCAGCGATTGAATGTTTGTATTTATTTTCAGGATTCGTATACCCTGGTGACCTATATATCACTTTGAATGGTAACCACACATATGTGTAGGGTATTTATAGTCGGCTTAGACCGACTATAATTTTGATAATCCTAACTATTATAATTACTCCTACTTTAAAATTTCCCATGTGATCTAACCTTCCCAACTGGTTTTAAATTATATGAGTAGGCTGTTTTGGTCTTTATGGGGTTCTATGCAAGTAAAAAACTTTTACTCCATTGTTTTCCTCCGACGTATCGTTGGCTTTTTTCCAACTTCTTCAGGGATATTTTATTGGATCTTTAAATTTACAGAGAATTTTTGTAGTTTACAATATTTAACATTCATTTTAATTAACACTTACTATTTTTTATTACATTGATTACACCATAATTTTTACACTATTACAAACAATTACAGATCAAATTTATAATTAAAAAACAACGTATTACATTAAAAACAAAATTCAAACATTAAACACTTGCTGCCGTTAAAGATTTTTGATCGCCACTGAATATATTTAGTGGGTGTTGTCTTTGTCTTCTTTTGTGTTCATTGTTTTTGTTAATTTTTGTTGTATTCTGAGACTCTCTAATGTATATCGTGTATTTGACCTTCTCTCTTTGTCCAAAATTTTCATATTGTCAAAATCAGCTGTGTGTCCACTTTCCAAAATATGTTGAGCTAATGCTGTTGTCATATTTTCCTTTCTAATGTCTGCTTGATGTTCTGCCATTCTCAGTACAAGTGCTCTCTTTTTGTCGTTCCTATATATACTTGTTCGCATTGCTCGTCGTTGTTTCCATTGCATCCTATTTGGTATACTACGTTATGTTGTTGGTGTTTTTTTATAGGCGCTTTTGTGTTTGTGAAGATCTGTTCTAAAGTTGTGTCTGATTTGTGCGCGAATGCTGTTCCCTCTCTCGTTATTGCTTCATGCAAAGTTTTGTTGTTTGTTAAATGTGGAACGTAAGTGACACTAAAATATTGTTTAGTGTTGCCAGATCTTTCTGTTTGTTCAGTGTTTTGATCAGTGGTATTTTTGTTAATTTCTTTTTGTATTATGCTGTCAATTAGATAGTTGGGGTAGTCATTGTATATTAGAATTGTCCTAATTTTCTTTATGTTGTTATTTATGAATTGTTTGTCACTTATTTATACAACTTTATTAATTAAATTTGTCACTGTGTTTATTTTCTGTTTTAGGGGTTGCGTCGAATTGAAATTCATTATTCTTCCTGAAGCCATATGTTTTGTATACCAGTTAATGCGATTTTGTTGTTATTTCTGTGCAATTCGGTGTCTAAATATGGTATTTTGTTATTTATCTCCGTTTCTACCGTAAATTGTAATTTTTTGTGATAGTTATTTAGTGTTGTTAATATTAAATCTTTGTCTTTTTTCTTTACTATTGCGAAGATATCGTCAACATATTTTACCATCAGTTTTATTTTAGTATTTGTTTTATTTAATTCGTCTATAGTGTGGTCAAGTAGGTTATCTAATATGATATCCGCTATTGTGGGGGATAGTGGGTTTCCCATCGGCATTCCAAATATTTGAGTTTATATCTTGTCATCATATTTAAAATAGTTATTGTCTCTTAGGCAGAATTCCAATATCTTTAAAAATTTATGTTTTGGTATTTTTGTGTAGTGATCGATTGTGTTCCATTCTTGCATGCTGTGTTTTATTGCAAGATTTTTTGTAGTTTAGATGTGGGGTCTGTTCTTGTTGTTTTGTACGTTGTTTTATCTTTTAATAGCGTCTCCATTTTCTTATTGTAGTCCTCTTTGTATATTATTACAGTTATGTTTCATTTGTCAGATGTTGTTATTATACTGTCATTTTTGTGTTGTTTTAGTAATTTTTGAGTTTTTTTCGAATGTTTTGAGAATACATATTTCTTTGGTTGTGTTCTTAATTTTTCTATTGTATGTTGCTATTTTGTTAGTTATTTTAGATCTGGCAACCTCTTTTTCCCTGTCATCTTCTATTGTTTGTATACATTGTTCAATGTCCGCTATTAAATGTATTGGCGAAAAATTCTTGTAGGTTATCGGTAGTGCGAATTTTTTGCCCAGCGATAGTAACCATTTACTTTCTTCGGGGAAATTTATTTCTGTTTTGTTCATGAACCAGTCTTAGTTATATGTGAATCCTAATTTTTGTAACATTGCGTGTTTTAAATTCATTAATTTGGACGAATGTGTCAGTTGTGTTTTTGATGTTATGTACTGATACATATTGCTTTGATTTGATGTGAATGTTTTGTATTCACTGTCATTAAGTATGGCTTTCATTTTATTTTCGTTGTGTTGCAAGTTTCTTTTTGTTATCCTAATGTTTGTGTTGGTTTGTGTGATCTCCAGATTGAGAATTTTTAAAAGAAATTTCTGTTCAGTTTTTTCTTGTAGTTTTTAAATCGTTTCTGCTCTAAATAGTTGTCTAATTCCAGATATTCTGTTGGTAAGGTGCTATGGTATTATGCCGTATTCTCTGCATGAAAGTAAGAATTTTAGTCTCTCTGTCTGTTTAGCTAGTCGTTTCTTTTGTCTAGAGTAGTCTTTGAGTCTGATGCATGTCTCATTGTCGTATTTCATTTTAATATGTTGGAAAAAATTCTTCATTTTGTATGAGTGTGTGATCCTATAAGTTGTTCGATGTTCGGCAGGGCTTCCGATTAGGTTTTTGAAATATGTAGATTTGACCAATTTTTAATATTTTTTAAATTATATGAGTAGGCTGTTTTGGTCTTTATGGGGTTCTATGAAAGTAAAAAACTTTTACTCCATTGTTTTCCTCCGACGTATCGTTGGCTTTTTTCCAACTTCTTCAGGGATATTTTATTGGATCTTTAAATTTACAGAGAATTTTTGTAGTTTACAATATTTAACATTCATTTTAATTAACACTTACTATTTTTTACTACATTGATTACACAAACAATTACAGATCAAATTTATAATTAAAAAACAACAAATTACATTAAAAACAAAATTCAAACATTAAACAATTGCTGCCGTTAAAGATTTTTGATCGCCACTGAATATATTGAGTGGATGTTGTCTTTGTCTTCTTTTGTGTTCATTGTTTTTGTTAATTTTTATTGTATTCTGAGACTCTCTAATGTATATCGTGAATTTGACCTTCTCTCTTTGTCCAAAATTTTCCAAAATTTTTTGTCGATACGGAGTTAGGGAATCGCGCTACAGCAAACTATTCATCTGCAGCTGCGTGCTATATTTGTACACTGCAGAGTTGACAACTAAGTTTTAAAACCAAAAATATTCAGAGGTAA
This sequence comes from Dryomyza anilis, assembly GCA_951804985.1. Lineage (NCBI taxonomy): Eukaryota > Metazoa > Arthropoda > Insecta > Diptera > Dryomyzidae > Dryomyza > Dryomyza anilis. The sequence goes on from OX638130.1 coordinate 49,350,008, forward strand.
ATTTAGTAGCCGCGGTAGCTCAGTGGTTAGTGCGTTGGACTGCGAGCCGAAAGGTCCCCGGTTCAAGCCTGGACTGGGGCTAACAACATCTTTTCATAGAAACATTTTTCTATACCGCGCTACCTCTCGTCAGTAAATGGCAAACCTACGAGAGTAAAACCATTGCCTATGAAAAGCTCTCACCCGCCGTTCGGATTCGGCAATAAACTGTAGGTCCCACCACTTTGAGTACAAATATAACACGCACAGCTCAAAATGGTGAGAGAGCTCGGGCGAAGTTCTATACAGGACTGTAGCACCAAACTATTATATTATTATTATTATTAAATTTAGTTGGCAGCTCTATAGTCTTCTCTCATTAAAACGGTTCGGTCAGATGCTACGGACAGATGCTTATATACCTCTTTCGCAGTCATCCGTCGTGTTCAAAAAACAACAACAAAAAATCAATTTCTGCAATATGAAACCAAAGAATTCGTTTATACCTGCACGAGCGAGGTCCTTTCATAATTCGTTCGTCAGTGATCCCACACGATTTCAAATGACAGAAAAAAACAAAACATCCATACAGTTTGTGCAATATGTAGAGAACGAAATTTCAATACATGGTGTAAGAAAAAATAAGACAAATAAAGGCAATTGTATTTAAAAACCAACAAAATGTAGTAGAAATATATTTTTTCAAAACAAAGACATGAAATGTATATAAATGTCTATAAAGACATGAAATGTATATAAATGTCTATATAGACATGAAATGTATATAATTTAAATTGGAAATTATTTTTTTATTATTGGTAACGCTAAATATTTGGTTTTAAAAATGTAAACAAAACTTAGCTGTTTTTGAAAGTAAATTATGTTTTCATATTTAAAGACATGTTAATAGGGCCGTTAATTTTAAGATTTTATATAATAAATTCAATTTAAATCAAATTTTTATAAAAACAATTAACTTTAAGTGATACATATTTTTGTATACAGGGGAATTTATAGTAAATTTGTAGAATATAATTTATAGAAGAATTTATAATAATATGTAAATAATTTATAATTTAATATTAAACTATAATACACAAAATAATTGCATAATACATTTTATGTATTATGTAGTACACGTATTTCAAAAATAAAAACTACAGAAAACAAATACATACATATTCTGCAATATATAGAAAACGAATTTCTAATACTAAACAATATATATATATATATATATATATATATATATATATATATATATATATATATATATATATTGTTTAGTATTAGAAATTCGTTTTCTATATATTGCAGAATATGTATGTATTTGTTTTCTGTAGTTTTTATTTTTGAAATACGTGTACTACATAATACATTAAATGTATTATGCAATTATTTTGTGTATTATAGTTTAATATTAAATTATAAATTATTTACATATTATTATAAATTCTTCTATAAATTATATTCTACAAATTTACTATAAATTCCCCTGTATACAAAAATATGTATCACTTAAAGTTAATTGTTTTTATAAAAATTTGATTTAAATTGAATGTATTATATAAAATCTTAAAATTAACGGCCCTATTAACATGTCTATAAATATGAAAACATAATTTACTTTCAAAAACAGCTAAGTTTTGTTTACATTTTTAAAACCAAATATTTAGCGTTACCAATAATAAAAAAATAATTTCCAATTTAAATTATATACATTTCATGTCTTTATAGACATTTATATACATTTCATGTCTTTGTTTTGAAAAAATATATTTCTACTACATTTTGTTGGTTTTTAAATACAATTGCCTTTATTTGTCTTATTTTTTCTTACACCATGTATTGAAAATTCGTTCTCTACATATTGCACAAACTGTATGGATGTTTTGTTTTTTGCTGTCATTTGAAATCGTGTGGGATCACTGACGAACGAATTATGAAAGGACCTCGCTCGTGCAGGTATAAACGAATTCGTTTTTTTTTTTAAATAAATAATAATAATCGAGTTTTAGCTAATACAGCTAGCTTGCACTTTCAAAGCATAAATGCTTGAAAAAATTTACCCACTAATAGTAGTTGGGCTCGTAACAAACGCATGCAGTTGTTAAAATATCTACAATATTATTTTTGTTATTAAAGCTTCAATCTACATTTGAGTTGACTTTTTGACAGAGTAACATTAAAATGTCTGCAATTATTAACTATATTACACATACGGTTAAAAGGTGATGATACAACATAATTTGTTTTACTAAATGGAAGATAGAATAATGTATCACCATTTCTACTACTTCTACGATTTTGGTTAAAGGTTATATATCGTAGAAGCTCTGGTGAATCCAATTTACCAGTAATGAGTTGATGTATATAGATTACATCAGCATTTTTTCTGCGATCTTCAAGTGATTTCAAGTTTAATAGCTTCAGCCGATCCTCGTATGGTGGAAGATTGTAATTATCAACCCAATTTAAACCATTGAGAGCGAATCGTACAAAGTTTTTTTGTATACGTTCGATACGATCAGTGTGCACTTTATAAAAAGGAGACCATACTTGACTTGCATATTCTAGATGACAACGTACTAGAGTATTATATAGAGTTAATGTAGTCAAAGGACTATTAAATTCTTTAGCCCAACGCTTGATAAAACCAAGCAATGAAGAGGCTTTTTTACATATATGTTCAATATGAAGTTTGAACGATAAAGTGGGATCAACAAACAGACCCAGATCCTTTACTATATGTACTCGACTAACATTTTCCTCTTTTAACATATAGTTATACTCTATATTGTTTCTCTTTCGAGAAAATATCATAGACTGACACTTATCTGGATTAAGTACCAAATGGTTCTTAAAACACCAAATCTCAAAAAAATTTAAATCTGTCTGCAGTAATTTAGCGTTCTTCTCATCCTTGATAGCCTTATAAATTTTCATGTCATCGGCATAAATTAATAGATTGGAGTACTTTATTGTATATGACATCATTAATCGCCAAAATAAATAAAAGAGGTCCAAGATGGCTACCCTGAGGTACCCCGGATGTTGCAATAAAAAGTGAAGATGAAACTTTTCTGAAACGTATTAGATATGACCGATCAGATAAATAAGATTGTATCCATTTCACAAAGAATTCTGGAAAACCATGTATCTTTAATTTGAACAAAATTAAATTGTGAGGAAGTTTGTCGAAAGCTTTACTGAAGTCAGTATATATGCAATCAACTTGATTTCCTGACTCGATTTCGTCAGTTGTGAATGAGGTGAAATCCAGTAGGTTTGATACCGTGGATCTACCGGTAACAAATCCATGCTGACGTGTTGTAATTACATGTTTACAATGAATTTTTACTTGATCATACACAATGCGTTCAAACAATTTCGGGATAGATGAGAGTTTAGCAAATGGTCTATAATTGGTAACATCGTTTTTGCACCCTTTTTTAAAAATTGGACTTATAAATGAGTTTTTACAAAATTGTGGAAAATTACCTTCATTAATTGATTTATTAAATATGATACTAAGGGGCATACATAACTACGCACCACAGTTCTTTAAAACTGTAGCAGGAATACCGTCTGGCCCAGAGCTATAATCATCATCAATTGACGAAATGTATTGCAAGATTAAATCCGGTGTAAAGGACATAGAATCTAGTGAAGTTTTGGGTGCTGAGTGCATGTATTGAAAATAGTTATTATCAATAATGAACGGATCACTACTAAACGACTGCTTAAAAAGGCTAGCAAATAAGCCACATATAATATCAGGGTCACTCGTGAACTCCTCGTTATTTTTAAATGATGCTGGAAAACCATCACTTTCTTTATTAATAAAACCCCAAAACTTCTTAGGGTCTGATAATATTTTAAGCTTCATTTTTTCAACATAATCAGAATAAAGTGAAGCTGATTTACTTTTAAATTCCAGAAACATGATAGTGTATGTTTCTAGGTCATTAGGATTTTGACTATTGACATATCTATTCTATGCTCTATTCCTAGAATTACGTAAATTCTTTAATTCTTTGGTGTACCATGGATACGATGATTGCTTAGAAAATTTCAGACTGTAAGGTACCGATAGTGCAATACAAGAAAATAGTTCAAAGTAAAAGAAATTTATGGAACAATCGAGTTGGTTATTGTCAATATAGTTTGATAAAAAATCATGTTTTGCAAATAACAATTCATTCATTTTAGCATAATCTGCTTTAGCAAAATTAAATTCATATACTTTATCTGAAGAGCGAGAATTAATTATATTATCTCTATCAGATTGGTAATAAATTGTTAAAGGTGGATGATAATTATCAATGCCTGTTAGAGCATGAATAGACCGTTTAACAACCGAATTATTACTGTCAGTAGTAAAAACCAGGTCAAGTTGTCTATCTAGACAGTTAGTAATACAACTTACTTGTTGTAAGTCAGATGAGATAGTGTCAACAAAAATTTGTTCTTGTCGGGTTTTAGAGTTAGATGCACAATAGTATGTATCATCGTCAGATCTATCCCATTTTAAATCAGGTAGATTAAAATCTCCAATCATTAAAATATCGTCAGAACTATTAAGTAAATATAGTACAAAATCAACTGACTTCGATAAAGTCTCAAAGGCTTCAACATTACTTTTAGGAGGAATATATGCATTTAAGATATATACCCAGGAATTGTGTAATACAATTTTTACACAAATAAGCTCTAATGTGGAAGCAACAGGTATTTCTACTAAGGAACTTATAAAAGTATTCTTGACTGCAATTAAAACACCACCACCGACTGGAGAATTTTCACACTCAAACCGATCTTTTCTAAAGATATTGAAACTATTATCAAATATTTCAGTACTTAAATAGCTATTATTTAACCAAGTCTCAGTTAATGCTATGAGATCATTTTCAAAAGTTTGAGTAGCTAAAAAAATATCTCGAGTCTTTGAGCGCAAACCCCTTACGTTTTGATAGTAAAGGGTGATTCGCTCTAGTTTTTTGAATTTTGGTGTGCAGTTGGTTTGTTGACTTTTTTTTGTTTGAATTCGGAAACAAATATATTGTCTGCCCAAAGATTTGAGCGAATAACATCCGCAGCATATTCTGTAGCGATTGATACAGTGAATGATGCATAAGATGGCCTGTTACCAATTTTCTTACATGGTATGTAGGTGTCAGCAGGTACTAGATTATTTGTTTTTAAAAAGCTGATTATATTGTCAGTAGTCGTGTCAGGCATTAATCTAGAAATAAAAATTCTTTTTAATTTAGGTATTGCCTTCAATCCAGAATTTTCATTATTAATATTGATAATATTATTAGTGATATTTTCTGGCAGGCTTACTGCTACTAGTAAAGGCGCTGCATTAGGTGGTTGAGGGGGAGGAGTGATAGAAGTTTTATGTGAAATGCGCTTTGCCCGAGGAGGGTTTAGTGAGTTATTACTATTAACTCGTTTGCGCTTTTTGACCACTTTTTGGGGTGGAGGTTTCATATTGCAGAAATTGATTTTGTTGTTGTTGTTTTTTGAACACGACGGATGACTGCGAAAGAGGTATATAAGCATCTGTCCGTAGCATCTGACCGAACCGTTTTAATGAGAGAAGACTATAGAGCTGCCAACTAAATTTAATAATAATAATAATATAATAGTTTGGTGCTACAGTCCTGTATAGAACTTCGCCCGAGCTCTCTCACCATTTTGAGCTGTGCGTGTTATATTTGTACTCAAAGTGGTGGGACCTACAGTTTATTGCCGAATCCGAACGGCGGGTGAGAGCTTTTCATAGGCAATGGTTTTACTCTCGTAGGTTTGCCATTTACTGACGAGAGGTAGCGCGGTATAGAAAAATGTTTCTATGAAAAGATGTTGTTAGCCCCAGACCAGGCTTGAACCGGGGACCTTTCGGCTCGCAGTCCAATGCACTAACCACTGAGATACCGCGGCTACTAAATTTACCTCTGAATATTTTTGGTTTTAAAACTTAGTTGTCAACTCTGCAGTGTACAAATATAGCACGCAGCTGCAGATGAATAGTTTGCTGTAGCGCGATTCCCTAACTCCGTATCGACAAAAAATTTTGGAAAATTTTGGACAAAGAGAGAAGGTCAAATACACGATATACATTAGAGAGTCTCAGAATACAACAAAAATTAACAAAAACAATATATAAATGTCTATAAAGACATGAAATGTATATAATTTAAATTGGAAATTATTTTTTTATTATTGGTAACGCTAAATATTTGGTTTTAAAAATGTAAACAAAACTTAGCTGTTTTTGAAAGTAAATTATGTTTTCATATTTAAAGACATGTTAATAGGGCCGTTAATTTTAAGATTTTATATAATTAATTCAATTTAAATCAAATTTTTATAAAAACAATTAACTTTAAGTGATACACATTTTTGTATACAGGGGAATTTATAGTAAATTTGTAGAATATAATTTATAGAAGAATTTATAATAATATGTAAATAATTTATAATTTAATATTAAACTATAATACACAAAATAATTGCATAATACATTTTATGTATTATGTAGTACACGTATTTCAAAAACAAAAACTACAGAAAACAAATACATACATATTCTGCAATATATAGAAAACGAATTTCTAATACTAAACAATATATATATATATATATATATATATATATATATATATATATATATATATATATATATAAAAAAATATATATATATATATTCATATATATACACAAATATTTAATTAATTTCTAATTCATGCTGATTTACAATGTTTTTTTTAAACAATAACTTTTTCCATGTTTTTAATTTTTAAATAAATATAACATGGATGAAAAAAATTAAACTTGGTGGGATGCCTCAAACTTTTGCCCAAGACTGTATATATATATATATATATATATATATATATATATATATATATATATATATATATATATATATATATATATATATATATATATATCAATATATATATATATATATATATATATATAAACAGTCTTGGCCAAAAGTTTGAGGCATTCCACCAAGTTTAATTTTTTTAATCCATGTTATATTTATTTAAAAATTAAAAACAAAGAAGTACGAAAAAAAGAACAGTAATTTTAATATTTAGTAGATTCACCCTTTGCTGCTACCCACTCTTGCCCACTCTTCACGTAAAGCTGTTCTATTTATATTTATTTACGTTTATTTATATTTATATTTATATTTATATTTATATTTATATTTATATTTATATTTATATTTATATTTATATTTATATTTATATTTATATTTATATTTATATTTATATTTATATTTATATTTATATTTATATTTATATTTATATTTATATTTATATTTATATTTATATTTATATTTATATTTATATTTATATTTATATTTATATTTATATTTATATTTATATTTATATTTATATTTATATTTATATTTATATTTATATTTATATTTATATTTATATTTATATTTATATTTATATTTATATTTATATTTATATTTATATTTATATTTATATTTATATTTATATTTATATTTATATTTATATTTATATTTATATTTATATTTATATTTATATTTATATTTATATTTATATTTATATTTATATTTATATTTATATTTATATTTATATTTATATTTATATTTATATTTATATTTATATTTATATTTATATTTATATTTATATTTATATTTATATTTATATTTATATTTATATTTATATTTATATTTATATTTATATTTATATTTATATTTATATTTATATTTATATTTATATTTATATTTATATTTATATTTATATTTATATTTATATTTATATTTATATTTATATTTATATTTATATTTATATTTATATTTATATTTATATTTATATTTATATTTATATTTATATTTATATTTATATTTATATTTATATTTATATTTATATTTATATTTATATTTATATTTATATTTATATTTATATTTATATTTATATTTATATTTATATTTATATTTATATTTATATTTATATTTATATTTATATTTATATTTATATTTATATTTATATTTATATTTATATTTATATTTATATTTATATTTATATTTATATTTATATTTATATTTATATTTATATTTATATTTATATTTATATTTATATTTATATTTATATTTATATTTATATTTATATTTATATTTATATTTATATTTATATTTATATTTATATTTATATTTATATTTATATTTATATTTATATTTATATTTATATTTATATTTATATTTATATTTATATTTATATTTATATTTATATTTATATTTATATTTATATTTATATTTATATTTATATTTATATTTATATTTATATTTATATTTATATTTATATTTATATTTATATTTATATTTATATTTATATTTATATTTATATTTATATTTATATTTATATTTATATTTATATTTATATTTATATTTATATTTATATTTATATTTATATTTATATTTATATTTATATTTATATTTATATTTATATTTATATTTATATTTATATTTATATTTATATTTATATTTATATTTATATTTATATTTATATTTATATTTATATTTATATTTATATTTATATTTATATTTATATTTATATTTATATTTATATTTATATTTATATTTATATTTATATTTATATTTATATTTATATTTATATTTATATTTATATTTATATTTATATTTATATTTATATTTATATTTATATTTATATTTATATTTATATTTATATTTATATTTATATTTATATTTATATTTATATTTATATTTATATTTATATTTATATTTATATTTATATTTATATTTATATTTATATTTATATTTATATTTATATTTATATTTATATTTATATTTATATTTATATTTATATTTATATTTATATTTATATTTATATTTATATTTATATTTATATTTATATTTATATTTATATTTATATTTATATTTATATTTATATTTATATTTATATTTATATTTATATTTATATTTATATTTATATTTATATTTATATTTATATTTATATTTATATTTATATTTATATTTATATTTATATTTATATTTATATTTATATTTATATTTATATTTATATTTATATTTATATTTATATTTATATTTATATTTATATTTATATTTATATTTATATTTATATTTATATTTATATTTATATTTATATTTATATTTATATTTATATTTATATTTATATTTATATTTATATTTATATTTATATTTATATTTATATTTATATTTATATTTATATTTATATTTATATTTATATTTATATTTATATTTATATTTATATTTATATTTATATTTATATTTATATTTATATTTATATTTATATTTATATTTATATTTATATTTATATTTATATTTATATTTATATTTATATTTATATTTATATTTATATTTATATTTATATTTATATTTATATTTATATTTATATTTATATTTATATTTATATTTATATTTATATTTATATTTATATTTATATTTATATTTATATTTATATTTATATTTATATTTATATTTATATTTATATTTATATTTATATTTATATTTATATTTATATTTATATTTATATTTATATTTATATTTATATTTATATTTATATTTATATTTATATTTATATTTATATTTATATTTATATTTATATTTATATTTATATTTATATTTATATTTATATTTATATTTATATTTATATTTATATTTATATTTATATTTATATTTATATTTATATTTATTTCGCGAAAAATATTCGTTACCCTCTAGGAATGGCCCATCCTTGGATTAGCAATGGATCGATGATTGTGGTACGGCTTGTGTTGATACATTATTTTTCCGGTATACACTTAAAATATTTTGAAAATCCATAAATTTCTGTATAAGTTTACTGTTTCCATAATTTAACTGTTCTTTGTAAAAACATATGATGACCAATTTAAATATGTAAAAACTTTGAATGTACGTCTATTAATAATATATAATGTATATAATTGTAGGTGTTTGCAGCTAAACATTCCGACTCTGAATCTTTACTAAACAGCATGAATAGCAAATACTATTACTATACACGAACAAGAGGTTTGTTTCGTATTTGCTATCCAAAGGAGAGACCACCAGTAAATGCAGGTAATAAATAAGAACACTCTAAAAACAAAACATGATCTGACTCTTAAAATACCACTGTGCTCCGTTAAGATTTGCCTGAAACTATGCAATTCTTTTTGGGGTCAATAAACTGCTCTGACTGTTTTTTGGGTAAAGACACAAAAGTGGTAACAATTATCAGGGTTGCAAGTGCATTTTACAGAAATAGAAAGTAGACATTCTACACTTTATTTTGATATCAATTAGCCTGGATAGTTCAGGATAGCTAACAAAGATTTATTCTACTAAAATTTGAGAATTTTTTGATTTTTACTGTTATAATAAATTGGCATTCTATAAATTTTTACAAATAATTTTGAAATTATTTTCATTTAATATAAAAGTACAAGGGTCACTTTTATCATTTACGAAAAGAAATATTTTAAAAAGATGAAGGTGTTAAAAAAAAACATTAATTTTTTTAATTTTTTCATTCATTTTTACAACAGAATTTTATGAAACTTTATGAAACTTTGGCGATTTTTATAAAAAAAAAACTAAACGTTATATTTTTAAACAGCGAACGGATTAATAATATTTGGAGTTTTTGCTACACAATAGTTGTTCAGATTATGAAAATCATATATATCAAGAGGGAAATTTTCCAAAAATAAACCACTGTGCGGCGGGTGAGAGCTTTTCATAGGCAATGTTTTACTCTCGTAGGTTTGCGATTTACTGCAAAAAATTTGTCTATGAAAAAGATGTTGGCAGTCACTGGGGATCAGAGCGCGGATCTTTCGGCTTGTAGTCTAACACACCAGCGACTTTTCGCTCGTAGTCCAGCACAATAACCAGACGAGCTACCAACGCTACACGTTAATATATGTATATAATATATGACTACTGAAGTATATAATGCTCATTAAAAGGACTATTTTTGATAAAAACACTTTATCGCTTTTGTTACTACATATTATGAACTACAATTATGTAAAACTTTTATTAGTTTTTTTTATTATTATTTTATAATTATTTTATATGTATTTTTTTTAATTGAAGCAATAATAATTTATATGAAAATGGTCGTTAAAAGTTCAAACATGTCCTTTAAGATCTTTGCGCAACATCACAAGGATCAATTTTTATTTGTTTTTAAAGGCTTGTTCTTAGTTTCAGAGGGTCTAGTTTCATACAAATATCTCAAAATTTTACAGGTTTTATCTAAAAAATAAAGTTTATTACAAAAGGAGTTTTGGTTTACATCAATTTTGTTTATTTCAATATTTTTTGTGTTAGTTTATAATATAAGTCATTAACACTAAGGAAAATGTAAACTTATGTATTTAATAACAAAAATTCATCTTCCCAGATAGTGTGATTTCAAAGATTTGGACATATCTGTAATGTTTAAAATAATTTATAATGAATGTTGATTTATCTTTAACTACACCAAAATGAGTATAGGGCGGACAATTTTTTTGTTGATGTATATTATAAACTAATTCGATGTAAATACAAATGTAGTAATTTATTTTCGTATTTCAGGACGTATAAATAAAGACAAAGTGTAGTTATAGTCAATATAAATGTATTAACATTTGTTTATGAATGCAGTAAAATTATGTAGTTATTTTTATACAAAACAACTACATCAGTGTAGTAAAAATGAATACATTTGATTATAGACTCAAATCAAATACGTATATATTTATTTTAAAAATATTTTTTTTTTCTTTTTAAAACAGTTATCTGTCTATCAGCACCATCTGTTTGTTCGTGTGTCTGTCTGTCGATATGTTGAAAGTAACTAAAAGTAATTATTCGAAGCTAACATTAAAAAAATATATTTTAGGTAATTTATTGTTTATTTAGAATTGTATTACCTATATGTATTTTTGTATATTAAATGTCTTGTTTGAATACTTAATTTAATTGAATTGTTTATTTTATTTTTATTATTATTTAATATATGTATATTAATGTGAATCTGTTTACCTACCTTATACACTTTCTCCTCTTCTGTTGCCTCTACTGTTGGTTATGTATAAACCTTCCGCATAGTACCCATAAGCATAAATATGTAGTATTTATATAAATAACCTTGTTTCTATATTAGTAACTAGTTAAAATAGATGCAGAGAAAACCAGTTAAAAAAATTGTTTCGTAGAGCAACGTGTCAAAATTGTCAAAAACAAAATAAATTTTGAAATACAAATTATATTTTATTTATTTATTTTGTAGGAAACATCTTTCTTTTTAATTTTGTGGTTGGTTCTATCGTGTGATTTGTTTTATTTCTGAACGTAAGGTAAAGACACTGAACGAAAAGTACAAATTTGAGCCAATTTTCACCAGCGATCTGATTATTATCCAAATCCGTACACCTTAGACGCACGGCGAAGCAGTAAACCTGTTTTTTTTTTTTTTTTGGAATATCTACTAAGATCCACAGCACTCAGACAGACTATATCCATTGTACTGTGAAATCTATTCCCTACAATTTTGTGGATAATATCACCACGAGCGCCCAAGCCGGGATTCGAACCCGAGACCTTCAGAATGCAAGTCCAGTGCGCTACCTCTGGACTGCTGAGGCCGGCTGTACTGAATGCGAAGCTATTTCGAGCTATACTGTTGAAGCGTTTTTAAAAGCGTTTGTGTGCGCATCGTGAAGCAGTGGAAATGCAATGCTTTCCAGCATTTGCCCACAATGATTATGTAGTGAAAATGTTTATGTTTGTTTCAGGAACAAAAATATAGACACACATTATAGATTTGAGTTGTTTCACATAATTATTTTAATTAAAATATTTTGGGCCAGATTTTTAGTGTTAGTATAAACTTCCTTTTTTAAATTTCTCTTTATAGCACTAAAAACAGATTATTTTTATTATTTTTATAAAATTCTAATATAAATTTGAAATAGGTTTCGTTTTTTCTTCTATGTATTCATTCAACTTCATAGTAAAAAAGAAATTCTTTGAAATAAACAAAACAAAATTACACAAAAACGCAACCAAATATGCGAAAAAGTGATCAGAAGAGTTTTCTTGCGATGAGCTTGCGATAACAGCGCAAAACAGCAACGAACCACCAAATTCCTCAAAATCCCACCGTACCACAAATTCTCACAATTTTGCACCAAATCCCACCGTACCTCAAATTCATACAATTGTCCACGAAATCTCTCAGTATAAAATAATGCTAAATTTACAAATGTATTAAATTCATTTTATTTTAATATTTATATAATATAATGGCGCATAATCATAGACAATTCAAATTTATCTTTAAAAATAAATTCGACTTTTTGACAGATTTTCATATAGGGTAAATTGTGAAAACTATATTAAAACTGACTTCAAATTGTCTATATTTAATGTATTCTTGTTTTTTATACTTTGCAGCCAATTCTTCAATTCCACTCGAATCTTCGGAATTTTCTTTTTCATTATAAGCCTTTTTATGCATTGAAATTTTAGCGGCTTCTGCTGTTCTTTTTGATGTACATTATATATTTTTTTACAATTTAGACAAAATATCTAGTCATACGAGTCACTCAATTCGGTACAGCGCTTTGTAACAACTGTCACAGTTGCCTATTCCGTCAAATTTATTTACAGTGTTTATTGTTTATTAACTGTGTCTTTATACTGTTACTTACTTATTTGGCCATTACAACCCATGATGGGTTTCGGCCGCAGCAATACCACCTCACCAGTCGTTTCTGCATTGCGCATCGTTTCTGCATTGCGCATCGTTTCTGCATTGCGCTGGCGTCAGTTTTGCACTCCAAGTGTTGTCAGGTTGTGTCGCACTTGGTCGCTCCATCCGAGATTCGGACGCCCTCTCCAACGTTGATCACCACTGGGTACGCTTTCATCCATACGCTCGACATGTCCAAGCCAGCGTAGGCGCTGGATCTTAATACGCCTGAATATGTCAATGTCGGCGTAGAGCTCATACAGCTCGTCGTTCCATTTGATTCTGTACTCGTTTTCAACGCATATCGGGCCATAGATTTTCCGAAGAATCTTTCTCTCGAACGCTCCTAAAGCTCGGTCATCGGTGTTGGCAAGCGTTTATGCCTCAGCGCCATAGAGGAGGATGGCGTGATGAGTGACTTATAGAGCGTAATTTTTGTCCGTCGAGAGAAGGCTCTTCTCCTCAATTAACTACTGAGCCCAAAGTAACACCTGTTGGCAAGAGTTATTCTTCGATTAATCTCCATGCTGACATTGTTTTCCTTGTTGATGCTGGTTCCTAGGTATACGAAGTCCTTCAGAACTTTGAAGTTAGTGATGTGACGTGTTGTCCAATACCCCGGGACTCTTTGTTTGTTGACACCAGGTATTTCGACTTGTCCTCATTCACCGTGAGACCCATTCGACGCGATTCCCTCTCTAAACTGGAGAATGCTGCAATGACTGCTTGTACGCTCTGCCCAATGATGTTGATATCATCAGCGTACCCGAGTATAATGGAACTCTTGTTGAAGATATTGCCACTGTGACGGAGTTGTGACGGAGTTTAGCAGGTATACCGAACTCAGCCATGGTGGCGTATCGGTGACTTCTTATCAGACTGTCGAAGGCAGCCTTGTAGTCGACGAAGAGGTGGTGGGTGTCGATCTGTCTCTCTTTGGTCTTTTCCAGGATTTGGCGCAACGCGAAAATCGGTTCTATGGTGGACTTGCCAGGTCTGAAGCAGCACTGATAAGATCCAATCAGTCTGTTGACGATGGGCTTCAGTCTTTCACATAATACGCTCGTTAGAACTATATACGCGATGTTGAGGAGACTTATCTCACGGTAGTTGTCGCGTATCGTGGGATCCCCCTTCTTAAGGATTGGGCAGAGTATACTGAGATTCCATTCCCTAGGCATGCTTTCTTCTGACCATATTCTGCTGATGAGCTGGTGCATGCTCGTTATGAGCTCATCGCCTCCGGTCTTAAACAACTCAGCAGGCAGAACATCCGATCCTGCGGCTTTGTTGTTTTTCAGCTTGTTGATGACTGTGCAGACCTCATCACGGTCAGGCGGCAGTATGCCAACGCCGTGTCACCAACTGGGGTTGTCAAGCTGTCTTCTCTATCAGCGGAGTAGTTGTCATTATCACCTGCTAGAAAATCAGAGAAGTGCTCACTCCATAATCTCATAATCATACCCTGGGACATCTGTTACTAGATTCCCGTCATCGTCCTGACAGGAAGAGAGTCCGGTCTTTAAACCTCTGGTCAGGCGTCCTATCTTCTGATAGAATTTTCGAGCCTCATTCCTGTCGCTATGCATCTCAATATCTTCACACTCGCGTCTTTCTAATTCTTTTTTCTTGCGCCTAAAAAGATGTCTCTCCTCCTTCCTCTTCTCTCTGTGTCGCTCCTTTGCGGCTCGCGAAACTACCGAATGCAGGGTGGCTCTATATGCAGCGTCTTTCTCCGCAGTGGCAGCGCGACACTCTTCGTCATACCACTTGTTCCGTATTGGGCGTTGGAATCCAAGCACCTCTTCGGCATCCGTACGCATTGAGCGGGAGACGTGTGTCCACTGCGCGCACATATCATCGAGAGGGGGAGTGCCTTGGGCAAATAGGTGTGAGAGTATAGCGGCATAGGCTTGTTCAGTCGGTGGCTTACTGACGTCTAACTTCTTTCCGTGGGTTTCCGTGCGTTTTTCACAGCGCATAAGCGTGTGAAAACCTTGGCTGCTACAAGGAAATGATCCGAGTCGATGTTGGCATTTCGGGTCGAGCGTACATCCATCACACTAGAAGCGTGCTTTCCGTCAATCACAACATGATCAATTTGGTTGCGCGTGTTCTGATCGGGTGACCGCTACGTGGCCTTGTGAATATTGAGATTCTGGAATCTAGTACTACTAAATACCATGTTTCGTGCTATGGCGAAATCGATCAGCCTTATTCCATTATCGGAGGTGTTGTCGTGGAGGCTGAATTTTCCAACCGTTAAACCAAAGATACCTTCATAGCCCACCTTGGCATTAAAGTCGCCAATCACAATTTCTATGTCGTGACGGAGGCAGCGCTCATAAGCTTCGTCGAAACAAATCCACAACCAAATTCATGCGTCTCTGCATGGAAGCTGAAGTAAATATGCCTGTTTAGAGCAGCCTTGTCCTGTCCATCGCATTTCCTGGCTTGCGGTGATGTCAGCCTTGTTTCTATCGAGGACATCAACCAGCTGGATAGTGGCACCTTACCTATAAAGGGTTCGGACATTTCAGATGCATATCCGTAAATCATGGTCCTTTATACGTTTGCGTAGGTTGTCATTGTATTTTCGGGTTGGTATCCGAGGCATTTTTTCTGTTTTCGATGAATCATCTTTTTTATATGGCGGGTCACAAGCCACACGCACAACCCCCATTTTGGAATTCCAATATCCCTGTCTCCTTTGTCCTCGACCAGACCTCCCACCGGGGTTGAAACCTGATCTTCAGCTGGTTGCTCGGGTTAACGGGGTTCACAAACGCGAAGGTGAGACTAGGAATTGTGTAGGAGAGGCTATGGCAACTAACAGAAGTCGGTTACTGGCTTGCGCGTGCACTACACCATTCTGAACCCCCCTATAGGACTGTTCACTTTAGAATATTATTGCATTACACACGATATATATGTTTAACATACGATTTTCTACAAGAATAAGACATGTTATTTTTATTGAATCTAAATTTTCACTTTAAATTGTACACAGATTTCGTTATTTTGTCTGGACAGTTGCATTGTTTTTACTAGATGTTTGTGGGAAATTTCCCTCGTGTGAGAATTTTTTCCCACGGTAGGAAAAAAATTCTCACATGGAAAATTTCCCACAGCGACAGAAAATTCTCAAAAGATGTATTTTTCCTGTAAAACTGGCAACAATGATCACAACGCCCTTTTTGCAATATTCGAACCGAATGATCCCAGCAGTACCTACAATCCTCCTGTAAAATTACAGATCGATTGTATAAAGTTTTTTATGCAATAATATAAAATATATATATATATATTTCTTATTTTTTTTTTGTTTTGATCCATTTTGACCGTAATTTATATATCCATTCATATCAATAAATATATCTAAACTATGAAAATAATTTTTCCTTTAATTTATTTAATGTTTATATCATTAAAACTAAATACGCCCAAATTAAATTCTCGTTTTATGCTTATAATTCTCGTTTTAGGGCCTTTAAATCATTTATTTTAATTAATTATTTTATATATTAATAGTAACTTTAAAACAAAATTTAAATTATTATGATATACGGACTAACTATAAATGCAAATATCTCAAAACATACTTTTCCCTTATTGCACCCACGGATTCAATTATTCTTATAATTATCAAAACTATTTTTAATATACCAATGAATATCAATGTTCTTATACGTTTTTAAGTTACAAGCTCAGAAAATGTTGAGGGTTTTAGACAGTTTTTAAATTATTTATTTAGCATTTATAATACACGCCTACCCTGAAACACTTTCATCCCAAAAGTCGTGGGACACCATACATATTTTAAGAATATGTTTCGAAAATCTCCTCCTGGTGTTTTAAGACCAAAATGAAAAAATACGAAGACAGGTTTTTTAATATATCAAGGTTTATTTTTTTACGGTTTTGTAAAAATATTTTTTTGATAATAATTTGAAGTTTTTGTTTTTTTTAAACCAGGGCTAGGAACCGAAATTCTATTCTCTGCGGTTTCAGTTCCGGTTCCAGAAAAAAAAATAGTTCCGGTACCGGTTCCGGTTCTTAAATTATTTTTTTATTTTGGGTTTCAGTTCCGGTTCCAGTTCTATAAAAAATAAAATAACATAACATAAAAATATAACTATTTTTTATTTTTACGTAAAAACATAATGAAATTTATATACATATCTATCTATGTATATAAAAATTAATTAATTTAACTATCTACAATCGCAGACTATTTTTTCTCATTAACTAAATTAGACTCTGGAATTCATTAGCGCTTAATATTAAAAATATAAACAAAACATGTAGCTTCAGGCATTATATACTAAAACATTTTTCAGAACAATACTCTATTAATATCTTAAATCTACTATTTACATCTAATTTCTCTTTAAATATGTTAAACTAAAAGTACAATTTTTTCATTGTTCTTAATTTTTTTTTTTTTTAACTATCCTTTTTATTACACTGCTCTACACTCGTTTTGGTGCATGAAAAGTTGCTGCAAATTCAGAAAATGGTTCAGAAAATGGCATCAGTTTTGTCAAATTTGCTCTAGTTTTTGAGATATAGCCCATTTTTCAATTTTCTATTATGTCGGTGTTCTTTTATTTTGAAAATTCTTACAGAAGAAAATACTGAAATTATCTTTTCGATATTAGATGCAGAAAATTTCGCGCTACAATAAAAAAAATTGCTTTTATGGGTGAAAAAATTTGTTTGCGAGATTTAAGCAAAAAAAATTCAAATTTGTTAAAAAAGTTAAAAATGTTGGTAATAACAATTACTAACTTTTTTAAAATCTTTATTAAAATTCCGTTTAAGAAAATAAACTACGACTCTTGGTTAAAAAAGTTATAAACACTATATTAAATAAATACAACATTTTTTTTACTTGTTAAATTTAAATCTGCAAAATTTTTAAAATCAGAAAACATAAATTTAAGAAGTAAAAAAAGTTGCCTTTATTTAATATACCTATGATAACTTTTTAACTAAAAGTCGTAATTTATTTTCTTAAAATTTGGGTTTAAAGAGAATAAATAGATATATAACTGGGCGCAAAAATCATTTTTAGTATTTTTGTCATTTAAGTAATAACGTTTATTATTCATAAAATTTTTAATTTTTTGAAAAGTTTTGAACTTCTTTTGCTAATATCTCGCAAACAAATTTTTCCACACATGAAAAACATTTTTTTTGTTATAGCGCGATGTTTTCTGCGTCTAATATCGAAAATATAATTTCATTATTTTCTTTGGTTTGAGTTTTAAAAATAAATAAAGACTAAAATAATATATATATATATAGTTTGGCGCTACAGTCCTGTATAGAACTTCGGCCGGGCTCTCTCACCATTTTGAGCTGTGCGTGTTATATTTGTACTCAAAGTGGTGGGACCTACGGTTTATTGCCGAATCCGAACGGCGGGTGAGAGCTTTTTCATAGGCAATGTTTTACTCTCGTAGGTTTGCCATTTACTGACGAGAGGTAGCGCGGTATAGAAAAATGTTTCTATGAAAAGATGTTGTTAGCCCCAGTCCAGGCTTGAACCTGGGACCTTTCGGCTCGCAGTCCAACGCACTAACCACTGAGCTACCGCGGCTAATAAAAAATGGCAAATAAAAAAATGGGATATATCTAAAAAACTAGAGCTAATTTGACGAAACTGATTATTTAGGAATCTGCACTACATGTGCATCCAATATTTGCTGCAACTTTTACTGCACCATGTCAAAATTTGAATTTTGTCGGGCAGTGTTATCTACGTAATTTAAATTTTGTTATACTGTAAAAGAATCACTTCTTATTGTACTAAATTAATCAAATATAAATCAAGTCAAAAAAATATATACAAAAACACCGGCGAAGCTTTACACATGTCCATTCAGCGAAAAAAAAAACTTTATTAAATATATATTTATATTGAAAATAGCTACATTTGGTCTTTACTTAATACGTCCGAAATATGTAGATAAGTACATCTACATTTATTTTAATTAATTCCGTATTTATTTAACATATGTATTTAATTGGAAGAATAGTGAAACACCAAAAGTTATTAACTTAAAATCATCTTTTCAGATGGAGTGGTTTCAAAGATTTGGACATATCTGAAAAGTTTAAAATAATATATATTAAATGTTGACATTTTATCTTTTCTAATTAAACTCGAACGGGTGACAATTTATTATTTTAACCCCCTTAATTTATTTCCCGGTGACAACGATATCGGCTTCAATTCGTTTCAAAATCGGTTGAAAAACGTGTGACTACAATTTTTAATTCATGTGTCAAACGAAACATTTATATATGCATTTGTTGCAAAAGGATTTTGACACATATTGAGAGAAAAACGAATTTTCGTTCAAAATAAATAAAAACTGCTTTTATAATAAACTATATTTTTACACCAAACATGTAAAATTTTGAGAGCAAAGTATGAGCACGTTGCAAAAAAAAAATTGCCGAAAATGATCTGATTCAATATTACTTGTGTACATTCAATTTATTAACACCACTTCAGATTGGGAAAAAAAATCTAAATTTATGGCCAAAAACCAACCATATGACATCGACATAAAATTACCGTCTAATGATAGGTAATGAATCATAGCATTATTTGTTTATATTTGGTTTGTACTTATCTTATAATTCAGATCTGATGGATACGGCCATGTTGAAGGTAGGTATTTCGATTTAGATAAATTATTTTTCACTTTAGAATACGATTAACACGGATTAAAACAAGATATTTTATTTTCAAATACTGGGGAACAATGATATGTTAATTGTGAATAAACGTGATTTGCCCATTTTGCCCCGTAAAATTGGAGTTTTTGAAACAAGTAAAATTTTTTAATAATTTACTTTTTATTTGGGGAACGTAGGGATTTTTCCCATAATATTAAAAAAAAACATATATATGGGCCATTCCACACCAAATCAACCAGCGGTTGAAACTCACCTTCTTCGATTTCAATGAAATTTATTCAGCTCATAAAGCTTATTGAGATATGCATTGACCATTTTTTTTTATTTTTTTCGACCTCTACTCCCAGAGATACAGTGCTTCAAAGTTACAAAAAATTGGCCAAAAATCACTTTTGTATGGTTGTTTATATTTCAATATCTCTTAAAGTAATGCTAGAAACTTCGTTGATGGCTCGTTTTAAAGGTAATCGAACAGGCTTTAAGAAAAATTAAGTTGTAAATTCTAATCTTTAACATGTGGCCGGGGCC
Source organism: Dryomyza anilis (assembly GCA_951804985.1). Lineage (NCBI taxonomy): Eukaryota > Metazoa > Arthropoda > Insecta > Diptera > Dryomyzidae > Dryomyza > Dryomyza anilis. Next base: position 49,371,031 of record OX638130.1, read on the forward strand.
ATTATCCTTGAACTTCAAAATTGATGTCCTTAAAAAGGACCCTTTTTAAAATTCTGAAAAAAATCGTTTTGGTTGATTTAACATAAATGTGCATGCCAAAATTAAAGATGGTATTCTGATAGCATCATATTTTAAAAATTAGTTTTCTAAATTTTTACAAATTTTTTGTATCTAAAAATAAAATATTTTTTTCAAATGTAAAATTTGCAATAATTTTTTAATGTATTTGTAACTTTAATTTCGAAAATGGCGTCAGTCTCATCAAACTTGAAATTTTGCGTGAACATTTGTATTAAATCAACCAAAATTTGTGATATTTTTCAGAATTTTAAAAAGGGTCCTTTTTAAGGACATCAATTTTGAAGTGCTAGGATAATGATGACGTTTAGAAACAACGACTTAATTTCTCTAAAAGCTTGTTCTATTAGCTTTAAAACGAGAAATCAATGGAGTTTATTGCATATCTACTTTAAGAGATATTGAAATATGAACAACCATACAAAAGTGATTTTTTGCCCATTTTTTGTAACTTTGAAGCACTGTATCTGGAAGTAGTGGTCGAAAAAAATAAAATAAGTCAATGAAGCCGACCACCCTATAACATTTTCTGTCAGCAATATTGTTCGCCTTCATATAAGTTTTTAAATTCACCATTTTTATTTTTTTATTTCTCATTTTTATATAAGAAACACATCCTTAAATACATTACTACAAAAAATAAAAAAAAAAATAATAATCTAAAAATCTTTATAATTTTGGCCATAAAAATTATTTTATTCCTAATGTGCACTTTAATGATTTTTCTCTGAAATGATTCTCTCTGAAAAATTTGGCAACCCTTTCGCCTTGTTACAGTGTTCTTTAATCTGCTCTTAAATTTTTAGTGTTTTATAGTGTTTATCGCGCTTTATAATTAAAAATTTTTAACAGTGCTTCTTAACAAAGCAGTGCTTCAGTGTTTTTAATAAAAATTTTAGTGAAAAACATTATCTATTCTTTACAAACTGCAATTTTGTGTAGTTTATAAACATATACAAAAACAAGTCTGTGCATTATTTTTTGATATTATTTATACAAAAACTTTCTGCAAATATTAATTTTCTGTTGTTTACTATTCTTTTGCATTTTACCTTCATAAAACGACTGCATAGTTGAAGAACTCTTGCTGTGCTTCTTAAACTGTTATCTTTATATCAATTTATTGCATACTTTTTGGCTCATCTAGATTTAATAACTATTTCAAAAATGATTTGCTTCATTGCAAATTGCAATGAACAAAGTGAGACCTTGCAATATGGTTATACGACAACTTTGCTCATGCCAAGTGCGCAGGGTTACCTAGTCGCGTAATTGTGGGATTCGTTCGTAAAAAAAAACCCACCATCTGAAAAGCTAAAAATTTTCCTATATCTTTATATCCTACAAAAACTAAGGAAATTTCGTGAAATTTCGTCTCTATATGTTTAAGCCAAAAGAAGACACTGTGTTTGGAAATGAGCCAAATCGGTCAACGGGCACGCCTACCTCCCATACAAGTCACTTTTATATAACTCTTTAAGAACTAATAACTCAAAAAGTATTCAAAATATTGCTATAAAATTTAAAACGTATTGTTAGAATTCTCCTAAAAATATGTGGTCCAAAAATGGGCGTAATCCGCCTAATTTTTTTTTTCATTATTATGTCCGTCCCATGTGACCGAACTTACCCATGTGACCTAACCTTCCCAACTCGTTTTAAATTGTTTCAGCATATTTTTTTATATTTATTTGGCGCTCCACAAACGAAGTATTTTTTTTTATTTTTATTATATGAATTAACCATTTATAAAGTCGCATGGTTTCATAGTCGTATTTAAGTTTCCTCGCGGAGACACGGTCTTAAACGTATGTAAAACGTCAACATTAATTATAATATATATCTTTTGAGAAATAAGTGAATGAAATATTTTTCAAAAATACAACACATATTTTTCATGACAATCAATATTTATGAAGAACATTTAGAAAGCTCAACATTTTTTAAAATGCCATTGTCCACATGTGTAACTTAATTAATATTTGTTTTTGTTGTTAAATTCATTGTCCAAAATTAAGTTTAGCCACTTAAACAACCCATCAAAATTTCATGTAATCCAAAAAATTTCATGTAATTGTCTACCGTTATGGATCATAATTATTGTTAAAAAGGGCGAAAAAGTAGTTTTTTTTCAAAAATAGTCCTTTTTTGAGCAGTATATCCTTATATATCATTAAATGGGGTATACACTGATTAAAGTGCATGAAAGTACAGTGATGTGCGTAATAATACACCAATGCAAATATTTTATAAGTGATATTTTCTACTGGGGGTTATTACAAAAATAAAGTTAACTAACTGTATTTCAAACATTGCTTATATGCAGAGTAGAATACCCATAATATAGCATAATTATTCAGAATATTTTTTAAAAATTTTAATCAATTTGTCTGAACCTTCTGATATTTGCTAGGAAAACTAATAAGGACAGTTGCGAAGTTTGGTTTATTTTTTAAATATTTAAATTTTTATGAAATAATTTATCATTGTTAAAGTAATAGTTCACTCAAAATAAAAAGTCTGCTATTAATAGCAAACTTGGAATACTTAATTTTAGCAAACTTTAAATTGCATTTACAGCATACTTTTATCTGCAATAGCGAACTGTTTGTTGGGAATCTTAGTTCTTCTAGTGATCAAGATCGTGCTAGTGTCACTGGCATGCATATCGCTAGTGTAGCTAACCTGCACTAGATGGCGCCATAGTCACGAGACGCTGAAGCTAAATGTGTCTATAATTCGTGGACTCTTATCCGACAACATGTTTATTTAAAAGAGATATTACTTCTACGTAATAATGCACGAATGCAAGAGTGAAATAGTGACATGAAGGTAAAATAAAAATATAAGAAAAATAAAAGAAATATAATAAAAAATTAAAATATAAAAATAAAAAAAGTAAAAAAATATATCAGAAATAAAATAAAAATATTTAAATACAAGAAAAATATTTTTTTATTTCCTATTTTATGAATTGGAAAAGAAATTATATTTTTTTACTTAGAAAATATAGTTGTTGAAATTGGGGCGATTATAGCAGTATATCTCCGAAAACATTTATCTAATAAAAAAATACAAAGTAAAGGCAAGTCTTACAAGAAAAGTGCAGAAATTGTTGTATACTCTAAGAAAATGTCTATGAATTCGATTAATTGAGTCCATTAATTAGATGCACGAGGTCAAAAATTTCGTCTGTCACAAACATTTTTATTTTGCGACATGTAAACATAAAACCGGCTGTTTCATCCAGAGCATTAAAAAAAGAGTTGAATCTTGACATGGAGAAATCTACAAACAGTAAAATGTTGATTTACGAAAATCTAAGGGCAGGAAGTGCAGGAAGTGCAAGAAACGATCCACATAAAGTGTCGTACTTCAATAAGAAATATTTTGAAAAACCATATTTTGAAACCATGTTTAGGACAAATCATAAAAAAAGTTATATATCATTTTTCAATCAAATTTTCTTTAAATACGAGTTTTTTGTGACTTTTTGGTTATGAAGCAAACTAAATACTTTCAACAGTAATGCTTTATAATTTTTCTAGACCTTTAATTTTATGACAAATAATATTGCATTTATATATTAATCTCCGAGATCTTTCCAACGATATACTTGATGGGATATCGAGTTATGACATAGTTTCTGGTCTACCATTTAAAAAATATAGTTTTGGAACAAGAAATGCATTGTGTACAAAATTATGTGACCTTCCAAAAGATTTGGTTGTTTTACGACGGTCTTGACATTTAAATGAACGATCGTTCAATATCTGAGCAATGCTGAAACATCCCATATTTCTAAAGTAACGTAATTTATTTTAAAATTGAATTTTACTGTATTTACGGTAGTGATGCGGGCGAGACGAGAAAATTCTATATCACAGAAAAAAAAGAATTCATACTATTTATGAATTTTTCATTACAACTCAACCAATGACCAAATTCATCCAATTTATGAATCGATCATAAAACCGTTATGAAAAAATTCATAATATTGATGAACGCATTCATAATATTTATAAAAAAATTCATGATATTTATGAATTTTTAAACTATATAAAAATACTAAATTATTTTCTTGTATTATTTTTATTTTATTATATTCCTTTTTAGTTTTTTAACTACTTACATTTTATTTTATATCTATACTCTTGATGTTGCTGCCTATTGCAGCTGTTTGTTGAGCGATGCGTCGCGACGAGTAGTGAAAATAATAACTGCCCTTCATGCGGCATGACGCGTCAACAAAATGAAAGTATTTATTTATAGAAATGTCAAAATAGTTCACACATACGATCATACACAACTATTCAAATACCTACCTACCAACTTTGTGATGTATTTTCTATGGTCCTTTTTGTGGACTGGTTTTTTTATTTTTCAGTATCGCCTTTACGCTCGGCCGAGATGCACGTGACGTAGAGGCTGTACTGCTTTACCTCAAAAAATTAATGTGAATACCTCAATGAACGGAATTCATATCAATTATAAACGCGTTTATTATATTAATTTTGCCCAAATTGTGCGATTCGTATATACGAAGAATAGTTCATAAATAGAATGATTTTTTACATAAATATTATGAACGATCTCGCAATTAACGGTGTTCATTCCATTTATGAACATTTTTTTTTTGTGTATTTTAACCAAGCATTTGTTTCTCAGTTCTGGCTGAATCTTAGGCGAACTACTTTGCCAGGCATTCATTTGTCAGTTCTGGCTGATTCTTGGGCGAAGGTTTATTAACCAAGCATTGGTCTGTCAGTTCTGGTTGAGTCTTAAGCCTGTCTACAGGCTTGAAATTTCCTACATAGGTCATTGGAGAAGAAAAACTTCAGCGACTTGAAATGTAGAATCTGAAACAGCTGTACGATCTGCCAATCAATGTATTTTGGCAATTGTTTGTTGTTTTATTTGTTGGTAAAAAACACATAATTTGTACTGACTGGACCTTGAGCATGTTAAGACAATATCGAAGACAAAATCGAATAAAAAAAAACAAACGCAACTTCAAGGACAAAATCGTCAAAGCTGTTTGTTTCTCTTTTCTTTGCTCCGCTAGTGTCGTATGTCGCGCCCTCTGACTAACTACGCATCTGTTTTTTTATTCTTTTTGATCACTTCTAGCGGTAAATCGAATCCAAACCCAAAAACGAGATCATTTTTTGATTTTTTTTCGAGATCGAAAACGAGATTTCCAAAATCTTGAAAAATCTCCCTCGAACGCATCACTAATTTACGGGGATTATAAAATTATTACCAGGGCAAGCTTTTTTTATAAAAAATATAGTTAAAAATGGCAGACAAAAAACCGCACAAAAATAGTGAAAAACGGCAAAAACAAAAAATGGCAACAAATTTGATTCAAAATTATTCAGTGAACTTTTTTTTGTTGACATCATAGATTTCTTTTTTACATGGTCTAATACTTCCAAACATTAATTTATTGCAAGTCTATTTGTTATTTCGATTTTTGGATGCTTGAACTAATGCATTAAAAATGGCATTAGTTTAAGCAGATTGTAATGTGCCAATTATGCACTCACAAATTAAATACCAAAAACAACACAAAACAGCATTGGGACCAATAAACAACAGTATCAAAACAAAAACAACCAAATCATGGCAATCACAGCATCAACCATAGCATGGCGACAACAACAAGAACAACATGGCTGCATTGAAGTTGACAAACAACTTCAGACAACAACTTCAGGCAACAACAACCACATAGGCACAGAAGAAGAACAAGTGCACAAAATTAGTATAAAAGGCGGCATGCAGAACAGACAGGCAGGCAGTCGCTTGCGGATATTCGTGGCGTTCACTTCTAAGTGCCCGACATTTTAGCTTTACGCCGAGTGTACTCTTTATACTCGTGAAGGTAGATCTTTCCACTTAGGGTCCTTTACGCCGAGTGTACACTTTATATTCGTGTAGGTGGATCTTTCCACATAGGGACCTAGCTTTACGCCGAGTGTACTCTTTATACTCGTCTAGGTGGATCTTTCCACTTAGGGTCCTTTAGCTTTACGCCGAGTGTACTCTTTATACTCGTGTAGGTCGACCTTTCCGCTGTTAGGTTCTTCCCCCTAGGTACTCGCCAAGGGCACGAAAGACGCGTGCCGGACCATTTCGGAGAAAACCGCTCACCATCGTTGGAAACCAACAGGATACATCATGATTTCACCCATTTACGCAGTATATGTGAATTGGCAGGAGCCACCAAATGCGCATCAACAACCATTATACTAAGAACTACTAATAAACAACAGTATCAAAACAAAAACAACCAAATCATGGCAATCACAGCATCAACCATAGCATGGCGACAACAACAAGAACAACATGGCTGCATTGAAGTTGACAAACAACTTCAGACAACAACTTCAGGCAACAACAACCACATAGGCACAGAAGAAGAACAAGTGCACAAAATTAGTATTAAAGGCGGCATGCAGAACAGACAGGCAGGCAGTCGCTTGCGGATATTCGTGGCGTTCACTTCTAAGTGCCCGACATTTTAGCTTTACGCCGAGTGTACTCTTTATACTCGTGAAGGTAGATCTTTCCACTTAGGGTCCTTTACGCCGAGTGTACACTTTATATTCGTGTAGGTGGATCTTTCCACATAGGGACCTAGCTTTACGCCGAGTGTACTCTTTATACTCGTCTAGGTGGATCTTTCCACTTAGGGTCCTTTAGCTTTACGCCGAGTGTACTCTTTATACTCGTGTAGGTCGACCTTTCCGCTGTTAGGTTCTTCCCCCTAGGTACTCGCCAAGGGCACGAAAGACGCGTGCCGGACCATTTCGGAGAAAACCGCTCACCATCGTTGGAAACCAACAGGATACATCATGATTTCACCCATTTACGCAGTATATGTGAATTGGCAGGAGCCACCAAATGCGCATCAACAACCATTATACTAAGAACTACGAATACAGCTAATTAACTTCTTTTAAACAGATACTCAATAAAACATTAATTTGAAACAACAGCAGTTGTATGTGTCTCTTGTTTCCGAACCCTGAAGCCACTGAGGATACCTCAGCTGAAAAATAAAATACCCTTACAAATGGCGCCCGAGCAGGGATTTGAAGTTAGCAACGGAGATTCAACCTTTGGCGCTGGCAACAAGCCTATATTAAGTTTTACGAGCTATGAGCTGGCACGGAGATTCAATTATCTCCCAACAAACAATCAGAAATAAGAATATCGAATATCTAACCTAATATCTGGATCTAACCGAACGGATCTACTATGGACCAAGAACAGACTACCGGCTCTACATCCGCAGGTCGTCCTTTGAATGCCTTGACGCACTTATGAACTTAACAGACGAATATGAGGTTATTCGCTCCGAAGAGGCACGGAAAAATCCTCCACACCGATCGCATTTGGCAGGATGAACTAAAGTATGACGTATACTGAAGACACGGTCATTACGTAAGAACCAGTTATAAGCGGCAGGAGTCACACGCTAAGGTAGACGCAAGCAACATCACAAAGGATGCCAATGCAAAAATAAGTGTACATACCGGTAGAAAACCGAGATGTACTTAATTGCATAAAACCACACGACTCAGCCACAAGTCCACATCGCACCTCCACCGGTGGCACACGTGGACGCCCGTCTTCAACGTAGGGCTGGGAATCCTGGCGGGACCTTGGATCCGCATAATTCAGTGGTGATCCAACAAACCGGAACATGTTACAATTCAAATTTCAGCACCACCATCACCCGTAGATTTATATTTACGCCAGGAACCGAGATCGATAGGCAACCAATACCAACCACAGGACATGTCAAAGTTCCCAGGAAGTCAGAACCACCAAACTGCCCTTTTAACAACAGCTCAGCGTCCGTCGATAAATGCCGGCACGACCCGGCCGAACACGGTTTCACCCAATGAGATCGATTCCACTCAGCCAAGTCCTGTTCCACCCGATGAAGTCAACATGGATCGACCGAATCCCGTTCCACCCGATGACGGCGATGATTTAAATCCTGTCGAAACCATGGCTCTGCATAATTCTTCACAATTTCGTCAGAATCTCACACAGTCCGCTCGTTCAACCACGCCACCACCAACAGAATTTTCAGACACATCGAGCGGCAGCCAACCCAAATCTCAGGACCTGTCAACAAGCCCTTGGCAGAAGCGCTCTATTGTAAAGGAAAAGTCAATGGTGATGTGGGTGACAGTTAAGGTCGCTACAACCCGGCCGAATCATGATCCACCCAAGAAGGAAAACACAGTTCGGCCAAATCCCGCTCCACTCGATAACAGTAGTCTCCAACCTGCTGTGAATCGGCGAAACACAATCCACCTGATGACACAGACTCACACAAATACATAATTAAATAAATGAATCAATAAATAAGTAAATCAGTAAATTAGTAATAGATGTATATAGGCATAACGACAAGTAAGCACTTGTCATCGAAGTAGGGGCACTGTAAAGTTCCAATTATGCACTTACAAATTAATTACCAAAAACAACACAAAACAGCTTTGGGACCGATAAACAACAGTATCAAAACAATAACAACAACCATATCATGGCAACAACAGCATCAACCATAGCATTGCAACAACAACATGAACAACATGGCAGCATTGAACTTGACAAACAACTTCAGGCAACAACAACCACGTTGGCACAGAAAAAGAACAAGGGCACACAATTAGTATAAAAGGCGGCATGCTGAACAGACATAAATAATATGCTGGTTTTTAGGTGGGATCCTGCTATGACAGCCCTAACCCACAGTGTGCTTAAGCACAGACTAATACAATGCGTCAGTCACCACCCCATTGGAGTGTACAAGTACCCTCTGCAGGTACCAATTTTATGTTATACATGTGGACATAACTTATCTCTTGGTGAGAGGCGAGGCTATCTAATCCTCTTCCATTCTATGGGTCATGGCGCCTGGTTGAGAAAGACGCAACTCCACGCCGAGCAACTACTCTACTCGCGTAAATTTAGGTAGTAACCACAGCCACCACGATACTCCCCGAAGGGCCAACCGCAAAAGCAGGCTAAACACAAGGTAGCACCTAAATGTTGAGAGGCTTCTGCTTACCCGTGGTACCAGATTAAAGGCTCCGGTCAGACTTCCTAGCCACTTACGTAACTACTACAAGTTGAGATCCATATAGCTCGGGACTGGTGGCCGAACGTTGACACTCATCTATCTGCTACTACGCCGCCTTCTGAAAACTTCGCATGCAAAACGACCAAAACAAGCAACACGCTCTCCGGTGGAGAGTATGTTACCTATCTCGATCGTTCCACTTGCAATCAGCTCACGCAATTCGCCACGAATATAATCATACAACGGGCAGTCACAGATAATGTGAACGCTGTCATCTACAGACAGGCAGTCGCTTGCGGATCTTCGTGGCGTTCACTTCTAAGTGCCCGCCATAGCTGAACTGAACAGTGACTCCCCTTTAGCTTTACGCCGAGTGTACTCTTTATACTCTTGTCGGTGGATCTTTCCACTTAGGGTCCTTTACGCTGAGTGTACTCTTTATACTCGTGTAGGTGTATCTTTCCACATAGGGACATAGCTTTACGCCGAGTGTACTTTTTATACTTATGTAGGTGGATCTTTCCACTTAGGGACTTAGATTTACGCCGAGTGTACTCTTTATACTCGTGTAGGTGGATCTTTCTACTTAGGGTCCTTTAGCTTTACGCCGAGTGTACTCTTTATACTCGTGTAGGTGGACCTTTCCACATAGGGATCTAGCTTTACGCCGAATGTACTCTTTATACTCATGTAGTTGGATCTTTCCAATTAGGGTCCTTTAGCTTTACGCCGAGTGTACTCTTTATACTCGTGTAGGTCGACCTTTCCGCTGTTAGGTTCTTCCCCCTATGTACTCGCCAAGGACACGAAGGACGCGTGCCGGACCATTTCGGAGAAAGCCGCTCGCCATCGTTGGAAACCAACAGGATACATCACTATTTCACCCATTTACGCAGGATATGTGAATTGGCAGGAGCCAGCAAATGCGCATCAACAGCCATTATACTAAGAAGTACCAATACAGCCAATTAACTACTTTTAAACAGATACTCAATAGAACATTAATGTAAAAAAACAAGAGTTTTATGTGTCTTTTGTTTCCGAACCCTGGAGCCGCTGAGGATACCTCAGCTGAAAATTGAAACACCCTTCCAAGATTTAGTTGCAGGTTTTTGCAATATTCATTTTGCACAGCGAACAGACTCTATCTCATCGTCACTAAGATGATTTAAAACGTGACAGATTTATTCAAAATATATAATTGGAACAAATTTTGACGAGAGGGAGCCTTAAAACATATCAAAATTGAAAAACTTGTCATGAGTCAATAGGAGAATTATAATCTATAAAATTTTATTTTGATTATTTCGTTAATTTCATTGACTACTATATCCAACAAATTCTTATAATTGTTTACAAAATTAAGATCATACAAAAATAAGTACACAAGAAAAGGACGCACATATATTTTTTTAATACAACCAGAAAATCGCAAACAATATTTAACAAAGGTTTGCCAGAGTGTAAAAAGTGCAAGATATAGGCAAATTTACAAAATAATTGAAAAAATGCCAAAAATTGCATTTTTTGGCATAAGCCAAAAAACACTTGCCCTGATTGTTATATACAAATCATTTTTTCTTGAACACATATAAATTTGTAATTATTATTAATGTGACACTATTTTTTGTCCCCTTTTTAATAATAACTTTTTATACCCTACACTAAGAGTGAAAGGGTATATTCAGTTTGGTACGCCGTTTGTAACACCCAGAAGGAAGCATCTCCGGTATGGAAAAGTATATATATTCTTGATCAGCATGACCTCCTGAGTCGTTGTGACCTATGATCCGACCACTTATGTTCAAATACCTCATATAAAATGTACATAAAATGATCAATTCTTACGTATACGTGCTTAGGTAAACTTTTTTGGTCAAATATATATTGATGTCATGCTCAAATACATGATAATAATGTTTTCCGGCGAAAAGACTTGTGGTTCACAAAAAAAAATCGAAATTCGGTACACCTACCCATTTGTAAATATGGGTATCAAATGAATGGAAATTCTTCAACGATTGAATGTTTGTAGTTATTTTCAGGATTCGTATACCCTGGTGACCTATATATCACTTTGAATGGTAACCACACATATGTGTAGGGTATTTATAGTCGGCTTAGACCGACTATAATTTTGATAATCCTAACTATCATAATTACACCTACTTTAAAATTTCCCATGTGATCTAACCTTCCCAACTGGTTTAGTTTAAGGGGTTGTGCTAAACATTGTTTATTTTTCAGGTGTTTTTGAAATAAGACATAATGACAATAATATCATCCAAGTGATCGCCACATGCGTAAACTAAAAAACTTCATAAAGTTTCAAAATAAGTGAAAAATTTGTGGTTCTTTTTTATGTCCGTAACTGTAAAGGTTCAGAATCTATGAGCTTAGTAGGGGATCCTTTCGTAGGAAGTTTCTCAGCTATGTCTGCTATTCCCATGTGGCAAGGAATCCAGAGACGCCATTTTTCATGGCTAGTTTATTTATTTAACCAAGACATTTCCATCTGAGTTGATCCCATGGATACCACTTTAGTTTCATATGTACTGCAATATGTATGATTTAAAATAAAATGTGGGGCGATATTGGATGTTTAAAGTCCACATTAAAAACGTTTTATATTAAAAAATATTTTTTTTATTTCATACTTTTTATTAATGTATATGTAAAAAAATATTGAAATTTATATACAGTTATATTAGAGTGGTCTTTTGACCAGGGCCGTGCGCAGGATTTGCTCGTGGGGGGCTTTTAGCTAATTTCATAATAAAGAGGGTAGGGGAGATAGATTTCGGTTTGGCCATACTCATGAACATATGTCATTATTTCAGAATATCGGTATCTAACGAGGCCTAAACTAGGTAAGATATCGGGTGTACGATCTTCTTATAACGGAGTTTCCTTCAAGAACTTTTGAAGAGTCATTTGGTCCTGGTTGGGCCATTTTCCATAGCCTTGTTTGGGTCCGAACATATTGGTTTAATCGTAATAAAAACAGTATTCCATTAATAAAAATACGTGTAACTTTTTTGACAATGAAACATATAAAAACTAGCAACAAATTGAAAAAGGCTTGGAAATATATTCGAAATTTATATAATTTGAGAAAATATTACATTACATTTGAAATTTGTACTTACATTTCATAAAAATATTTTTATAATATTGGTAAGTAATTTGAGTAGAAAAGCGTCGCAGGCGAATATTTTTCCATTGTTTTGTGAAAATTTATTTATTCAACTTCAAAATACAAATTTTATATACCAATTTATTTGTTAATGTATATTTCTATTTTTTTTTTTTGGTAAAAAAACATTTTTTTTAATAAGAAGTATCAATACAGCTAATTAAGGGTGTTTTTGAAATATGAAAACAAACAAATTAAAATTTTAGCAGTACTATTTCAGAATTTGATGCAATTTGGAAGTATGGTGAAACAACATAAAATTAAGATATTGGTAAAATTTTAGCTTCCCAGATGGTGTGGTTAAAAGATTTGGTGATTTAATTTTGAAAAAATATGTATAAATAATATTTATGAAAATTGTCAAAAAAGTAGACTTTAATTTTAAACTTGACTTTATATTATCTTTGAATTTGAAATGAAAAGACATATCATATTTTCATAATAAAAAAAAATGTTGCGGCACATAAAGGGTGTAAAAGAAATTATGTTTATGCGGATATTGTGGTCAAAGCAAATAACGGAAAAAAATCCCGTAAATTCAAAAATTCTCTGATTTATGACAAACAAAAATATTAATAAGTTTTCAGTTATAAGTAAACGATCATGTCGTCAACAAAAGTGGGAAAATAAATTTTGGACATTTTGATAAGCTAGCCCTTCTACAATGCATGTAATTATTGCAGGGATACTGCTTGAAATATTACAATTCAGTTTCAAGAGACCATCTTCTTAAATAGTAAATGTAAATCAGGTAGAAAATCAGAATTTGTGAATCGTAAATTTGCAGAGAAAGTAAAGGCTTGGATCTAAGCCCAACAATCAATAAGAGATATGTCAAAAAAATATAACGTATTTCATATTTTCAAAAAGTAAAGATGAGATTTAAACTAAAATAATTCAAAGTTCCAAATAAAATCGAAGAAATGGATAAAAGATCCAAATAAACGAGCGAGGGACTGCTGAAACCGTTATAGAACAATATTATATAATTTGTTCAAAAGGATGTAACCCTCCAAACTGCCTGAGCTAACCCAGATTTAAAATGTTTGGCTTATATAAAATCTATTCTTCGATAAATATTGAAATATTGTTAACTGAAATAAAACCAGTTGGGAAGGTTAGATCAGATGGGAAATTTTAAAATAGGGACATTTCATATTATGCGTTATTATTATAGTTAGGATTATCAAAATTATAGTCGCTCTAAGCCAACTATAAATACCCTACACATATGTGTGGTTACCATTCAAAGTGGTATATAGGTCACCAGGGTATACGAATCCTGAATATAAATACAAACTTTCAATCGCTGAAGAATTTCCATTCATTTGATACCCATATTTACAAATGGGTAGGTGTACCGAATTTCGATTTTTTTATACCCTACACTAAGAGTGAAAGGGTATATTCAGTTTGGTACGCCGTTTGTAACACCCAGAAGGAAGCATCTCCGGTATGGAAAAGTATATATATTCTTGATCAGCATGACCTCCTGAGTCGATTAGGCGATGTCCGTCTGTCCGTCTGTCCGTCTGTCTGTCTGTCTGTCTGTCTGTCTGTCTGTCTGTCTGTCCGTCTGTCTGTCCGTCTGTCTGTTGAAATCCCTACTACTTTTAAAATAGAAGAGCTAGATAAATGAAACTTATAACTTAGATTACTAATATACCTACGCTGTATTGGCGAGATCGGTCCATTGTGACCTATGATCCGACCACTTATGTTCAAATACCTCATATAAAATGTACATATAAAGATCAATTTTTATGTATACGTGCTTAGGTAAACTTTTTTGGTCAAATATATATTGATATCATGTTCAAATACATTATAATAATGTTTTCCGGCAAAAAGACTTGTGGTTCACAAAAAAAAAAAATCGAAATTCGGTACACCTACCCATTTGTAAATATGGGTATCAAATGAATGGAAATTCTTCAGCGATTGAATGTTTGTAGTTATTTTCAGGATTCGTATACCCTGGTGACCTATATATCACTTTGAATGGTAACACATAAGCCCATCTAAGCCCAGTCTGGACGAAATTTTAAAATGCCCGCCCGCACATTTCATTGAAAACCCTTACATTTGTTTATGTAGTCCCAGCACCCGTGCAATAAATTTTTACAACTAAGTGTTTCAGAACTCGGAAATGTGATCTTTTTGACACCTGCACTCGTGTGGTCTACGAAATTTAAAAGGTCGAGATGCAGCTGTGCACTCCATCACAAGCCCTTGTGCAATGTGAAAACGTGCATTGTGTGTGGTGGTTCGCAATATTTGGGCCGCTTTGGTTGGATAGCGCGGGTACTTATCCGATATACTTCTTTGTTTTCACATTGCTGGTTCTGATGTTTGTACGGCTGCAGCTCGAACAGTTCTTGAACTATCTATTTCGAACAAATAGTTATTAGCATGTTAAACAATATTAAATTTATAATTTCTGAAGAAATTCTTGAAGAAAGACTTTATTTTTAATAGTTGTGCTGAAAAAAAATGTTTTGTTTTCAAATTTTATTAACTTCAATATTTATTTTATGGTTGTCAAAATGTTATGTAGCCCCTTGGGCTAGTGGAAATTTTGACAACACATATTCACCTCAAAAGCTTCAGAATTTTATATTTACTTGTCAAAATTTAATTTTTCGAGTAAAAAGTTACCGATGGCACATGCCCATATTAATATATGTATGTTTGATATTTCCGTTATTTAATAAACCCAACGTCAAAAAAAGGTTCTTTGAATTATATGTATTTTGTTATTCGTGATTGTTATAACAATATAATAATGGTAACAATAATACCATTATTATGATTATTTGTAAGTATGTTGGGCATTACGATATCACAATTAAAAACCAACGCTAATTTTTGTATAGTTCAAAAGTTCTTTTTGGTGGAAGAATTTCTTTAAGTACCTCCAATTACTGTTAATACCAGATAGTGTCTGCTTGTGAAATATGCCATTAATTCAACGAACTCAAAATAGGAACAATAGATAGAAATAAAATTCTTAAGTATAAATAAAAGATGTGTAATAATAAATAAAAGTTTAAGTTTATAATTATAATTATATAATATAAAAAAATGTAATTTAAAATAGGGGAAAAATGAATATTGTGTAAAGGAGTTATTAGCACTAAATTTACTTTATGTTTGTATATGTTTAAAAGAAAACAAAAATATGTTTGGCTGTTATTATAATAATGTTTGGCAAAAGTACACACACATATATATATATATATATATATATATATATATATATATATATATATATATATATATAAATATATATATAAATATATATAGATATATATATATATATATATATATATATATATATATATATATATATATATATATATATATATATATATATATCCTATTAATATAATAAATCTCTTTGTTGGTTTGTCCTTTTGTTTCTTTGTTCCACTTCTCCGTCTAAACGGCTGATCCGATGTTCTTAAAATCCACAGATGCGGTATGGTCTGGAAGGAATGATAGGCTATATATGGGCGGGATTGGACAAAGAGGCGTGGCACCCATACAACCTAAACTTTCAAAACGATATAACTCGGCACATGAAGCTTCGAATATGAAAAAAAAAACACAAATACAAAAAAAAAAAATTAAAAGCAAAAACACAAAACAAAAGCAAAAATACAAAAACAAAAGCAATAACATAAAACAAATTTCCAAACTAAAGGAAAAACAAAAAAATCAAAAACAAAAATATTTTTTTTTTCAACATTGTTTTTGGCGAATATTTTTTTTTTTTTGGAAAATGGTGATTTTGACTATTGCATTGTTTTTGTCGATTATTTTTGTTTTTCAAATGGTGATTTCGACCATTACGTTCTTTTTGTCCTCCAAAAACAAATTTGAACAACATTTTTTTTTTGAAAATTTTCGAACATTGTTGTATTTGTCGAACATTTTTTTTTGTAAAATGGTGATTTCGACCATTGCGTTATTATTGTCGTCCAAAAATAATTTTTAACAACATTTTTTTTTTTCGAAATTTTTCGATCATTGTTGTTATATATTGTCGAATATATATATTTTTAAATTCCGAATAGACGTCAAAACGTCTGAACCAAATTTAATAAAATAAAGGAACAATATGTATGTTGGGCCTGGGCACAGTATATGCTATATCTCGGTAAGATTGATGGACTGGACGTGGCACCTGCCATATAACCCAAAAATTAAAAACACAATATATCAGCAATTGGGATAGTGAATATAATTAAATTTTGGTCAGCGTTATTTTTAACCATTCTAAAAGGTTTCGCCGAATGTGGGAGTGATTGGGCCCTTGGGCGTGGCACCCCCCATAAAAGAAACATTTTACATTACGTGACTCACCACGCTAAAACTCACCATACAGAAAATCACCACACTAAAACTCTACGGAAATTCTACGGGAAATAATTCTACACGGAAAAATACTACCGGGATGAATTCTACGGGAAGAATTATACCGGAAAAAATTCTACGGGAATATTTCTACTGGGAAAAATTCTATGGCGAAATGTTCTACGGGGAAGAATTCTACGGGAAATAATTCTACAGGAAACAATTCTACTGGGATGAATTCTACGGGAAGAATTATACCGGGAAGAATTCTACGGGAAAGCGTTCTATGGGGAAGAATTTTTCGGCGAATATTTCTACTGGGAAGAATTCTACGGCGAAATGTTCGACGGGGAAGAATTCTAAGGGGAAGCGCAGTCAGAGAAAGAATTGTCTTTGAGAAAAGTTGTTATGGCGGCCAATTATTATTTGGTTACTATATATATATATATATATATATATATATATATATATATATATATATATATATATATATATATATATATATATATATATATATATCTATTCTTGATCAGCATGATCTTCTGATCCGATTTAGCTGTCCGTCCGGTTTAGCTGTCCGTCGATTTAAATGTCCGTCTGTCTGTCTGTTGAAATCCCTACTACTTAAAAAAGTGTTAAACTCATAATTTAGATTACTTATATACCTACGCTGTATTTGCGAGATCGGTTCATTGTGACCTGTGATTTGACCACTTTTATTCAAATACCTCATATAAAATGTACATCTACAGAGCAATTTTATTGTATACGTGCATAGGTAAACTTTTTTTGCCAAATATATATATTGACTTCAAGCCCAAATACATTCAAATAATGATTTCTCGCGAAACGAATTGTGGGTCCCAAAAAAAACCAATTTGTAAATTTGGGTATCAAATGAGTGGAAATTCTTCAGTGATTAAAAGTTTGTAGTAATTTTCAGGATTCGTATACCCTGGTGACCTATATACCTCTTTGAATGGTAACCACACATATGTGTAGGGTATTTATAATCCTAACTATCATAATAACACCTACTATTCAGTTGGTTTCGTTTCTTTGTCGGTGACGGTTGTTTTTGTTTTAGCGCTTGCATTTGTGATTAGAACAGTGTTATTTAAAAATTAAAACAAAGTTATATACATTTTATAAAGTGTAGTGTACATTGTTCTACATTATATATAGTTAATGTGCAATTATACAACTAATTACACACATTTTTTGTAATAATTGCATAAAATAATTATGTTGCATGTAAATTGTTATTGTTATTTTATTAGTGTTTAACAATTCTTCTTTGTGCTATATTTGTTTACGCTAAACTCTTGTTGGGCGTACCTTTTAAGTTTTTTTTTAGCACGAAATACTTTACTTTGCGTTTTTCGATAGTTTTATACTATGGATTTTTTATCAGTCTAAAACTTCGCTGCGTGCTCACTGAGGGACAATTGTAAAGGTCAGAATATTTTAAACTCAATGTTTTCCTTTTCTGGTCCCTGTGGTCATTTGTACCATGTGCTAATATTTCCATTGGATGCACTGAATTTTCATGTTCAGTGCACCCAGGTCTGCAGTGGTCCTACTTGTGGTCCTACTTGTAGACCTCTTTCTCCATCAGTTTTCTCTGTTAAAATAATGAACTTTGGTGAAAAACTTAATATTTTTAATTCCATATACAATGAAATATTAAATTCGTTAAACGAATTCAGCTCAACAGTAGCAAACAGTGATACTGTACATAAGCCTGACATTATTGAAGATAATATAGCTATCAATAATAAATCAGTCTCCGATAACGAATCTTCAACTATATTAGTTGAAAAAAAAACGCAAACGAAACAATACTAACAATAATAAATCTTTAAGTCCTCCTAAGGCAAAACGTTGTTCACAAAGAACTCCTATAACCCCTTCTCTTCCTTCTATTAGTCATTCACTAATAGCAGCAACCCTGCCCAAGACAACCACAAATAGTTTGACACCAGTTAGTGCTAGTTTAAAGGCAATCCCAAAATTAAAAAAAAATGTTCATATCTCGGTTGATATTTTTAATTTTATAAAAACGAATAAACTAGTGCCAATGGATACTTACTTATCTTGTACAAAAATTTATGCATCTTTTACTTTATTAATTGCTGAAGAACATGCTGCGGCCGTTATCAGTTCAAATCTTTGGACAAATAACATTTTTGTTTCCGAGTTCAAAACCAAAAAACCAACTAAAACAGTCCACCAAAACCCAAAAAACTAAAGCGTATCCTTTACTACCAAAACGTAAGGGGATTGCGTTCAAAGACTCGGGATCTCTTTTTATCTACTCAGGATTTCGCGTACGATATCATCGCGCTAACTGAAACATGGCTAAATAAGAGCTTTTCAAATGTTGAACTATTTGATAATTCATTCAATGTTTTTAGAAAAGATAGATTTGACATCGAAAAATCTCCAGTCGGTGGTGGTATATTAATAGCAATGAGGAACAATTTAATAAGTTCCTTATTAGAAATTCCAATTGCTGCTTCATTAGAGCTTATTTGTGTTAGGATTGTACTTCACAATGCCTGTGTATATGTCTTAAACGCTTACATTTCTCCGAAAAGTAGCGTAGAAGTCTATGAGACCTTATCTAAGTCCATAGATTTTGTATTGGAAATGCTTAATAGTTCTGATGATTTTAATTATCAGATTTAATATGGAATAACTATGACGACGACACATATTTCTGTGCGTATAACTCTAAATCTCGCAAGAACAGATTTTTGTTGACACTATATCATCTGACTTACAACAAGTATGTTGTATTACTAATTGTCTGGAACGACAACTTGACATAGTATTTACTACAGATAGTAACAATGTTGTAGTAGTTACAAATTCGACGAATGTTCTAATGGACGTTGATGATGATGATATTATTCGCCTCTATTTTATCAATCTGAGCGAATATCATTAATAGTAAATCTGCAGACAAGGATTATGAATTTAATAAAAAAAAACAACTTTTCATTGTTAAATGAATTGTTGTCTGCTAAAATGGATTTAATATCAGACTATATTGATGTTGCCATAAACTATTTCTATCATTAACTCTTTTCCTGCATAGCACTATCTGTACCATATGTCAGCAGTCAAGACCCAAGTGACCTAGAAACATACAACAAAATGTTGCTGGAATTCCAGTCTAGATCTAAAATTCTTTACACTGAGTATATTGATAATGTGAAGATCCAAATTTTATCAGATCCAAAGAAGTTCTGGGGTTTCATCAATACTAAAAAAAGAGCTATGGTTTTCCTGCTTCTTTTAAAAATAATGATCGGTTCACTAGCGACCCTAATGTCATATGAGGCCTATTTGCAAGCCTGTTTAAACAATCATTCTCTAATGATTTGTTTATAACCGATGTTAATTATTTTGATTACATGCATTCTGCTCCTAAAACTTCATTAGTCTCTATATCATTTTCTCCGGAGCAGATTTTGAAATATATTTCGACGATTGATGATGATTTTAGTTCTGGACCAGACGGTATCCCGGCAACAGTTATAAAGAAATGTGGTACTTCGTTATGTAAACCACGTTGTTCTATAATTAATAAATCAATAAATAAAAGTAATTTCCCAATATTTTGGAAAAACTCATTTATAAGCCCAATTTATAAAAAGGGGTGTAAAAATGATGTAAATAACTATATGCCTATCGCTAAATTGTCATCAATACCGAAATTGTTTCAACGTATTGTATATTATCTAGTTAAACACCACTGTAGAGATGTAATTACCTAACGTCAGCACGGATTTGTAACCGGAAGATCCATATTATCTAATCTATTAGACTTCATTTGCAATAACTTCAATAGAATCAGGAAAACAAGTCGACTGCATTTACACAGATTTCAGTAAAGCTTTCGATAAACCTCCTCATAACTTAATTTTATTCAAACTAAAGTTACTGGGATTTCCCGAATTATTTGTTAAGTGGATAGGATCCTATTTATCTGATCGGTCATATCAAATACGCTTTAAAAATAATTTATCTTCACCATTTATTGCAACATCTTGGGTACCCCAGGGTAGTCATCTTCTACTTCAGTCAGATTTAAAATCATTTGAAACATGGTGTTGTAAGAACAACTTGATTCTTAATCCAGAAAAGTGTCAAGACATGACATTTTCTCGCAAAAGAAATAAACAAGAATACAACTATTCACTAAAAGAGAAAATTTCAAATCGGGTGCACGTGCTGAAAGATCTTGGTGTGTTTGTCGATACAAATTTATCGTTTAATTTACATATTGAAAATATACACGGTTAAAAATATTGGGTTATTTTTTAAACTTTTTTGGATTGTATATATGTCTTGACAAAAAAATGATTAAATTGTAATAATCCTAAAAGATTAAAAAATGTTTGTAATACCCCTCTACATTACATTGTAATGCATTTTGTATTACTTTGCATGTGATCCTACGGGATTAAAATTAATGCTGAAAAAGATTGAAAATACGGATTTGTTTTTGTAAAAAAAGTCATTTTGAATTATAAAGCGAGCACTGGTGTGAATGTTACTAACATGGCGACATTATCACAGGTTCGAATCCCGGCCGTGGTCCTAATTTTTTAAATTTTTTTATTTTTTTTTTATTTTTTTAAATTGTTATTTTTTTAATTCTTTTTTCTTCACTTTTTTTATTTTCTTTTTTTTTTGTTATTAATTTCAATAGCTAGAAGTATTTTTAATGTGACAAAAGTCAGTTGCTTTATTATTTATTTATCTTTGAATACATTTTTTTATAATTCGTAAGTAATAATTACAAAAAAAAAAAATCTGAAATAATAAAAAAAAAATTTAAAAAAAAAATTGCCCTGGTCGAGATTCGAACCTGCGATTCTGAACTAAATTTAGTAAGTATGGTTTACAATTTAATCTTTTATGGTTTAAACATATTAAATAAATATAAAAATAAACTATTTGAGTTTAAATTTTAATATAATCGCATTAAATTTAAATTTTTAACCAATTTGGATTATTTTATAAACTAAAAAAATTACATTTCCATGTTTAATAAGAAATATATTAAATTTCAATCTCAAAAAGTTTAAAAATGGGTGTAAACTATTGGTAAGTTTAAAAATTAGACATACTAGTATTGAAATCATCTGTAATCCAAAGAAGGGTTTAAAAAATATTCCAACATTTTTTACCGTGTATGTAAAAAAGCCTCATCATTACATGGTTTTATCAAACGATGGTCTAAAGAATTTAATAGTCCCCTTACAACTTTGACACTATATTGCACTCCGGTTCGTTCACAATTGGAATATGCAAGTCGAGTATGGTCTCCGTTTTACAAGGTACATAATGATCGAATCGAAAGGATACAGAAAAACTTCGTATGTTTGGCTCTCAAGGGTTTAAATTGGATGGATAACTTACATCTTCCTCAATACGTAGATCGTCTGAAACTACTAAATTTAAAGACTCTTGACGAGCGCAGACAGATTGCCGATATCATTTACATACATCAATTAATAACCGGTAGACTTGATTCACCCGAGCTTCTTAACTATATTAGTTTTAACCATAATCGTAGAAGTAGCAGACATCGTGATGTTCTTTTTTATGTACCTTATAGTAGAACTAATTATGTTGCTGCTTCACCCTTCCCCAAGTAACAATTTACTGGAGAGCACCATTTTCTAGCTACACAGAAAAAAATATTGAACGTATATATAACAATTGATATTAATAGCAAACAAAATCGTATTCCAATTAAAAATATGAATGTATTTACTAATTAATTAATTGTATTTACACATTTTTTTAATTAAAATATTAATAGGAATTAATTTAATATAATTTCAATACAACTAAATCTTTAATAGTATTAACTACTTTTATTTGTTACTTTTGATTTATTCATTTTCTTAAATTGCAACACTGTTTTTTTCTTCTGGATTTCATTTTGTTTTTTGTTTGTGCGTCTCGTGCGTCGGCGACGTCGTTCAGTTTCTTCTAACATTATTTTCTTCTACGTTGCGATTTTAAAACAGAATATTACATTATTTAGTGTATGTTATGTTATTAAAGCATTAAAGGGCTCAATTTATTATTGAGGTCAAGAATTTGAACAACAGCTTATGATGCTCATTTTGTTGCATATTGAATCATTAAAAAGCGAATATCAAATTTTATGTTTGACTCAAGTAATTGGCCCACCTATAGAAGTTGTGAAAACTGACTTCGGTAAAACATTCGTTAGGTTGAAAGTATATTACAAAGCATATCAAACAGTATAAATACTTATTTAATATTTACTTTATGTTATATATTCGACAAATATTTTATTTAATTTAACAAAATATTTAATTGATCCAATTTCTATCGAATGAAATTTTTAATTGATGTTACTAATTAATTAATTAATGATTTAAAAATACCCAATAAAAAATATAATCAATATGACAAAAAAATTAATTAATGTTTCTCCAATTAACATATTCTCATTATTACGAATATGAGATTCAATGCTACTAAAAGTTACATCGGCTGAGTTTCAATTAAAAATTAATTGGATTGATTAACATTTTAGTTATATTTACACACTTTTTTTTCTGTGTGTAGTGTTTAGTCAGAGAATGACGTGGCAGAACTGGATAGAAAAATTTGCGCATTACTAGCTACTGTCTGGTGGGATTGTGTTGGGGCTGTAAAGAGCCAAACTAGTTAGGAAAACGTTTTGCAAACCAGCTAATTTCTAGACTGGTTATAATGAGGCTAAACTGGCCAGGAAAAGTCTTCAAAACTAGCTACTTTCGTGACTGGCTATGATGAGGCTCAACCATAGAAGCCACCTTTTGGGATAAATCCCAAAAATGGGATTTCTCAATCGCAATGGGAATTGGGATTTCCCATGGGATATTCAATTGATTTGGGATTTTTTTCCCAATATACTAAAAAAATCATTTAATTGCAATTTCATATGATTTTTTAGTATCTAATTATATATAATTATATATATATTGTTTATAATAAATAAAATTAATTATTATGGATATATTAAAAGAAGTAACCGTTTTAGATCCAAAATATATAATAAATAATAGCATTATACCATTAGTTTGTTTAGTTCCGCACATAATTAGCAATGAAAATATTAACAAAATTCATTTAGAATTTAAGAAAATTAAACAACACAAAGAAAACAATGATTTAAATTTTACAAAATGTTGGCAAGCCATTTTAAATTCTAAAAATGAAAATAATAATTTTCTGTATCCTGAAATGCGAAAACTAATTTCATTTATTTCATGTTTGCCGCACTCTTCTGGATATTTTCTCAATTTAGCTTAAATAAAATTATAACAAGAAATAGAATTTCAACTGAAATGTTATCGTCAATAATGCATGCGAAACGACTGACAGAGTCAAAAAATTGTTTTGATGCAGTGTTTAATAAAACACATTTTGAATTATTTACAAATGAAATGTATGGGTTTAAAAATAATAACACTGATGATAATAATGAAGATGGTATTTTGTAAATATTCTTATATTTTTTTTTTAATAAAATTATAATATCGTTAAATGTATTTTTATATATAATCTAACGATTTAACTTAGGTGACAAAGTTTTATAATATTTTAATTTGGGATTTTTGGGATTTTGGGATTTAAGATAGTACAACAAAAAAACAAAATTCTTTAGTTTTCATTTTTATTGCGTTGAATGTAATGCTTGCTTTGCAGATTTTCTATTAAAACGACTTTTGTTTGCCGTTGTTTTGCTTCCCTCCATGCATTTGTTTAATGCAGACGACCCTTCCATTTTGATGATATCTGTAATATAAATAGATAAATTAGCAATCTATAAAAATACTCTTTTTAATATACTTTCTTTTTATCAATTGTTTATAATTTTAGTAAAATCTATTTTCTACACCTGCTGTAGCGGCTGCTGTGGCAAACGTAATGAATAACCTACAAATAAAAAATGGTGGCAAACCAACGCGCAAAAAGTAACAGTTTTCATTACTAGTAAAATTAAGGGTCATATATCTATCATTGATCCTGCAGGGATGTATTTCAAATTATTTATGTATGAGGGAGAAAATATAATATTGTCTTTGTGTTGGAGTTTCGGTAAGGCATGTCTTGCGGGGTATTTTCCACTTCAATTGGGATTTTTTTCCCAAGAGATTTAAGGAGGTATTTTTGTTCTCACTCCGTGGGAAAATGGGATTTTTTTTGGGAATCGAAGGTGGCTTCCCTGGGCTCAACTGGCCAGGCAATCACTTTGAAAACTAGCTTCTTTCTAGACAGTCTATAAACTAAACTGGCATGAAATAAAAAGAGTGATCAATTCAGGAAATTTTATTGCAAAAATTCTTTTTAGTAAAAATCACACTTACATGAAAATATATATATTTTTTTTTTATTAATTATAGAATTTTTGCAAGTTTGCAACTCTACTCAACACTGTTTTAGTAATGTTTGTGCATTTTTTTGCCGCGTTTTTTCAGAATATCAAATGTTATTTAAATTTCTTGATCAACGCAATATTTAAAAGTTTATTAAAAGGTTTTTTTTTGTCAAACGCAGTGTTATGTTAATGCGAAATCATAAAGCAAATATGTGGGTGGAGTAAGCGACTCAAATTTGCAACAGGAGACCAAATCACATCTGGGATGTCATAGACGGCCCGTCGTTTTGGGGAAACAAGTGATAATCAATTGAAGGGATCTTCCTATCTTTCGCAGTCAAACTTTCGCAGTCAAACTTAAGATGGAGCACAACGGAACTCCGCTAAGTTCCCCAGCTGATATAAGTTGATGGCACTGAGGAGCTGTGTAAAAGTGGCGGTAGTAGCGACAATGTACATGTGCTGCATCACTTAAATTTTATGGCAGCTTGTGAAAAAAATCTTATTTTTGTATTATTTTACTAATTTATTTGTGATTTTACATGTTATCTAGTAATTGACCAGTTTTCATAATAAATGACTATCTAGAAAATGTGTAGTTTAACTATCCAATCTCCACCTGGAACCTGCGTGACAGCACTGGCAAGTTACTAGTCAGTTTTTATGGCTAGAAACTAGTATGGCTACTAGTGAAACTGGCTAGTTTATGGCGAGTTACTGGTTGGCATTGTTACTTGGGTCAATCGAATATGTAATTTAGTTAATATTGTAACAAATGCATGTGTTGTTAACGAGCCCAACTAATTTAGTCGGTAAATATTTTCCAGCATTATGCTGTGAAAGTGCAAGCTAGCTGTATTAGCTAAACTCGATTAATAAAAAAAAACGCTATTTTAAAATGTCCCATATGATATAACCTTCTTTGTGTACCTATATTATTACTTTGATTAAAATGTGTATAAATATTTTATTGTTTTATTTAAATTGTCTTAATGAAGACATAACTTAAAAGTCAACAATTACGTAGTAAAAAAATTGACATTACCTCATTACTAAATGGAATCACCCCTCATTATTACACATTATAATGCACATATGGAACCACACCTCATTATTAGTGCGTACAAAGTAATGTACAAATGGAAGCACCACTCATTACTACTGCGTACAATGTAATGTACATACAGAACCACCTTTAATTACTACTGCGCACAAAGTAATGCACAAATGGAACCACCCCTCATTACTACTGCGTACAGAGTAATGTACAAACAGAACTACTCCTCATTACTTGTGCGTACAAGGTAATGTACACATGAAAACAACCCTCATTACTCCTGAGTTCCTACCAAAGAAACCATTAGCTGGATAAAAAGGCTTGATAAAGCTCTAACAATGGCATTTGATACAGCTAGCTAAAGTATGGCAGCTAGCCATTATGCTTTAACATGTTAATATAGAAACATGTTAAAAAGAATAAATGTAATCCGGTAAGGGTGTGTTTTAAGTGGTGTTGTGTGGACGCCTATGCCATAATTGTGGCATAGGCGTCGCAACCCTCTTCTGCGTTTAAGTAATTGTGAGTGGTCAGATGAAGATTACTCCCCACAGGCCATGCAACAAGACTTGGAAACATTTGATCCATCAGGAATTACTTTTCGATACTATTATTAACTATCATAATAGTTCCCTTGCATCAATTAAATGATGACGTACATTTTTAAACATTATCTGTTTGGCGTTTCATATATTTATATGCAAACATCCACAATACATGAAACAAAAATTTAAAAAACGAAACTATGGGCGGTATGAATAAAAATAAGCAAATGCTTATGCTTGAAGCAGATGCTTATTTTTGTAATAAGTTATAAGCATATGCTTATGAGTAATAATCAAATGCTTATGAACAATAAGCAGATGCTTATGAGTTTGAAACAGATGCTCATATTTGTATGAATATTATAAGCATTTACTCCAAAAACTTTAGTACGTTCACTTAGAGAGTTATGCTGCCAGCATCTAAATCAATTGAATTTTTTTTTATATTTTTATATGAAAAATGGTTGGAAATAAAAAAATATTTAATAAACTTTCGATTTAAAGATACGAAACGTTTGAAATATAATTTACCAATTTTAGACGAAGACGTCTGGTAAAGAATTGTAGTCACACGAAAATAAAAAGATACATGATTAGGGGGTAATTTATCAAATGAAATGAAAATAAAAATTTGTTTTGAAATAAATGTTAGCTCATATTCGCATATTTATTGTTGCAGTTTCATAGATTTGAAGTGCTGAGATTTGAACCGGCACCCAAAAGTTAGTAGTCAGACACTCTACCACCTGAGCTATTGTTATAATTTTTTTTCTGGGAATTTTGCTTCTTTAAATAACATTGGCTGTATTAATGCTGTATAATAAGCAGGATACACTCTTATTGAGCCAAATACACTCAACAGCCAAGCGCGGATCCAGGGGGGCCCGATGGGAGCGATCCCCCCCCAAAAAAAGGCGCACTTTTGAAATTTTCAAACAAATTTTCAAAAAAACACAACGTGAAAAAAAATTTGCCTAATATTCAGAATTTTGCGCCTTTTTAAATGAGCGGAAATTATAGAGAAAGGCTAAAAATTTGCAAAAAATCATAAAATTGCAAATTTTGCAGAAGGGCGCAATATATAGAGAAAGACGCAAAATTTTCAAAAAAGCATAAAATTGAAAATGCGCTTATTTACAAAATGTTTGCGCCTCTATAGAAGGGCGCAAAATTCGCAAAAAAGCATAAAATTGCAAATGTGCCTAATTTACAAATTTTTTCGCCACTACAGAAGGGCGCAAAATATAGAGAAGGCGCAAAATTTTCAAAAAAGCATAAATTTGGAAATGCGTCTTATTTACAAAATGTTTGCGCCTCTATAGAAGGACGCAAAATATACAGAAAGGCGCAAAATTTTCTAAAAAGCATAAAATTTCAAATGCGTCTTATTTATACAATGTTTGCGTCTCTATAGAAGGGCGCAAAATATACAGAAAGGCGCAAAATTTTCTAAAAAGCATAAAATTTCAAATGCGTCTTATTTATACAATGTTTGCGCCACTATAGAAGGGCGCAAAATATAGAGAAGGCGCAAAATTTTCAAAAAAGCATAAATTTGGAAATGCGTCTTATTTACAAAATGTTTGCATTTCTAAAAAGCATAAAATTTCAAATGCGCCTTATTTATACAATGTTTGTGCCACTATAGAAGGGCGCAAAATATAGAGAAGGCGCTAAATTTTCAAAAAAGCATAAATTTGGAAATGCGCCTTATTTAGAAAATGTTTGCGCCTCTGTAGAAGGGTGCAAAATATACAGAAAGGCGCAAAATTTTCTAATAAGCATAAAATTGTAAATTTACAAAATTTTTGCGCCTCTACAGAAGAGCGCAAAACATAGTATAAGGCGCAAAATTTCAGAATTTTTAGGCCTTTTTAAAAGACCGGAAACTACAGAGAAACGCTCTTAATTTTCAAAAAAATAAACAAAAAATGGAAAAAGCGCTTAAAATGCAAAATATGTGCGGCTTTTAAAAAGATCGCAAAATATAGAAAAAGGCGCCAAATTTTCAAAAAAAAAAAAAACACAATTAATTTACAGAGTTAATATGCATTATATTAATTTTTTGTTTGTTTTGATAATTTTGCGCTTGTAAAGACGATAAAATACTGAGTTATGCGCTGTTTTAATTTTGATTGTTATTTAAATAGTTTACGCCTTTTTGAGCTTTTCTCTCTACATTGCGCCTTTGTGTGAAAATTACTAAGTAATATTCTGTAAATTACCTTTTTAATTGTTCGCTTTTTTTTTAAATTTTGCGACTTAAAAAAAACTTTTTGACATTTTAATATTCGTTAAAATTGCCCAAAATATCGGGTAACATTTATTTTAAAGTTGACTTTAAATTGTCTACGAAATGCGCCATTGTATTTTGACAAAGATTCTGAAGAATACACAATTCGAGTTTTAAGTGTTTTGAGATCTATATCAAAATGTCCCAAGACAAAAATTTTAGGCTATGCCGAGACAGTTTAGAAACATTTTTTCGACATATTTTAAAAAGAGATAGGCGGAGTTTGTATCACAAGCTGTCTGCCCGAACTGTCCGATCCCAAAATATGCCGTGAATCTGTCATTCAAATTCCACAAAATTTTACAACCTGCTATACACTTCCCAAAATATTCCATTTATCTGTGTGTTGGCCGAAAATATTCTTGAAAAATGACATAAATTTTGTCTCGGGGTATCAATATTAAATCGAATTTAAACATTATAGGCGCATAACCATAGACAATTTTAAACAACTTTAATAATTCGACTTAAAAAAAAATCGAATTTTTTAGAATTTTCGTATAGAATAAGTTGTCAAATAGATGATTTTTTAGTTTTTAAAAATATACTTATTTTTTTATATATCTTCGTTGTACAACTATAAGTCCAAATACCATTTATGAAAGTTTGATAAAAGTTCGACAGTGCATAGTTTAAGATGTGTTGGTGTATTTTTCATAATTGAAAATCAATTATTCACAAAATATAGTTTTTAAGTATGTCCATTCGGCACTGCGCTAAAAGGTTATGATTGTTTCAAATTATTAACAAAAAAAAAATCGATATTGAAACAAAATTTATTTGATGACTTTTAGTTCTATAACGACGATTTATAATCCGATTTTACGTTTTTGAAATTAAAAAAAAACTGTTGTAACTTTTAATTCTTGAATAAATGGTACAAAAAACTAGGTTAAATATGAAACTTAAGTTTGGTACAAATGGTACAATTGGTACAATTTTGGTTTTCGAAATATGCTGACTTTTTAAGTGAAAATAATCATTAAAAATACATTGTGTATATCTTAAGTAGTTTTCCAACGAGATGTCGGTATTGATCACCTTTAATATAATACACAAATTGAATTTTGTTTCCAAAGGATACTGAGATATGTACAGCTTCGTAAAATCAGAGACCAAAAATATATTTTTTTTTCCAATTTTATATGTTAAAAGTCTTTGAAGAAATGATGGCACTGTAAAATAAAGGGTACTATAAGATAACATTCGATGAACATTTTTAATTTATGGTCTTATTTTTATTATAGAACTGTTCAATTTTAAAATATTTTTTAATAATACCGATAACCGGATGAAGTGAAATATGTTTTCTTCAAACTATCGGACTTGTGGTACCCCAGATAAATCGAAACCTTATTCACCTACCTATATGAACATGTAGGTACTGAAATGAAAGATATTGATCTCACGATTAATATGTTATTAAGTTCATGATCCGATAACCCCAGTAACCTCATGACCCTTTTTAGTTTTAACAACTGAGTTCATTTTATACACGAAAAGAAAGTTAATCAGGAGTCTATTATACACTTTTGTATTTATGTTTTAAAAAATATAAAATTTAATATTTTATAAAAAATTTCGCCTGCGGCGCTTCTTCGATATAACTTGACAACGAAATATTATAATTAACTGTTGGGCCACTTCTACAAAATTTTAAAAAAGCGTTTCAGCGTTACCTATTCATTTCAATATTTTCTTCGTCATTTTGATAAATAATTAAATATTTTTCTCAACAATCAGCATTTCATTTTAATTTTATTTTTAACATAATTAAAAATCCTAATCGCTATGGTTATTAGATCATAAAAATAACCATATAATTACAAATGTGGCATTATTACCTTTCATTTGAGTACTTATATGATCAAATATGTAGATGCACCGGATATCGTTTTTTCTAGGGTACCACAGATTTAAGCAAATAGAACGGTTGATTTAAAGAAAAAAAGTTGCTTTAAAGAAGTACAGTTGTATAAAATATAAAGTACAGAAAATATAAATAAGGCCGCAAAATAAAATTTTGGGGCGCATTTTAGAAAAAAGGCGCAAAAAAAAAAACGGCCCCCCCCAAATCATACTTCTGGATCCGCCCTGTCAACAGCCAAATAATACAGCAAATTGATACTTCGTTAGCTGTTTAATTACGCCAAAAATATTGCGTTAGGCTTTCGAGGTTTCGGTATCAAGTTGGACAAGCAATTCTTAACCATACATATTAAACAGCTAATTGTTACTTGGGTAGTAATGTACAAACAGAAACATTACCTTGTAGACAGTGGTAATGTGGGACGGTCGATTTGTACATTACTTTGTGCGCAGTAGTAATTAGGGGTGGTTCTGTTTGTGCATTACTTTGTACGCAGTAGTAATAACGGGTGCTTTCATTTGTACATTACTTTGTACGCGCCAGTAATGAAGGGTGGTTCCATATGCATTACTTTGTAAGCAGTAGTAATGAGGGGTAGTTCTATCCCAATATGCCATTGCAGTTAATATTCACTTGCGAATGCTTTGAAATCTATCATTACTTTCAAATCATAGAGTTGTGGTTAGGTTAGCTTAGGTTAGGGTGGCGCGGATGCCTCACATCAGTGATGCCAACTCCTGTTTTCATTTTCCCCGATATTCTTAGCAAAATTCCCAATTGACTATAAAATTCACCGCACAAATGTAATTTAAATACACTGCGAAAATACAGTCGAAATAATTCATTGAAAAAATATTACGCAATATGTTATTCATTTAATATGTTTCTTTATTTCTCTAATTTTCGAATGATATTTATCAGCCATTATTATTAGTTATTACCAAGTGGAGCTATATTTATTAATTAAGGTCCCGTTTTACAGTAAAAGTTTAAACTTAGCTTAAATAAATATTTCAAAAGTCTATAATTCTAAATAAAAATTTCCTAATTTATTTCTTCAAGCAATTAGTACTCAGTTAATATGAAATTTTAAATATACGTGAAATATTGACTATAATGTGACTGAAAAAATGGATCATATTAAACAAATTAATTATATTAAACTATTATTTTCGATTTTTTTTTATTTTGATCATTTTTCTCATTGATATTTTTAGTTTCGAAATTTTAAATTTCCAATAATCGCAATCTTTGAAACACTGAAAACAATATTTTTTCAACTATTAAGGTGCATGTCAAATTGGCAGGTCTTACATTAAGTAAAAATGTATCCTATATTTAATAACATAACATCAGATATATTGAAAAAATGTTAAAGGAATTTATCAAGATTTAGAAATCATATTTAATAGAGCCGTAGGCGCGGTAGCTCAGTGGCTAGAGCGTTGGACTGCGAACTGAAAGGTCCCCGGTTCAAGCATGTACTGGGGCTAACAACATCTTTTCATAGAAACATTTTTCTATACCGCGCTACCTATCGGCAGTAAATGGCAAACACACGAGAGTAAAACATTGCCTATGAAAAGCTCTCATCCGCCGTTCAAATTCGTCAATAATTCGCCAAATAAGGTACCACCTCTTTCAGTACAAATATAACACGCACTGCTCAAAATGGTGAGAGATTTCGGCCTAAGTTCTTATAGGACTGTAGTGCCAAACTATTATTAAAATATTGTTTTTGCGGGCTCAAGGTCTTGCCACATACAAATTGCTATGTACTGGGGATGGAAACAAACAACAATTGACGGTCTTCGGCACAATTTCTGCATAGCAGAGCCTATAAGATCATTTTGTGCAATGAACTAAATGCGAATTTTGTTTACGCTGATGATGAAGCTTGGCAGCTTCCGAAGCAGCTGTATGGTCAGCCAACAACTTTTTGTTTTTATTAAAAATCTGGCAAGACCTAGAGCCCGCAAAAAAAAAAAAATTTTGCAATAACTCTATTTTAGGTCGAAAAACAAAAAACAATTTATTATTATTTAATAGATTGTGCTTATTAGAAGCCAAATTATGATTTTTCATATGATTAGAATATAGAGGTATGTTCGAGCGTTTCGTCCTCTTCTGATTCATTGCAGTTTCTGTATCATTTGTTGGCGCATTCTGTGCGCGTGATATCCTATGAGGCAGTGTCCAATGATGATTCCCAGAAGTAGGCTGCATACCTTTCGGTTTAGTGATATGACGTAGTCGGTTTTATTTTTGCAAAATACCGGCCAGAATAGCTTGTCTATTTTGTTGTTAGTAGAATGACTAAACATAGGGATTTGTGATCTTGTTTCGAGTAAAAGAATTGTATGGGTGCAGCTACTTGTAGGGGTTCAGCATTGAGCTGAACTCTTTGTTTTGGAAGTTCGTCTGCCTTCTCATTTCCTTCTATATTGCAGTGTCCAGGTACCCAAAGCAAGTTTCTACTGTGTTAGGTTTTATGATGTTTTTTTTAAAGCTATGAGTGCTGCTTGGCTGTCTACATAAAAGTTTATTTCCTCTCCGGAAACATATCCAGTTAAATAGTAAGCAGCTTTAGTAATTTCTACTATCTCTGCCTGAAAAATACTGCAGTTTTCTGGTAGTTTGAAAGAGTAACTAGTGTTTGAGTTTTAGATGAAGAAATTCGCCCCAACCCCGTCGACTTGTTGAGATCCGTCTGTTGAGTATATTTAAAGGTTCCCCGGTTCGTGATGACCAATACTTTCTTGATGGAAATTTTATCGAGAATTTCCTGTCGAATCGTGTTTTTGGAGCCATGTAATCCGTAGTAATATTTGTAATGTTTCCAATCCAAAAGGTCGATACTTAAAGCAATTGGATTCTTTGAGCCTTAGTGCCGTATTATACGCCAAACTTTTTGCAAAGATATCTATTGGCATCAATTGCAGTATCACATTTAGTGCCACTGTAGATGTAGTTCTGAGGGCTCCAGTAATGCCCACATATATGAGTCGTTGGAGTTGTTCCAGCTTCTTAGTAGTGACCATTGTATCTAGAGCTCTCCACCAGACCAACACTCTATACAGTAAGATAGGTCTTACTATGGAAGTGTAAATCCAGTAAGTCACTTTAGGTTCTAGACCCGACATTCTACTTAACATTTTCTCACTCACATAGTAGGCATTATACGCCTTTTTTATGCGTTCTTCTAGATTAGGTTTCCAGATTAGTTTGCTGTCGAGAATAATCCCTAAGAACTTGGCCTGTTTAGATAGTGGTATTGCTGTGTTATATATTTTTGATGTATTTTATTTGAGGAACATCCTAGTAAAAATAACTGTTTCTGTTTTTTGCGGATTAATGTGGAGCCCTTTGCTAGACGCCCAGTTGCTCACGTCTTTCAAGGCGCACTCAAGTAGATCCGTCATTACGTCTAAGAATTTTCAGGTTACTACAATTACTACATCATCAGCGTGGACCACTGTTTTGATGCCTTTATTATGTAGTGTGTCTACTGCCAGGATTCATAACAAGAGGGCAGAACGGCTCCTTGTGGGGTACCCCTAGTCGCATAATTTTTAGTTTTATAGCCCTATTCTGATGAGCATCACAAATTCTCACAACGTCAAAAGCATCCCAAAAATTGGGTTGAATCTCAAATTGATATGTTTTCAAATTCTGGCAAAAAGTTGAGATGCTGAGAGGGTCACAATAATTAGGAAAATTGTGAGGCTCAAAGAAGCAGATCACAACGTATAAAAAACATCTGAAATTCTTATTTTTTTAATACGAACTAGTTTAGGTATTAATTAATGAAAGTTAGTTAAACGGATAACCACAAAATATCTAATCTGCCACCAAAAAACACAAACTGCAGTCAAAAATTGAAGGCCCCTTTCCTCTATGCGAAGACGTTTTTTTTTTCACTTTAAACACACCAAACACTTAACATATCACTTATAATGAACTTTTAAAAACTTGGGCCATTTATTGGCACCACTTAAATTATTAAAATGCTATTTTTAATGCTTATTTGTTTTAAAAACGGCATACAAACAGAAATACTAATGTTTTTATGTTGTTTATTTACATTTGTTTTCAGTTAATTAAAAATAAAACATCAAATATGACGTTAAACTCTCTTCCCCACAGTGTGGGGTATTTGTTGAGAGTTTTTTTGTTAGTTTTTAATAATACACATTTGAGACTTTGATCACAATTATTCTAACAAGAAAAACGGCTCTCATTGAGATGTGATTTGTGAGCCCTCACAATGCCAGAATAGGGTTTTTAATCTGTCCCCAATATGCTATAATAGTTCGGCCACTAAGCATATGCTCAATCCAACTACATAAATGCGAATTGATTTGAGCTCTTTTGATCGCTGATATTGTAGCATTATTTGTTATGTTGTTGAACGCCCCTTCTATATTTAAGAACGTAGCTAGAGCAAATTCTTTGAAATTAAGTGACGTTTCAATTGATTCCACTACCGTTTCTACGGATTTCCCTTTTTGGTATGCGTGTTGAGAAATAGATAGAAGATTTGGTGGTAGATTCTCTCTTATATAAGATTCTCTCTTATATAAGAGTTGAGGGTGAGGTTTGGAAAACCTTTAACCCAAATTTAAGAATCATAGCTATCTAAATAAAACTGATAGCTTAACATTAACTTGAAAATTAGTAGATTCTCAAACCAATCTCAAACCTAATTCTTATGTGATTTCAACGTTTACTTAAACCTAGCCAGCACAGCTTTAATTAAATAATTATCCCGTTCAATGTCATTCAACGAATATCGTAGACTTCGAGCCCAAGCCCGAGCGTCAAGACAGCTGCAGGAACTAGATGCTAGCAGCCAAAATGTGGTAGAAGTGTCTTTTTTTGTAATCTTGTATGTTTCAAGCTCTCGAATACAATTCTGGAGCCAAATCAAAGTTGGCGGGGGCGGCCGGTATATTGTTTTAAAGATTCACAGAAGTCTCAACACTAATAGATTTCAGTAAACTATTAGATTTGGACGCGCGTTGTTATGTTATCTTTTTTTGTAATTCATTATGTTATCATAAAAAACATACAGTTTTTAGCGTCACTAAATTTTTGTTCCAAATTTTCACTGCCCATTTTTGATAATTTTATTATCAAATCATTTTCAAATACAAAATAAGCGCTAAAAATATAACTTATTTTATATTTGAAACTGATTTTAAAAACACACTAGACGTAAAGACAATTATGATTTTTTTCAAACGCTTACCCTGTGGCATATTGGAGTTTGTACGGGTGCGGTTTGTACGGGTGTGGTTTGCAAGGGTGGTTCTGTTTGTACATTAATTTAGCACGAAGTAGTAATGAGGTACATTACTTTGTATGCACTAGTAATGAGGTGTGGTTCAATATGTGCATTATAATGCGTAATAAGGAGAGGTGTGTCCATTTCTACATTATTTTGTACGCAGTAGTGGGTAATGTGCATTTTTTTAATTCGTAATTACACGCTGCAAAAAAGGGCTCTTCCAAACATAATTTTGGAGGCATAAAATATATCTTTGGAAACAAAAGTATTATTTCATTGCCAAACATTATTATAATAACAACCAAACATATTTTTCTTTTTGTTCAAACCTATTTATGTTCAGAATGAATAGTTTTCGGAGTTTGAAGGCGAAAACAGTTTATTTACATGTCAACATATTTATGTTTACATTTTATTTTATTTTATTTTATTTTAAAAAAAGTAAATTTAGTGTTAATGTCTTCTTTACACAATACTCCTTTTTTCCTTTTTTTAAATTACAGTTTTTTTATTTATATTATATAATAGTAAAAACCATTCAGCAAGCTGAACATTTATTTCTAAATATAAATGAAAAACATAGATTATATGAAAATATTTTATATATAAATATTAACGACATTCTTTAATTTTTGAATATCAAAAATTCCAAGAAAATTGTAAAAATTTGAAGTTTTTATACATTTATTGTGAAACAGTAGAAGACAAATTGTAATGCATAACTGTACCTTGATATTTTCATATTTCGTAAAAAATAAACAAAATCTCCCGATAAGTTTTGAAGTTATATATTTTCGTACACCACAAAATTTTTAGAATCAAAAAAAAAAAATAGATTTATAATAAAAAAAATCATGCGACACAATTTAATAAAATGACGTTTTTTGGGCAACTTTATATATTTTTAAAATTAAATCACAGTTCTGTACAATTTATTTTTTTTTTAATTTATTTTAAATCATTTATATATTTTTGAAATCTCTGATAATACTTTTAATAAATTTTAAAATTAACTTTCTAACTTTCGGTTTTTTTCTTTAACATTTTCATTAATTTTAATTAAAATTGTTGTAATTGCAGTTGGTTATATTTGTCATATGAGTTGTTGTTCTCATGTGTGCAATCGTTTCTGCGAGAGTATGATACACTGCACTAACCACAGTGAGCGCAGTAAACTGCAGTTCTCTTTTTCATATGGTTGTTGTAATTTAGTTTTTAGCTTTTTCTGGCGATATTTGTTCTCAAATTATAGAAAAAGTAAGTAAAGCACGCACTAAATCTGATTAATACGAATCGTTTGACACCAGTATCATTAAAATCTGTTCAGAAATACGCCGGTTAGTGCGAGAGAAAAAAACACGTTTTGTTTTATTAATATAGATTATAAACTTAAACTTATATTTTTTGTATTAATAATTTTATACCCATCTATTGTTCCTATTTTGAGTTTAGTGAACTACGGATGAATTGGTTGTTTCACACACAGTAACTATCTGGTATTAACAGTAATTGGCGGTACTTAAACAAATTCTTCCACCAAGAAGAACTTTTGAAGTAAATGAAATGAGAGTGTTACTGAGTGCTAAATGTAGGCTGCGTTGTTATTTAATTGTGATATCGTAATGCCAAAGATACATATAATCAAAATAATGCTATTCCCAGCAAGACACTACTGACCAAAACACAAATTCAAATTTTTGCTACTCACTTATACATGCAAGAAAAAGCTGTGTAAACGTGCGTAAGACATAGATGTAAAATCACACGTATACAAAATTGTTGATCATTTTTTCTCGACTCTACTCTTCATGTGGCCGAAACTATGATAAAAACTTTAATCATAGGTACCCGTAAAATGATCAGTAAATCACCGACGGTGTTATTGGTGGGCTATTTTTAAATTTGGTGTCACCCAGTTACTTACTTACTTAAATGGCCCTTACAACCGTGGGTCGGTGTTGGCCGCTGAGATGAAGCCGCGCCAGTCGCTTCTGCTTTGCGCGCGCTGACTCCAGTTAGAAATACCAAGCGTTGCCAGGTTGTCCTCAACTTGGTCTTTCCAACGCAGATTTGGACGCCCTCTTCTACGATGTCCACCTTCAAGTTTCGATTCAAGCACCTTCTTGGCTGGAGTGTTTTAATTCATTCGTTCGACATGACCTAGCCATCGAAGCTGCTGAATCTTTATGCGCTTGACTATGTCAATGTTGTCGAATAACTCATACAGCTCGTGGTTCATCCTGATTCGATACTCGTTAGCAAAGCAGATAAGGCCAAAGATTTTACGGAGAATCATTCTCTCGAACGCTCCCAGTACTCTCTCATCGGTGGAGGCCAGCGTCCATGTTTCTGCACCATAAAGTAGGACGGGCCTGATGAGTGACTTGTAGAGCGTTATTATTATCCGGCGAGAGAGGGCTCTACTTCTCAATTGCCTACTGAGCCCAAAGTAGCAAATGTTGGCAAGAATTATTCTCAGTTTGATCTCCAGGCTGACGTCGTTGTTGCTGTTTATGCTGGATCCCAAGTAGACGAAGTCCTTCACAATGTCGAACTTGTGGGTGTCAAAATCAGCTTTTTGTCCAAGACGCACGGACTCTTTTTTGCTTGTTGACACAAGGAACTTCGTATTGTCCTCGTTCACTGCTAGACCCATTCGACGAGACTCTTTCTCCAATCTGGAGAATGCTGCGCTGACTGCTCGTGTGCTCCTGCCAATGATATTAATATTGTCGGCATATGCGAGCAGCATGACACTTTTGTTGAGGATAGTGCCGCTTTGACGGAGTTCGGCAGCTCGACCTATTTTCTCCATCAATAAATTAAAAAAGTCTCACGATAGGGAGTCACCCTGCCTGAAACCTCGCTCGGTATGAAATGGTTCGGAGAGGTCTTTTCCTATTCTCACTGAGCAACGTGTGTTGCTCAGGGTCATCCTGCAAAGCCTTATAAGTTTCGCAGGTATACCGAACTCAGACATTGCGGCGTATAATCGTTCCCTTATCGGAGTGTCGAAGGCGGCTTTATTCTCGACTAATAGGTGGTAGGTGTCTGTTTTTCTAGGGTCTTTTCCTGGATTAGGCGCAATGTGAAAATCTGGTCTATGGTGGACTTTCCCGGTCTGAAGCCGCACTGATAAGGTCCAATCAGTCTGTTGACGATGGGCTTCAGTCTTTCACATAATACGTTCGATAGAACCTTGTATGCGATATTGAGTAGGCTGATCCCACGGTAGTTGGCGCAGATAGTGGGATCCCCTTTCCTCAATCCTGTCCCATGCATCTCAATCTCCTCACACTCACGTCTTTCTGCCTCGTTTTTTTACGCCTGAAAAGACGTCTCTCTTTGCTCCTCTTCTCTTTGTATCGATCCTTCGCAGCTCGCGTAGCTACTGACTGCGGAGTGGATTTGTACGCAGCGTCTTTCTCTGCAGTGGCCGCGCGACACTCTTGGTCATACCACTGATTCCTCAGGGGGCGTTGGAATCCAAGCACCTCTTCGGCAGCCGTACGCATAGAGCAGGAGATATGGTTCCACTGCGCGCTTATATTATCAAGAGGAGGAGTGCTTTGTCTAAGCAGTTGTGAGAGTCGAGTGGAACGTGATCAATTTGGTTTCGAGTTTATTTATCGGGCGACAACCATGTGGCCTTGTGGATATCGAAATGTTCGAATCTAGTACTACTAACTACCATGTTTCGTGCTGCGGCGAAGTCGATTAGCCTCGTTCCGTTATCGGAAGTGTTGGCATGGAGGCTAAATTTTCCGATTGTGGGACAATAGATGGCTTTTCTGCCAACCTTGGCGTTAAAATCACCTAGCACGATTTTGATATCGTGGCGACGGCAGCGCTCGTATGCTTTTGTCTCGTCATCTTTCTCGTTCATCGGAGCGTGTGCACAAATTAGGCTGATATGGAAATATTTACCCTTGATGCGGATTGTTGCCAGCCTTTCGTCCACGGGCGTGAACCTAGAGACAAGGTGGCGGAGTCTCTTGCCAACCACAAATCCACATCCAAATTCGTGTCTCTCCGCATGGCAGCTGTAGTAGATATGTAGTAGTAGCTTGTTTCGAACAGCCCTGTCCCGTCCATCGCATCTACTGGATAGCGGTGATGTCAGCCTTATATTTTTCGAGGACATCTGCCAGCTGGATAGAGGCACCTTCCCTATAAAGGGTCCGGACATTCCAGGTGCATATCCCTAAATCATGGTCCTTAAAACGTTTGCGTGGGTCGTCATCGTTGTAATCGGTCATTATCCGAGGCTTCTTTTTTGTTTTCATTGGGCGCATAGGTTTTTTCCGTGGTGGGACCCAAACCCAACGTACGAACCCTCACTCTGAGGGAGATGCTCGCCACTCACTTAGGCCGATTTCTACATAGGGTAGTGTAGAGCGCCGTTTCCAGGGACTTCCACCGAAGTGAAGTTGTCACCATTTGACAATTTGCCAATTCTGGTGACCAGTGAGTTGACTTGAGATGACACCGACAAGGATTGCGCTGGCTTCGCCATGTTGAAGCACTCAGACACGTTGCCTTGTGATAATCGCCCCCATAGTCCCCGGTGTCACCCAGTTACAAACAAGAATAACCAATTACATATAATTCAAACAACCTTTTATTGACATTGGGTGTGTCAAATAGCAGAAATATCAAACATAAATATATTAATATCTGATGAAATATATATATTTCTACAGAAACATTAATATAGTAAATTAATGTAAATACGCGATTAAAGCAATTTATGTTTATATATCGTATAATAATATTTAAATCTGAACAAAATAATTATACAATTCAATTATAAAGTAATTAAATTTTACTACTAATATTTATATGGTGATTTCGAATTACGTTATAATTACATTCAAACATATTCAAACAAATCTTTTAAGTTATTTTTTAATTGGTTTTTCATATGTAATTTGATGTAATTATCCTGAAACCAACCTTTATTAACAATACGAGTTACATTTAATAATTAATTATACTTCACCCATCATCAATAGAATAAATAGTCCAAGAAATTGCATCGCCTTTAGTATATTTTCTATTGAATAATTTTTAATATTTTTGTATATAGTTTTGTTATTTTATATCAATTCATTACTTAGTAATCTGAGGGTAAGGGAGGGTGGCTTCATTTCAGCACTACTACTTAAGTGGAAAATGGAACTTGTCATGTATGTACATTACTGCTTAAATACAAATGAACTATTCGATGTTTGTGACAAAGTATTGAAAAAATCATTAGTTACCGTTCAAACTAGGTCGGAATATTTCCCATTGAGATACTATTTTAAAGCTTATTCTTATAGGAGATATTAACGAAACAGTTGGTATCAATCTATTGACTTCGATTATTTATGTTTGACCTATCGCTGCGATTACTGTACATTACCTAGACTAAGGCCAAAATATTATCCCTCTTATTACGTAAAACGAAGTTAAATTTGTCAAAAAGTGACAGCATTTCAATGACTAGTTTTTGTAATTAAAATGCGATAATACACCTATAAATCATATTTTATAAATAATAGTCTTTAATTTAAAGTTATCTCACAATAATATGTTTTACAGGCATAAGTAAATTTATACATTTTTCAGTTCCAACATATTTGTCGCCATTAGAAACTCATTGTTCCAATATTGATTACTTCCCTCGTATTGATGAAGACAAGGCAACCAACGATGATGCTACTTCTAGATTGCACTTAGCGCGATCATGTGTTGTGCTGTTTATAATAAGGTATTTATATAATTTTTCATATATGTACACATTTTTCCTTATATGCAAAGTGGCAGTTCTATGTATATGAATATAGTTACGAAAATGTATAATTTTCACCACTGTGTAAGCAATAAAAAAGAGTGAAATAGATATAAGACTATTCAGCGAACTAATGCAATGGGTTAGAAAGAGATGAAAGATTATTCAGCGCAAGAAATAAAAAAACAGTTTTTTTAAACTCAAATTCCAAGAAAAGTTGAGTGGCAAAATAAGAACTAAAAAATTCAAAAGCTTGATATATACAGTAGCAAGCCACTGTAATTTTTATGGCCTGAATATTTTGGGTGCACTGAGGAAAAAAATAATTTTTTCTTCAAATATGTTAAATATGAGTTTTGTAAACTTAGTTAATCATTGTAATAAAATTCGCCTTCTTGTGCACTGAATTAATTAGTATGATTAAAGGCGCCGCAGGTAAATTCGCGCGATTTTTTAGAAAAAAAATTATTTTTAGTCAAATTTTTTTTTTCTGGTTCTAGAATTTATTTTTTTTGGCATATGAATTTTCATGGCATTACTTAACTGAATGTAAAGGATTTTCAATATATTTTTTTCATTTTACCACTCGCCTTTTCCAGGAATTTTAGTTTGTAAAAAAAAAGGTTTTTTATTTTTAAGGGCATCGTGTGACAATTTTTTTTATTTTTTTTTTGCCCTGCCCACTTCGTTATAATTCAAAAACCACTTAAGATCTCGGCCGGTTTTCGATTTTTAATCCGTTCCAGGGTAACGAATTTTCTCGGGCTTTGGTATACTCGCCGGTTTTGTCCAGGGTTCGTTTACAGAAAAATAGATAAATGAAAAGATTAGTTTTGTGTAAGTATTATTATTCAGTTTCTTTATTGTCCCTTCTTTATTGTCTACTTATTCAAGCTTAATACTAGTTTGGCGAGTTAATGCATCGATCCGCTATTAATACGTTTGGGGAGTTAATGCCTCCAGCCGCTATATTAAAATACTTATTAAATCTTAATACTAGTTTGGCGAGTTAACGCCTCGATCCGCTATTAATACGTTTGGGGAGTTAATACCTCCAGCCGCTATATTAAAATACTTATTAAATTTTAAAGTAACTTAATACTAGTTTGGCGAGTTAATGCCTCGATCCGCTATAATTACAATTGGGGAGTTAATGCCTCCTACCGCTACTACTATATTTGGCGAGTTAATGCTTCCCACCGCTACTACTACAATTTTGATGTGTGCGAGGTCGTCGCCAGCACCGACGCCAGTCGCACCGACTGATAGTGTCGATCGCCGTGTGCTTTGTTGTTGCGTAGTTTGTGCAGTTGTTGTTGCTTCATTTGATGTTGTTGCATTACAGCCTATGCTTGCGTATACTTCTTGCTTATGCGTAGCTTGTTGTTGCTTGCGGGATTGCAGCATGTGCGTGAAATTGTTCTTGTTTGTGGTATTGTTTCGCGTACGTAGAATTGTTGTTGTCGTACTTAGTAATAACTGCAATTAATTAAATTATTAAATTAATTTAATTCAGATAAAAATATGTGGGTGCAAATTTGAGACACACAAATTTGTGTCCTCACATCCTCCCCTTACTTCGGGTAAAATTTGTTACATACGTGGTCGATATATATTTTAAATAATAAAAAATAATTAAAATGTCTTATTCTGAACTGATACGTTAGCAACCCTATTATGGCGTGGGTGACGTATCACCACGTGGTGCCAGCTGATCTATATCGTCATATTGGCTCAACTGATAGTTTTTCTACAGTTTCGGAACACTTCCAATGACAGGGTGATCTGAAAACTAAAAATTCGTTAATTTAAATATTATTTGCCGTATGAACATTATCTTCCATTCGATTCTCCACACGAGAGAGTTTAATCGTCAACTTCTATCTGTAGTTTAAAAATAAGGCGTGGTAGATTTATGAACGGTTACCGTAACGGCCATTTACTTAGCGGTGTTACTATTTGTTGGTATTTTTAGTACCTACCGCCATTAATGCTGCTGATGACAACTCTTATACTTTTCGCGTTTCAATAAATTTTGGACAAAGCTCCCTTTGCTTACGGTAATTTCATCGTAACTTTCATGGGGACTTGCATTTTAGTTTTCGACTTGATATTCTATTTAGGAACATCTGCGTAGCGCGGAACATTTTTGTTTCGCCATACCCGCGTTCGGACGCGTTTTGACCTCTGCTTCTTGTCTTTTGTGATTTCGCGTAATATTTCTGTAATGCGCGCGTA
The DNA here is from genome assembly GCA_951804985.1 of Dryomyza anilis. Lineage (NCBI taxonomy): Eukaryota > Metazoa > Arthropoda > Insecta > Diptera > Dryomyzidae > Dryomyza > Dryomyza anilis. Next base: position 49,415,264 of record OX638130.1, read on the forward strand.
TCTCGGTGTTTATGCATACGGTATTATCATCGTTTTGCTCTGACGTTGTTGATTTTTCGCTTTCAGCTTCTGCGGTGTGAAGTAATTTCAGCTTATTCACGTGTGCCGTTCTTACCTTCTTGCTGATACGAAATTTATCACCCGAAATGGCCCATCGTATTTGGCGGCCGCAAAATTGTCAACTGCTTTGGACAAGTTGTGTTGTTTGACTAACACCTGTTGACCGATCTTAGGTGACCAGGGTCGTCCTGTGCTGCTCGCTCCATGTTTCGGCGTACAATTGTAAATACCTCTCGTAATCGCTCACTTTTTCCATAAGGTGTTTGATGATCATGACCATTGTCAAACGTGAACTCGTCATATAAGTAATGCTTTTGGGAGACGGGGCTCTCGTCCTTTTACCAAATACCCCGGAATATAGGCCGTGGTTTCAGATACGCTCGTATTTATTGCTAGTGACAGCTCTGGGAGTAGTTCATCCCAGATTGCGTCCTGCAAACGGCGCAATCATCGTCTTGACTGTTCTGTTTGCTCTTTCAGTCCGATTTTTTTGCGGAGTGTATGGAGCCGTAAATTGATGTTTCACGCCCATATCAGCCAAGCACTTTCGAAACATTCGACTTGTAAATTATGTCCCGTTGTCAGTAATTAGCACCTTCGGTACTCCAAATCTCGCCAGTATTCTTTCTCTGAAGGCTTTGCGGAGTGTTTCGATAGTTGCTTTTCGTAGCGGTACCATCTCCGTCCACTTTGAAAACTTGGCGAACATGACCAGCATCATGGTGTTGCCATGTTTTGATCTTGGCAATGGTCCAACGAAGTCCGCACATAGCATGGCCCAGGGCTCCTCTGCTATTTTCGTCAACATCTTCCTCACCGGTTGTTGTTGGCTTGCTTTATACTTTTGGCACGTCTCGCAACGTCGCACGTATTTACTCACCTGGCGGAACAAATCAGTCGGCCAGCTCGTTGGAACGTAGCTGGCCGAATGTAGGCCTAAAGGCATCACGCACCACTGAAAGAGACCACTTCCAGGTACTGTAAACGCCGTGTACTGTTTGCTGCTCTCCTCCATGGGTATTTGCCAATAACCGTTCCTCTAATCTAAACTGCTTATAAATTTTGCGTCGCGCAGACGGTCTAAAATATGTTGTATGCGCGGTAGGGGGTAAGCGTCGGGGACTGATCGGGCGTTAAGTTGACGATAGTCAACGCAGAGCCTCCATTATCTTGTCTTTTACTTTACCAAGACGATTGGTGCGCTATGAGGGATATGAGACGGTTGTGTACATCCTTTATTGATCAATTCGTCTATTTCTTTGTCAATTATCGCCTGCATTGCCGAATTTTTCGGGTATTACCGCTGCTTAATCGGGCGATCATCATGCATCACAATCTTGTGTACCGCTATGTGACTCCTTTAGACTTGAAAAATCTTTTCGCCGAATGTACAATCGATAGTCCTGCAGACAGTTGCGATATATTCTGTCTAGCTGCTGTGTAGCATGGATCACGTCTAACATATCAATCACATAGCCACTGAACGACTCCCTTTGTCGCTGGCGTCGCAGTCGGATCTCGTCTTCTATACCTTCAAAGTAGTGAGGTGGCAGAAAAAATTGAAGTAGATCACTCTTGAAGGTTCTCCATTCAACCCATAAAGTGGCAACTGATCAATGCAAACGTTATACATCTGGGCCAGTTCTTCTACGCGTTCGATAAACGTTATCAGATCTCGGCCACCATCATACTTCACCATCTCCTTACCTTTTCAATAACAGACTGCATGTACATGTCTCGCATGAACGTATCATTTGTCGCAGACATCATCGGTGGCTGATGCATCGTCGTTGGCTGTTGCATCCTCGTTGGCTGCTGTCAGTATACTGCTGGTGTACTTTGAGTTGGTTCTGTGGTGAACTGTGGACGCGTCTGTTCTGTTGATCTAACTGTTGACACCAAGAAACGATTATACCAAGTCGATGTCGTTGGGACGTTTAACTGCTGCTGCGCTACGGCTGATGTTGAATGAGCGAAGTTGACGGTAAATGCAGCTGTGGTGGTATCGGAAGCTTGGTGACCTACTTCTTGGGTGTAGCGCCTCCAACTCTTCCAAGCGAGCGATAATTTCTGGCTTCAGTTCCTCACTTTTCGCAAATGTCGAAAAGCGTTTTCGTAGTTAATCGACGGTGCCTGCATCAAAATCTTCGGTGTAAGTAACAAGTTCGTCCTTACGAAGATCCTTAGTCCATGAAGTCTTTACCATCTTGATTCTTTTTTTCTTTTCTATTATTTATTGTACTCTGTATTCACAGTTTTCTTTATAAATTCAGTATTTTATAATCTTCACTTTTTTTTATTTTATTTAACTTCACTTTCCTTCGTATTTTCTTTGCTAATTATTTTCTTCTTTACTTTCGCTTAACCAAACAATTATGTCCTCGTTACAGATTGAACAAATTTCAGATTCTAGAAAATTATCGTCGAAGCAATCCAGATGAAAATTATGGCTACACAATGTGGTTACGATGAGTTCATTTTCCTTGGTTTCATTGTTGCAAATCTTGCAAATCATATTTCAAGGACTCGAATGTCCATTTTAATTACAGCTACTTAGTTTTAATTTTCCAAAACTTATTAAAGTCCCTGCTCGGGCGCGATCTGTAACGAAGTTTCTCGGGCTGCGGTATACTCGCCGGTTTTGTCCAGGGTTCGTTTACAGAAAAATAGATAAATAAAAAGATTAGTTTTGTTTAAGTATTATTATTCAGTTTCTTTATTGTCGCTTCAGTGGGTTTAATATCGTATACGCTATTTTAAAATACTTATTCAAGCTTAATATTAGTTTGGCGAGTTAATGCCTCATTCCGCTATTAATACGTTTGAAGAGTTAATGCCTCCAGCCGCTATTTTAAAATACTTATTAAATCTTAATACTAGTTTGGCAAGTTAATGCCTCGATCCGCTATTAATACGTTTGGGGAGTTAATGCCTCCAGCTGCTATATTAATGCCTCGATCCGCTATAACTACAATTGAGGAGTTAATGCCTCTAGCCACTACTTCCTACTATTTGGAGAGTTAATGCCTCCAGCTGCTATTATAAAATACTTATTAAATCTTAAAGTAACTTAATAATAGTTTGGCGAGTTAATGCCTCGGACCTTCCCTATATATATAAATATATATATATATATATATATATATATATATATATATATATATATATATATATATATATATATATACATATATATATATATATATCTATATATATATATATATATATATATATATATATATATATAAATCTTACAACAGGTTCTACCTTTGTACTCAGAACAGATTTCTGGAAGGAATATTTCGTAAATCCGTCTAACATAACAATAATCTAATGATTTTTGTGTATACTTCGCACAAACGGACCTAAATGGTCTATATGCAATGTATCAAATGGTACAGGTACCTTTTCAATATAAATAATCCAGCCTGTTTTCCCGAGGGAACTTTATTGTATAAACATGGCAAACAACACGCAATATATCGGTTTATATACTTTTTCATTTGCAGACCAATATTTTTCTTGTATGAAACTAAGTGTATTTTTAAATGAAAAATGTCCAACATTGTCGTGATAGTTAAACACAATCTTTTTGGAACAACCTACTTGCATCCCTTATCACTTTTTCTATACAACCGGTTATTTTTTAATTCAAATCTATTATGGATTCTTATTTCATTATTATCTTTTGGAATAGTTTTAAGTGTATTTATTAGAAAAGAACATCTTTCGTCTTTAAGTTGAATCGCTAAAATCCAATCCTTGTTACAATATGAACTATTAAAACAACTCCGAGAGTTTCATGAGTAATAGGGTTTCTGCTTAAAGCATCTGCATGCGTCATAGATAAACCTGGTCTATATTCTAAAGTGAAATTAAATTCTTGAATAGTCAACCACCATATTCCAATTCGCGATATTAAATCTATTTTTGTTAAAGCTGTTCTTATAGAATTACAGTCAGTAATTACTTTAAATTCTATTCCCAATAAGTAAACTCGGAATCTTTTTAAAGAATTAACAATTTTTAAAGTTTCTAATTCATATGAATGATATCTTTGCTCCTCTTTTGAGGTGGTGTGACTAAAATATGCGACCGGTTTCAAACTATTATCAACGTAGCCTAGTCAGTACAGTGAAAACACCCACGTTTTTAATTTCAATAGTTGGGTTTTAATGGATCTTCTAGTTCTTAAACTAACAAATAATAATATTGGGGATATAATGATAATAAATGAAATTAGCGGGTCCCCGCCGGAAATGTTCCCTCGACGCTGAACCCTCGGGTTACGATGTTCGGTCTGGTTTCTTCGGTCTATGCTATTTTCTGTGCAACCGTCTGCTAAACTGTTGCTCGTTCCCTGCCATTCGTTTGTCGTCGACTCGTTGACTGCTACTGCGTCTCGTTCGCGCGGTCGGTAACTCGGGTGTCTTCGGCTCGTGGCCGCTCCTCGTTGACCACTACTGCGACTCGGTCGCGCGGTTGGTAACTCAGGTGTCTTCGGCTCGTGGGCGCTGCTCATTGACTGCTACTGCGACTCGCTCGCGCGGTCGGTAACTCGAGTGTCTTCGGCTCGTGGCTGCTGCTCGTTGGCTGCTACTGCGACTCGTTCGCGCGGTCTGTAACTCGGGTGTCTTCGGCTCGTGGCCGCTGCTCGTTGACTGCTACTGCGACTCGTTCGCGCGGTTTGTAACTCGGGTGCCTTCGGCTCGTGGCCATTGTTCGTGGGGTTACTCGTTGTAGCGTTGCGCTTAACTCACTGGCGTGATGCGCACATGGTGCTCACTGCGGGTGCTCCGCTATCACTCGTCAGGTTATATGAATTACAAAATGGCGACTTACCACGAGGTGCTTGCTACCAGAGCTGCAAAAGTTGGATTACGATTGCTTTTGATTACGATTACTAAAGAATCCTAATCAAAAATTTTGATTACGATTTTTTGGTAGTCGTAATCAAAAATTTTGATTACGATTAGAAATAATCAAAAAGTAATTTTATTCTTAGTACATTTTTTGATTATTTTCACGACTACTTTAAAAGAATCAAAAACTAGTATTCGGACTACTTTTTTTTGACTATTTTCACAAAATTTAAGATTATTTTCAGATTATTTGAAAAAAATCAAAAAAAATAATTATCGGACTACTTTTTTTTTTATTATTTCAATTTTTTGATTATTTGAAATTATCAAAAATAAATAATCCGACTCCTTTTTTTTTGATTATTTAATTTTTTTTGATTATTTTTTTCTTATTTGAAATAATCAAAAAAAAGTTATCCGACTACTTTTTTTTTTGATTATTTCAATTTTTTTGATTATTTGTATTTTTTGATTATTTTTGTATTATTTCAAAAATTTAAATAACTAAACTTAATATTTTCTGTTTGCTTATTATATCGTCACTCTCATGCCAAAGAGGCAGATGAGCATTTTTAAAAATGTTGGAAAATTAAATTTTGCAGTTTGAAGTGCTTTAAAAATTAGTAAAATTTAGATTTTTTTTTTCTTTTTTCTGTTATTTTGGTTAATTCATCAATTATTATCACTTATATAAAATATCTTTGGATTTGGTAAACTTACTGAATTATAAATACGGATTTTGTAAGGCTATATTCTGATCAAATGCAAATATTTTCGTTTTTTACGCTATAAATCTTTATTTGCGCATGATAAAATAGTGATATGAAGGCAATAATTGTTTGTTTTTAAAGCACCTATCGATTGGCATCATTATTTAAAAATATTTTACTTACTTACTTAAATGGCCCATACAGCCGTGGGTCGGTTTTGGCCGCTGAGATGAAGCCGCGCCAGTCGGATCTGCTTTGCGCGCGCTGACGCCAGTTAGAAATACCAAGCGTTGCCAGGTTGTCCTCAACTTGGTCTTTCCAACGCAGATTTGGACGCCCTCTTCTACGCTGTCCACCTGCGAGTTTCGATTCAAGCACCTTCTTGGCTGGAGTGTTTTCATCCATTCGTTCGACATGACCTAGCCAGCGAAGCCGCTGGATCTTGATGCACTTGACTATGTCAATGTCGTCGAATAACTCATACAGCTCGTGGTTCATCCTGATTCGATACTCGTTAGCAAAGCAGATAGGGCCAAAGATTTTACGGAGAATCTTTCTCTCGAACGCTCCCAGTACTCTCTCATCGGCGGAGGCCAGCGTCCATGTTTCTGCACCATAAAGTAGGACGGGCATGATGAGTGACTTGTAGAGCGGTATTTTTGTCCGGCGAGAGAGGGCTCTGCTTCTCAATTGCCTACTGAGCCCAAAGTAGCACCTGTTGGCAAGAGTTATTCTCCGTTTAATCTCCAGGCTGACGTCGTTGTTGCTGTTTACGCTGGATCCCAGATAGACGAAGTCCTTCACAATCTCGAACTTGTGGGTGTCAAAATCAGCTTTTTGTCCAAGACGCACGGACTCTTTTTTGCTTGTTGACACAAGGAACTTCGTATTGTCCTCGTTCACCGCTAGACCCATTCGACGCGACTCTTTCTCCAATCTGGAGAATGCTGCGCTGACTGCTCGTGTGCTCCTGCCAATGATATCAATATCGTCGGCATATGCGAGCAGCATGACACTTTTGTTGAGGATAGTGCCGCTTTGACGGAGTTCGGCAGCTCGAACTATTTTCTCCATAAATAAGTTAAAAAAGTCGCACGATAGGGAGTCACCCTGTCTGAAACCTCGTTCGGTATGAAATGGCTCGGAGAGGTCTTTTCCTATTCTCACTGAGCAACGTGTGTTGCTCAGGGTCATCCTGCAAAGCCTTATAAGTTTCGCAGGTATACCGAACTCAGACATTGCGGCGTATAATCGTTCCCTTATCGGAGTGTCGAAGGCGGCTTTATAGTCGACTAATAGGTGGTAGGTGTCGATCTGTTTTTCTAGGGTATTTTCCTGGATTAGGCGTAATGTGAAAATCTGGTCTATGGTGGACTTTCCCGGTCTGAAGCCGCACTGATAAGGTCCAATCAGTCTGTTGACGATGGGCTTCAGTCTTTCACATAATACGCTCGATAGAACCTTGTATACGATATTGAGTAGGCTGATCCCACGGTAGTTGGCGCAGATAGTGGGATCCCCTTTCGTAAGGATTGGGCAGAGTACACTGAGGTTCCAGTCACTTGGCATGCTTTCATCCGACCATATTTTGCTTACGAGCTCGTGCATGCTCTCTACTAGCTCTTCGCCTCCGGTCTTAAACAATTCAGCAGGCAGGCCATCAGCACCTGCGGCTTTGTTGTTTTTCAGCCGAACAATGGCTGTTCTGACCTCGTCATGGTCGGGTGGCGGTATCTCAACGTCGTCATCAAGTACTGGGGTTGCCGGGTTTGCTTCTATATCGGTGGCATTGCGGTCATCATCACCGGTCAGCAGTTTAGAGAAGTGATCCCTCCATATTTTCAGTGTGCTCTGGATATCTGTCACTAGATTTCCGTTCTCATCTTTACAGGAAGAGGCTCCGGATTTTGAACCTCCGGCTAGGCGTCTTATTTTCTCGAAGAATTTTCGAGCCTCATTCCTGTCCCCATGCATCTCAATCTCCTCACACTCACGTCTTTCTGCCTCGCTTTTTTTACGCCTGAAAAGCCGTCTCTCTTCCCTCCTCTTCTCTTTGTATCGCTCCTTCGCAGCTCGCGTAGCTACTGACTTCAGGGTGGATTTGTATGCAGCGTCTTTCTCTGCAGTGGCCTTTCGACACTCTTGGTCATACCACTGATTCCTCAGGGGGCGTTGGAATCCAAGCACCTCTTCGGCAGCCGTACGCATAGAGCAGGAGATATGATTCCACTGCGCGCTTATATCATCGAGAGGAGGAGTGCTTTGTCTAAGCAGGTGTGAGAGTCGAGTGGAAAAGGTTTGCGTTGTCTGTTGTGATTGCAGCTTTCCGACGTCTAGCTTTCTCTGCGTTTGGTTCCGCACGTTCTTCGTAGCGCAGGTAATGATCCGAGTCCATATTGGCACCTCGGATAGTGCGTACGTCCATCACGCTCGAAGCGTGCCTTCCGTCAATCACAACGTGATCAATTTGATTTCGAGTTTTTTGATCGGGCGACAACCATGTGGCCTTGTGGATATCGAAATGTTCGAATCTAGTGCTACTAACTACCATGTTTCGTGCTGCGACGAAGTCGATTAGCCTCGTTCCGTTATCGGAAGTGTTGGAATGAAGGCTAAATTTTCCGATTGTGGGACAATAGATTGCTTCTCTGCCCACCTTGGCGTTAAAATCGCCTAGCACGATTTTGATATCGTGGCGGGGGCAGCGCTCGTATGCGTTGTCTAGGCGCTCGTAGAAGCGCTCTTTTGTCTCGTCATCTTTCTCGTTCATCGGAGCGTGTGCACAAATTAGGCTGATATGGAAATATTTAGCCTTGATGCGGATTGTTGCCAGACTTTCGTCCACGGGCGTGAACCTAGAGACAAGGTGGCGGAGTCTCTTGCCGACTACAAATCCACATCCAAATTCGTGTCTCTCCGCATGGCAGCTGTAGTAGATATCACAGGACGCTTGTTTCGAACAGCCCTGTCCCGTCCATCGCATCTCCTGGATAGCGGTGATGTCAGCCTTATATTTTTCGAGGACATCTGCCAGCTGTATAGAGGCACCTTCCCTATAAAGGGTCCGGACATTCCAGGTGCATATCCCTAAATCATGGTCCTTAAAACGTTTGCGTGGGTCGTCATCGTTGTAATCGGTCGTTATCCGAAGCTTCTTTTTTGTTTTCATTGGGCGCATAGGTTTTTTTCGTGGTGGGACCCAAACCCAACGCACGAACCCTCACTCTGAGGGAGATGCTCGCCACTCACTTTAGCCGACTTCTACACCGGGTGGCGTAGAGCGCCGTTTCCAGGGACTTCCATGAGGAGGACTTCCACCGAAGTGGAGGTGTTACCATTTGACAATTTGCCAATTCGGGTGACCAGTGAGTTGACTTGAGACGACACCGACAAGGATTGCGCTGGCTTCGCCATGTTGAAGCACTCAGACACGTTGCCTTGTGATAATCGCCCCCATAGTCCCCCAAAAATATTTTGCCAAACATTTATTTGCCATTTGTTATTTGCAGAAAAAATGTTTGAAAAAATATTTTTAAATAATAATTCCAATCAACAGATGCTTTGAAAACAAACAATAAATGGCTTTACCGCACTATTTTATCATGCGCAAATAATACTTTTTTTTTGTTGATTATTTCAAATAATCAAAAAATAATCAAAAAATTCAAATTATCAAAAAAAAGTAGTCGGATTACTTTTTTTTTGATTATTTCAAACAATCAAAAAATAATCAAAAATTTAAATAATCAAAAAAAAAGTAGTCGGATTAATTTTTTTTTTTGATTATTTTCAAATAATCTGAAAATAATCTTAAATTGTTTGTGAAAATAATCAAAAAATAGTAGTCCGATTACTAGTTTTTGATTCTTTTAAAGTAGTCGTGAAAATAATCAAAAAATGTACTAAGAATAAAATTACTTTTTGATTATTTCTAATCGTTATCGGAATTTTTGATTAAGACTACAAAGAATCGTAATCAGAATTTTTTATTCCGACTACTAAAGTATTGTAATCGTTTAGTAGTCATTACAAAAGTAGTCATTACTTTTACAGCTCTGCTTGCTACTGATGAGATGAGTTCGTGTCGTTGGTGTTTCGGGTGTCTTCTGTTTCTTTCGTCCCGGCTCGCTGGTTTTACGCATTGTCTCGTCGTGCGCAACTCGCTGGTTATGCGCGTGACTGACGCTTCGCGGACGCTCTACTGGAGCTCGTCGGTTTTGGCAAAATGGCGACTTACCACGAGGTGCGTGCCTTTGATTTTGCGCAACCTCGTCTGTCCGAGATTCCTCTTGATAAATTTCCCTCTGCTTGGTTGGTTGTTCGCCTGCGTTTATTAATACTTTTTACGACACGTCTCGGTGTAGCTTTGCTTCCGGATATCGTGCTTTGGTCTCGGTGGTGCAGCGTGTCGACCCAAGTGGAAAGCGTTTACATATCTCCACTTGTCCGACAATCGTTGCCAAAGGATTCAACCTGAGCGTGGGAACAAATGACATTCCTCTAAACCGATTACTTGTCTATAAGAGTATCACTTGCCACGTACATGTCGAATCCTTCTCTTGGCGATAGCAGGCTTTTCTTCCCAGGATGAGCTTACTGTACCAAAACCACAGCGGAGATCCAACTCAACTTTTCTTCACGACGGCTACCCAAGAACTGACTTCAACTTTGTTCGTCGGATTACTTTGAACCGTCGCCATTTCCCCATGTTCATGCGTGACACTTGTTGGCTCTTTCTGGCCTTCGTTGTCGCCTCGATCACTCGTTTTCGCAATTCACCACGCCGCCATTTCCGTCGTTGCTATAATTTATCGGCTGTCCCCTCGCCAGTGTTGCCCACTGGCCGGCGTTTGTTCCCTTGTTTTTCTTGTTTGTGCGCTAAACCTGTGGGACAAATTTACAACAAAATTTGTCCGTCACAACTCATAATGTCAGTATTTTCATTTTCCCTGATATTTTTACCAAAATTCCCCAATTGACTTTAAAATTCCCCGCACAAATCTAATTTAAATACACTGCGAATAAATAGTGCTTTCCCTTCATTTAAAAAAAAATCGAAATTGTTATCATTTAATGTTTTTTCTGTTATCTTGATTTCTCTAGTTTTTTAATAACATTTATTACTTACTTACTTAAATGGCTCCTAAAACCGTGGGTCGGTTTTGGCCGCAGAGATAAAGCCGAGCCAGTCGCTTCTGCTTTGCGCGCGCTGACGCCAGTTAGAAATACCAAGCGTTGCCAGGTTGTTCTCTAGTTGGTCTTTTCAACGCAGATTTGGAAGCCCTCTTCAACGCTGTCCACCTTCGAGCCTCGATTCAAGCACCTTCTTAGCTGGAGTGTTTTCATCCATTCGTTCTAAATGACATAGCCAGCGAAGCCGCTGGATCTTGATGCGCCTGTCTATGTCAATGTCGTCGAATAACTCATACAGCTCATTGTTCATCCTGATTCGATACTCGTTAACAAAGCAGATAGGGTCAAAGATTTTACGGAAAATCTTTCTCTCGAACGCTCCCAGTACTCTCTCTTTGGTGAAGGCCAGCGTCCATGTTTCTGCACCATAAAGTAGGACGGGCATGATGAGTGACTTGTAGAGCGTTATTTTTGTCCGGCGAGAGAGGGCTCTACTTTTCAATTGCCTACTGAGCCCAAAGTAGCACCTGTTGGCAGGAGTTATTCTCCGTTTGATCTCCAGGCTGACGTCGTTGTTGCTGTTGATGCTGGATCCCAAATAGACGAAGGCCTTCACAATGTCGAACTTGTGGGTGTCAAAAACAGCTTTTTGTCCAAGACGCACGGACTCCTTTCTGCTTGTTGACACAAGGAACTTCGTCTTGTCCTCGTTCACCACTAGACCCATTCGACGCGACTCTTTCTCCAATCTGGAGAATGCTGCGCTGACTGCTCGTGTGCTCCTGCCAATGATATTGTGGAGTATGTTAACTTTTTAACTTTAAACTTTTTACTTTGTATTTAAAATTTATAATTTAATTTTTTACTTTCATTTTAATTTCAAAAAAACTTTTGTAATTTTTCATTCGATTATTAAAACTTGATTGATAAAAACAAAAAATATAGTTGTTCCTAAAAGTAACTATAATTGGTGACCTAACACACGCAAAATGAGTCTTACACATTCTCCAACGCCACCCGCTGATCAGACATCAAGGCTAGGTGTGGATTTCAATTTAAATACGGCGCAGTTGCGGCAGCAAGATTCAAGGCCAATGGAAATCGGAGCTGCTGGCGTTACAAATCTGCAAAAACTACCACCGTTCTGGTCAGAACAGCCGCGTCTCTGGTTTATACAGGTAGAATCAATATTTTCACTATCGCGTATTGTTCGAGATGAAGCAAAATATTCGCATGTAATTGCAAATCTCGACCCCACATATCTAAAATTTGTTGGCGATATTTTACTTTCTCCACCAATTGATCGAAAGTACGAAACAGTGAAAGAACGGCTCATTGCTTCATTTGCTCTTTCTGAGGAGGCAAAGTTAAAGAAATTGTTTGGAGGTTTGGTCATGGGAGACCAAAAACCATCGCACTTCCTCCAATCAATGAAAGCTCTCGCTGCCGGCAACAGTGTTGGTTACAACATTTTAAAAACGCTTTTTCTGGACCAGCTTCCGGAAAACATACGGTCAATTCTGGCTACGAGTAATGCTGATCTTTCGGAAATAGCACAGCAAGCTGATAAGATCATGGACATTGCTTGTCCGCAAATAGCTGGCGTGTCTATAAACGACGCTCTCATCAATCAACTTACCGCAAAAATTGAAGCATTGGACCGTAAGTTTAATGAAACTTTACGTGGCAGAAGTAGCAGTCGTGGCCGTAGCACTGAACATCGACAAAGACAACGCAGCAAGTCTAACAAGAATTTTAATTGGTGTTGGTATCATAACCGCTTCGATTCCAAAGCAACGAAGTGTATACAGCCGTGCTCATACACACCATCAAAAAACTAGATGCATTTTCGGGTTCAGCGGCACCCGAAATATCAGCATCTTCGTCTGGCCGCTTATTAATAAAAGATCGCTTGTCAAATCGAATTTTCCTGATAGATACAGGCGCTGACGTATCTGTTATTCCACCCACAAACATCGATGTTAAGCAACTTCCTCGCTGTCCTTTATGATTATTTGCTGTAAATAGTACGGAAATTACAACATTTGGAATTGAGACGATCATTCAACTGGCTTTTCGTTGTTGCTAATGTTACTCGCCCAATTCTCGGATCTGATTTTCTGAAGCACTATCATCTACTTCCGGATTTACGCAACCGTACGTTAGTCGATGGCAAACCTTCAATTACAGTGTCTGCTGTTTTCACTAAGGATAGTACTCCATCAGTTTCGCACATCATGAATGATGCATCACCATATCAACAACTAATTAAGCAGTTTCCTGAAGTAGTAAGTCTAAACTCATCACTGAAAAACTCGAAAGACACTTTGGCGTATCATTTTATCGAGACAATTGGCAAGCCTGTTACCGCTAAAGCGCGTAAGTTGGATCCGACACGATTAGCAATTGCGAAGAAGGAATTTCGGTTCATGCTTGATCAAAAAATTATTCAACCTTCGAAGAGTGAGTGGGCCAATCCTTTACATATGGTGCCGAAGAAGAATGGAGATTGGCGACCGTGTGGAGATTATCGGTACTTAAATGAAAAAACTGTACCAGATAAGTATTCTATACCGTTCATCACCGACTTCAACACAAATTTAATTGGGAAACGAGTGTTTTCATAAATCGACTTAGTGCGCGCATATCATCAGATTCGAGTAAATCCTGACGATGTTCCAAAAACGGCCATAATAACACCGTTTGGACTTTTCGAGTTTTTGAAGATGCCTTTTGGGCTTAGAAATGCAGCTCAAAGCTTTCAACGTTTAGAAATTTGGATTTTATTTTCATTTACATTGACGATGTCTTAATCGCATCAGAAAATGAGAAAGAACATATTGAACATATTAGAACTCTTTTTAAAAGATTTAATGATTATGGAATTATCATCAATCCAGAAAAGTGCGTTTTCGGCGTGTCTGAATTAGATTTTCTTGGTTTCAAAATAACTCCTGAAGGTATTGCTCCGATGAAATCAAAATCTGAAGCTTTACTTTCTTTTAAGCAACCACAAAACATATCGGAGTTACGTCGCTTTTTGGCAATGATGAATTTTTACCGCAAGTTCCTACCGGCAGGTGCAGAAACTCAAGCCACACTTAACGACCTAACAAGAGGTGCCACAAAAAACGACAAAACATTGATACATTGGACGCAAGAATTAGAGGAAGCTTTTGAAAAATGTAAGCATATTCTTGCAAACGCAGTCGTACAAGTTCATCCTAATCCTAAAGCCGACGTATGTCTTAAAGTTGACGCTTCTGACATCGCAATGGGAGCCGTTTTGGAGCAGCGTGAAGGTCAATTCTGGAAACCACTTGGATTTTTTTCGAAGAAACTCACTGTGGCAGAACGCAAGTACAGCACGTATGATAGAGAGTTATTAGCAGCATATTGTGGTATAAAACATTTTCGCTACATGTTAGAAGCTCGCGATTTCGTTTTGTACACTGACCACAAACCTCTCACGTTTGCTTTCAAACAGAATCCAGAGAAAGCAACGCCACGCCAATATAGACATCTAGATTTCATCTCGCAATTCACTACAGATATTCGACACATATCTGGCAAAGAAAATGTGGTTGCAGATGCAATGTCTAGAATTGATGAAATAATTTCTCTGGGTTATACGCAAATTGCTAAAGCTCAAGAATATGATGAGGAACTAAAATCACATCTAAGTACTACGAACGGTCTGGAATTCAAACGTTTAAAAATTCATAACTGCGACATGGAGTTATACTGTGATGTATCCACTGCGAATGTGAGGCCATATATTCCAGAACAATTTCGGAAGATCGTGTTTTCCAATTTACATGGACTTTCACACCCAGGAGCTCGAGCTACTCAACATTTGTTGTCTCAGCGTTTCGTTTGGCCTTCACTTAAAAAAGATTGCAAGGCGTGGGTCAAACATTGCCAAAGATGTCAAGCAGCTAAAATTAATCAGCACATCAAGTCCCCGCATGGAATTTTGGCAACACCAACACAACGATTCACCAGCGTTCATATAGACATAGTTGGACCTCTTCCTCCGTCTGAAGAAATGAGATACATGTTGATGATGATAGATCGTTTTACGCGATGGGTTAAAGTTGTTCCGTTAAAAACTATTACCGCCGAGTAAGTCTGCCGCAAGTTTTTCGACACTTGGGTAACACGCTTCGGATGTCCAACCAGTATTCACACAGACAGAGGTAGGCAATTTACTTCGCAACTGTTTTGTACTTTGGCAAAAACCTTAGGAGCACAACTACACCGAACAACATCGTTTCATCCGCAAGCGAATGGGATAATAGAACGTCTTCATCGTACGTTAAAAGCAGCCCTTTCATCGCACGAGAACTTCCAATGGACAAGAACTCTTCCAACTGATGGGACTTCGAGCATCTTATAAAGAAGATATCCAGTCATCATCAGCAGAACTGGTTTATGGCGAAGCTCTACGTTTGCCTGGAGAATTTTTTGAAGAATTTGTTTCTGAAAAACTGCTTACACCAAATGAACTTTTAAGTGATCTGCAAAGAATTATGTCAGAAGTCAAACCCATTCCGGCAAGTAATCATTCGCGCTTTAAACCTTTCATTCATAAGGATTTAGAAAGCTGCTCTCATGTTTGGATTCGTTGTGAAGTGCGAAAACCACTGGATTATAAATACTCCGGTCCACACAAAGTTTTGGAAAGAAATCCAAAATATTTTAAAATTCAAATCGGTTCAAAAACCGATACAGTATCCGTTGATCGTTTGAAACCTGCATTTTTAGAATCAACAGCATCTCAACAAATCAACTGTAATTATATTCAGTACCCTCATGCTACTCCAGTAAAACTTAAAAATGTATCGTTTAATATCTATTAAACTAGGATGGGTGTAGTGTGGAGTATGTTAACTTTTTAACTTTAAACTTTTTACTTTGTATTTAAAATTTATAATTTAATTTTAATTTCAAAAAAACTTTTGTAATTTTTCATTCGATTATTAAAACTTGATTGATAAAAACAAAAAATATAGTTGTTCCTAAAAGTAACTATAATATCAATATCATCGGCATATGCGAGCAGCATGACACTTTTGTTGAGGATAGTGCCGCTTTGTCGGAGTTCGGCAGCTCGAACTCTTTTCTCCATCAATAAATTAAAAAAGTCGCACGATAGAGAGTCACCCTGCAAAGCCTTGTAAGTTTCGCAGGTATACCGAACTCAGACATTGCGGCGTATAATCGTTCCCTTATCGGAGTGTCGAAGGCGGCTCTATGGTCGACTAATAGGTGGTAGGTGTCGATCTGTTTTTCTAGGGTCTTTTCCTGGATTAGGCGTAATATGAAAATCTGGTCTATGGTGGACTTTTACGGTCTGAAGCCGCACTTATAAGGTAAGGTTCGAGCCTCATTCCTGTCCGCATGCATCTCAATATCCTCACACTCACTTCTTTCTGCCTCGCTTTTAAAAGCTTGAAAAGACGTCTCTCTTCCCTGATCTTCTCTTTGTATAGCTACTTCGCAGCTCGCGTAGCTACTGACTGCAGGGTGGATTTGTATGTAGCGTCTTTCTCTGCAGTGGCCGCGCGACACTCTTTATCATACCACAGATTCATCAGGGGGCGTTGGAATCCAAGCACCTCTTCGGCAGCCGTACGCATAGAGCAGGAGACATGTTTCCACTGCGCGCTTATATCATCGAAAGGAGGAGTGCTTTGTCTAAGCAGGTGTGAGAGTCAAGTGGAAAAGGCTTGCGTTGTCTGTTGTGATTGCAGCTTTCCGACGTCTAGCTTTCTCTGCGTTTGGTTCCGTACGTTCTTCGTAGCGCTTAAGCGCTTGCGGTCCTTGGCTGCTACAAGGTAATGATCCGAGTCCATATGGGAACCTCGGATAGTGAGTACGTCCATCACGCTCGAAGCTAGCCTTCCGTCAATCACAGCGTGATCAATTTGGTTTCGCGTTTTTTGATCGGCCGACAACCATGTTGCCTTGTGGATATCAAAATGTTCGAATCTAGTATCTAACTACCATGTTTCGTGATGCGGCGAAGTCGATTAGCCTCGTTCCATTATCGGAAGTGTTGGCATGGAGGCTAAATTTTCCGATTGTGGGACACTAGATGGGCACCTTGGCGTTAAAATCGCATAGCACGATTTTGATATCGTGGCGGGGGCAGCGCTCGTATGCGTTGCCTAGGCGCTCGTAGAAGCGCTCTTTTGTCTCATCATCTTTCTCGTTCGTCGGAGCGTGTGCACAAATTAGGCTAATTTTGAAATATTTTGCCTTGATGCGAATTGTTGCGATGTTGCGGAGTCTCTTGCTGACCACAAATCCACATCCAAATTCGTGTCTCTCCGCATGGCAGCTGTAGTAGATATCACAGGACGCTTGTTTTAAGCAGCCCTGTCCCGTTCATCGCATTCCCTGGATAGCGGTGATGTTATCCTTATATTTTTCGAGGACATCTTCCAGCTGGATTGAGGCACCTTCGCTATAAAGGGTGCGGACATTCCAGGTGCATATCCGTAAATCATGGTCCTTAAAACGTTTTCGTGGGTTGTCATCGTTGTAATTGGTCGTTATCCGAGGCTTCTTTTTTGTTTTCATTGGGCGCATAGGTTTTTTCCGTGGTGGGACCCAAACCCAACGCACGAACCCTCACTCTGAGGGAGATGTTCGCCACTCACTTTAGCCGACTTCTACAACGGGTGTTGTAGAGCGTCGTTTCCTGGGGCTTCCGCGCGGACGACTGCCACCGAAGTGGAAGCGTAGCCATTTGACAATTTGTCCAGGTGACCAGTGAGTTGACTTGAGACGACACCGAGAAGGATTGCTCTGGCTTCGCCATATTGAAGCGCTCAGACACGTTGCCTTGTGATAATCGCCCACATAGCCCCAAAACATTTATTAGCCATTATAAATTGTGAAAATTTATTTGTTATTACCAAGTGGTGCTATATTTATTAATTAAGGTCCAGTTTTTCAGTGGAAATTTAAACTTAAATATTTCAAAAGTTTGCAGTTCCAAATCAAAATGTCCAATTTTCTTTAAACTTCACGGACAGATAGATAGACGATTAGTACACAGTTAATATGGACTTAAAAAAAAGTGAAATATTGACTCTAATTTTACTGAAAAAACGGATCATAAACAAATTAATTATATTGAACTTGGCTTAAAATAGTACTGAAAATGAGCAATTTATGCAGTTTAAAATATTTTGAATAGGGACAAACTTTTTCGAAAAGTCAAAGCATGCTGTTTAAATTTATTTCAATAATTACTTATTGTACTTAGATATCGAATCTAAAAGTAAAAACGTTTGTTTTAAAATGTTTATATAATATTCAATCAAAAGTTAGAATATGCCCCTGTATTTCAATTCTTAAAAATGCAGAAAATGTAACAGATCCCAAAATGAAATTCCCCACCAAAAGTGGACCATTCCCCGATTACCCACTAAGACAAAAATTCTCCACAAATTGGGAAATTACCCTTTAGTTGGCATCACTGATCTGGTGTAAATTCATTACTGTCATGTCAATAGAGATTTTGGCAATAGAGATCTGGTAATATCCATTAGCACAATCCAGACTAGTAAAGAATTTATTACCATTTAATCTATCTACTTCATCATCATTCCTTGGCATGGAGAATGCATCTTTCACTGTATTTTGATTTAATGCTCTATAATCAATACAAAAACGATGTTCCCCATTCTTCTTTTTTACAAAAAGAATTATACTTGAGAAAGGTGATGATGAATCTTGGAAAAGATTGGAATTTTTTAATTTTTTTTTACCATGTCTCTAACTACTTCTCTCTCAGACCAATACATTCTGTATGGTTTGTATGTTACAGGACTGTAATTTTTTGTAACAATTTCCATTTTCTAACATAGATAAATCTTGCGCAAAGCAGCTTCGGTATTGGTTAAATAGATTTAGAAGTTTAGTAATGTTAATAACATCTAATTGGTCTACTTGCGAATGTATACCTTCTTTGGTAAATGGTTTTAATTTGCAAAAATCTATATTTTGATTTTCAATAGCAACATGTTTGTCAAGTTCACTAGGAACTTAACCATATGTTGATTTGAATAAAAATGTAAATCTTCACCGGATTCATTCATTATAAATATGTAACCATTATTACTTGTTACACAACTGGAAACTCTATAACAAGTGTTTAGTTTATTTATACTTAAGTCCTCTACAAAAATGCTTTCATTGTGAAAATCTGGATCAGAAATGACATTTATAAATCCAGCATGATTTGCTGGGATGACAGATGATTCCTTGGCCCACATAGGTTTTTTTTTCTTTGGCAATTCATTTATTTCTGGCAAAGCATCTAATTCTCTGTTGAAGAACCGTACAATATCTCTTTGCACAACCATAATCACCAGGGAAAGTTTTTTTTGGCACAAAATATAGTTAAAAATGGCGGGTAAAATGGCACAAAAAAACAGTAAAAATGGCACAAAAACAGGAAAAAAATGTAAACAAGGAAAAAAAAAAATTATACAAAAAATGTCGATTGAAAATCTTATTAAATTTTTCAATGAACTATTTTTGTTGACATCATAGATTTTTCTTTTACATGGTCTAATACTTCCAAACATTCTTTTATTTTAAGTCCTTTTTATTACAATTTTTGGATGATTGAACTAATGCATTGAAAATGGCGCTTTATATATATTAAGTCAGATTTTATTGCAGATTTTTGCAATATTTATTTTGCACAGCGAACAAACTCTACCTCATCGTCACAAATGATTTAAAACGTGACAGATTTCTTCAAAATACATGATTGGAACAAATTTTGACGAGAGGGAGTCTAAAAACATCCAAATTAAGAAAACTAAGCATGAGATTCAAATGATAAACATACCTTAAGAAATACTGCCTTACAATTTGCAATTAGATAATTTGCATCTTAAAAATGTAATTTGTTTATTTTGTTAATTTCACTGACTACTAGATCCAAAAAGAATTATTCACAAAATTAAAAACATACAAAAATAAGTACACAATAAAATGAAGCACACATATTTTTTGATACAACCAGAAAATCGAAAACAATATTTTAGAAAGGATTGCCAAAGTGTAAAAAAGGCATTTTTAGAAAAAGGAGATCAAAATAGGCAAATTAACAAAATAATGGAAAAATTGCATTTTTTTGGTAAAAACCAATAAAAAATTGCCCTGATAATAACATTCTCGTGAATAATAAATGATTGCCCAACTAAAATATCAATTTTTTAGCATTATCAGGAACAACTAGCATCTCAACATAAGCTTTTGCCATATATATTTCATTGTACATTGAAATTTAAAAATAACAGATATGGTTGCATCACCCTAATTATATATTCGATACTTGGTTGTTTATCTACAGAAAGGCAATAAGCATTCGATTCGCGTATTAATATTGCGGACACTTATATTCGGTTTTAACTAGTATTATTTCAACTAATATTAATTAACTTTATTTACTTAAATAACAACTTAATAACAATTACTTATAACCACTGCGGTATTACTACAATTTATCTTTACAATGTTTGCTCACGATATGCACTAGTTTACTATCAAATCACGACTGAAGTGCTGTACCTCAGATGCAGCTCCCTTATATACTGCATGCATCAGTTGGACACGTTTCGACAAGCTTCGGCTTGTTTTGAGAACCTTCTACTCGTTTCATTAATGACGCATGCTATTGGCATCTCATTCGCACTCATGTGTTTTAATGCGCTGATCTTCCATCTCTTTCTCGCACACTTCATCAGTGCGCTGAATGATCTTCTGTCTCTTTCTAACACATTGCTTAGTGCGCTGAATTGTCTTGCGTCTCAATTATCATTGTTGAATGCTTGCACTATGCGGCAAATTACATCTTTTCGTAACACTGCCCTCACCTAAATCTGTTCGTCCCGAACAGATGTTAATCCTCTCTCTCTATATTCAGCGCCAACCGTCTAACGCCTGCAGTATTCTTAATCCGATAGACGACATCGTTAATTCTTTTAATTATCTTGAATGGTCTTTCCTAGTGTGTCTGTAGCTTAGGGGATAAGCCTTTCTTCATTTGTGGGTTATACAGCAAAACAAGTTCTCCTTCCGTAAATCCCTCTGAATTTGTGCTCAAGTCGTATCTGGCCTGCATCTTATCACTCGCAAATTGTGTACGTTGCCTTACAAACTGATGCACTTCGTTCATTTCTTCACTTTTCCTGGAAACATAATTGTGTACAGGAATTCCAGCTGAAGGACTCGCACCAAACTTTAAATCCGCAGGTAATATTAAGTCTGTTCCAAAAACAATTTTAGATGGTGAAGCTGTTGTGGTATCGTGAATCGCCGTTCGATAAGCCATGAGAAATAATGGTATGTGTGTATCCCAATCTTTTTGACTTTTATCAACCATTTTACTGAGATACTCTTCCAAAGTCCGATTGAATCTTTCCACCATTCCGTCATAATGCGGGTGCATAGGCGTTGTTCGTGTTTTGTGTATGTTGAGAACTTTGCATACTTAATTAAAACTGCAGACTCAAAATTTCTTCCTTGATCTGAATGCAAACGGTACTCCAAAACGGTTTATCCAGTTGTTAACTAATGCATCCGCAAATGTTGTGGCTTTTTGATTCGGCATGGGATACACTTTAGGCCACTTGCTGAAGTAGTCAATGACGACAAGGACATACTTATTACCCGCATCACTGATTGGAAACGGCCCGGCGACATCTATGGCAATACGCTCGAGTGGTGCTCCCACGTTGTACTGATGCATCCTACCACGACTCCTGACTGTTGGTCTTTTTGCTGGTACACATTGCGGACAACTGCGAATCCAATCGGCGACTGACTCTTGGAATCCAACCCAATAAAAACGTTTCTTTACCTTCTCGACCGTTTTATTTATAGCCAAATGACCTCCACTTGATCCACCATGGTATTCCGCTAATATCTCATTTATTTTTGACTTAGGAACAATAATTAAACTTCGAGCGGATGTGCCATCTTCACTTTCCCATACACGATATAAGCATCCATCTTGTAGCTTTAAGCTCTGCCACTGTGCCCAGTACGCCTTATTTATTGGGCTGTCGGAAGCTATCTCTCTCCATGATGGCTTTCTTTTTTGTTCCTTGAACATCATAATTTTTGTAAGATCGGGATCACTCTCTTGATCAATTTGAATTTGTTCTTCTGTGGTAACTCGATGACCAAGATACTTGACTTCTTTCTTGAAAAGTGAGCATTTCTTTGGGCTAGTTGTAGACCCGCACTTTCCAATCGAAGGAATACTTCCTCTAAATTTCTTAGATATTCGTCGAAGTCGTTGCCCATGACAATGATGTCGTCAAGGCATATCAGACAAGTTTTCCAGTGTAGACCTCTCAATACGTGCTCCATTAACCGCTCGAATGTTGCTGGGGCATTACATGGCCCAAACGGCATTAGCAGAAATTGCCATAGTCCATCGCCAGTACTGAATGTGGTCTTCTCTCGATCATTCTTATCGATTGATACTTGCCATTAACCGCTTTGCAAGTCCAACGTTGAAAACCACTTAGCATTAGATAGTGTATCCAAGGTGTCATCAATTCTAGGCAGCGGATAACTATCTTTCCTGGTGACATCATTTAGCTTTCGGTAATCAACGCGGAACCGAGTACTACCGTAATTCTTTTTGACCAATACTACTGGTAATCTCCATGGACTCTCAGATTGTTCCACCACACCACTTCTGTGCATTTCTTCAACCAAATTCGTCTCTTTTCGCAAGTGGTACTCTTCTTGGTGCTTAAAGAATTTGCTTAGAATCCCCAGCGTCTATTCTATGTTTTACAATATACACCGATATTTATTAATTAGCTTTTGAACTTGACTCTTTTCTTTGGCAGTCAAATCCTTCGTCCACTTATTTATAAACTTGTGAGTAGATTGTTTGTTTATTTGCGGTGTGACATAGTCCTTTGATGGATTTGACTCGCAATTTATAATCGCTGATGCCTCTTGATACTGGCCTATCACTGTTTTTGAGGAGTTTTCCAAATTGAGAACTCTTATAGGTACAATTGTGTCTTTCTCCGCCTCAATAAGTTATCTTCCTACCACTATGTTACTTTTTCAATACTCATTGTTTGCTTCAATAACCCACAACTTGCTTATCCCAAAACATCCATTAAATTTCGCCCAAACAATTGCTTCTGAATTAGGTGGTATTTTTCTATTTTTATAAGCAATAACTTGTTTAATTTTCGGGCTCTGGTCACAATCAATATTTAGTTGGATCTCCGTCTTGGCATAACTCAAAATTTTTCTTGTTAAATCAAGTGTGAAACCGTTCCTTATCATGAAGTCTATGCCAAGCTATTTCGTCTATTATTTCTGCCACAATAAAATAATGCTTAACTGTTGTAGTACCAATCGTTATTTTCTTGGTAATCTTTCCTCTGATAGGGGCCTCTTCACCTGTAGCTGTTTGTAATCTTATTCCTACAAGCGGCTCTACTTCGTCCTTAACCAGGTTACTTCTTATTATAGAGTGTGAAGCTCCCGTATCCAATGTTGCCATATATGCTGTACAATCAATGACTCCTTCGACAGTTAAGCTATTTGGCTTTCGAGCAATTTGTGAAATGGAGCTTCTGGGGCAATCGGTTATGGGAGTCAGATCGTGCGCCGCAGAACTGACTCGATTTAGATTAAAGATTGATTGAAATTTTCGTTATTTTGGACATGATCCTGTCTTTCTGCTTATCTGGGTTCATCTGCAGATTGATTGAGCGCTTGCGTTTTGTACGACAACAATGTGCCATATGCCCATATGTTTCACAGTTGTAGGATTTACCTTTAAATTGGGTGTCCCGGTTGGCAGCAGTGTAATCTGGTTTAGCTCCACTTTTTAATGCTTGGAAAATTACTTGAAGTAGGTCTTCATTCTCCACATCTAGTTTACGGACATTTGGCGCTGGGCGGCACAACGTAGTTGCTGTCTCCAGCGTTAGCTCTATGGTTACAGTTTCCGTAAATGTCACTTTCGGCATTGTCACTGTGGCACGTCTTGTGTCCGGATAACGTACACCATCAACGAAGGCTTCGATCTTGCACTTTTCCATGAAATCACTCGTTGAATCTGCATACGACAAATGCGCAAGCCTATCGACGTCCGCTGCATACTCCTGCAATGTTTCACCATTTCTTTGCATCCGGCCCTTCAGTTCCATTCTGTAGATTTGCTTCATGTGATCACTGCCGTATTTTCGTTGCAGTGGAGACATAATCGCTGTGTAACTATTTCTATCGCATTCTGGAACTGTCTGCAATACTTCGGCTGCGCCTCCTTTTGGGGCCACATTAAGCGCTGCTACACTGTCATCAATTTTCCAACGATTACTTACAGCCGTGGTCTCAAATTGCAGCTTGAAAATGTTGAACGCTGTAGTTCCATCGTAAATCGACGACTTTAGCCTCGTACCGCTAACAAAATGCTGCGTGGGTCCATTTAACTGCAATATATAGAAGTCCTTTTGAATTTTCTGTAGCTTTTGTCGATTCCATGATATTTCTCATCAACGTTATTTTCCAATCTTTGAATCTTATCATCAACGCTCACTTCCATGTCATTTACATGCGCCTCAAGCTCTTTTACTTTGACATGGAGCGTATTCGAAACTTCCAGAAGTTGCATCGAATGTTCTTGCATCTTTTCCTCCATTAATTTATGATGTTTGTTTTAATTCTCTAGAAGTTCTGATTTGAGCTGATTGGAATTTTCTAGAAGTTCTTGCTTCATGTCTAATTTGAGCTGATTAGAATTTTCTTGAAATTGTTTTGAATTTTCTTGAGCCATTATCTGAAATCGTTGCTGCATAGCTCCGATCAACTGGCTCATATCTAAAACTTGAGAATGTGCTTTTTCCTCAGTATCCAGATTTTTATATAACGGTGCTGCAAATTCTACTTCGAAATTGTGCAGTGCGATATCAATATCTTGGGCCGCAAATTCTTCCATCAGGCGCCTCTGCAACTCTACTTTCGTACCAACAGTTGGAAGATCACGATTCGACAGCTCCTTCTTCAGCTGATCGACTTTAAGTTGATCAAATTTAACCATTTAGTATCACAATCCCACTTCTGACACAAATGATACGAAAATTCAGTCCATGGAAAACTGTTCTTTGAGTTCGTATCGTTGGATTGTGTACAAAATTAAAACACACTAATATTTGGTTTTAACAAGTATTATTTTAGCTAGTATTAATTAACTTTATTTACTTAAATAACAACTTAATAACAATTACTTATAACCACTGCGGTATTACTACAATTTATCTTTACAATGTTTGCTCACGATATGCACTAGTTTACTATCAAATCACGACTGAAGTGCTGTACCTCAGATGCAGCTCCCTTATATACTGCATGCATCAGTTGCACACGTTTCGACAAGCTTCGACTTGTTTCGAGAACCTTCTACTTGTTTCGTGAATGACGCATGCTATTGGTATCTCATTCGCACTCATGTGTTTTAATGCGCTAATCTTCCATATCTTTCTCGCACACTGCCTCAATTCGCTGAATGATCTTCCGACTCTTTATAACGCTGAATTGTCTTGCGTCTCAATTATCATTGTTGAATGCTTGCGCTATACATCCTTTCGTAACAATATATACATATATGTATATATATATAAATAAATATATATATATATATATATATATATATATATATATATATATATATATATATATATAAATTAATATATATATATATATATATATATATATATATATATATATATATATATATATATATATATATATATATATATATAATATATATATATATTTTGGGAACCATTAATAACGCGATTGATTTTGTACAAAAGTTAACAAAATTTATTCGAATAAATTTATGTTTGTACGTTGAAGGAATATTTAGAAGTAAAAAATATTTTTGAAACATTTGAATTTTAGGATATTAACAAACTGATATAAATATGAAACAAGTTATATTATATATAGCAAAGTAGATACACTACATATACTCCCCCTCCAGTGAAACGAACACATAAAAAGAAATTAAAAATAATGTGTCGTTGGATCATTTATATTATTTTGTAGTTGTGTTGTTGTGATTTGTTGTTTGTGTATGCAGGTTTTAGATGATCAATGGAGACGGATTTGATTGTGTTACCGTATTTAATGTGAAATGTTTTGTCAAATTTTGAAATTACTTTGTAAGGTCCTTCAAATGGTTGTTGAAGTCCTGATGAACGGTTGATTTTGACGAAAACGTATTCGCAAGTACTCAGAGCTTTCGGAACATAGCTATGATCGTTGTTATGGTGAATGATTTTTGATCGTATGTGAGAAAAGTGCTCTCTTAGCTTACGAAAGGTATGGTCTATCTTCAAAGTATCGTTGTTCGATATAACTAATTCTCCAGGTAACTTTAATGTTTGTCCGTAAACCAATTCTGCTGAAGAACAACTCATATCTTCCTTAATAGAAGTTCGTAGACCTAGGAGTATCCAAGGTAAAAGTTCTGACCAATGTAGCGAATCGTCTGACGATACAATTGACGTCTTCAGTTGAAGATGAAAGCGTTCTATCATCCCGTTCGCTTGATTTTAGATTTTTGACAGTTTATACAACTTGATGACCAATCATTTATTTCTTTTCGCATGTTGGGCCAAAAGTATTTTGATTGTATCAATCGTCTTGTTGTTCGTATTCCAGGATGAGATGAGGAATGAATTTTGTCCAAAATGTTTCTTCGCATTGAAATCGGGACATAGGGTCGAGAAGAGTGACTTGAAATGTCGCACCAAATTTTAATATATAAAACGGGGATCAGGATTTCTTTTAGGTTGCATTTTGAATTTGGAGAATCAATTAGAGATATAAGTGTATTGTCAGATTGTTGCTCTTTGTGTAGTGTTGAAAAATTAATGTCTTGTGTTGAGAGTGCATCAATTTCTGGAATTCGTGAAAGCGTGTCAGCGACTACGTTTTGTTGTCCAGCGATGTATTGTATATTGTTTGTAAATTGTGCTATGTATTCTAATTGTCGTGTTTGTCTTGGTGATCTGTCAGTTTTAGAATTTAAAATTAATGTTAAAGTTTGTGATCTGTGTAAATAATAAATTGTCTTCCTTCCAAAAAATGCCTGAAATGCTTAACTGCTCGGAATATTCCTAATAGCTCTCGGTGGAAAGTTGAGTATTTCATCTCAGTAGAACTAAGTTTTTGTGAAAGTAAGCAAGAGATTCCCAATGTTCTTTTGTGGATTTTTGTAAGACGGCTCCCACTGCAACATTTGATGCATCGACTGCCAGAGATAATTGTGCATGCTTATTGAAATGTGTAAGCAGAGTGCTGTCGGCAAAAAGAGATCGAACTTTTTCAAATGCGGTGGTTGTCTCATCAGTCCAATTTAATTATTTAATTTTATTCTTATTTGCAGATGTTAACATGTCGTGCAGAGAGCTAAGCTCTGCTGCTAACATCGGAATATAACGATGGTAGTAATTAACCATGCCAATGAATTTCTGTAGTTTATTAATAGAAGTTGGTCTTTCAAAATTTGTAATTAATTCAATTCTATCTTTAGAGGGCTGTATTCCTTTGGAAGAGATTTCGCAACTAAGAAAATTTAGTGAAGTTGCGCCAAAAACAGATTTTGTTGGTTTTATGTTAAGTCCGTACTGTTGGAGTCGAGTGAAAATGATTTGTAAATGTTCTAAATGTTGATCTTCATTGTCACTTGCAATTAATATGTCATCTACGTATGTAAAAATAAAATCTAATCCAAAAAATACTTCGTTGATGAAGCGTTGAAATCTTTGTGCACTGTTCCGTAATCCGAAAGGCATGCGTAGAACATTCCGAATGGCGTTGTAATTGCAGTTTTATGCACATCTTCTTCGGCCATTGAAATCTGGTGGTACGCACGGACAAGATCGAGTTTTGAAAATATGGTTTTATTTTTGAGTTCGATACTCAAATCGTGTATGTGTGGAAGTGGATAACGATCGGGTGTGGTAATGCAGTTGAGCATCCTATAATCGCCGCATGGTCTCCAGTCGTTTGGTTCTTTTTTAGGGACCAAATGTAAGGCTCATGCAATATGAGAGTTAGAAGGTCTGCATATACCAACTTTCACAAGATAGTCAAACTCCGTTTTAGCAATCTTCAACTTTATTGGATCTAGACGTCGTGGTCTGGTAAAAGGTAAAACACCTTTGGTTTCTATTCTATGAACTGTGTTGTGACTCACTGGTTTTGTGAAGTCTGGTTCAGAGGTTAGAGAAATTAATTTTTTAAGAAGAATGGTAAATTTATTTTCAGAAATAGGTAATTTGAGTGAATAGATGTCGCAAAAAGCGGAAGTGCCATGAATCTTTAATTTAGTTGTTATATCGATGATTTGTTTATTTTTAATATCGACGATAATTCCGAATTTTTCCAAAAAATTGGCTCCAATTATTGGTGTAGAAATATTCGCTAAAAGAAAATGAAATTCAAAATCGCGACGTAAACCTAAATCTATTTTAAAAAGTTTTGAGCCGCAAGTTTCTATGGATGAACCATTTGCCGCTACTAAATTAATGTCAGAATTTCTTTTGAGCGATTTAAATTTTGAAGATGGAACAACTGAAACTACTGCGCCAGTATCTATTAAAAAATTTAAATTATTATTTGTATCTAAAACAAAGAGGCGGTGAGCAGGTTTTATTTGGTTTCCATCATCTGCACCATCAGGATGGAACGTTTTAGTTTAAATTTTGATTCGAGTCGTAATTACTATTATCTTTATTATGAAAATTACATGGTTTAATACATTTATTAGCATTTTTATTAAATTTCCTATGATACCAACATATATCATCACGAGAATTTGAATTTTTTCGTTTGGAAAATCTTCTTTGATTGGAGAAATTGCGATCGTGAGATCTTGATTTCAGTTACGCGATATCCAAAGTGATTTTATTTAAATTTTGGCAAAGTGTAGCCGTGATTTGTGTTAAATTTTGCATGCACTGTTCCATCGAATTGGGACTTATACTCGAAATTACTGTTGACTGTTGAGGTTTGCTGGTGACTTCATAAATTTTGTCAGCAAGACTGATTCTTTCATCAACACTTTTGTCACTAGAAGACGTCAAATGAATCTGCAGTTGTTGTGGCAATTTTCGTTGCCATAACTTGTACAGTAAGTCGCGACCTACGATTGTGTCAGAACCTGCCAGGGACTTCATGTCTCTGAAAAATTCTGATGGTTTACGGTCACCTAGTGTTGAGCTGGAGAATAGTTCTTCCAACCTCTTCTCTTCGCTAAGAGAAAATCTCTCACATAGAGCGTTTTTAATACATAATAATGGGTGAATTACATCTAAAATTTTAATGATGACGTTTTGTGGAAGTGCAATAAGAACAGTTTGGAATTTGACATTGTCATCAGAAATATTGTGCAATGTAAATTGAACTTCGGTGTGTAAAAACCATGCATCAGGACATTCAACCCAAAATAATGGTAATTTGACTCGTGTGATTGGTATATTAGGATTTGTATTTTGAGTTTGTGTAATTGTGTGATTGTTCTCCATTATTGTGTTGTGGTTTGGAGTATTATGTATTGGTGTGGATGTTTGAGATGTAGGTGTTTGTGATGTGTTGGTATTATTTTCAGTGGTATGAGTGTTTATATCAAATTCTGAAGGATTGTTTCTAGTAAAAGGGGTCGTTTTACTGGAGGAGAGTTTACAGGTTGTAGGTAGAATGGTAAGATATGATGGTAAGATAAACGATTTGAAAATTAAGTTTAAGTAAAGTAAATTAGGTATAGGTAATGTTAGATATTTAATATAGTTAAAATATATATAGGAATTAAGTAGATGATAAAATTCTTGTATTAAATATTAATAAGTAAGATCTTATTTTATATTTTATATGGGGTGGGGTATTTTGCATCCATTCATATGGTGTTCAATGCGTGTATATTCTTTGCGTGTTGTTGCAATGAAGTTGTTGCGTAATTCGAAGTGCGACTGCAGTTTTGTATCTTTACTGGGCACTGTAAATTGATGTGCTGAAGAGATTGCGATGATGATGTTGTGCGTTATATGGTCAAGCAGTTGACAGTGCTGGTGGTGCTGCACGTTGTGCAGCGACTGCCGATGATGATGATGAATAATAAATTTCTTCGATTTTTTATTTTTTTTATTTTTTTTGAACAACGAAATTACGTTTAATTTAATGTTAATGTTGTGGTTCTGTTTTAGCAGGATCGCCAATTTGGGAACCATTTATAACGCGATTGGTTTTGTACAAAAGTTAACAAAATTTATTTGAATAATTATATGTTTGTACGTTGAAGGAATATTAAGAAGTTAAAAATATTTTTTAAACATTTGAATTCTAGAATATTAACAAACTGATATAAATATGAAACAAGTTATATTATATATAGCAAAGTAGATATATATATATATATATATATATATATATATATATATATATATATATATATATATATATATATATATATATAGGATTAAGTTTTTTTTAGACTTATATTAAGTCCAGACGGACTTATATTAAGTCCATTTATATATAGCATTTTTTGTGTGTGTTGGCGTAAAATAAAATCAAGGAATCTAGAAAAGTGTTGAAACGTTAGTGTCAATTTAAAAAAATTACACAGCTTATTATAAACAATATTGCAAAAGTCACCAAATCCTTTAAAATTAAAATATTTTTTTTTACTATCCTTAAACACCCTAATTTTTCATATATGACTGAAATTTGTCAGAGAGGTGTGGATTCGATTCAATTCAGATTC
The DNA here is from genome assembly GCA_951804985.1 of Dryomyza anilis. Lineage (NCBI taxonomy): Eukaryota > Metazoa > Arthropoda > Insecta > Diptera > Dryomyzidae > Dryomyza > Dryomyza anilis. The sequence goes on from OX638130.1 coordinate 49,445,875, forward strand.
GATTTAGCGACCCATATTACCCTAAATCTAATCAAAATATCGGAAAAAGTTACACATTGGTTACACTGAGTTATCAATCATAATAATAATTTGGAGCTACAGCTCTGAATAACGTAGGCCGTGTTCGTTCAATCACTATTACAAGATGTATATTCTTAAATCCAGAAACAAAGAAAAGTTAAAATTTGTCTTTTTATATAGTGAAATCTGATCGGTCGATTTTTCTTATTAACTTATCATCAATTTCCATTCGACAAAAAAACAAATTCTAAATTAATTTATTTATTTTTAGTTTTATTACAATTTTTTGTGCGTTCTGGGCAGGATTGTCTGGATGTTGGAAAAGGTCATCTGGTGCTATTACTGCTACATCTATATTATTGTTAGCCACATGCCTAATAGCAGCAGGTGCCATGGGAATATGGCATACAATGGAATTTTTTGAGAAGGAAAAAGTTATTGGCGAAGACTTCTATCAGCAATGGAACGCGGTTAATAATTATTTTAATCATATACAAAATTCTTATTATATTGAATGCATTATTTCAGGTTCTTAAGGACAACACAAAATTATCTTACGACTGGTCATACATTGTAGCATGGGCAGGTGTTGCATCTTTTCTTTTGGCTGCTATATTATTATCTGGTGCTGCAGTTTGTCTCAGAAGTGAACGTGAAAAGGAGGAGCAATTAAATTTGCAATATTTAATGCCAGGTACATATTTATTTAAAAGATTAAAAATATACAGTTGCTAATACAAATTACTTATAGTTTACTCTCAAAAGCAACCACCCTATCCTCCATATGCAAATTATGCGCAACCGCAAATGTATCCAGCACCATATTACCATGGTTCTCAATATGGTCCATATAATTTTTAGACGATTATAATGTTTAAACAATAGTAATGCTTAAACTTCAGATACAGGATTTATTACATAAATATAAGACCCACATTGTTGCTCTTGTTTACTAAACGCACTTAAATTTATATTTGTGTCAATTATTATCCCACAAGAACGACTTTATATTTAGCTATAAGTTTTATGATAATAAAAAAATAAATTATATAAAAATTGTAGTTATTAATGTAAACATTATGTCGATAAAAACACTTTACATACATTAAGGTAGGTATTTGTATTGGACGTAATTATTCTAGACAATGTGTTATATATTATTTGTTACATATGTTTAGAATGTAGTATGTTTTTGTAATAGTATTTGTATTTATTTGAAGCTCATGCGCACAGGTAATGTACTTAATTAAGCTCACCTTAATGTTTGAAATTAATGTCAGTCTACAGTTTCTACTTTTAAATGTAGGTAAAACGACACTTTTACTCTTCTTCCAGCCATTTTTCAACAGTAACTTACTAACGACTCTATTTCAATAGTAGAAAGTTTTCGCCGAAACGTATTATAAATTCATAAAATTAAATGCAGGCGAAAATTAAAACAAGCTCCGGCAAAAATTTTACTCAAGCAGCGATGAGGGTACGCAGAATACCATGGACACCTCGTGGTATTAATTGATTGAAGGATTGGGGGAAACCCCTCTGTGCATGGCACAGAGTACACCTAGGCCATAAAGTAGGCTCGTTGTGACCCCTCAGTTTTGCTACTCAGTGTAGTTTAGAAATTCCGTGGATTTGACAAAGTTTCTTAGTTCTTTTCTGTTCAAGCTTCCCAGCTGTTTCAATAATGAAATAAGCCGAGCTCCAAAGTGGATGAATCTTAGTCTGACAAATGCCGGGCAAATTTTTGTTTTATGTTTTTGAGAAATAATCAAGAAAAACACGAATAGCCACTTTTTGATACACAAGATGATAGTTCTCTCAATTCTCAATAATATAAAACTAACACTCTGCATGTGGAGAATATATTAAAAGAGTTATGACAGTTTTAATGTAACCCATTTTTATTTCTTGAAAAGCACTTGTTTAATTTGTTCACTTTTTAGCAAGCCTTCAGAAGGATTTTTTCACTAGGGTTTATCATTTTTTGTTTGTTCTCTAGGTTCTCATAAATTGTTAATAAAATTACATATTTTTAAACTTTCTGCAACAAACTTTAATTTCTGTTTTCGGCGAGCTAGACTAAGCTTATGTCCCATAGAGTAGTGTTAGCAAGTAAGAGATCAGCAAGGGCATAGAACCACTCTGGATTTCACCTTAACCGTGGATATAGCCCTAATGGCAGCTTGCACGTCTAAGAAATTTTTAATACACTTGTCTACACAGTGAATACTTTGTATAAATTTAAATACCAAGAGACATAAATAAATAATATGCTGGTTTTTATGTGGGATCGTGCTGTGACAGCCCTAACCCACAGTGCGCTTAACACGGACTAATACAATGCGTCAGTCACCGCCCCATTGGAGGGTACACGTACCCTCTGCAGGTACCAATTTAAAGTTATTCATGTGGACATAACTTACCTCTTGGTCAGGGGCGAGGCTATCTAATCCACTTCCATTCTATGGGTCATGGCGCCCGGTTGAGAAAGACGCAACTCCACGCCGAGCAACTACAGACACCACGATACTCCCCGAGGGGCCAACCGCAAAAGCAGGCTAAACACAAGGTATCACCTAAATGTTCAGGGGATTCTGCTTACCCGTGGTATCAGATTAAAGGCTCCGGTCAGACTTCGTAGCCACTTACGTAACTACTACCAGTTGAGCTCCATATAGCTCGGGACTGGTGGCCGAATGCTAACACCCACTATCTGCTACTACGCCGCCTTCTGAAAACTTCGCATGCAAAACGACCAAAACAAGCAACACGCTCTCCGGTGGAGAGTATGTTACCTATCTCAATCGTTCCACTTGCAAATAGCTCACGCAATTCGCCACGATTATCCTCATACAACGGGCAGTCACAGATAATGGGAACGCTGTCCTCTACAGCACCGCACGCACAACACTCAGTTGTACTCAAAGTGCGCATGAACAAATACTCATTCAATGAGACATGCCCAGTAAGAAGGCATCCCAAACTCAAACCGAAGTCAAATTTTGACAAATCTCCTACAAACCTGACATCGCCAATGAACGAATAAGTTGTCCAGCCACTTGAACTTCCGTCCCATCTAGATTGCCACCTAGACAGGACCTCCTCCCGCAACACAATCTTCCGTTCTTTTGTCGACTGGCATCGCACGACATTAATCTGCCAGTCGCTGTCCCGAAGCGCTATTCCCCTCTTGATTCTGTAAGTAATACTTTTAGATATTATCTCCAGATCAAGTGGGAGTACCCCCATCAGCACTTCCAAGGCCTCTGTAGAGACCGTGCGGCAGACAGACATACACGCTAGCAAGACTACACGCTGACAAGACAGTATCGTGCGATAGCCTACAGCAGGCCTCCATATATGATCCTAACAGAGCGTCTACTAAGGCTCCAATCACTTCGATAACACGACGAAATTGCCCTACTACGCCAACCAAACGGTCACGTACCCTCTCCAGGTGGGGTGTAAAATATTATGGTTGTAAACAGTTAAATATAAAAAAGAGTACACCTAGGCCATAAAGTAGGCTCGTTGTGACCCCTCAGTTTTGCTACTCAGTGTAGTTTAGAAATTCCGTGGATTTGACAAAGTTTCTTAGTTCTTTTCTGTTCAAGCTTCCCAGCTGTTTCAATAATGAAATAAGCCGAGCTCCAAAGTGGATGAATCTTAGTCTGACAAATGCCGGGCAAATTTTTGTTTTATGTTTTTGAGAAATAATCAAGAAAAACACGAATAGCCACTTTTTGATACACAAGATGATAGTTCTCTCAATTCTCAATAATATAAAACTAACACTCTGCATGTGGAGAATATATTAAAAGAGTTATGACAGTTTTAATGTAACCCATTTTTATTTCTTGAAAAGCACTTGTTTAATTTGTTCACTTTTTAGCAAGCCTTCAGAAGGATTTTTTCACTAGGGTTTATCATTTTTTGTTTGTTCTCTAGGTTCTCATAAATTGTTAATAAAATTACATATTTTTAAACTTTCTGCAACAAACTTTAATTTCTGTTTTCGGCGAGCTAGACTAAGCTTATGTCCCATAGAGTAGTGTTAGCAAGTAAGAGATCAGCAAGGGCATAGAACCACTCTGGATTTCACCTTAACCGTGGATATAGCCCTAATGGCAGCTTGCACGTCTAAGAAATTTTTAATACACTTGTCTACACAGTGAATACTTTGTATAAATTTAAATACCAAGAGACATAAATAAATAATATGCTGGTTTTTATGTGGGATCGTGCTGTGACAGCCCTAACCCACAGTGCGCTTAACACGGACTAATACAATGCGTCAGTCACCGCCCCATTGGAGGGTACACGTACCCTCTGCAGGTACCAATTTAAAGTTATTCATGTGGACATAACTTACCTCTTGGTCAGGGGCGAGGCTATCTAATCCACTTCCATTCTATGGGTCATGGCGCCCGGTTGAGAAAGACGCAACTCCACGCCGAGCAACTACAGACACCACGATACTCCCCGAGGGGCCAACCGCAAAAGCAGGCTAAACACAAGGTATCACCTAAATGTTCAGGGGATTCTGCTTACCCGTGGTATCAGATTAAAGGCTCCGGTCAGACTTCGTAGCCACTTACGTAACTACTACCAGTTGAGCTCCATATAGCTCGGGACTGGTGGCCGAATGCTAACACCCACTATCTGCTACTACGCCGCCTTCTGAAAACTTCGCATGCAAAACGACCAAAACAAGCAACACGCTCTCCGGTGGAGAGTATGTTACCTATCTCAATCGTTCCACTTGCAAATAGCTCACGCAATTCGCCACGATTATCCTCATACAACGGGCAGTCACAGATAATGGGAACGCTGTCCTCTACAGCACCGCACGCACAACACTCAGTTGTACTCAAAGTGCGCATGAACAAATACTCATTCAATGAGACATGCCCAGTAAGAAGGCATCCCAAACTCAAACCGAAGTCAAATTTTGACAAATCTCCTACAAACCTGACATCGCCAATGAACGAATAAGTTGTCCAGCCACTTGAACTTCCGTCCCATCTAGATTGCCACCTAGACAGGACCTCCTCCCGCAACACAATCTTCCGTTCTTTTGTCGACTGGCATCGCACGACATTAATCTGCCAGTCGCTGTCCCGAAGCGCTATTCCCCTCTTGATTCTGTAAGTAATACTTTTAGATATTATCTCCAGATCAAGTGGGAGTACCCCCATCAGCACTTCCAAGGCCTCTGTAGAGACCGTGCGGCAGACAGACATACACGCTAGCAAGACTACACGCTGACAAGACAGTATCGTGCGATAGCCTACAGCAGGCCTCCATATATGATCCTAACAGAGCGTCTACTAAGGCTCCAATCACTTCGATAACACGACGAAATTGCCCTACTACGCCAACCAAACGGTCACGTACCCTCTCCAGGTGGGGTGTAAAATATTATGGTTGTAAACAGTTAAATATAAAATTTTCATTTCAATCAGAAAATACAAAGTTAATATAATGAAAACTAAATACAAAAACTACAGTTAATAAACTTCAAGTAACACTAGCTTCAACATAAAATTCATCCGTTCTTTCATAGTAAGTCCCAAGTACTTGACTTCAGTCGCATACTTGAGACTGATACCGTTTGCCCGGATGAGCGGTGGTCGATTCAATGACAATTTGCCTTTTAGCAGCATTTTCACTGTTTTATCCACTTCAACACTCACACCCACACCATCGCCCCACTGGCACACCATTTTTTTTTTTTTTAATGTGGGATAAAAAATAGAGCCACTGCACTCAGACAGGGTTATATCCATTGTGCTGTGACCCAGTTCCCTAGTTTTTAATGATACTTCTTAGATTCATTCATTAGGCTATTGTGTGATAGAGAGTGAAGCTGATCCTCTCTCATCACGTCTGTGCCAAAGATCTGCCTTCTAATTCTAGAACATGCTGGACAGTCACAGAGATAGTGCTCTGTGGTGCCAGTTTCTTCGTAGCAGGCAGAACATAAGGCGCTTTCGGCCAGGCCGATTGCGTTCATGTGTTTTTCACATGCGTTGTGTCCCGTTAGAAGTCCCGTCAGTTTTCTGCACTCCTTTCTACTTAAGGAAAGTAGAAACGAGGCCGATCTTTTGGTTATCGTCGGTGTCATGAGCTTGGAGAATCTGCATTTCGTCTCATTCAGCCATCTGCTCTTGTGTGCGGAGGCGACCCAAGAGCTGATGACGATACGCATGGCTTCATTGGCCTTCAGCTCAATGTCAGCCCTGGACTGACCTCTCACCAAAATGAGCAGATCATCCGCGTATGCCACGCACTCGAACGTGGCGCTCAAGCTCCCTCAGCAGCGGGTCCATCATAATGTTCAAAATAAATGGACCACTGATAGACCCCTGCGGACACCCGCGCACCACGTCCACACCGACGGTTTCGTTGACACCATCGACAACCGCCTTCCTACAACAGAAGTAGCTACGCCAGAGATCTCATTCCCGACAACTAAGGGCACTAATGATGGTTTTCCAACATAGGTAGTCAAATGCGCCCTTGAAGTCAACAAGTAATCCTAGAACGTACTTCTCCTCAGACTGAGGAACAGTCTCCACAACGCATCGCCATGCGTCCTCCACGCTTCGGCCTTTCCGAAACCTGAACAGCCGCTCGCACAATTCACCCATGGTGTCCTGAAGCCGCTCAACCATCACCCTCTCCAATACCTTACCCAGCACCGGCATAAAGCTGATGCCCCTATATGATCGAGGATTGCTTCTGACCTTATCGGGTGACTTCAAAAGCACCACCACCCGGGCATTTTTCCAAACATCCGGAAAATACCCCTCGCCTACGCATTTGCGAAGCAAAGCACCGACGTTATCAGGGATGGCTCTCCAGTCATCGCATCCATACTCGGAGATTTCCTCGCGTGCACAAGGCCCACAGCATATTCTAGGACCAAGGATCGTCACGATTATGAATGAATGACCTCCAGTCATCCTCCTTGATTTTGACAAGGAGGTCCTTGTACTCCCGCAATGCCTGCTTGAAAGCAGCCAAATGCTGAGCAAGGTCTACCGCGCTCCTCCTCCTGGCCCTTTGGAATTTCTTCCGAAGCTGCCGTAAGTACCTGCGCTTCACCGTGAGCTCTCGGGTTCACCATTTCACTCTCTTGCGATTAACCGGATGGTTTTTCGCAAGAAGGGTGTCATTGGTTTCCCTCACCCTCTCGTTGAGCACATCAATCTGCGCATCAACCTCCATGGAATTGAACACGTTCAATGGCATACTCAAAGACGACTCATAAATGAGCTCGCCATATGCCGTCCAGTTAACCCCGCGCGTGATCCAACGCCTTACGGTTGCATGTTCATGCTCTGCTGGTAGATGTGAGTCACAGCAAACGCACCACGCAAACCCCAGCCTCGCTCCCGCTGCAGCATTATATGCAGTGACATCAATGTCAGATACACCATTTGGACCTGTGAACGTGTACACAGATCTCGGCTCATTGGCTACGCTGACATTTTGGGACACCATCCACTCAAAAAGCACCTCGCCCCTAATGCGGTTCTCATATCCCAGAGATGTCTGGGACATGTTACTGAACCACGGCCAAGGATGAGAGGTATTCTGCTGTCGTTCAAAATGAATTGCACTCGAGATCAGGAAATACCCGCATTGCTGCAGGTAATCCCCTTACACAACCATTAGTTGTGGAAGGTTCCTGAACCAAAGCAAAGCTGCTGCCATGTTCACACAAAAACTCGCCAAGATCACACATGACAGCATATGCACCCTGGCAGTTATATTGTACAATTTGAACACCCATTTTAATGCCTTGCTTCCGCTCGGGGTACGATAGCACTATAGATCTGACAAGCTGCCGACATCATCAGATGATCGGCGGTATTCCACTTAAAGGCACAATTACGGCAATGTACATCATTGCCACATTGAGCCACCCTATGGCCCATCTCTTCACACCGGCGACAGGCATCTGATGCCAGGCGACATTCACTTACACGATGGTCAAATGACATGCACCTGTAGCATCCCAAAACTGCCTCATACTTCCGCACAGGGAAGGAAAACCACTTAATGTAACAACGAGTTGCCCTCTGAAGGGTTTCCTTGGCTACGCCACTTCACCCCAAAATGACATTCGTCACCGCATTAGGATTGGCCTTCCAAGGCGCACTTACCAGTCGAACGGACTTCTTGAACTCATCCAGGGTCAATACATCCTTCAGGTTCTTCATGTACAGATCCTCCACCCTGGGGCCCAGCTTCTCGTTGACACTCACTGTCAACCCAACATCGAAAAACTTGCTATTGCCGACTATTTTTGTACTCTCCGCTACCGAAGGGGTCCGAATAACAACGCCTCCAACATCGTGGACGACCTTGCGTACCACCTCCCACTTAGACACAGCAGCATTAGAGCTGCGAACCACCAGCGACCAGGTCTCTACCGGTCTAGCCGTGGGTGCTACGGGTCCTGGCTTAGCAGGCGCCGCCAACCACCCCCCTTAGGTGTCACGACTGTCCCCGCGGGAGCCACCGTGACGCTTCCACCACTACGTACTATCGACGCTGCATCCAAACGTCCCTTCAAGCTTTCGTTCTCCAAAATCAAGGACAACAACAAATTCTCGTACCTGTTGGCATGCTCCATTATTTCCTGCGTTACAGATCGGTCAAGTGATGCATCAAAAGTGCTCATTAGACAACGAACCGACTTTCTCTCGACCCGCTGGCAACGGGCCGACTCCGACGACGGATCAGTGACGGACTTTTCTGCAACCAACCCAGTTGCAGTCAACCCACTAGATACCCTAGCCTCTTGACCAACTGGAACTGAGTCGTCAATCACCAACGAAGACCCTACTTACACACCCCCGGAAGGAGCTCCCGAACCGGCAGCCACAACTCCCTTGCCCACCAAATTAACCAAGAGTACATTTGGTTTCACTTTTTTGGCCTTTGATGCTGGTCTCGACGATCTAGCCCTCGTCGACACACCTGGCGAAGGATCAGGATCCGCTTCAAATACCGACAAAGACCCAAATTTTCCACCAACCCCTTACCAAGTAAGTACTAAGTAAGTACTTAGCAAGAAAGTTTGGTGGGCTCCGCAGTACCAACGTTTGGAAGTCTCCGCAGTGTGACACTCAGATTTCCAAAGAGGTGGCGCTGTACTTTAGTACGTACACCAACCTATCAAAATGCACCATTTGACCGACTAGAGGTACAGTACGAAGCAAAAATATTTTTGACTTCCGGTTCAGTACGAACAAATAGTTTGAAAAATTGTCAACTTCCGTTTTGTTGCCAAGCTAAACTGCTTGACCAACAATCAACTGCACTACCCACTCACCTGACTACTGCTGCACTAACAAATTACACTACACTGAGACCCGTATTTGTAATCCTCGTTTATACGAGGAATCCTCGGGTATTTTTTGGAAATTTATTCGCGAGTCCACTCGTATTTCCTTGGCCTATCAACCAGTGTCACTATCACTATTTTATTCCACGGATGTCCCGTATTATTACCGATTAAAAATCACTATAAACGGAGCGCACTTCAACTCAACCTACACTGTCTGCTGTCCCAGTTGGCAAGAGACAGTATTAGAAATTGAGTTAATATTGGTCTCGTGATTGGTTAATGTCTCGGTATTGAGCCATATTTAACTTGAATTTGTATTGGACGCTGTGTTGCCAAAGCAGCCATGGCTAGATTTTGGAATTTTTTAGCCATTAAATTCTGAAAATACTATTAGCCGTATTTAGACACTTTTTTATTTTAGCTATTTTATATTAGATTTTTATTTTCATGTGGAGAATATTCAAAAATACACAATTTATGCTATGTTGAATACTTAATCAAAACTTAATTAAAATATATATTTTTTGTTAAACGAAAAAAAATTATTAATCGATTATTAACATATCAAATAATGAAAAAAAAGACTGGTTCGGAGTATGTAAAACTACAAAGAGGTAAAAAATCGCTGTTAAAAGGTGTTTTTTGTGAGTATTAAAATCGATTAATGAAAGAAACTTTGTTTCACACTAATTAGAAAAAAAAATGAATATTTTTAGTTGAATAAAATGTGTCGTTTTTCAAACATGATATCATTGTAAAATGAGTAGTTTCAACATGTCCCTTTTTTATTAAATCAACATGTTTTTACTGAAAATGCATAAGTGGTTAACAACTGAATATTAAAGTACTTCAGGAAACTTAAACGAGATTATTTAAGTGCCCCATCCGCAAAACTGTTCAAAAAAATGAGGCACTTAACCGAAGAGTTTTTAATATGGTGTTTTGTATTAAATAAAAAAAAAATTAGCCATTTTTAGCCATTTTTTGAGAAATTTTAGCCATATTTGGCCGTTGGGTGATGGCAACACTGATTGGACGTATGTTTAGAATAGTCTCAATTGCTTTGGTCAAAGTGGTAGACAACGCACCTGAGATGCCGAGACAACACGCCCGTTGCACCTTCTCGAGTGGTTTGATGTTACATTTACGTCCCATAGCGGTTCACCATACAAGTCACCAATACATCTTCTGCAGGTTGCCCAAACATCAACGGCTTTTATGGCTCTGCTAGTTATTTGTGCCTTCCAGTTAAGTTTAGAATCCAGGATTACTCCAAGGTACTTGACCTTACCTGTAAGTGCCAGTACCTCTCCGTTTACCTATGGAAGAGGATAACTAGGTTGCTTCCTTTTCCTAGTAAAGAGACATATTTCAGTATTTTGGGGGTTTATATTTAATCCACTAAGTGATGACCATTCGGCCGAGACTTCCAAGGCTTCTTGGATACGTGTAGGAGACTGTAATATTGCTGACATGTGATGGATCTGTTGCACAACATATGACGTACCCAGTGTAAAATATTTGTTAACTACCTCCAGAGATTTTAATAATATATAGTAGCTCTTTATTTAAATAATTTCTTATTATATAATTAGGGTTATAGGCTGCCTCTGCAGCTTAATTCATGCGTTTCGAATATGGCCGCGTGTGGCACTTTCTTATAGATTTCAGTATTCGGCTGGCCGCATGTGGCCGTTTTCTTCTGGGTTTCAATTATGCGGTTGCCGCATGTGGCTGCTTTTGAGTAATTAAGTAGGATGTCTGTTTATAGGCTGCGTCCGCAGCTCAATTCATGCGTTTTGGCACTTTCTGCTGGCCGCATGTGACTGCTTTGGTAATTGAGTAGTATGTTTTCAACCAAACTTACTCCTTGCTGGGGTTGTATTTCCGGTATGCTGTTAGTCCTGCGTTTTGTTGTACTTCTGGTATTGCTCTAGTCCTGCGTGGTGTTATACTTCTGGTATCGCTCTAACTGTCGGTACCCATGACCAGGGCGGGAAACTGGGTCAGTCGTTAGTGATTTTTCGTGTGGTCCCGTAGAATCCGGGGCCACATGCTAGTCCACAGTATATCCTGTAGAAGCCGAGGATATACTGCCACTAGTCACTGTCGCCGGGTCGAAGATCTATCGAAGAGAGTAGAGTAGAGAGAGCGATTTTCACTTGTGCATCGCCTTTTATAGGCGAGCACTTGGTGAAGCGTTGTTGCATTGTAGCACGTCGTTGGTGCTTTGTTGCCCAACTATTTTGTAGCTTTGGCATGTTGGTGTGCCAAAGCCCGCATGTGTTAGCGATCTCCGCATGTGTTAGCGATCTCCATGTCGCTTCGCTCACTAGCGCTTGTATAGTGGTGAGGCACACAGTGGTGATTTCTCTCGTTCGCTCACCACCGTGTGTGTGTAAACGACATACGTTGTAGCTTTGTTGGTGAGCTTTTGCTCCTCTGCGCCTCGTTGTTTCGGACGGCGTTGCTAGCGCCGTCGATTGGTGTCGTTCTCGCCGATATTGCGCGCCGATATTGCGCACCGATATTGTGCGGTTACATTTGCCGCCAAATGTGATCGTCACACCCCCCGCTTACTTCGTGGTGCGAAAAGATGGCCGCGACAGTCGGGTGATGGTGACGTCCCCGGTGCGGCTGATGCGGATCCGGTACGTATAGCCGTCCACGGTACGTCTACAGGAAATCTCCTTGCCAGGCTTCTGTTGACGTATAGTCCTCGCCAGTTCCACCAATTCTGCTGGCATTGCCGTGATGTCGTTAGTATCCACGATCCGTGGTACCTCGACCGCCTGCTTCTCATCGCCCCGTTGTGGCCCGCGTTCCTCGCCGGTACTGTCGCTGCTGCTACTGCTACTGCTGCTAGCCTCGCTAGCATGCCCTTATGCCTTTCGTGCGGCTACTGTGCGCCACGGTGTGGTAGTCGTCGGATGCCCACCTGAGCTCACCACCGTCTCTGCGTCGCCGTGACGCTGCGCCGGTACAGCCATCTGCTGTGGGGCGCTTGCTGTCGTCTCCGCTTGTTGTGGGGCGCTGCCTGTCGCGCCAGCCACCTCCTGCTGCGTTACCTTGGTTGCCTCGGCATCTGGTTGCGTCTCTACGCCAACCATGGGTGCGGCGTCCAATACCTCCTCTGTCTGTATGCCTACAGCCGTCCGCTGTGCATTCCGCCAGTCCTCCTCCCACTTTGGAGCGCCGGTCACCGCCTCTGCGGTCTCTTGATGGGTTCTCTCTCCCATATGTGCGTCCTGCCGACGCCGTACCTCCACAGCCGTCCGCTGTGAGGTGTCTCTCACCCAGTCTGCATCGTTACATCCTGATCCCAGGTGGATGCCGCTCGCTGTTGCGTTGCTGCCTTTGTTGTCGACGTTACCGGAGCGATCTCCCTTGCTGCCGCTATAGTGTGTGCAACGCCCTGATGCGTCGCTCGATGCCTGCTGAGCGCAGCCCTTTGCCGCGCTGCTGTCGCTTGCTTTGTTGTTGTTGTCGCTGGTGTCGTTGCAGCGTGCACACCTCCCCGTGATGTCACCTGCAATACGGTGGGCGCAGCCATCTGCCGCGCTGCTGTCGTCGTCGTTGTCGCTGGAGCGATCTCCCTCGCTGTCGATGTAATGTGTGCAACACCCTGGTGTGCCACCTGCTGCCTGGTGCTCGCAGCCCTGTGCCGTGTTGCTGTCGTTGTTGGAGCGATCTCCCTCGCTGTCAGCGTCGTGTGTCCACCACCCTGCGGTGCCACATGCAACAGTGTAGGCGCAGCCATCTGCCGCGCTGCTGTCGTCGTCTTCGTCGTCAACGTTGCTGGAGCCAATTGTTGAAACGCCCGCTGCGCTGGCTGCCTTGCCAGATCAGGCCATACTGGGACCGCCGTCCCTTCCTCAGTTGCCAAAAGGCGGATCTGTCGCGCTATGATCCCGCGCTGTGCGTCGCCGGCTTTGCCACTGAACCATCTACTCAGGTCCATCGGCGGATACAGGTACCGCTGTGGGTCTCGTCGCAGGCATTCCACGTTCCGGAGCAAATATGCACCGCAGTCACACATATTTGGTTGCTGCGGGACGCTGACCTCATGGTAAGGCGTGTTGAGCTCGGTGAACTCGTGGCCTACCTTGCCATCCTTGCGCGAAACTGCTGTCAGGAACTCACGCAGCCTCACTGACACGTGGCGACGGGTCTGTGTTGCCAGCGAATCCATCACCAGGATACACGGGCCCGTTGTGCGTGCCTGGTACCGCGTCTTCTACGTTCTGCTGCAACCACTGCACCCAGAAGTTGATGATGGTGTCGTTGAGGAACCGGCCATATGCTAGGCGGCGGTAATCCCCAACGGTTACAGGCACTCCTCGTATACCCGGCGGGTATTTACATAACTGGTGTGCATGACCTTGTTGGCTGGGTGCCGTGTCGCTTGGTACCACTAGCGTCGTCTTGTCCGTCTGCTGCTCAGCCCGGAACCGTTTGCTTGACTGTGCTTCGGCGTCTAATGTGGACGGTGTCGCTTGCAGGTTGCTCCCCTCTGCAAGGAAGTGCTGCGTTGCTGTCGACGATGTGCGCAATATTGCGCGCAGCTCTTGGCGACTATCTTCGGTCAAGCCACCGTCGTCTAATGGTGCGCCATCTTCCTGGCGCAGCATCGCCAATAGTTGCAGCCGATATTCGCCCGCGTCCTGCTCTACATTCATCATCTTGCGTTGACTCATCTTACTACTTGAAAAACTTTTAATTATTATCACTTAAAAGACTTTAAATTATTTGCGCTCCACACGTGTTAGTCGTTTGAATGTCGCGAAATTAATGTCGAACGTATTTGTGTGTTGGCTTCTTCGTGCCCCACACTTCGCGAATTGTTACGCCAAACTCCGCGAAACGCCGACGTTTGAATTTGTAACGTCCGCCGATCATGCACGAACGTTACGCACACCACCATTTTCGTATGTGTGTACCCGCGTCGTGTCTCTCTCGCCGAGAGCGCCTGCGCGTCGCCGTTGATTGTTTTCGCGGTGAGTTTTGCCACTCTCGACCGTGGTGTATCTCTCTGTCACGATTTGTGCGATTTGAGGTGTATTTAAGTTTTTGCGCGACGTCGCCTCCGTCTCATTTTTAATGGTTTCTAGAATGTTTGCGATCTTTTCCGCGCGACTTTCCATCTCCCATTGATTTAAATTGCGCTGCACCGAGCGTTGTTGCCTCATGCGACTCTGACTCGACTTATGCTCCCTTGAGCGTTGATTTTCCACGCGACATTTTAAATTATTATGCTCCATTGAGCGTTGATTTTCCACGCGACAATTTAAATTATTATGCTCCCTTGAGCGTTGATTTTCCACGCGACATTTTAAATTATTATGCTCCATTGAGCGTTGATTTTCCACGCGACAATTTAAATTATTATGCTCCCTTGAGCGTTGATTTTCCATGCGACAATTTAAGTTATTATGCTCAATTGAGCGTTGATTTTCCACGCGACAATTTAAGTTATTATGCTCCCTTGAGCGTTGATTTTTCACGCGACAATTTAAGTTATTATGCTCCCTTGAGCGTTGATTTTCCACGCGACAATTTAATTGATTATGCTCCCTAGAGCGTTGATTTTCCACGCGACATGTTAATTTGTGCGTATAGCGGACGGGAATCGTCACCCCCGGTGGCGTCGGAACCCGAAACGGATTCAAAGGTTTCGCTGAATTTTTATCGCGGTCGTTGCTACTTTGACCATTCTGTGGTGCACTTGGCTGTTGCTGTCTACGCGTTGCGGTTACCGCCGTTGCTATTTGCACCTCCTGGCGCCGTTCGTCTTCGCCATCTCGATGAAACTGCTTCAGTTCCCCTACATGAACTGCTCGTGTCTTCGACTGCCCCAATCCTTTCACTCGTGCGATGACAGGCGAGTCAGAGTTGATTACCCGATACGGTCCGTCGAATTTCGGTGCTAACTTCGCCGCAAATTCGTCGGCCGCCTTTGATAGGTGGTGCTGCTTCACTAGTACCAGCTCCCCCACTTCTGGTTTCCATGCTCTTCGCCGTAGATTGTAGTGGCGCGCTTGATCCTGCGCCGCCCGTGCTAGTTGCCTCTTCACTAGTCCAAATACCTCTCGTAGCTCGGTTGCTCGTTCATCCGGTGTCGGTGCCTATGCGCCTGTCCCTATAGTAACCTCGTCGTACAGTGCCTTCGGGAGTCGTGGCTCCCGTCCTTGAGTCAAATATGCCGGACTGTAGCCTGTAGTCTCAGACACACTTGTGTTGATTGCCAACGCAATCTCCGGCAACTGCTCGTCCCATCTGTTCTGCCGATGTCCTGCCAACTGCGCTATTATTATCTTCAGTGTCCGGTTTGCCCTCTCAGTAGGGTTTTCCTGCGGCGTGTATGGAGCCGTGAACTGCTGTCTCACGCCCATGTCCTGAAGAAACCGCCTGAACGCCTTGCTAGTAAATTGCGCTCCATTATCAGTGATGAGCACCTTAGGGACGCCATATCTCGCCAGAATACGCTCCCTAAACGCCCGCTGTAGGCTGTCACTGGTTGCCTTGCGCAATGGCACCATCTCGGTCCATTTTGAAAATTTATCAAAAAATACCAACAGCATTGTGTTGCCGTGTTTGGAGCGTGGTAGGGGACCCACAAAATCTGCACACAGCCAGGACCATGGCTGCTGTGCGATCCTGGTCAACATCTTGCCTGCAGGTTTCTGCTGCGACGCCTTGAATTTTTGGCATGATTCACAATTACGCACGTACCGTCGTATTGTCCAACTCATGCCCGGCCAGAAATATCGTTTCGCCACGCGTGCGATCGTTTTGCGGACACCCATGTGTCCCGCGGTGGCGTCATCGTGATTCTCGCGCATCACTTGTGCGCGTCGCGGTGTTAGGACGCATAGCTTCCAAGCTACTCCCTCATTGTCTTCGGTGCGTTGCGGTAGGTTCCTATACAAATTACCATCCTCTATGGCATAGTCAGGAAACTTCTCCGGCTGCTCTCGTACCTCGTTCATGCGTCTGTCCGTCCATGGACAACGATCCTCGGTTGGTGTCTCCTCTCCGGTCTTCCTCAGTGTCTTCAACGCATTAGTTTTCTGCTCGCTGGGTATGTCGGATCGCACCACTGTGCATATTGCCGGCTGTTGTTCTGATGACTGCGTCTCATCTCCTAAGGTAACGCTCTGTCCACCGCAACTCAAGGTGGCTCCTGCCCGCTGCAGAAAGTCCATCCCGAGGATGATGTGGTCCACCACTGTGGGTAGCACCAGTAGTGTTAAAGGGCACTCTCTATCTCCGAGTCTGCCGATCGCCACTATCTCCTCGCTAACGTGCCTGGTGGCACCATCCGCCATGCTCACCCTGACATCGGTGCTCCTACTATTAAATGGTGTGCGTATCATTTTTGCGCAAGCCTCGCTCACGAAACTCCTTGTTGCGCCTGTGTCAACTGTTGCGATCGCCAACTGGCGCCGAATGTATAGCTGGTACTCCTGGCGGCTATTCCTAAAAATTTTATCCAGCTCCGTCTGCTGATCATAGTGGGCATGCCTCATCATGTCCTTGATCCCGATGACATAGTCTCGAAATGTCTCCCGCGGCCGCTGTATTCGTTTGCTGATTCCAGCGTCGAGGTCCTCAAAGAAACGCGGTGGCAGGAAGAACCTCAAAAATCCTTTTTTGAATTCACTCCATACCCGCCACGGCGAGTAGTTGTTCCTGTACCATGTTAGCGCTCTTCCTTGCAGCAGATCCGCCAATCCGTATGGCACCCAATCGCAGTCAACTCCGTAGACTTGCGTCAGCTCCTCTATTCGCTCGATGAACACCAGCGGATCGCTGCTGCCATTAAAATGCACTGGCCACTTCCTCATTCGCTCCATAGCGATCTCGTATTTCACCTTTGCTCCTATATGAGCCGCTGACCCTTGCTGATGGACTGGCGCCGCGCCTGTCGCCGATGCCCAAGTCCGTCCGTCCGATGGCTGTGGTCCCATGACCCTGTCATATGCCATATGCGCCTGTCGCGCCATATGCGCCTGTTGTGACTGCTGTGCCTGCTGCAACTGTGGTTGTTCCTGAAGTTCCTGTTGTTGCGCCATTTGCGCCTGTTGAATTCGTTCCTCCCTGTGTGTCAACTGCTGCGCCACTTGCGCCTGTTGTTGCTCCTGTTCCATCAATTGCTGCGCCAATTGTGCCTGTTGAGCCTGTTGCTCCATTTGCTGTCGTAGCTGCTGCGCCATTTGCGTGATTTGTGCCTGTTGTTGTTCCTGTTGTTTCAACTGTTGCGCCAGTTGAGTAATTTGCGCCTGGTGCGCCATTGGTGCCTGTGTCCCCGTCGTTGAAAATGTGTATGGTGACGTCGTCCCTACCGACATTACCGGCCTAGTGACGAACGTGGGCAGTGTCCACGTCTGCTCGCTCGTTGTAAAAATTATTTTTAACTCACCCGCAGGTAGTGTTGTTTCGCTCGTTGTCTGTCCAGTGAGTGGTACCCTCAATGATTCCTGTTCTACAGCTCCTGTCGTCGGCAATGGTGAGACACTCTTGCTGTGTCGCAGCTCCAGTATCTCCAGCCTCTCCGTCTCATTACTGCCATAGTTTCCTTCGTTGATGAAGGCGACGAAGCTCTTCCACACCTCCTCTACGGTGCCAGCGCCGTTGAATTCAAATTCTGCGGCGTACGTAGTTAGGTCCTCCTTCCGGAGACCATACACCCATGTCACCTTGATCATGTCTGTTCTATTCACTTTTTTTTTCTCTCTCTTTTTTTTTTTGTCCACTTATTCACTGTTCACTCACTGTTTTTCCCCTTTTTGGTTTTTCTTTCTTTTTTTTTCAATTGTTTTCACTTGGGGGTTTTCTCACTTTATTCAGGCTCTTTTTTTTTCTGTTTCTTTTATCGTTCGCGGGGTTTTCTTTTCACTGCCTGTTTTCTCTTTTTTTTCACTTTTCATTAGTTTTATTTTTTTTTTCAAAGTTTCTTTCTTTTTTTTTTTCACTGTCTATGTTCACTGTTCTTTTTATTCACTGCATTGTTCACCTCACTGCTTATTTTTCGCTGCTTTGGTTATTTTCGACGCTCTGCTTATTTTTCGCTGCTTTGCTTATTTTCGACGCTCTCCTTTTTTTTCGCTGCTTTGGTTATTTTCGACGCTCTGCTTATTTTTCGCTGCTTTAGTTATTTTCGACGCTCTGCTTATTTCTCGATGCGACGTGGTGTTTTATTTGTGTGCAACTCTTTACTTTTGCGTTGTACTGAGGGGTCCCTGCTCGGGCGCCATGTAACGAGCCGGTTTCCGGGTTCAGAGCTGGGATAGCTTAGCGGGCTCCAGTGGTCCGTACGTTAAAAAATTTATAGTTGACAGGGAACCCCTCAAGACCCCTTTTCAAATAAATACGCCGTACACCGAGATTTTAATAATATATAGTAGCTCTTTATTTAAATAATTTCTTATTATATAATTAGGGTTATAGGCTGCCTCTGCAGCTTAATTCATGCGTTTCGAATATGGCCGCATGTGGCACTTTCTTATAGATTTCAGTATTCGGCTGGCCGCATGTGGCCGTTTTCTTCTGGGTTTCAATTATGCGGTGGCCGCATGTGGCTGCTTTTGAGTAATTAAGTAGGATGTCTGGTTATAGGCTGCGTCCGCAGCTCAATTCATGCGTTTTGGATATGGCCGCATGTGGCACTTTCTGCTGGCCGCATGTAGCTGCTTTGGTAATTGAGTAGTATGTTTTCAACCAAACTTACTCCTTGCTGGGGTTGTATTTCCGGTATGCTGTTAGTCCTGCGTGGTATTGTACTTCTGGTATTGCTCTAGTCCTGCGTGGTGTTATAATTCTGGTATCGCTCTAACTGTCGGTACCCATGACCAGGGCGGGAAACTGGGTCAGTCGTTAGTGATTTTTCGTGTGGTCCCGTAGAATCCGGGGCCACATGCTAGTCCACAGTATATCCTGTAGAAGCCGAGGATATACTGCCACTAGTCACTGTCGTCCGGGTCGAAGATCTATCGAAGAGAGTAGAGTAGAGAGAGCGATTTTTACTTGTGCATCGCCTTTTATAGGCGAGCACTTGGTGAAGCGTTGGTGCATTGTAGCACGTCGTTGGTGCTTTGTTGCCCAACTATTTTGTAGCTTTGGCATGTTGGTGTGCCAAAGCTCGCTCACCACTGCGCATGTGTTAGCGATCTCCATGTCGCTTCGCTCACTAGCGCTTGTATAGTGGTGAGGCACACAGTGGTGATTTCTCTCGTTCGCTCACCACCGTGTGTGTGTAAACGACATACGTTGTAGCTTTGTTGGTGAGCTTTTGCTCCTCTGCGCCTCGTTGTTTGGACGACGTTGCTAGCGCCGTCGATTGGTGTCGTTCTCGCCGATATTGCGCACCGATATTGTGCGGTAACATTTGCCGCCAAATGTGATCGTCACAACACTTCACCATACTCTCAACCCCATCAAAATTCCGTAAGCGGAGGGAGCTGCCGGCCAGAGTATTGCTTCATCTACCGGAGCGGGAGAAAGCAACGCATTCCCAACGAAAGTCGAACCCACATCCAGTGGCGAATACGCCACATACGCTGTCGCCATGGACCGCGTAAGCAAAGAGGCAGTACTGGCATTCATAGAGCGGTTTGAAGAACTTGCTGACGTATACCATGTGAGTAGGGATTGGTTGCCGCGCGACATGACCCAACTACTGGAGAGAGCCCTTACCTGGTTCCGCAATAACTATATCCGATGAAGCAGATGGGATGCGTTTAAATCGGATTTTCTGAGATTATTTCTGCTACCCAGATACCTGGAAGATCTGGATAACGAGATTCGCCAGAAGATCCAAAATGATTGATGCGACACGCCCATTGCACGCAGCACCTGGAGCGAATTTATAAAAACTTCCGGCAGGAGTATCAGCTGTACGCGAACGCCGGGAGTTCGCTACGCTGGATGAATTAATACAGCAGGCAAACGACTTCGACGTCGACGTCAGTTGAGGAGGAACAACACCGGTTCGTGCAACCAGGACAGGGCGAGGAATTCGACCGCAGCAGGATCTGTTGGCGGTGCAGAGGACATTTTAAACAGGAATGCAGGGAGCCTGCAAAGCTTTTCTGCCCGGCCGGGAAACGACTCGCGGTATCGTCCGCAGTAGCTGGCGATGGAAGACAAATAAATGCTGTTTGTGTTTAAAATGTATAATTCTTAACCCTAAAAATATGCCATTACGAAAAAATTTACTTGTTGAAATTATATTGTGCATGTTAATGTGCTGTAAGCACTTTGTATCATAAATACACAACATACCTACCCCCTTATTGTAAGACAAAATTATTATTATTAAAAAGAATAATACTTTTTTTTTTGCATTATTTTAATTATTTCTGAAGAGAAAATTATTATTAAAAATAATAATAGTTTTTTTACAATATTAAGTGCAATTTTGCTAAAATTATTTTATGTGTTATTATTAAAATTAAGAGAAAATTATTATTAAGAAAAATAAAAGTTTTTCCTTTTACAATATTTTATGTAGTATTTCTAAAATTATTTCATGTGGTGTAAATTATGTGGTATAAATTACGTGGTATAAATTACGTTGATTTCTATTTTTAATTAAGAATAACAAAAAGAATTAAAGGGAGTTGTTTTTAGTTATGATCTTTACTTAGCGAATATTTAAAGGATATTATTATATTAAGAGTTGTAATTTCGAATTATATATAATAAATTTGACACCAGTTCAAGGCTTTTTGCCTTGGCTACTTCTACATCTATTATTGCTATTGGTGATTTATTTGTATTAAATTCGTTGGTATTTATTGTTGCTTTATTTTTAATTGTCGAGTAATAATGTATGTATAGTACATATGCTGCTATTATTATTATGAATATCAGCACTAATATGCATACCGGTGTTCGTTATTTCATTTTGACGATTAAGTAATGCTTTGCGTTCATGGTTATCAGTTAATTGTAGTAATATTTCGTCGAAATCACGATGCCCATCTCTTAATGCTGATCTTATTTTGCTGTGATCTGACACTAAAATCGGTAACGGTGTTTGCGATATATTTGAATACGGAAATTATGACGAATTGCCTTGTAGATTTTCCATCATAACCGTATGTTATATTCCTAATGCTTTGATGTGTAAACTCGATGTCAGTATCATTTCTTTGTTGTGTAGGTTGCAAGCTTCATTTATGGACATCAAAGCCAGGCCGGATATTGTCAATGTGGCTATATTTGACCCACAAACTACTTGGTGTATTGAATTTTTTGTTTTTGTTCACATATTAACCAACGCTCAGAGGATGCCCCTATTTATGCAATGCACAGTGTTGATCGAATGAAAGGATTATAGGTTATTGGGAGGAAAGATGGAGTAGTATCGGTGGATGTTTTGAACTTGCCAATATCAAAGATGTCGGGAAAAACAGACGCAGAGAGATTGTTCCACAAAAGTATCGTGCGACTGAAGAACGAATTCTCTCTGTAATGCGTTGTTCTGTTGAGAGCCGAGTGGACTACAAAGGGGTGGTCTTGGTTTGATGCCCGAGTAGAACGATAGAACACACGACAAGGAGTAATCAGACCATGAATTTCCCTCGAACGCTTTCCGTTGTAATACCTATAGAACAGGCTTACACACAAAACGGTCCTTCGGTGCTCAATAGTCGAAATATTTTCTTCTCCTATTAAATAAATCGCACGTTGTTTTATTCTGTCGAGGAACTCCAAGGAGGATTTTGAAGCCCTGCCCAAATGTGCGAATTGTATTCCATCTTCGGCCGAAGATGATATACTAGCAGGACTGAAGTATGTCTTACACCGTTTTAGAAAACCGAAACATCAAATATGTGATCATTCCATGGAAGGTTACATTGAATTGATATGCCCAGAACGTCAAGAGCAGCTGACTGCGCAATATCCACAGAGTTCATATTAAGGGGAAGGGAGGGGTGAATCCTTTCTTTTGTGAGATAACGGACAACATTGGGTATTGCTTGCATTAAAATCTACTCTATTAGCAAGAGCCCACTCGGAGATTGTTTTAAGGTCATTATTGAGTGTGCCATTCATAGTGCGTCTTTTACTCTCAATCACCAAAGAGTCTGGGCGCTTGTTGAATGAATATGAATGACAAATGTTACTGTCATCTGCAAAGGAATGGATTGGGTTATGGGTCAATGACAAAAGGTCGTTGATGAATACCTGAAATAGGGACGGGGGTAGCACGGAACCCTGCGGAACTCCAGAATTGATGGAATGTTGTTCTGAGAAAACACCATTCATCGCAACTCGTCTTGAACGACCCTGGAGTAAACTCGATATCCATCGAGTGAAAGAACTACCAACACCAAATGAAATTAGTTTTGAAATGAGGGCCTCATGCCTCAAGTCTTGGAAATATCGAGAGCAATAACCTCTCTCCAAAAAGGTGAATACAATTATTCCACTTTTCTGAGAGGGCCGCCATCAGGTCGCCTGTGGATCTGGTCCTACGGAAACCATATTGACGGTCACTGAGCAATTCTTTTCGCTCCAGATAGTTCACAAGGTGGAAAATTATTACGATCTCCATTACCTTAGAGAGCGAAGTATGCGAATTGTTTCCGTAGGACCAAAACAATGGGTCGGTAATTGGCAGGATTTGTAGCCTTGCATTTTTTCAGAACTGGCCGGACATTGGCAACCTTCCAACATGATGGAAAAACTCCTGTCGTGTAAGATATGTTCGTGCGTTGACGCGCACTTCTTCAACACATGAGCAGATATACCATCTGGCCCAGAGGCTTTGTTAATATTGAGGTTTGCTAGAACCCTTTTAACTTCCCAAATTCGAAAATGTATCTCCGGCATTGCAGAAGAAACAAAGTCGACTTCGGGCAGTGGTTGATTCTGCCAAGAGATTAGCTTTATCAACCGGGTCAGTGAAGGTCTGGCCATTCATAATAAGAGTTGGAGTAGACGATGACGCCTGATTCTTCACCGTTTTTACAAATGACCAGACATTTTTACTACCTCTATGGTAGAGTAGCACCTTTTTGTTCGTGAAGAAACTTTTCGCGCGACATGATGGCATTACAGCGATTTCTAGCCTGTATGCGAAATCTTTCAGTATCAGCATTTTTGTTAGAACGCCAATTATGAAAGGCTTCCTCCGACCTGACTACAATCTTGCAAGTCTCATTATACTAAGGGTGGTCCTTGGGTTTAATGCTAATTTTTTAGAAGGTATGAAAAACCGCATGCCTAATAAATTAATGTTTTGTACCATTAAAGCCGCGGCATTTATGTCTCTGTCAGCGAAACATAATTTCCAATTAAAGTTGCGAAAAAAATCATTTAACGCTACCCAATTTACTTTTTCGTTAAGCCATACAGTCCTCTTCGGGGCCTTAGTCGAAGAGGCGCGTAAATTAGAATACGATGTTTTTTCGGAAACAGTACAGTGGTCGGAATTACCAAGAATTGCAAGGACTTTTACATCATATTTTTCATCATGAGAAGTCAGAAAAAGGTCTAGCATTTTTTGGCTCTGCCCACCGACGCGTGGGAGGTACGTCGATGCCTTCACCAATTGAGTGACTTCGGCAAACAGCTCAACATAAAAACCCTCCTGTGTTGATAGACGCGAGTGGCTCAACCATGTGGCGTTGTGTATATTAAAGTCACCAGCAACAACAATTTCTCTGCCTGGAAACTGTTCTAATATATTTGAGATCGAATCCGATAAGGCATCCACCTTATTACATCCAACCTTATCTAAATTCGGACTCCTATGAATGAAACCCAAGTGCATGATGTGTGAACAGATTTTAAATTTAACGCAAATAGTGTTAAATTCACTATCTGAAACACTATGTTGTTGCTGCAACTGGTAAGCAACGTCACTACGAATATAGGGCTAGACCCCTATGGGCAGAGAATAATGCCAATAGGTGATAACCAGGTATGTGAAAATTCAGTGGATCTGCACCCTTACTAACCTGAGTCTCACCTAATGCCATTATTTGTGACCTATTGACGGACACATACGCATATACAGAAAATAAATTCATCCTCAGCCCACGAATGTTGCAAAAATCTATGCGAATGTTTTGCGACATTTTTTCTACTAGGCGAGTTCAAAACAAAAAACATACTAATAACGGGCGGCAGTTGAGACAAACAGCGAAAGCGTAAGCTTAACAGAGGTGAGTGTTAAGCATTCACCACTGTCTACGTTACGCACTCTTGCGGTCTCAGCTACACACGCAGTTAGCGTGGAGTAGGATGGAGAAGGGACGGACATTTTGCTGATTTTCGACTTCCTTCAAGGAATTCAGTAAGGGTTCTGCTATCTTGTTATAATTTGGTGAAATCACCGTAATTTGTCTTTTCATAATTTCGTTTTTTTATGTTTATTATCATCAGTATTATTGAGATGTTTAAAGATAGTCTCTCTTTCAATATTGTCCATCAATCCAAAAGCCCAGTTGAGTCCTTCGCCAATGAAATTGATTGATCTCTTCTGTTGGTTACTCTTTATTGTGCGCTTAATTATTTCTTCATTTTTCTGTAGTGTGGCTATTATTTCCGTGGTTTTCCATTGGATTGATTGGATTGGTTTCGCTCTTTATTGCCTATCGTAAAGAGAAAGAGAAGAAATTCCATTTTTTAAATTTTTAAATGGAATCCTTGATCATATTATATTGCCTCTTCGAGTGGGTAGATGTTTTCTGGAGACCATTAATGCAACGTCATCCGCATATGCATTAACATCACAGCCCCCCTTCCTTTAGTTTGAAGAGTAGGTCATTCACTACAATGTTCCAAAGAAAGGGAGATAGCTCTCCACTCTGTGGAGTACGTCTACTAAAAAAGCGTTTGGCAGTGGAGTGTCCCAGTTTAGAGTTAATAACCCTGCTTGTCAGCATTTGGTGTATTAACGTACTTAAAGACTCCTCGACTCCCAGGGTTATTAATGCACTGGTTATTGTAGTTGGTGTGACGTTGTTAAAGACTCCCTTTATGTCTAAAAACGTAATCATTTTGTACTTTTTATAGTCTAAGGAATTCTCAATTGGCGAAACTAATTGGTGCAGAGCTGTTTCCACAGATTTGCCCTTGCAACATTCATACTGTGCTTGTGACATTTTCGAGGGTACAATACTACTACGAAAATAAGTGTCTTTCAACCCCTCGAGAGTTTTTAGAAGAAATGTAGACAGGCCGATTGGTCTTAGGTCTTTAGGAGAACTATTAGAATATTTTCCTGCTTTGGAAATGAAAAATAACTACTTCAAGGGAATATATGTTAGGTCTATACAACCCTTAAAAAATATAGTTAGCCTTGGTGCATTAACCTGCAATGTCTGCTGTAACTCGCGGGAATAACCCCGTCAGATCCTGAAGATTTGTAAGGTGTAAACCTACTGATAGCCACGTTGAGTTTGTCGTTTTTAATTATCTACTCCGGGTCTAGTAAATCTGTCTCGTAAAGACTTTCACAGAGAGGAAGCGTGTTGTGAATTAGGTCACACATTTTTCTTTTCTTTATGGTTCCTCACTATTCATTCAGTTTTGGATGTTGCTGTACATATGTTGAGCGCATCATGTTTTTATATCATGTTGTACTCATGTTGTACAGCAACATGTTCATAGCATTGTCCCAACGCTTCACGTTGGCAACAATGATAATAATTTGGCAAAGCGCTAAAGCTATGCTTAGACCACACCTCTTTCAAGTTAGCTTGCACAGTTAACAGAAGCTTGCAATAATTTGGCAAAGCGCTAAAGCTTTGCTTAGACCACACCTCTTTTAAGTTAGCTTGCACAGTTATTGGAGACTTGCAATATAATTTATCATTGCATGATTAGGAAGCTATGTTAAAATAAGCAGAGCAGCGTTTACCAGCAATTCTGATATTTCGCAATTGGTGTCAATTTAAAAGAGAGTAGTTTAACCAACCTCAAGTGGAGGTAATAAAATAATAAAAGTGTTCTTATAATAAAAAGTGTTTTTTATTCAAAATCAAAAAGTATTCTTAATTCAAGTAACAAGTTTAAAGCAGAAGCAGTGAGAAAAGAGAAGCATAAATAACACTAAAACGTACAACATTTGGCGCAGCCGGTAAGTCGGTACCAACCTCTCAAGGACCGAGAGTGGAAAGAAGGATGAAGGAAGGAGAACGAGAACGAAAAGTAACGAGAACGAAAGTGGTTAAAATTTTAATTATTTGTTTTTTAATTTGAAAATAAGGGAGCTTTGAAAACTAGATTTAATTATATTTTAGTTTTTGTTTTGTTATGGAGATAGAGAGAGTTTTTTAAAGTTATAAATAAAAAATGTTTAAACATTCTAAATAATTTAAAAATAAAAAAATTAAATATATAAAAGAAAATATACACTGCGACTCCGGACCATCTAGTGTATAATAAAATAATTCATACTATTAGTATGCAAATTATAATTTTCATTAAATATAAAACGATAACACTATAAAATCAAACAAATATTTATTTTCAAAACGTATCAGTTTTTCGCAGCATTGATGGCTGCTGATAAAGAGAATTAATTTTTATATCAAATTAAATGAAAAATAAAATGCGATAAAAACGAGTTGAGAAAGTTAGGTCACATCGATAAGTTCGGTCACATGGGACGGACTTTTATAGTCGGTCGGGCCCGACTATGGAATACCCTACAATTTGGTGTGAATTTTAGTGTGGGGAATTTAATTGTATACCTACCTTTAAAGTTCTTAAATATGCTGAACATTCTTACACTCAGAATATTATTTACATATCAAATTTCTTACGACGTATATTCCATTAATTCAAAAAATTGATGTAAAAGTAAAAAAATATAAAAATCAAAAAATAAATGTGGTCGGATCACGGCAACTTTTAAAACATATGTAGAGATTTAAGGCTAATATTTCATATTTTTTTTTTCAATAATTTGCGAATAAAATGTCCACTATGAAAAAGCGAGGAGTAATAAAAAATCAAATGTGGGCGTATCACGCCCATTTTATAAGCATATCTTAAATACTTTTCGAGTTATTGGTTCGTAAAGAGTTATATAAAAGTGACTTGTATGGGAGGTGGTAGTGTCCGTTGACCAATTTGGCTCATTTACATTGACAAAACTAACTTTTGGCTAAAGAGTATAGAAACGAAATTTCATCGGACAGCACGAAAGACGGACGGACAGACAGACAGGCGGACATGACTAAATGGACTCGGGTGGTGATGCTGATCAAGAATATATATACTTTTCCTTACCGGACACGCCTCTTAAGGGCACAAAGTTAATATACCCTGTACCTCATAAATGTAGGGTATAAAAAATCAATATATTTTCCGAATGTGTAGTCAGGAGGAACATTTAGAAATATTCAAGAAATTTTAATATTTTATAATATTCTAAATAATAAATTTACACTTGACATTTCTCTTAAACGTCTTCTGTACTATGAAAATAATTACATAGTAACAGCGATTACATAAATTTTAATTTAATCATATTTTTATTAACAAATCGAAATTTTACAAATTGTCTGAAAAGAAAAAGGACAATATTATAATTGAAATAACACTGAGATTCCAAACTATGGACCCTCTAGTGTATAACAAATAAAAACTAAATGATTTGATTAAAATTTAAAGCGTGTGAACACAGCATTGATTGCTGTTATGATTTTAAAAATAACAAAAAATTTATATTAAAAAATCATTTTATGTTAAATTTTGTTTTTACAATCTTGAGTATTCCAATATACACATATTTTTTTTTCCCGATAATTCAGGAAATATTATTTGGAAAAATAAAATTATTTTTTATTTTTCCAATGTTATCGAAAACAGATTTGAAAAAAAAAACTTCAATTTAAATTTGAAAACAAATATAGTTTGTAGTTTGGGTAACATTTTTGTTTCGTTGGAATTTTCAATTACGAAATTCGTTAAAAATGCGGTGCCATATTTTGCAGGTGCAGGCTCATCATCGCTGAGAACAGATCTTCACCGTTTTATTGAAGGTGTGAAGTGGTGAGGGCAGAACTGAAGCCTGAACAAATGACGGAGTTTATTAAAGGCAATGGGTTCGTTTACAGGGAGATGCTTTTGGCTTAGTAAGTTCGAAGGAGTTTGAGACAATAGATGATTTATACAGTCTGTTAATAAATACGTACATGGAATATAGGTCAGTAGATGCCATTCAATATGACATTAGAAAGGCATCTCAGTATCCGGGGAAAAATATTAGATCTTTTTCGAGGCGTTTGGTTAACCTGCAGTCGGCAGTGTTGTATTTTAAAAGGTCCTTCTTCTAGGACTTTAACTTGATCCTATTTATACTTACTGAGTCCTTTTTACTTTTTTTATATTATTTAAAACAACCGAGTCTTTTTTACTTCAAGACACTTTATTTCGCTTTAAAAGTTGGGTACACTTATACTTAACACTTAGTTGTAGACAGTTCAGCTTATCGAAAACAATTGATTCTTAGTATATACTTAACTTCTACTTAACACCTCGTATTCTTATAATTTCACAATAAATTGAGTAATTTCATCATGCTAAAATAACTTAGTCAGCGTATTTATAATTTCACAATAAATTGAGTACTTTCATCATTCTAAAATAACTAAGTCAGCGTTTATCTGAGTGACCTATTTAACGTGGGCGTGTATACCTGTGCTATGTTAAGCGGTGTGCGCCAATACAATTAAATGCTGTTTGTGTTTAACATGCATAATGCTTAACCCTAAAAGTATGCCGTAAAGAAAAATATACTGATTATGTTATATTGTGGATCATAAGCACGCTGTAAGTTCCACGATTATGATACTCAACAGTGGATCATATGTAAGCTGTGAACTCTACGATTATGATACACAACATACCTCCCCCCTTATTGAAAAAAAAAATTATTATTATTAAGAAGAATAATAGTTTTTTTTTTTTTTGTATTATTTTAATTATTTCTGAAGAGAAAATTATTATTAAAAAGAATAATAGTTTTTTCTTTTTACATTGTTTTATGTGGTATAAATTACGTTAAGTTCTATTAGTTATGAAGTTATGATCTTTACTTATATAATATTTAATGGATATTAGTAAATTAAGAGTTGTAATTTCCAGTTATATATAATAAAAACCTGGTCCCGATGTTTTCGTTGCTGACTGCTGCTGTTCTGCGGTAGTAGTTCGATGCGTTGTCGTTGTTTCTGACGTATTGGCTTCTATTTCATGTGACTTCGTTCGTTGACTTGCTATGGGTGTTGTGGTGTTTGGTTTCTGCGTTGTTGATTTCCGCAATGAACCGATTTTTTCGAGTGGGGATTTCTTGCTGGGAAATGTATTTGACACCATTTCAAGGTTTTTCTTAGCCGCTTCTACATCTATTGTTGCTATTGGTGATTTATTTGTATTAAATTCATCGGCTTTTATTGTTGCTTTATTTTTAATTGTCGAGTAGTAATGTATGTATAATACATATGCCGCTATTATTATTATTAGTATCAGCATTAATATGCCGTACGACATACCGGTTTTCGTTATTTCATTTTGACGATTAAGTAATTCTTTGCGTTCCTGGTTATCAGTTAATTGTAGTAATATTTCGTCGAAATCACGATGCCCATCTCTTAATGCTGCTCTTATTTTGCTGTGATCTGACACTAAGATCGGTAACGATGTTTGTGATATATTTGAATATGATAATGATGACCAATTGCCTTGTAAATTTTCTATCATAACCGTATGTTCTTCCTTCTTGTATGTTATATTCCTAATGCTTTGATGTGTAAACTCGTATGGCAGTATCATTTCTTTGTTGTGTATGTTGCAAGCTTCATTTATGGACATCCAACCCAGGCCGGATAGTGTCAATGTGGCTATATTTGACCCACAAACTGCTTCGAAAAAGGCTGGTGTATTAAATTTATACAACCATGTGTTTGGTGTCCATAGTTTAACTACTAGGCCAGGTTCACAGGTATCTTTAATATCTGTTCTGTGTTGAATCAGCGCGACTTCACATAGTGTGTTGCTAGTTGTTAGCATGGTTCCTGGACGTTTGCATAGTGTAATTTCTTTGTCCGTATGTTGGCTAACCAAAATGCATTTGCTGTGATCTTCATTCGATAGACCTATGTATTTGCTCCGGTCTTCTGCTTCTGATATGTAGTCATATGTTGTTTTAACCAATGCATCCCATTCTTCATTAATATTTGTGGGTATTGGGTAAATTCTATATAATGTGAACAACAAATCATCAGGTAGTGGTGTCTTGATGACTATTATTAGGCCGTCTGTGTCTGGGAAAACTCGTACTGTTGATGCACGGTGCATTTCGAATGATTTTTGTATGAACCACTTCGCCTTTCCTCTTAACGTGAGACTAGTCAGCATTTCATCTAACTCGCTCTGGTCTATAATTGTCGGGTGTAATCGTCCCTTGTATAGATCATCTATGATTGCCATTTCCATCTGCTGTTGTCCTTGAATTTCGATTAGGTTTGCATTAATTGTAGATTGAATTTCCAAGGTATCCATCATGAATAGTAAATGACTAACTTGTTGGTTTATTTTTTCATTTATGTATTTTTGTGTTCTTATTGTTATGTTTAACACTTTTTGTAGATTTTCGACTTCCTTCAAGGAATTCAGTAAGGGTTCTGCTATCTTGTTATAATTTGATGAAATCACCGTAATTTGTCTTTTCATTATTTCGTATGTTTTATGTTCATTTTCATCAATATTATTCAGGTGTTTATAGATAGTTTCTCTTTCATTATTGTCCATCAGTCCAAAAGCCCAGTTGAGTCCTTCTCCAATAAAATTGAGTGATCTCTTTTGTCGGTTACTCTTTATTGTGCGCTTAATAATTTCTTCATTTTTCTGTAGTGTGGCTATTATTGCCGTGGTCTCCCGTGTTGCTGCTATAAATGATCTTTTTATGCTGGGTCCGTTTACATTGGTGCTCATTTGTTCGCACATTGTGTTTGCCGTGATTATGTATTTGTTTGTCAGCTCCAGGAAATCGTTCAGTTGTAGCGGTTTAAACTTGGCTACTATCGTCCATTCATCATTGTAGAACAAAGCATCAGTTGTCTTCTCAAAGAATAATCTTGTATCATTAATTGATGTCTGTGTGATGTTGACTGCTTCATTGGCGGCCAGCATCAGGACCAGTGTGACAATTCTAATCATTATATTGGTTTCGCTCTTTATTGCCTATCGTAAAGAGAAAGAGAAGAAATTCCATTTTTTTTTTTTTTTACATATTTAATGGAATCCTTGATCAAATCATATAGTTTTCTTATAAATATTTCTTATTTTACCTTAATACATCCTGTTAAGGCTATGGCCATAATTATACCTTAATAAGTTATAATAGTTAATTTACATATGTGTCAACATTTACTATATGATTTTGTTTAGAAACATATATGTTTGGATATGTTTCTGCATTATTGCAATACAAATTGTTTTATTTAGAGTCCCAGTAGTACATGGTTAAATGCTATTCATATTCAACAATACTTAGCTATTTACTCATGCACCAACTAATATTTTTTTTTTAATATTAAGAAATAAGCGCGCGCGACTTCTTAGCATTACATAAATGTATTTGCTATATTAAGTTGTTAAATATTTAATTTTGTACATCTCAATTGTACTTATTTATTTTCATTACCGTGTAATGATGAATTTAAAACGTTTGTTAGTTTGTTAGTTTGCTATATTAACGCATATCTGCATGAATGAAAATTGTGTTAATGATAAAAAATATTAGGCAGTTTTGTCGCTGCACTACCGTATCTCGTTTCAGTTCCAGTACGTTAGTGGCTTCTGCCTGTAAAGTGCTGAAGTGCATTTAATCGTTTAGCATATGAATATATTCAAGCCTTCTATATTAATATGAGCTGGGAGCATTGCGCTCTATGCGCAATGAACTTTTTTGTTTAAAATGCCATTGAGGTAGGTACTGACCTATCACAATTTTAATGACAACGTAATTTTTATACCTTGCAAATTCGTACCTCAAATAATAATTTGATATTTTTATTTGTTTATATTCAATGCTTGTCAGCTTCAATTAATACATAGCTATTTTTCTCTGCGATTTGTATTTTGGCAATATTACATGAAATTTTTTGGATTTTATAAATTATTTAAAATTAATTTATTTAATATCTACATTTAAAAAAATATATAGTTTTTCTCTATTCTTTATTTATTTTGTAGTTTCAATCTAATTTCAATATGTAATACTTAGCTATTCTGTTCTGCACTAACTATTTGACTTTATTTCAATGATGTTAAAAATTATTGGTTCTTGTTGCAGACAGTGTTTATTTCATTCTACGTAACTATACTGTTGTATGCTTTTAACAAATTATTATGAAATTTTTTCCCTTTACCCTTGATACAAATCTCAGTCGTTACAGGGCTTATTATTGAAAGTACCTCGTAGGGTCCTACCCAAACTGGTGAAAATTTAATTTTCCTATTTTGATTTTTTAGTAAAATTTTATCGCCTATTTTGAAAATTATTGGGTGTACTGAGCTATCATAGCTTTGCTTAGATTTTTCTTTGGCTCTGGCTTGATTTTGTCGCACGATTTCGTGTGTGCGTTGAATTTGGTATTTTAATAGCTTGTTGCTATCATCGGTATTATATACTGGTGAGCATTTGCGTTTAAGATTGGTTGGCATTTCAAAATCGTAACCGTATAAAGTACGGAAAGGCGTTTGCCCGGTGGACATATGCATTGTATTATTGTGTACATGCATTGCTGTATTTAACCACTGGTCCCAATTTGATCCATCCTCTTTCGCAAAACTTCGTAAATACTCTGCTAATGGTCGGTGGCTTCGTTCCAAAGAGCCGTTGGCCTGTGGATGATATGGCGTAATATGTAACTTTTTAATTCCTAACAATTTACACGTGTCCGAAAATAATTTTGAAACAAAATTCGAACCATTGTCGGTTATCAATACTTTTGGTATGTTATGTCTTGTAATAATTTCGTCGTAAAATGCTTTTGCTACAGTGCTTGCTTCTGCGTCTGGGATAGCTACGCAGCACATATATTTTGAAAAATCATCTTGAAAAGTTAATATATATTTATTTCCAGATATAGTTTCCGGTAAAATACCAACAAGATCCATGTATACTTTATCGAATGGTCGTACAGGCGTATCAGTTAAAACCATTGGCATTTTAGTAAGCCTAGAACTTTTATTTACTTGGCATTTTTGACAATTCTTAACGTAATCTTTTATTTGTTTCTGCATACCTTTCCACTTAAATTGTTTTCTGATTCTAAAATATGTTTTCACTGCGCCCTGGTGACCTCCTAATGCTGAGTCATGAAAGTCTTTTATAACAGTTTTAATTTCCTCTGGGTCAGTTAATAGTAGACTTGAGTTTAATTCGTTCTTGGTGACTGTTGTTATTTCATCCAGTACTGGCGTGCTCACTTGTTTTTTGGTTTTTGAAATTTGATTATCTAATTTATTCTGTGTGGTCTTAGACCGTGTTTGGACCGCAGTAATATCTGGTTCTGGACGTGGAATTCTACTTAAAGCATCTGCGTTCAAATTCTGTTTACCTGGTTTGTAAGATATTTCGTAATCATATTCAGATAATTTATGCCTGAAACGGGCTAACCTTGATGTCTGATCTTTGAGATTTGCTGTACTCCGTAATGGTTGATGATCTGTATAAATTTGAAAATGTCGGCCTAGAAGATAAGCTCTAAAATTTTTTGTTGCCCAGACTATAGCTAAAAATTCCTTTTCAATGGTGGAGTAATTTTTTTCTGCTCCATTTAATGCCCTACTAGCAAATGCTATTGGTCGGTCGCTCCCTACTTTGCCTTGTGACAGTACCGCACCTATTGCTTCGTTACTTGCATCTGTTGTAAGTAAAAAAGGTTTTGTAAAATCTGGATATGCGAGAATGGGTGGTGAAATTATTGATTCTTTTAATTTAATAAATGAACTTTGACAATCGTCTGTCCAAGCGAATTTAACATCTTTTCTAAGTAATTTATTAATTGGTAATGATAATTTTGCCATATTGTTTATACATTTTCTGTAATAATTAATTAATCCCAAAAACGCTTGTACTTCTTTTTTATTTCTTGGTACCGGAATATTTTTCACGCATTCAACCTTTGAGGGGTCTGGCAGAGCACCTAGTTCCGAACATTTATGTCCTAAATAGACAACTTCGCGACGCAAAAACTGGCATTTTTCTGTATTTAATTTTAGATTGTGTTCCCTTAATTTCTGCAATACTCTACTCAACCTAAACTCATGTTCAGCTAAATTCTTTCCGTACACCACTATATCATCAAGATAAACAAAGCAATCGATACCCTGTAAACCTGTTAATATGTGATTCATTAGTCTTTGGAAAGTGGCTGGAGCCCCTGTTAAACCAAAAGGCATTCTGTTAAACTCGAAATGACCAAGACCTGTACTAAAAGCTGTTTTTTCCTTATCCCCTTCTTCTACTAGTACCTGATGATAACCACTTGCCAAGTCTAAAGTTGAAAAATAGCGACTGTGACCTAATTGGTCTAATATTTCGTCTATTCGAGGAATCGGAAATACTTGTTTTATTGTCACATCGTTCAATTTACGAAAATCTATAACTAGCCTCCACTTTTTGTTACCGTCCTTGCCGCTCTTCTTAGGAACTAGCAACATCGGTGAATTCCAGGGTGATATGCTTGGCGATATAATGCCGTCATCCAACATTTTGTTAACCTGCCTCTTGATTTCATCTCTATGTGTGTGTGGCAATTTGTATTGCTTTTGATTGATTGGTGGTTGGCTCCACTGTGTTATTATTTCATGTTTAAGTACTGGCGTGTATGTTAATTCATCGCCATCTAAATGAAAAACATCATGATACGAAATACACAGATTTTGTAAAGATGTAATTTCGTCTTTATTCAAGGTTCCATCAATTTTTATTTCCTCTAATAATTTGTTAATTCTGTTCGTAATGTTTACTGAATTTATGCTATTTATTGTAGAATTGTTGGTACCCGATTCCTTATACTGATTGAAATTCGAGAATTTTGGTTTAAAAGCACTGTCTATTATAAATTCTTTTTCTGTAGCATTTAATACGGACACATAAACTCTATTTTTGCTAACATTCGATATGCTTTCGCCCAAATATACTCTTGGACAAATTTCTTGTTTATGTATTAAGACGATTGGAATTTTTGTTTTTAAACGTAATGATACTATCTTTGCGGTTCTAGGTTCTACTTTTAATTCCTGATTTAGAAAAATATTTTCCATGTCTGCCCGTGTCCTCATGGGTAGTTGTATAGTATTGTTTTTATCTTGATCATAAAATATTAACTTCTTATCTATGGCATTTATTATGGACCTAATCCATATATTATCTCGTCCTATTATTCCATCAGCGGGTATTCCTTGTTCAAGTGCCACTACATGCATCTTTAAACAGAACCACTCTATACTATTGTGCTGAATATTTATTGTCCCTAAAGTCCTTACGCATCCCCCAAAAGCACCACTAAAGTCCCTCTGAGTATTTTTATCAAAACCCGGAAGTCGTATCATCGAACCCTCCTTTACTATACTAGCATCTGCTCCCGAATCTACCAGTAATATGAGTTTTCCATTTTTAGCATCCTCACAAGGTACTTCGATGAAAACATCACTTACATTAGGTAGTTTGAAATAGTCACTCTGCCTACTGCATATTATACGATTCTTTCTTTTACTAAACTCACTCATATGACATCTAATCTTCTTATCATATTCTATTACGAAATTTTCAAAACTTTTTGATATTCTTGATAATATGTTTTTACTTTATACCCTACTGCTTCCTCTCCAAAGGTTCCCTTATACTTTTCATATTCTGCTAATTTTATTATTTTGTTCCCCAGTGTAATCGACACAATACCTATAAAGTGTATGATATAAACTAATAATCCTACTACTGCATTACAAACCAAACACGGTGGCTCAACATATGTATCAACGGTCACTCCCGACGTTTGATGAACAATATTTTCACCCATTTTTTCCTCTTTCAACTTCTCCTTACAGACCAAACACGGTGGCTCAACATATGTATCAACGGTCACTCTCGACGTTTGATGAACGATATTTTCCCCCACGATTTTTTGGTTGTTATTTGAAGCTGCGGTAGCAAATGTGATCACAGGCTGCCTTGGTGTATGATCCACTGTTTCTACCTTTGACCTAACTTTACTAATGTTAACGGGACCCCAGCTTATTGGCCTTGGCTGGGCCCGTGGTAGTTTCCAGTATTGTGAGCATTACTACTGTTTGGCACAACATTTTTCTTGGCGTGGCAATCCGCTATCATATGGCCGACTTGACCACACCCATAACATGCCCTATTATTTCTGTATGTTCTATTAGGTTCGTTATTGTTATTACTATTGTTATTTCTAAACGGATTATTATTTCTATTATTTTCATTACCATTATTAATATTATTATTTCTATTATTACGAGTATTGCTGTCTTGCGGATTCTGATTTAGCTGCTGTTGGTGTTGATAGCCGTTATTCTGAAGTCCTCTATAACCCCCTTGGTACTGCTGATTCTGAAATGGTTGTTGTTGGTTCTCCTGGCGTTCTTCCAGTCTATTTGATCCACATCTCCAACTCGATTCATGTCCGTATTTCTCGCATTCTCTGCAAAATGGTGTATTTTTTCGCAAATAACAGTCATCCCTTGTGTGTCCTGGTCTTGTGCAAAATGAACAGACTGGCCCCTTTTTCATGGCACCCCCTGTATTCCCATTATTTCTATTTTGTTGACTTTTACCCCTATCTTGTCGTGAATTTCTAATATCAGTTTCTTGATTATTTTTACTAACTGAGGTTCCATTCGGTCTTTTTTCAAAACTATACAGTTCCTCCGGTAATCTCGGCCCCCGCAGTATTGTGGCCTCTGCCCTTAACGCTTCGTCTAATAAATCATTTAAATTATCTGCCTTGCTACTCAACAGTAGTATCTTAGCGCAGAATTTAATAGTTCCGTGTTAAAAATATCTGTTGGCAGGTTTTTCTTTTTGTACATTGTATCGGCTATGTCGTTTGCGTTCGACTGCAATACTTCTAAACGCCTTGCAAACGCCCTTAAACTTTCCCCTCCACCTTGATATGCCTGTCTTATGTTGTATTGAACTGAATCTAATGTAGCCACCTTTAAATATGTGCTTTTAAGTAATTCAAACAACTCATCTAAATCATTTATGTTCTTGTTCCTCACTAATTCGTATGCATCTCCATCAAGACGCAGTTTAATACAAATCATGAATTCCTCCTGATTTTCTTCAGTTATTTTAAGGTTCGCTGCCTTACAACCGTCTATAAATCTAAGAAGCTCCGTTTTTAGGAACGGTGAATCTTCGCCCTTGAACACCGGGACCAGATTTCGTACGCATTTCGAAATATCGTCTGTCGGCATTTCAATTATTGTTATATCTTTTGTTATGCTTTCTAAATTTTCTTCTATTCTTAAAGCTTCTTTATGGTATAACGATGTTTCGTGTGCTAAGTTTACTTCCGCCTCTAAAAATCTGATTTTCGAATCCAATTCCCTTACTTTGTTATTTGCCTCTTCGACTGATTCAAATTCTAACCTTGGTTGTTGACGTAGTGCCCTAGCTACTGATTCATCAGAAATATCTTTATCTTTCAACAATGCTCTTAATTTTTCATTTTCCGCCTCTATACCGCAGGCGTGGTCTAACAACTCCTGTTTTTCTGCTAATTTATCGTTTATTTTTTTAGTTAATGCAGCAAATTCGCCTTTCCAGCCTTCTATCTCTTTTATTTTATTCTCACTTTTGTGTTCCAAGAAATATATTAATTCTTCGAACACGACATCTACTCCTTCTACTTTAGAAAAAACCTTTGTGTTATTAACTTTATTTTTTATTAATTGTAAATGTTCTTTATTATTTACTTCGAGGCTAATTTGAGCCCACAATTTATCCGTAAACCTGTCCAATTGCCCTTGTATGTTTCCGTATGCTAACTGTAATTGTTCCAATTCCGCCATATATTCATCAACGCCAAAAAAAAATTCCAATTTATTTCCTAGAACACTCAACAGTTCACGTAGCTCCACAATGTTATAAAAAAAATATTATAAATTTTTTAAATTTTAAATCTGTTGACTAAAATCAGATATTTTATAATAATGTAAAATTTTTAATTAAATTGACCATGATATTAATATAAAAAAAAAAATATTTCAAATTCACAAAATCTTTAAAATGTTATTTTATTCTCATTTAAATTTTAAAATGAAAATTATATTTTAAATGTTCTATAAAATTTTTTAAATTTAAAAAAAAATCAAAAATTCCGTTTCATATTAATTTTAGAAATAATTTTATTTACTTATCTGAGTTTAATATTAAATAAATGTTATTTAATAAATTTCCTTTATTTATTCAATTTGTATTTATTACTTTATTAAACACTGTAATAATTGTTTAAATTTTCTGCTGTTACTCACGTATTTTCAAAACAAAAAATTAAAT
The DNA here is from genome assembly GCA_951804985.1 of Dryomyza anilis. Taxonomy (NCBI): domain Eukaryota; kingdom Metazoa; phylum Arthropoda; class Insecta; order Diptera; family Dryomyzidae; genus Dryomyza; species Dryomyza anilis. The sequence continues at coordinate 49,484,829 of OX638130.1, forward strand.
AATCACCATTTATTTTGTGATTTTTAGTCCTTTTCTTCCTTCTATCGTCCTTCTTCTCTCGGTCCCTGAGAGCGTTGTTTGAGAAACCGGCTGCGCCAAAATGTTGTATTTTAAGGGACTTCTAGGACTTTAACTTGATCCTATTTATACTTACTGAGTCCTTTTTACTTTTTTTATATTATTTAAAACAACCGAGTCTTTTTTACTTCAAGACACTTTATTTCGCTTTAAAAGTTGGTTACACTTATACTTAACACTTAGTTGTAGACAGTTCAGCTTATCGAAAACAATTGATTCTTAGTCTATACTTAACTTCTACTTAACACCTCGTATTCTTATAATTTCACAATAAATTGAGTAATTTCATCATGCTAAAATAACTTAGTCAGCGTATTTATAATTTCACAATAAATTGAGTACTTTCATCATTCTAAAATAACTAAGTCAGCGTTTATCTGAGTGACCTATTTAACGTGGGCGTGTATACCTGTGCTATGTTAAGCGGTGTGCGCCAATACAATTAAATGCTGTTTGTGTTTAACATGCATAATGCTTAACCCTAAAAGTATGCCGTAAAGAAAAATATACTGATTATATATACTGATTAAAATATACTGTAAGTTCCACGATTATGATACTCAACAGTGGATCATATGTAAGCTGTGAACTCTACGATTATGATACACAACAGCAGCATTAAGCACGATTAAATGTAAATATAATGATACGAAAGATGACGCGTTCATTAATGAATTGAATAATTTGGTTAAAACCTCATTTAAGTTACGACTTCGGGATTACACTTTGCGAATGCTCATGTTGAGCAGTAGGCAAACAACACTGGAGAAATTGGTGAAAGAGGCATTGGACAATGCGACGATACAAAGAGAGTCAGCAGAGTTAACGGGCATAGACAAGTTTGGAGTCCATTTCAATGAGCCCTCATCGGCCTTCATGCCAAATAATCGTAATGCATCAGGTGGCCAAGGCTATGAAAAAAATGAGACGGAAGATATAACACAAAATGTAGGTATGAAGCAGCCAATACCTACATGTCCTTTTTGCAAGAAGAAGGGACATCTGAGGGATGAATGTCATACACGGAGAAACACTCCGTATTGCAGTGACTGTGGAAATGAACAGTGTGCAGATCGTTCGGGTCGGAATGGTTTTCCAGGACATAGTGCTCCCCAAGAAAGTCAGCCACCCGTATCTCAGGTAAATGGTCAAGGTGGTATCCAGAACCAAGGCGGGGGTGCTCCAGGATTGAGATGCGATTAGTGCCATAGAGGGGGACTCGTCGAGGGGGATTGTCGCGTTAAACGCTATACACAAGTGTTTCAAGGAAATAATGGTAATGCGAATTTTGCAAACATGCCCGCGAAATATTGCACTTGGTGCAGAAAGCACGAATATGAATTGTTATGCCAAACGCAAATATGACGCATGGAACAATAATAGCCTTCCACAGGGAAACTACCAGGGTCCCAGTCAAGGCCACTAAACTGGAGACCCATAGCAAATAGTGTAGTAAGGCCAGTAGTTGTAGAAGTTCCAAAGAGGACACTACAACAAAACAAAGCAGCGAATATTATTAACGCGGAAAATGAAGAACAAAAAGTAAAAATACATATTAATGAAGATAGAAATCTTCCTATAAAAACATATAATGAACTAAATAATAATAATAACACACAACTTGACGCGAATAATGAACAGAATATAGGAATTAAGGAAATTAAAAATAAACAATTTATAAAGAAATGCAAATAAAGTAAAGAAAGTAAAACCAATTGTATCGAAAGTTAATAATATTAAAACCAAGAATAATAAAATCAAAAGTAAATCAAATAAAAAGAAAGTTGTAATTAACTGCCCTGAAAATTTGGGAATTGTAGATCAAACGTCTGGCAAGACTGTGCATACAGTCCGTACAGGGGCGAGTATAATTTGCAATGAAGTAATTTCAATACTTATTTTTATTATTAGCGCTATTTTATGGTCAGAAGTGTATAATAAATGCACAATTTGTAAAATTAAAATTTCTCCAATTGTTAATAAGAAATAGAGTATATGCATAAATTTTAAATGCCACCGATAAGGCAATTTCAAGCCACAATTTTCAAATTTTAAAAAATATAAAGAAGCAACAAAGGCGAGTTGTACAATAAATACAATAAACTCGGTTAATATAAAAAATATAATTCATAGATTATAAAGGAATATAAAGATCGATGAATAATTGAATAAAGAAGAAGTTGCCTCTTTGCAAAATATTTGCTTGTCATATCATGACGTTTTTCATTTGGAAGGGGATGAATTAACAATCACTCCGATATTAAAACATGAAATACCCACACAATGGAATCAGCCACCAATAAATCAGAAACAGTATAAACTTCCTCATATGCATAGAAATGAGATTAATAGACAAGTATCAAAGATGTTAGACGATGGAATTATTTCACCAAGCATGTCGCCTTGGATTTCCCCATTATTATTGGTACCTACAAAGGGTGATAAAGATGGCAATAGGAAATGGAGATTGGTTATAGATTTCCGAAAATTAAATGACGTCACCATAAAACAGGTATTTCCTATACCACGAATAGATGAGATTTTAAACCAGTTAGGTCATAGTTGGTATTTTTCAACAGGGGCATTCCATTGTGACGGGCGTTACAATCGTACGATCAAAAACCTTCTCATTTGATAAATAAAAAAGGATAGATATATTTTTAAAATGCAGATGATAGATCTTATGGTCCTCTATGCATGAATAAAAAAACTTTTGCAATAGATCCTATATCCAAATTTAAAGTTAAATGCTGTGACGTTACACGTACTTTTTCAAAAAGCAGAGTTTACTCCACAAGGTATTAAATTTTAGCTAAAATAATCGGACTATGGAGATGAAATATATCTCAAATACTTCATTAATAATTGGAGTTCTTTACTCTATAACAAAATTCAGCATGGGTCACTTTGATCACTTACTTATAAAGTATCAAAACTTGTGACGGGTGTTATACATTTTGTAACAGGCGTTACCTGTACGAATTCTATACAAATATACATAAAAATTCAAATTATGAATTACAATTTTTTGATGAATTTTAGTGGTATGAATGGTAAACCGTTATTTTAAGGCACACCGTCCATATATAATTTATGTTGAAAACTAAACATTTCGTTTTGAAAAAAATATGTATTATATTACCATTTTTTTTAATAACTACTCTGTTTGGATCATTTGTAGTCCGTTTCCGTTGCAAGCTTACATAAATATTTTTCGCATTTCGAAAATAATGATTTTTTGGGATTTTGTATGTTTTTTTTTGTAAGGTTTGGAAATTCCCTTTATTTATCTTTGCTTATTGAATATTTTGGAATATTTACTACTTTTTCTATGGTTAAATAATAATATAATTGATGCATATATTAACAAATATATAATTTTTGAGTTTTTTTTTTGTTTTGCGACGATTGTTAATTGTGACGGGCGTTACAATATTTTGGATGGATATAGCAACCATCTGTAATATCTATGAGACCAAAGACTATAATAAATGGAAAGATACGATAAAAATCTTTACTTTTACAAAATTTCCCAGTTGTAGGTTTGCAAAATAGTGTGCAAAATAACTTTTACTATTTTTTTTTGTGGTGGGCGTTACAACTCAAAAAAGTAAAACTGTTTGGTTAATTGTCAGTACTTTGAACCACTTATCACCAATGCAATGTGTGGCATACTTTCGCAAACAAATTGCCTTTCAAATTGTACTATTCAATTTTCTTTCGGATTTAAAACAACGAAACTACAGTGTTCATATAATGCCTCAATTTTCTACTATAATAAATTTTAAAAAAATATTTGACTTTAATTGAGAAAAAACACATTTGCAACGAATATTGGTAAATTCTGACCACAGAATTTGAAATTAGAAGTATTTATTATCCTTAAAATAATTAAACGGAATCAAAAGGTTTAACTTTAATATATCACACCTTGGTAACGTTTTCCGTGGAATGGCCCAACACTAGATTTAGCCAGTGGTTACCATCAGGTTTTAGTTGAAGACAATGACAAAGGAAAAACTGCTTTCAGTACAGGCCTTGGTCTTTTTGAATTCAACAGGATGCCATTCGGTTTAACGGGGGCACCTGCCACTTTTCAAAGGTTTACAGGGTATTGACTGTTTCGTTTATTTAGATGCCATATTAGTTTATGGAAATAATTTGGCAGAACACGAGCATAGGCTATGTAAGGTTTTGCAAAAGCTGAGAGAACATAATTTGAAATTAAATACAGAAAAATGTCAGTTTTTGCGACGCGAGGTTATATATTTAGGACATAAGTGCTCTGAGTTAGGTGCCCTACCAGACCCAGCCAAAGTAGAGTGTGTAAAAAATATTCCAGTTCCGAAAAATAGGAAGGAAGTTCAAGCATTTTTAGTCTTAATTAATTATTACAGAAAATTTATAGGAGGTGTGGCGAAATTGTCATTACCAATAAACTGTTTGCTTAAAAATGACGCTAAGTTCATATGGAACGACAATTGTCAGAATTCGTTTTTAAAACTTAAAGAGGCAATTATGTCACCACCCATACTAGCGTATCCGGATTTTAAGGAATCCTTTTTGCTCACGACAGTCGCCAGCAACGAAGAAATTGGCGCGGTTCTTTCGCAAGGTGAAGTTGGAAGCGACCGTCCGATCGCGTTTGCCAGTAGGTCTCTTAACTATGCGGAAACACGCTACTCTAATATAGAGAAAGAATTTTTGGCAATTGTATGGGCAACCAAAAATTTTAGGGCATATCTTTTGGGAAGACCATTTAAAATTTATGGGCCATTCCACACCAAATCGACCAGCGGTTGGAACTCATCTTCTTCGATTTCAATGAAATTTGCACAACTGATAATATTCATTGATCAATTTTTGTTTTATTTTTTCTTCCACTACTTTCAGGGATACAGTGGTTCAAATTTACAAAAAATTGGCAAAAAATCACTTTTATTTGGTTGTTCATATTTCAATATTTCATAAAGTAGAAATACTAGAAACTCAGTTGATGACTCGTTTTAAAGCTAATAAAACAAGTTTTATACCAATTAAGTTGTAACTTCTAAACTTGAACATGTGGCCTGTGGTAATTGTCCATGCACTTCAAAATGGATGTCCTTAAAAAAGACCCTTTTTAAAAATCTGAAAAAAATCACATATTTTTGTTGATTTAATATAAATATTCATCCCAAATTTCAAGATGGTATTTTCAAAGCATCATATTTTAAAAATTAATTTTCTAAATTTTTACATATTTTTTGTATTGAAAAAAAAATATATTTTTTTCAAAAGTAAAATTTGCAATAATTTTTCAATGGTTTTGTAACTCTGATTTCGAAAATGGCGTCAGTTTCTTCAAACTGTCTCTAGTTATTGAGATATATACCATTTTTCGAAAATCGTAAAAACTATATGCCAAAATCAATATCTCAAAAACTTGAATATGATAAAACCGACTTAATTTTAGAAATCAGAGTTACATATATATTCTGGAACTATTACAACATTTACCGTAGAAAAAAAAAAGTTTTTTCTATACAAAAAATAAATAAAAATTTAGAAAATTATTTTTTAAAACATGATTCCATCAAAATACCATCTTGAAATTTTACATAAACATTTATAATAAATTGAGGGTCCTTTTTAAGGACATCAATTTTGAAGTGCAAGGATAATGACCACGGACCACATGTTAAAGTTTATAATTGACAACTTAATTTTTCTTGAAGCCTGTTCTATTACCTTTAAAACGAGCCATCAATGGAGTTTCTAGTATTTCTAGTTTAAGAGATATTTAAATATGAACAACCATACAAAAGTGATTTTTGGCCCATTTTTTGTAACTTTGAGCCACTGTATTTCTGGAAGTAGTGAGCGAAACAAATAAAAAAAAAAATAAATGGTCAGTATATATCTGGATACCCTTTATCAGTTGCCCAAATTTTATTGAAATCCAAAAGGTAAAATCTCAAATTTGACTTTTATTGGTCGATTTGGTGTGGAATGGCCCTTATACAGATCATCAGCCCCTAAAGGCAAACTTAAAAGATCAGACATCACGTCTTACGCGTTTCCGACACAAATTATCGGAATATGATTTCGAAATTCATTACAAACCGGGAAAGAGTAATTTAAACGCGGATGCGCTTAGCCACATACCGAATAATACTGAAAAAGTAGTTGTAGTACAAACACGTTCGAAAACCATGAAAAGAGACACGGAAGACGATAAGAAACAGTCAGAATGTGATCCTGACGATTTGATAACAGAGGAAAATGACAATATACTAATTCTAACTGAACCTCGGTACATAGAGACGGTAATTAAAGATTTTCACGATTCACCGTTAGGTGGTCACCAAGGGGGCGTAAAAATATTTTTAAGAATTCGACAACAGTACCGATGGAAGGGTATGCAGAAGCAAATAAAGGATTATGTGAAAAATTGTCCAAAATGCCAGGTAAACAAGAGTTCAAGGCTGACGAAGATGCCAATGGTTCTAACTGATGCGCCATTCAGACCCTTTGACAAAGTGTACATGGACCTGGTGGGTATTCTGCCTGAAACCATTTCAGTGAATAAATACATCTTAACGTTTCAGGACGATTTTTCTAAATTTATGTGCTGTGCACTGTGCTATACCCGATGCGGAAGCCAACACCGTAGCAAAAGCATTCTTCAACGAAATAGTTACACGCCACAATATACCCAAAGTATTGGTAACAGACAATGGATTGAATTTCGTTTCCAAACTATTTCGGATACATGTAAATTATTATGAATTAAAAAATTACATAAAACACCCTACCATCCACAGGCTAATGGGAACGAAGTCATCGTCCACTAGCTGAATATTTACGCAGTTTTGCTATAGAGGATCGGTCCAACTGGGACCAATGGTTAAATTCTGCAATGCACGTTCATAATAACTCGGTGCATACGTCGACGGGTCAAACACCATTCCGTACGTTGTACGGGTTTGACTTCGACATGCCTACGAATATAAAGTGTAAATGGTCGCCTTTGTATAACGCAGAAGACTACAATAAGGGAATAAAGTACCAAATACAGCGATCACACGAGATCGTCAGGCAAAATCAATGTATGGCCCAGTACAAGAACCTCAACCCTATACAATTCAAACCACACGACATGGTTTTAATGAAAAACCAAACTAGGAAGAATAAGTTCTCTCCAATTTGGAAGGGACCCTACGTGGTCGTAGAGGGAAGTGGGCCAGTGACCAAGACGATATTGGTCAAAAACAAAAATAAGAAAATTCATAATAATTTGTTAAAGGCATATCACAAAAAGTGTATGCCGTTAAAACTAAAAATATTATAATATTACCCTAAGTTAGAACCCATAAAAGTAGCAATATAAAACCAATTAGCTATGCGTTGACAATTAAACTCGTAGATTGCAACATTATGATAGAAAAAATAAATCTAACCATAAGATATAGAGTAATCATTAAAGCCGGCCTCAGCAGTCCAGAGGTAGCGCGCTGGACTTGCATTCTGAAGGTCTCGGGTTCGAATCCCGGCTTGGGCATGGGCGCTCGTGGTGATATTAACCACAAAATTGTAGGGAATAGATTTCACAGTACAATGGATATAGTCTGTCTGAGTGCTGTGGATCTTAGTAGATATTCCAAAAAAAAAAAAAAAAAAAAAAAAAAAATCATTAAATAACTCCTCATTTAGAGGAAGAAATATATATAAATAGTTTAGGAAAACTGTAAGTAAAAAACAAAAGAAAAAATATAATATTAAAAAATTAAAAAAAACATAGGACATTTAACAATAAGAACTTATAATTTTAAAATTAGATAAACATCAATTGAGAAAAGAAATTAGTTAGTCACATGCAACCAATTGCATTCATTTAAAGTTAAAACAAAGTTAGTAATAAAATTGTCGTATTCAATACAGATAATGCAAAACATGAATTGCATTACTGACCTATATATAAGAGCGCAAGCTAATAAACCTTGAAAAAAGTCATTCCTCCCAAGTGTTTCATGCTGAAGCACATTTGCATACAAACAAATATTCAATCATATTTGTACGAACGTATGTATATCATACGTAAAGCGAGCGTTCATAGCTTGCATATAAATGCAGATCATGCAGTTTTTTTTTTGATACCATAAACAATGCAAATAAATATCATATAATATGACTTATATAAGTACTCGAAAATAATATAATAAAATATTAAACATGTTTAAAAAATAATAGCAACTCTAATTATATTTGTTTACATGCAGAGAAATCATAGGTACTTTTGTACATTCATATAAATCAATTTGAATATGTTTAAATATACAAATACATTTTAAATGAATTTGAAGAACTTACTTACTTGTAATAATTTAAAATACTTAATGAAGAAGTAAAATATCAGTTAGTATTCAAATTTAACAAAAGAGATATATATATAAATATTAAGTACAATTAAAATAAAAAAGGAAAAAAAAATTAGTAGTATAAAAAAAAGGAAAAAAAAACAGGTAATAAATATTAATTTTTAAACAGACATAAAAAAGCGAAGAATTTAAAATTAAAATAAAGCTATTTATACATTAAACTATTTAGTGTAGTTGAAATAAAAAAAAAGTTATAATAACTGAATTAAAAAAAGAGGAAACATATTAGTGAAATAAATAAAATGAATAAAATATATGTATAGGTATTAAATATTTTTTTCTTAAAAAGAATTTTTAATGAAAAAAAAGAGAAAAAAAGGAAGAGATAAAAAAAATAATAATGAAAAAATGAAGAAAAAAAAAGATAATAATATTAACTACTAAATTTTGAAAAAAGGAAAAAAATATATATATGAAAAAAAACAGATATGACAAAAAGGGGAACTAATATTAAAAATAAAAAAGAAGGAGGTATAAAAATTTTAATTAAAGAGAAGAAAAAAAATAACAGATATTAACTATAATTTTTTTTTTATGAAGAAATTTTTTTTTATGAAGAAAAAAAAAAGATGAAAAAAAAAAATGAAAGAAAAAGGAATTAAAATTAAAGGAAAAAGGGAAATTAAAAAAAAAAATCGCATTGAAGTGGGATTGAGTCCGCCGCATTGAGTTCCTCCGCATATAAGACGACGAACCCAGTCATTGTGCTAAATACATAATTACACTAAAATTAGACTAAGTTAATAATAGTTAGTACTACACTAAATAGTAATAGTTCAGATATTGTGCACACTATATTTCAAATAAATTAAATATTTCAAAATCAATCATTTAACACACGCCATGTTACATGATCTTTTTTTTTTTTTTTTTAATGTGGGATAAAAAATAGAGCCACAGCACTCAGACAGTGTTATATCCATTGTGCTGTGACCCAGTTCCCTGGTTTTTAATGATACTTCTTAGATTCATTATTGAATCCATTGTGTGATAGAGAGTGAAGCTGATCCTCTCTCATCACGTCTGTGCCAAAGATCTGCCTTTTAATTCCAGAAAATGCTGGACAGTCACAGAGATAGGGCTCTGTGGTGCCAGTTTCTTCGTAGCAGGCAGAACATAAGGCGCTTTCGGCCAGGCCGATTGCATTCATGTGTTTTTCACATCCGTTGTGTCCCGTTAGAAGTCCCGTTAGAAGTCCCGTCAGTTTTCTGCACTCCTGTCTACTTAAGGAAAGAAGAAACGAGGCCGATCTTTTGGTTATCGTCGGTGTCATGAGCTTGGAGAATCTGCATTTCGTCTCATTCAGCCATCTGCTCTTGTGTGCGGAGGCGACCCAATAGCTGATGACGAATTTTCCTGCCATCTATTATCCACAATGTAGTCCATAGCCATAAGTATGGCATAGACTTCGGCTTGAAATACCGAGGCATTGTCGCCTAAGGCGAAGTGAAGTCTGCGGTCATCCGGTTCCACAAACACTCCAGCACCAGATCCCTGATCGGTTCTGGAGCCGTCTGTGAAAATGCGGTGCGACCCTCTACCTGGCTCACAGTCAGGCGTTAGCCAGTCTTGAATGTCAGGTTGGCAGATCTCAAAATTTCGTCTTGGTAATATTTCTGTTATCATTGCATCAGAGGGCATCTTCAGTAGACAGGTGTCTAAGGGAGTGTCAAGTGCAATGTCAGAGATATTCCAGGGAACATTAAACCAGAAACCACCTCGTTTTAGTCTCCAGCAGCCTTTCATGGCTTCGCCTCTGATGAAGATGTCAAGTGGTGGTAGGTTTAAGATTGCATTCAGTGCTGGACCAGGTGTAGTAGGAAAGGCACCCGTAACACTCAGACACACGGTTCTCTGAATCTTCTCAAGACTAGTTGTCACGCACTTTCGCGACAGCTTGTTCCACCAGACTACCGATGCATATGATATCATCGGTCTTATCATTGCCGTGTAAATCCATAAGGTTTTGCTCGGCGATAGTCCCCATGTCTTCCCAAAAATTTCTCTGAATTTCCAGAAGGCATTCAATGCCCACGAAATTTTATTTTCAACATGTTTTGTCCAAAGTATTTTACTATCTAGAGTTAAGCCCAGATATTTTACTTCGTTAGACAGAGGAATAGTGACACCCTTAAGTACTGGTAGAGATAATCCTGTCATTGTTCTTTTCCTAGTGAAGAGAACAATCCCTGTTTTGTGAGGGTTGACGGAAAGTCCGTTTGCAGTACACCAGCTGTCAATTCGGTTCAACGAGTTTTGTGTTTTAACACAGACCTCACTGAGGGAAAAGCCTGTGGCAAGAATGGCAACATCATCTGCATAGGCCTGGGAATAGACACCTGGTCCATCGAGATCGTTGACTAGAGAGTCAACCAGCATACACCAGAGCAGGGGGGAGAGAACGCCTCCTTGAGGACAACCTCTATTCACCCCTGCCATAATATACTGACCGCACTCCACCTCAGAAGTGATGGTCCTAAACATTAGCATTGACCTTAGCCATTTGACCAATGTTTCATCTATTCCATGCCTTCTGGCTGCGTCACACATTCCATCAAAAGTCGAATTATCAAAAGCACCCTCGATGTCAACAAATATGCCCATCACGTACATCTTCCTCTGAAAAGCATGCTCGATCCGGCCAACCAGATGTTGCAATGCTGTTTCACATACGGAGGTCTCAATACTTTCTTTGGTACGAATTCTGACAGGAATATTGAGGGAATTCTCAAGTTCATGTCTGAAGCGTGTCCATCATAGAGGGCAGCACATCTTCTTCTTTAAGAACCATCCAGTTAAAGATTGACTCTCTCAGTCTACAGTTAGACAAAGTAAGGTCAATCACTTCCTGTCTTCTAGCAGTCACAAAAGTGGGTTTATTACCAGTGTTGTGAATGTTCAGATTGGAGGTCATGATGAAGTCAAGGAGTCTGGCAAAGAATAAGGCCGGTCTCCTTAAGATCACAGTACGCTATGAGCTCAACAATTGCCTTTGGCGGAGGAGGCAGTAGTGAGTCATAGGGGAAGTAGCCTGAGGCGACTATCAGATGTTTCCATCGACTATCGCTTTCATAGCTCACTTTAGCTGCCACCAGGTCTTGCCCACAGAATTGGGTTAACTTGGTGACAGCAAAGTGTTTCGATACTATAAGACAGCTTCTAGGCCTTGCGGCTTGCTCATCGTATAGTATGGTTTCACCACGTAGTTCACTAAGACCACAGATGCGTTTGTTATACACCCATGTCTCTTGAATAGCTGTGATGTGAGGTAATGTATGCAACATGGAGAGCCGCTTACCTAGTAAAGCGGTAGCAGCTTTAGAATGTTGCAAATTTATCTGAGTAAATATCATGACAGGATAATTAACTCGGTTCTCATCATATGCCTATTCATTTGGAATTGATTCGGAATTTGATCCGTCCAAAGAATAAGTTTAGGTTGTCGTACTTAGATAGCATGACATCTAACGACTTCTGGTCTAAGCCAACAACCAGGGTTGAGCCCTCCTTGTCCTCCGGACCTCGCTCTGGTTTATAGCTATAGATTTTCCATCCCTTCGTTTCGATGCCCTGGTTCTGAGCACGTAGGCAGGCAAACACTTCCGCTGTTTTCCTGATAGGACCAGGTGTCCAGCATATTGCTCGCCTGCGGTTGGGTTCGTCTCCGCTGAAAACAGCGAAGCGCGATTTGCCCAAGGGGGGGATTTTAGCAACGGCTGTGGCAATCCAATCGAAATTGGCTTGAGACGAGCATAGCACCTTCATGATGCCATCATAGCCTTTTGCGTTTGCACTGACACCGCCGGTGCTGACTAGCCGCCAAAGATGATCGGTGCAGTGTTTTACTTCTGCATCATTCATCTTTTGCTCCTTCCCCAATTTGCCAATAATCGCAACCGGAAGAGCTTTGCGAGCAGCATCACGATATGATACTGCTAGCCTACCTCTGCCAGTGGATGTTGAAGGCAGTTCATTCGCAGCCGATCCGGAACATGAAGCACCAGTGCTCTTGCTTGTGGAAGCAATATCACTGGAAACTGTCGAGTTCTGGGAGTTACGGGGTTTCGCAGCAGCAGTGAAGGTTTTAAACTTCTTGCCATTGCGCTTCTCAGGTGCATTGGCAGCCACAACAGCAGCAGCGGAAGGTCCGGCTTCAGTCGGAGTAACCTCCACCGATCTATCGCGTTTTGCTGTGGTAGCTGGGGAAGAGAAAGCTCCAGCGTCGCCTTTAGCCTTTTCAGCCTCTTTGCGATCTTTCGCTTTATTCTTCCTTCTCCTACTCACCTGGGCATCGGACAACCTGACCTCTGTATTCAGAGATCCGGGTCCGGTCTCCAATGGAAGTTTAGCTCCAGTTGGGCGTCGGTCTCTCTAGGATTAGATGCTGGTAAGACACCACTTTCCTTCGATCGACCCATGTTTCTAAATACGTGACAGAAAGGAGCCCTGAGAAGAAACAACACTGTCGAGCAGCCATACAGTGGAGGATTAGTCGTAGGCATAGCCGAACCGACACTTTCCTCTACTTGTATGGGAACCGCTACGTTGTCGTTATCCTCCTCTAGATTCCTAGCTGTCTCATAAATTTGGGAGATGGAGGGGCACGATGAACCCCCTGCTACAGGAGCAGAGAGGTTCATCGTACCAGGGTTGGTTGCGTGGATTGAGGCCTCCAGAATCCTTGCCTCAGCCGCCGAAGCGGATGGATTGCCACTTTTGTGGGTACCACCTGGAGTTGTTAAATCTTTATGTTGACCCATCGCGGTGGTATAGGGGTTTCTTTAGAGTCTGCCACCCCACCAATAAAAAAGACTATGGTAGTATTTAGTTCATTACTCATCACAAGCCTGTCTGACAAGGGTGACCCTACCAGAAACTTTAAAACAAGTTTCCGTCAGCTTAGCCTTATTGAGTCATTGTAACTTAATCCCCCACACCACGTCAAGGAAACCACCACGTGGGGGTAAACATGATCAATTATATATTGTACGAATATTATATTAAGATTATATAAATTAGTACCATACCAGTAGTGTGACACCACATATGTGGAATAGTTTAAAAACAAAATTAAATTATTATTTGTAAAATATTCATGTAAATTTAAAATATCTGAGTGTACAAAAAACTGTTATTTAGATTGGCCAAAAGTCTTCAGCGCGGGATACTGGTGCAGAAGACGCACCAGTTGGGGTCTTGGGACTTTAATGAGAATATGTGGAAGGAGCTCTTGGTGTTATCAACAAGAAGGAGTAGTGAAGCAAAAGCCCAGCATATTTAATAACGAAAAACGAAGAAACGAAGCAGAGTGGCAGCATATTTGAGAACGAAGCAGGACACACTAAAACGCAAACTTGTTTTTATACCAAATACAAGTAGATTGCAATGGTTGAATTTTAACAATAAACCAAATTTGCTAGACCCAAGACCTTGAAAATATATATAAAAAAAGAGAAATCGAATTATTACGTATTCAATTTTACAAAGAGAAGAAATGATGCAATATCGAACTACGAGGTCTCCTTATATCAACAATTCAGAAATCTATAATGTCATACATAACGCGACATGATCACCAAAATGATTCAAAATGTTTGACAAGATCGCAGAAAAGAACACTCCTCTCGAACATATCGACAACCAAGTCGACGGGACAAAACTCTCCTGAACGATTTAGAGTCCAGAGTATTGACATGACGACGTCCACTTGAGATAACACCATTTGCAAATTCCACAAGAACCATCGAAGCCCAACAAATCCATCACACTACATACAACGAAAAATTGAAATCCGACCCAACACACAGAGAGCAAGAGGAGAAATCTGGTCCAACAGTAGGGCATACAAAAATTATTCATGTAATTCTTTACACCTCTCTAATCCAAATATAAAATCAATATATTCATTTTAAAATACCAATAAACACACAAAGACTCAATACACAAACAAAACACATATAAATAAAATAATTTGCATAAGTTTATCCATATACATATATATTAATTATCAAACAATTACAAGTATTAAATCGGTTAGAATATCTTTATAAGTATTAACAAATACTACACAAGTATAAACAAAAGATATTAAAAAAAAAAACAAAAAAAAGCAAAACAAACACACAAAAATAAAATATATATCCAAAAAAAAAAAAAACAAATAATAACAATATACAAAAAAGAAGAAAAAATATATATAAAAAAGAAGAAATCTATCTAAAAAATATTATTATAATTATTGAAACACATTCAAAAATTCAAAAAAAATGTTATAGCTGAGAAAAAGTAAACAAATTATAATTGTTAAAATAACATATTCTCATTATTATAAACATATTATCGTTATTATTCTCAATATTAATTCTAAGAAAACATCACTTCTATATATTCAAAAATATTTCTAAGATATCTAGTAAAAAATTATTATTATTCCTAATATTAATAATGTTTTTTTTCCATAAGGCGAGACGAATGTTGTGAATTAGTTCACACATTTTTCTTTATGGTTCCTCACTATTCATTCAGTTTTGGATGTTGCTGTACATATGTTGAGCGCATCATGTTTTTTATCATGTTGTACAGCAACATGTTCATAGCATTGTTCCAACGCTTCACGTTGGCAACAATGATAATAATTTGGCAAAGCGCTAAAGCTATGTTTAGACCACACCTCTTTCAAGTTAGCTTGCACAGTTAACAGAAGCTTGCAATAATTTGGCAAAGCGCTAAAGCTTTACTTAGACCACACCTCTTTCAAGTTAGTTTGCACAGTTATTGGAGACTTGCAATATAATTTATCATTGCATGATTAGGAAGCTATGTTAAAATAAGCAGAGCAGCGTTTGCCAACAATTCTGATATTTTGTAATTGGTGTCAGCCAAAAACCGCAAATCGGACTTTCTTGAAAAGTCACGTACACCAAAATTGAGTGAAAGTGAAAATTCACTAGAACATAATGAAAATAGAATTTAAGAAAAGCTTGCAACGAATGTATTGTTAAAACCTTTCGTTGCAATTTAAAAGAGAGTAGTTTAACCAACCTCAAGTGGAGGTAATAAAATAATAAAAGTGTTCTTATAATAAATGTGCTTTTATTAAAAATCAAAAAGTATTCTTAATTCAAGTAACAAGTTTAAAGTAGATGCAGTGACAAAGGAGAAACATAAATAACACTAAAATGTACAACAAGTGATCGACCAGACAGATGTTTTGTACTGCCAGGGAAGTGAGTGTCCATAATAAGTTCAATGGATTCGGTACATGATGTTGTCCAAGTCATCAGGATATGTAAGATAACTTGAAATGGTGGGACTAGTGGATAGTATTTTCCTTTTCTTTAGTATTTTCCCACAGATTAGTCTCCATGAGTCCCGCTTGTATTTCCTGTGTGTCGATTTATATGTCCGAAGACTACAAGGTCAGTCTTCGGACATTCTCAGTCTTCGGACACTCTCAGTCATGTGATAGTCTAGTGTACTTAGCTTTGTAAAAAAGTGCCCAATTATTACTTCGTAGGATTCTGATGTAGGGTGATCACGAATGTGGTCTAATTTTCCCAATGTGTCCGTTAGTTGGGCATGTTTTCCTTTGTGCATCACCAATGGCCTTGCGCAGGTTCTCCAGTGGAAAGGTTCCTTGCAGGTCATATGTAAGATACGTCGAGATTAAACAATATGAAGTGGTGCCGGACTCCGTATTGGCTACGACTATATCTGCGGCACTGTAATTAGATAATAATAATAGTTTGGCACGAACTGTAGTCTATAAGAACTTAGGCCGAGCTCTCTCAACATGTCTATGTTTCTATGAAAAGATGTTGTTAGCCCCAGTCCAGGCTTGAACCGGGACCTTTCGGTTCGCAGTCCAACTCACTAACCACTGAGCTACAGCGGGTATTTTAATAGCTTGTTTCTGTAATCGGTATTTGAACATTTGCGTTTGGTTGGCATTTCAAAATCGTAACCGTATAAAGTACGGAAATAGTGAACATGCATTGATCTATTTAACCATTGGTCCCAGTTTGATCCATCCTCTTTCGCAAAACTTCGTAAATACTCTGACAATGGACGATGGTTCCTTTCCAAAGAGCCGTTGGCCTGAGGATGATATAGAGTAATACGTTACTTTTTAATTCTATCAATTTACACGTGTCCAACAAAAAATTGAAACAAAATTCGAACCATTGTCGGTTACCAATACTTTGGTATGTAATGTAGTGAAATAATTTCGTCGTAAAATGCCTTTGCTACAGTGCTTGCTGTATATGGGATAGCTGTGCAGTACATATATTTTGAAAAATCATCTTAAAAAGTTAATATATATTTATTTCCAGATATACTTTCCGGTAAAATACCTACAAGATCCATGTATACTTTATCGAATGGCATATCAGTTAGAACCATTGGCATTTTAGTAAACCTAGAACTTTTATTTACTTCGAAAAATCTTAACGTAATCTTTTATTTGTTTCTGCATACCTTTCCACTTAAATTGTTTTCTGATTCAAAATATGTTTTCACTGCGCCCTGGTGACCTATTAATGCTGAGTCATGAAAGTCTTTTATAGCAGTTTTAATTTCCTCTGGGTCAGTTAATAGTTGACTTGAGTTTAATTCGTTATTTGTGTCTGCTGTTATTTCATCCAGTGCTGGCGTGCTCTCTTCTTGTTTTGTTTTTGAAATTTGATTATCTAATTTATTCGGTGTGATCTTAGACCGCATTTGGACCGCAGTAATATCTGGTTCTGGATGTGGAATTCTACTTAATGCATCTGCGTTTAAATTCTTTTTACCCGGTTACGTAATGGCTGATGATCTGTTAAAATTTTGAATGGTTTTCCTAATAAAAATGCTCTAAAATTATTTTTTGCCCAGACTAAAGCTAAAAATTCCCTTTCAATGTTGGAGTAATTTTTTTTGCTCCATTTAATGCCCAAATAGTAAATGCTATTGGTTGGTCGCTCCCTACTTTGCCTTGCGATAGTACCGCGCTTATTTCGTCGTTATTTGCATCCGTTGTAAGTAAAACAGGTTTTGTATGGATATGCGAGATAGGGTGGTGAAATTATTTATTCTTTTAGTTTAATAAATGATTTTTGACAATCTTCTGTCCAAGTGAATTTAACATCTTTTCTAAGTAACTTATTAATTGGTAATGATAGTTTTGTCATATTGCTTATAAATTTTATTTAATAATTAATTAATTCCAAAACGCTTGCACCACTTTTTTATTTCTTGGCACCGGAATATTTTTTACGCATTCAACCTTAGAGGAATCTGGCAAGGCACCTTGTTACGAACATTTATGTCCTAAATAGACAAATTTGCGACGCAAAAACTGACATTTTTCTATATTTAATTTTAGATTGTGTTCCCTTAATTTCTGCAATACTCTACTCAGCCTAAGTTCATGTTCAGCTAAATTCTTTCCGTACACCTCTATATCATCAAGATAAACAAAGCAATCGATACCCTGTAAACATGTTAATATGTGGTTTATTATTCTTGGGAAAGTGGCTGGAGCCCCTGTTAAACCAAATAACAAATGGGTCGAAAATGACCCAGATCTGTACTAAAAGCTGTTTTTTCCTTATCCCCTTCTTCTACTAGTACCTGATGATAACAACTTGCTAAATCTATAGTTGAAAAATAGCGACTGTGACCTAATTGATCTAATATTTCGTCTATTCGAGGAATCGGAATTTGTATTGCTTTTGGTTTATCGGTGGTTGGTTCCAGTGTTTTTATTTCATGTTTAA
The DNA here is from genome assembly GCA_951804985.1 of Dryomyza anilis. NCBI lineage: Eukaryota > Metazoa > Arthropoda > Insecta > Diptera > Dryomyzidae > Dryomyza > Dryomyza anilis. The sequence goes on from OX638130.1 coordinate 49,503,085, forward strand.
GCGCTGGTGTGTATGTTAATTCATCGCCGTCTAAATGAAAAACATCAGGATACGAATTACACAGATTTTGTAAAGATGCAATTTCATCTTTACTCAAAGGCTCATCAATTTTCATTTCCTCTGACAATTTGTTAATTCTATTTGTAATGCTTACAGAATTTATGCTATTTATTGTAGAATTATTGGTATCCGAGTGTATTATAATTTCTTTTTCAGTAGCATTTAATACAGACACATAAAATCTATTTATGCTAACATTCGATATGTTTTCGCACAAATATACTCCTGGACAAATTTCTTGTTTATGTATTAAGACGATTGGAATTTTTGTTTTTAAACGTGCTGATACTATATTTGCGGTTCTAGGTTCTACTTTTAATTCCTGATTTGAACAATAATGTTCCATATCTGCCCGTGTCCTCAAGGGTAGTTGTATAGTATTGTTTTTATCTTTATCATAAGATATTAACTTCTTATCTATGGCATTTATTATGGACCTAGTCCATATATAATCTCGTCCTATTATACCATCAGCGGGTATTCCTTGTACAAATGCCACTACATGTATTTTTAAACAAAACCACTCTATACTATTGTACTGAATATTTATTGGCCCTAACGTCCTTACGCATCCCCCACTAAAGTTCTTCTGAGTATTTTTATCAAAGCCCGGAAGTCGTGTCATCGTCCCTCCTTTACTATACTACCCAAGTAACCACGGCTCGACAATTGCCACAAACTCTTGTGTCAAATGTGTAGCTTTTAAGTTACCTCTAACACCAGTGTTGCAAACTAGTAATTTTTAGTTGCAAAGCGGTGGCTAAGAACATGTATGGAACATACGCAATAATATGTCACAATGCTGTTATATATAAGTCATACATTCTGATAATGGAACATACATTTAGTTCCAAAACGGTGGCTAAGAACATATATGGGACAATGCAATAATATGTCACAATGTTGTGATATATAAGTCATACATTCCGATAATAGAACATATACGATAGTGTCCGGAGCTAACTTTGTTGTTATGACGTGGCAAATTATAAAATGTATTATGTTCCATATATGTTGCATTTATATAATGAAGAACATAATAGGAGCATGTTTAAAAATAATATAGCTAATTAACTTTAAAATGGTATAAATGTATATTATTATACACAAAATATTTATTACATCCACTACATAGGTCCATGGAACGTTAGGTTGTAAAAAGGAAATAACAAAAAATCACTTTTTAAAAATTTTACAAATTTAATTTTTTTAATGAGGGTGGAATATGAGCGATAACCCGAAAACTTGAACCGTTTATTAAATTAGAGTTGTAGTTTCCCGAAAAATCTGTTCGTAAAGACTTATATTATTATGCCATAGCATATTTTTGACATTATGTGCAGATTTATTATACAACAAACATTCACGTTAATGGCACTGCGTAGGATCTTTATTATTTATATTTTTAATCCACACAAGTTCCACATTTGAAATTACTGTTCAAATTCCAAATAGGTGAACCGACATTTTAATGGATCAAAATTTGTGGCAAATAAGCCTCGCCCCGGGGCTTTTTAAATACTTATTTGACTTCTAATTGGGAAATAAGTATTATTCGCATTATATAGAACAAACACTTTAATGGTAATTCTGTGGTTACCACTAAAGTTACCACAAAGTGGATACTGCTCCCGAATCTACCCAAATCTACCAGTAATATGAGTTTTCCATTTTTAGCCTCACCATGTACATTGATGAAAACCACTTACATTAGGTAGTTTGAAACAGTCACATATTATACGATTACTTCTTTTACCTAACTCACTCATATGACATTTAATCTTCTTATCATATTCTATCACGAAATGCTTAAAACTTTTGATAATCTTGATAATATGTTTTTTACTCTATACCCTTCTTTTACTACTTCCTCCCCAAAGGTTCCCTTATACTTTTCATATACTGCTAATTTTATTATATTGTTCCCTAGTGTAATCGACACAATACCTATAAAGTGTATGATAGAAACTACTATTCCTGCTACTACATTACAAACCAAATATGGTGGCTCAACATATGTATCCACGGTCACTTCCGACGTTTGATGAACAATATTTTGCCCAGTTTTTCACCTTCTCCTTAAAGACCAAACACGGAGGCTTAGCATATGTATCAACGGTCACTTGAGACGTTTGATAAACAATATATTCTACCACGGATTTTTGGCTGGTATTTGAAGCTGCGGTAGCAAATGTTATCACATGCACCTTTGGCGTATGGTGCACTATTCCCTGGTAGTTTCCCTTATTGTGAGCGTTATTACCATATGTCACAAATTTTTTCTTGGCGTGGCAAATATAGTAAATTTCACGCTTTTTTTTGGTGATATGCTAAAATAAGTAGCTCAGTGGTTAGTTCGTTGGACTCCGAGCCGAAAGGTCCCCGGTTGAAGCCTGGACTGGGGCTAACAACATCTCTCATAGAGGCATTTTTCTACACCGTGCTACCTCTCGGCAGTAAATGGCAAACCTACGAGAGTAAAACATTGCCTATGAAAAGCTCTCACCCGCCGTTCGGATTCGGCAATAAACTGTAGGTCCCACCACTTTGAGTAAAAATATAACACGCATAGCTCAAAATGGTGAAAGAGCTCGGCCTAAGTTCTTATAGGACTGTAGTGCGAAACTAATAAGAAATAATAATAACAGCTGCAGAGCGTGTTTTTGAAATGTTCGTCATAAATAGTGTGTTTTTAAATTCGTGTGATTTTTGTCGCTATTTTATTGGAATTCTAACAAAACGATGAAAGTAGCGTGTTTTTACGCTGTCAAACATGTATCAAAGCAAGGAGATATACATTTTATCCAGTCGATAAAATGTTCTTAAACAATACAGACATTAAGAATCAGTTTTATTTAGTTCATGTTTTAGTAAATTAATCTAACGCAACTTTCCACAGTTATTGATCAGATTCAGTTGCGCGAGTGTTCCGAAATGAGTGCAAGTGTTCCTAAAACATATTTCATTGTTTCGGGATTTTACTATTATAATTGATGGCAATATATTGCCAACTATAATAGTAGTAAATTTCCACCAATTTTTATTAGAGTGTAGGCTAAAATAACTATATCATCATTTTTATGTATGATCAGAGTGACCTATTTATTGTGGGCGTAATTAACTGGTGCACGCCAAGACAATTAAATGCTGTTTGTGTTAAACATTCTTAACCCTAAAAATATGCCATTAGGACAACAATGTTCATATTGCATATCGGCCATTCGAGGTTGAACCAGGCGCTTTTCAATAAAAAATTACTTTATGAGCTCCGATCTTTTTGATATTTTACAGGCATGTTCTGTGCCAAAAAATGTTTCACACGTTATTTTTTTAACAAATAGTGTTTTTTTTTCTGCTAGGGGTACACCATTAATAAATACAAAAATTTGTAATGGTTTTTAAAATCTCTTATACAAACATACTAAGAAATTATGGTCCGAAAGCTATAAAACCGATCACAAAACTGCATCAATAGTGCACCAGCAGTGAAAACTTTAGAGTGGCATCTCAACGCTTACTATTTTTAAACTTTTTTTTTCCAAAAAATAATTTTTTTTCTGACGTTTAAACGGTGTCTGTATATTAAAATTGCGTATGATCAGCAAGCTAATACACAACAAGATAATGTAAATGTAAAATATAGACTAAATTAGAATTCAAATATTTTTAATATATTTCAATCAAAATATATTTTTTTTTGTCTTGAAATTATAATTATATTAAAAAATATATAAATGGTATTGTTTTCATGGTTTTTTAGTAAACAAGCTTGTTGTATGCAATTTTAATATATTGACGATTTTCAAACGGTAGAAAAAATATTTTTTTAAAGAAAAAAACTTTTAAATTAGTAAGCGTTGAGACCTCAACTCAACCTCAACTCTAAATTTTATAGTGTTCGTACATCATTAATGTAGTTTTGTGGCAGTGTAAAAAAAAAATTAAAAAATATATGTGCTGACCACCAAAATCGGTTTTAAAACTTAAATTTGCGTATGATCAGCAAGCTAATACACAACAAGATAATGTAAATGTAAAATATAGACTAAATTAGAATTCAAATATTTTTAATATATTTCAATCAAAATATATTTTTTTTGTCTTGAAATTATAATTATATTAAAAAATATATAAATGGTATTGTTTTCATGGTTTTTTAGTAAACAAGCTTGTTGTATGCAATTTTAATATATTGACGATTTTCAAACGGTAGAAAAAATATTTTTTTAAAGAAAAAAACTTTTAAATTAGTAAGCGTTGAGACCTCAACTCAACCTCAACTCTAAATTTTATAGTGTTCGTACATCATTAATGTAGTTTTGTGGCAGTGTAAAAAAAAAATTAAAAAATATATGTGCTGACCACCAAAATCGGTTTTAAAACTTTCGGACCATAATTTCTTAGTATAATGTTTGTATTAGTTGTTCTAAAAGCGAGTAAACCATTAGAAAGAGCATTTCATTACCTTTCAAATGAGATCAATTGAATGGTTCACATGCTACAGTTTTATTTATAAAACATGAAACATGTATAAAATATTTTTCGACATAGAACAAGACTGCAAAGTTTCAACGAAATCAAAAGTATTAAATCTGCCCGGTGTGACTTGGAATGGCCGATATAAATATATAAATATAAATATTAATATATATATATTCATATGGTATTGGGATGTACAATATACATCAATGATTTAAAGCAATGGAAATATTGTTTCGATGAATCGATGTTTTTAGATTCGATGTAAGCCTCAGCATCCGTTCGATGTATTTTTCGATGTATTGAATTTATTAGAGTTTCATGACCTTGGTACGATATTGTACGAATACGATAGTACGGCAATTGAACTGTGAGCACCGCTTTTCTGCTTGTTAAAATATTTCGTCAAATAAATGCAGCAGATTCTTAGAAAATGTGGGTTTTTTGACATTATCATAAATATTCCTCTATTTGCAAAGTACAACTAATAAATTAACATTTTATGTTCACTTTTTGTCTTTAATTTCAGAATTTTTCTTCATTTTACAAAATACGACACCAAAAGACATGCCTCAGGGCTACTCTCAAATACTACACTTTGGTATTTCACTTTTATAAGTGATGCAACAACAAATTGACGTTTCTGTGTTATTGTATCTATATATATACGATAGTACGAATACCATACTAAAATACGATGAACTGTGAATACGCTAAATGTTTTTTACGTGAAAAAAATTATAGTTGCATTTTAAATTATAGAAATCAGTTTTAATCAGTGTTTTAATTCGATACATCGTAAAACATCGAAGGAACGAGTCAATGCATTATGCATTACATCGACCAAAATATTGTTTTTTTTCCCTAATATGGCAAAACTTCCATGATACCTGTAACACCATCAAAGTACAAAAATGGTGGTAATGTTAATGCTCTGACATGAACATTTATGCATGTAACAGTGTTGAAAATTTGATAATATTGGGTATTTTTTTTGTACTAGGCTTTTGTTATACAAGGTTTGCAAATGTTTAATTCTTTATGTTCATACACAAATCAATTTTATCGTTACATTGATCATTAAATTTGGACTCTGTACAGAGCACGACATATCGGGACAATCCCGACTATATGACAAACAACATCTCTTCATAGAAAACATTTTTCTACACTCACCCGCGTGCGGATACGGCATTAAATTGTAAATCCCACCAGTACAATATACCACGCATACCTCAAAATTGTGAGAGAGCTCGTCTTAAGTTCATATAGGACAGTAGCGCCAAACGTTTTCATTTTGACTTTTTTGACCATTTTTGTACAGAATAAATTGTCAAAAAGATGATTATAATTAAAAATTTGATAATTCGTAGTTTTTAAAAGTTCGTATCTCTAGATTGCGTACAAATGAAAAATACACTAATATTTGGTTTTAACTAGTATTATTTCAACTAGTATTAATTGACTTTATTTACTTAAATTAAAACTTAGTAACATTCATTTATAACAACTGCTGTATTACTACAATTTATCTTAACAACGTTCGCTCACGAGACCAATCTTTTTCATTATTATCAACCACTTTTGTAAGATACTTTTTCAAAGTACGATTGAATATTTCCACCATGCCGTCAGATTGCGGGTGCAAAGGCGTTGTTCATGTTTTGTGTACTTCTTTACTTTACTTTACATACTTCCTTAAAAACTGCAGACTCAAAATTTGGGAATAACAATCAAACATCGAGCGGACGTACCATCTTCAATTTCCCATACACGATATAAGCAACCATCTTGCAGTTTTAAGCTCTGCTACTGTGCCCAGTACGCCTTAGTTATTGGGCTGTCGGAAGCTATTTCTTCCCATAATGGCTTTCTTAGCTGCTTCTTGAAAATCATGATTTTTGTGAAGTCGGGATCACTCTTTTGATTAATTTGAATTTGCTCCGTAGACCATTTTTCTTCTGGTAAGACATTCATCAAGCGAACGTCAAGAACGTCAGCATTTCCATCAGCTCTTAAGCCATGTCTGTATTCCAGTTTACACGGTCGCAGTGATAAAGCATCTGCATTTCCATGATGACCTCCTTTACGAGGTTCGATGGTGAAATCGTAGCTCTGTAATCGCTCTATCCAACGCGCAATTTGGCCTTCTGGGTCTTTGAACTGAAGTAACCATCTCAGTGCTGCGTGATCGGTTCTCAAGTGAAACTGTTGACCGTACAGATATTTATGGAAATTTTTTACACTTTCGATTACAGCAAGAGCTTCCTCCTGGTGACACAGTAATTTCGCTCTGGCTTGGACAAGATTTTGCTGAAGTATGCGATCACTTTTTCTTGGCCATTGATCACTTAAGAGAGAACTCTGCCTATTCCGTATCCACTTGAATCCGTGTCAAGAACAAATATTTTACCTGGAATTGAATACGCAAGAATTGGTGCCGAGCACAGTAATTTTAAAAACGTATTTTCTTGATCATCTGCCATTGAAAAGCTCGGTTATTTCTTGTTAACTCGTGAAGACTACTTGCAACATTGGCAAAACCTGGAACAAATCCTCTGTACTATGTACATAGCCCCAAGAAGCTTCGAAGGTCGGTTGGCAACTATTTTATCCTCGTCAGTATGTACACCTTCTGTGGTAACTCAATGACCCATATACTTCACCTCTTTTTTGAAAAGTAAACATTTCTTTGGGCTAAGTTTCATTCCTGCACTTTCCAATCGAATTAATACTTCCTCCAAGCCTTTTAGATGTTCGTCGAATTCTTTACCCATGACAATTACGTTGTCAAGGTATACGAAGCAAATTTTCCTTTCAATACGTGTTCCATTAACCGCTGAAATGTTGCTGGGACATTGCATAATCCAAACAGAAATACCAGTATTCTCTCAGTCGTTTTCATCGATTTCCACCAGCTAGTAACCGCTTAGCAAGTCCAACGTAGAAAACCATTTGCATGTGCATTTTCGCAAGTGGTACTCTTATTGGTGCTTGGTGAATTGGGTTAGAATCACCAGTGTCTATTCGATATTTTACAATGGCAGTTCTGCCCTCCTTTTGATTCTTTTCAGCGAATACATTCCGATATTTATTAATTAATGGTTGCACTTTAAACATTTCTTTGTCAGTCAAATCTTTCGTCTACTCATTTATAAAATTTTTAGTAGATTGCTGGTTTACCTTTAAATTGGGTGTCTCTGTTGGCAGCCGTGTAATCTGGTTTAACTCCAGTTTTTAATGGAGAGTATGTTCCTTAGCTCAATCGTCCTACTTGCAAACAACTCACGCAATTCGCCACGAATATTCTCATACAGCGGGCAGTCGGAGATAATGTGAACGCTGTCTTCTACAGCACCGCACGCACAACACTCAGTTGCACTCAAAGTGTGCCGGAACAAATACTCATTCAATGAGCCATGCCCAGTAAGGAGGAATCCCAAATTCCAACCGAAGTAAAATTTACGGAAATTTCCTACAAACCTGACATCGCCAATGAACGAATAAATTGTCCGGCCACTTAAACTCCCATCCCATCTAGATTGCCACCTAGACAGGACCTCCTCCCGCAACACAATCTTCCGTTCTTTTGTAGACTGGCATCACACGACATTAATCTGCCAGTCGCTATCCCGAAGCGCTATTCCCCTCTTGATTCTGTAAGTAATGCTTTTAGATATCACCACCAGATCAAGTCGGGGTACCCCCATCAGCACTTCCAAGGCCTCTGTAGAGACCGTGCGGCAGACAGGCATACACGCTAGCAAGACCACACGCTGATAAGACAGTATCTTTCGATAGCCTACAGCATTCGTGACTGTTTCGCCTTATATGATCTACTAAGGCCCCAATCACTTCGAAGAACACGACGCAGTTTCCCTACTACGCCAACCAAACGGTCACGTACCCTCACCAAGTGGGGTGTTTAATTCATCCGTTCTTTCATAGTATGTCCCAAGTAATTGACTTCAGTCGCGTACTTGAGACTGATACCGTTAGCCCGGATGAGCGGTGGAGATTCAAGGACAACTTGCCTTTTAGCAGCATTGTCACTGTTTTATCCACTGCAACACTCACACCATCGCCCCACTGGTACACCATACACATGGCTTCGTTGGCCTTCTGCTCAATATCAGCCCTGGACTGACCTCTCACCAAAATAAGCAGTATGCCACGCCATCGAACGTGCGCTCAAGCTTCCTCAGCAGCGGGTCCATCATAATGTTCAAAATAAATGGACCCCTGCGGACACCCGCGCACCAAGTCCACACCGACGGTTTCTTTGACACCAACGACAACCGCCTTCCTACCACAGAAGTAGCTACGCCAGAGATCTCATTCCCGACAACTAAGGGCACTAATTATGGTTTCCCAACATAGGTAGTCAAATGCGCCATTGAAGTCAACAAATAATCCTAGAACGTACTTCTCCTCAAACTGACGACCAGTCTCCACAACGCATCGCCATGCGTCCTCCACGCTTCGGCCTTGCCGAAACCCGAACAGCCGCTCGCACAATTCACCCATGGTGTCCTGAACCATCACCCTGAACAATCACCCTCAACCATCACCCTCTCAAATACCTTACCCAGCACCGGCATAAAGCTGATGCCCCTATATGATCGAGGATTCCTTCTGACCTTATCGGGTGACTTCACCCGGGCATTTTTCCAAACATCCGGAAAATACCCCTCGCCTACGCATTTGCGAAGCAAAGCACCGACGTAATCAGGGATGGCTCTCCAAATGGCTTTTCTCCATTTCTCCAGTCATCCCATCCATACTCGGAGATTTCCTCGCGTGCACAAGGCCAAGGATCCTAACGATTCTCGTGTACGAATGATCTCCAGTCATTCTCCTTGACTTTAACAAGGAGGTCCTTGTACTCCCGCATTGCGTGCTTGAAAGTAGCCAAATGCTGAGCAAGGTCTACCGCGCTCCTCCTCCTGGCCCTTTGGATTTTTTTTCCGAAGCTGCCGGACCTGCACTTCACCGTGAGCTCTCGGGTTCACCATTTCACTCTCTTGCGATTAACCGGATGGTTTTTCGCAAGAAGGGTGTCATTGGTTTCCCTCACCCTCTCGTTGAGCACATCAACCTCCAGGGAATTGAACACGTTCAATGGCATACTCAAAGACGACTCATAAATGAGCTCGCCATATGCCGCCCAGTTAACCCCGCGCGTGATCCAACGCCTTACGGTTGCATGTTCATGCTCTGCTGGTAGATGTGAGTCACCGCAAACGCACCACGCAAACCCCAGCCTCGCTCCCGCTGCAGCATTATATGCAGTGACATCAATGTCAGATACACCATTTGGACCTGTGAACGTGTACACAGAACTCGGCTCATTGGCTACGCTGACATTCTGGGACACCATCCACTCAAAAAGCACCTCGCCCCTAATGCGGTTCTCATATCCCAGATATGTCTGGGACATCTTACTGAACCACGGCCAAGGATGAGAGGTATGCTACTAGCCTGTAGTAGCACTCCATCCATATACTCGAGATATAGCTCCAAAGGTGCACCAAATCTGCAATATATACTGCAGAGGAATATTTGGCCAAACACCCCCTCAACACATACACCCCATTGACTGGCACTAACGACAGTACACTGGACATTCACATCGTTCAAAATGACAGCAGAATTGCACTCGAGATCAGGAAATACCCGCATTGCTGCAGGTAATCCCCTTACACAACCATTAGTTGCGTAAGGTTCCTGAACCAAAGCAAAGCTGCTGCCATGTTCACACAAAAACTCGCCAAGACCACACATGACAGAATATGCGCCCTGGCAGTTGTATTGGACAATTTGGACACCCATTTAATGCCTTGCTTCCGTTCGGGCTACGATAGCACTATACAAGCTGCCGACATCATCAGATGATTAGCGGTATTCCCCTTAATGGCACAATTACTGCAATGAATTTCAATGCCGCATTGGGCCACCCTATGCCCCATCTCTCCACGCCGGCGACAGACATCTGAGGCCAGGCGACAGGCACTGACACGATGGTCAAATAACATGCACCTGTAGCATCCCAAAATTGCCTCATACTTCCGCACAGGGAAGGAAAACCACTTAATGTAGCAACGAGTTGCCCTGTAAAGGGTTTCCATAGCTACGCCACTACCCTCCAAAATGACATTCGTCACCGCATTAGGGTTGGGTCTCATTGTGACCGGCGTCTTGGACAACACGTCACTATAGACAACCACAACTTCGAAGTTGTGAAGGACTGCGTTCTAGGTACCAGCATCAACAAGAAAAATAATGTCAGCCTGGAGATTATCCGAAGAATAACCCTTGCCAACAGGTGTTACTTTGGGCTCAGTAGGCAATTGAGGAGCAGAGCCCTCTCCCGACGGACAAAAAATACGCTCATACTATAAGTCGCTCATCATGCCAGTCCTCCTCTATGGCACTGAGACATGGACGCTTGCCAACACCGATGAGCGAGCTTTAGGAGCGTTCAAGTGAAAGATTCTTCGGAAAATCTATGGCCCGATTTGTGTTGAAAACGAGTACAGAATCAGATGGAACGAGAGCTGTATTAGCTCTACGTCGACATTGACATAGTCTGGCGCATTAAGATCCAGCGCCTACGCTGGCTTGGACATGTCGGGCGGATAGATAAAAGCGCTCCAGAAAGAAAGGTGTTTAATTTTGTACCTAGTGGTGTTCAACGTGCACGTGCCCATTAAAGATTTTTTTATAGTTTCTATCCCCAATTAAAAAAAAACCTTACTTTCAGCTTCAGAAAATACAATTTTCGTGATATTTTAACGTTTTCTTAAAAACCTGTTGTTGTAGTTTAACTTATGGATTTAAGAGAATTAAACAGTATCACACTTAATTTTTGAATTTGTTATTACAGGAAGTGAAACCCTTTGGTATATCGGGCCTGGTTCCAAAATTTGTAAAATAGTGGTTTTGATTCGAACCAGAAAAAATATATGGGTTCCAATTCCAGTTCCACACATTTTTAATAACGATTTCGGTTCCAAAAATCTAAGCGGTTTCGATATTATTTTTCACTTTTCGCTTTTTCATGCTGATTTTTGCGTGTTTTGTCTTGTTTTTAGAAACCGTGTCTTTAGAAATCCCGTGCTTTATCGTGCTTCTCCTGCGTGCCTGTAAATTAACGGGCTGTTGTAAGTCAACATAGTGTGTCCTACTCCACGCTAACTGCGTGCGTAGGTGAGACTGCAAGAGTGCGTAACGAAGACACTCACCACTGTATAGCCTACGCTCTCGCTGTTTGTCTCAACTGCCGCCCGTTATTAGTATGTTTGTTTGTTTTGAACTCGCCTAGTAGAAAAAATGTCGCAAAACATTCGCATAGATTTTCGCAACATTCGAGGGTTGAGGACGAATTTATTTTCCCTATATTCATATGTGTCCGTCAATAGGCCACAAATAATGGCACTGAGGTTAGTGAGGGTGCAGATTCACTATATTTTCACATACCTGGTTGTTACTTGCCATTATTCTCTGCCCATAGGGGTCTCGCCTTGTATATACGTAGTGACGTTGCTTACTAGTTGCAGTAACAACATAGTGTGTCAGATAGTGAATTTAACATTTAAAATCTGTTCACACATCATGCACTTGTGTTTCATTTATAGGAGTCCGTATTTAGATACCTGTAATAAGTTGGATGCCTTATCAGATTCGATCTCAAATATATTGGAACTGTTTCCAGGCAGTGAAATTGTTGTTGCTGGTGACTTTAATGTACACAACGCCACATAGTTGAGCCACTCGGGTCTATCAACACAAGAGGATTGTTATGTTGAACTATTTGCCGAGTGCTATCGACTCACTCAATTGGTGGAGGAACCGACGTACCTCCCACGCGTCGGTGGGAAAAGCCAAAAAGTCTTAGACCTTTTTCTGACTTCACATCATGAAAAGTATGATGTAAAAGTCCTTGCTACTCTTGGTAATTCCGAATACTGTACTATTTCCGCTGAATTTTCTTATTCTAGTTTACACCCCTCTTACATTAAAGCCCCGAAGAGGACTGTATGGCTTTACAAAAAAGCAAATTGGGTTGCGTTATATAATTTTTTTCACAACTTTAATTGGAAATTGTGTTTTGCTGACAGAGACATAAATGCAGCGGCTTTAATGGTACAACATATTATTTTATTAGGTATGCGGTCCTTCATTCCTTTTTAAAAAGTTAGCATTAAACCCAAGGACCACTCTTGGTATAATGAGACTTGCAGGATTGCAGTCAGGTCGAAAGAGGAAGCCTTTCAGTATTGGCGTTCTAACAAGAACGCTGACACAGAAAGGCTTCGCATACAGGCTAGGAATCGCTGTAGTGCCGTGATCTCACGGGAAAAGTTTTTTCACGAACAAAACTCGCGCAAAAAGGTCCTACTCTACCACAGAGGTAGTCAAATATGTCTGGTCATTTGTAAAAAGGGTGAAGAATCAGACGACATCGTCTTCTCCAACTCTTATTATGAATGGCCAGACCTTCACGGGCCAGGTTGATAAAGCAGAATTATTTGCAAATAATTCAACGCTCCCAGATAGTAATCAACCACTGCCTGTCGTCGAATTTGTTTCTTCTGCAATGCCGGAGACATATTTTAGAACTTGGGCAGTTAAAAAGGTCTTAGCAAACCTCAATATTAACGAAGCTTCTGGGCCACCTTGTGAACTATCTAGAGAGAAACGAATTACTTAGTGACCGACAATATGGTTTCCGTAGAACCAGATCCACAGGTGACTTTATGGCGGTCCTCTCCGAAAAGTGGAATAATTGTGTTCACCTTTTCGGGGAAAGTAAGGTTGTTGCTCTGGATATTTCCAAGGCTTTTGATCGAGTGTGGCATATGGTGTCGGTAATTTTTTTTCTCGGTGGATATCGCGTTTTCTCCAAGATCGTTCAATAGGAGTTGCGATGGATGGTGTTTTCTCAGAGGGTTCCATCCTATCCCCGTCGCTATTTCTGGTTTTTATCAGTGACCTTCAGTCATCGACCCAGAACCCAATCCATTCCTTAGCAGATGACAATAACATTTGTCATTCATATTCGTTTAACATGAGTCTAAGCTTATTGGAGATTGAGAGTAAAAGGCGCTCAATAATGACCTGAAAACAATCTCCGAGTGGGGTTTTTCTAATAAAGTTGATTTTAATGCAAGCAAGACCCAATGTTGTCTGTTATCTCACAAAAGAATGGATTCACCCCTCCCTCCAATCAATATGGACTCTGTGAATATTGCGCAGTCTGCTGTTCTTGACGTTCTGGGCATATCAATTCAATGTGACCTCCGTTGGAATGATCACATATTTGATGTGTCGAAAGAAGCAGCCAAGTGCCTGGGTTTTCTGAAACGGTGTAAGACATACTTCACTCCCGCTGACTTGCGTATTGTCTACACCACCTATATTCGGCCTAAGATGGAATACAATTCGCACATAGGGGCAGGGGCTTTGAAGTTCTTGGATAGAATTAACAAAGTACAATATCTTTAATAGGGGATGAAAATATTTCATCCTCTGTTGGTTCTCTTGGGCACCGGCGGACCGTAGGGAGTGTAAGCCAGTTTTATAGGTATTACAATGGTAAGTGTTCGAGGGAAATACATGGTCTGATTCCACCAGGTCGTGTGTTCTATCGTTCTACTAGGACATTAAACCAAGCCCACCCATTCGTAGCCCACTCGGTTCTCAACAGAACCTCGCATTACAGAGAGAATTCGTTTTTCAGTCGCACAATACGTTTGTGGAATGATCTCCCATCTTCTGTTTTTCCCGACAATTTTAATATTGGGAAATTTAAAGCAAACATCAACCGACACTACGCTATCTTCTCCCCTCCCTTAAACCTTCGATTAAAGCTTACGATCAAAGGGGCATCCCTGAATAAGGGGCATCCCCTGAGCCTTGGTTAATTTGTGCAATATAGGGCATTGTCAGCCAACAGTATTGACGAAGCTGGGTCAAACCAGTCGTAGCGCGATTGGCTGGCGGCGCCTTTACGGAAGTAAATGCGTTGAGTGGAATTTGCACTTTGCCGAAACATATTAATTTGGAACAATTCCTTAATATAATAGTTTAAGTTAGATTTTATGTCAGTTGTAAATCGGAGTTATAAGTTAGAAGTTAAAGTGAAGAGTAGTCATCTTAACTGCAGTAGAGTGAAGTCGAGCTTCTTTTGAGTAGTTGTTAATTAATAAAAATGTATAATAATATAAATAGAAAACAATGTGTTTGATTGAAATAGTAATTCAACGTTGGACATTCTATGGTAGGACGTCATGGGTAATTATAAAAGGAACGTTGCGACATTTGGTTACACGCCAAAGCAACGGACTATTCAATTACAACATTTGGCGCAGCCGGTTTTGACGAGAAGTACTGGATGGAGATTAATATTAGAAGAAATAACTATTTTGGATCAGGGAAAATATTTTTTGTGTTTGTGAGTATTGTTAAAAATAGTGGAAAAGATGTGTGCGCTTAAAAATAAAAATTTGTGAAGTTGTGATATAAAAAAAAGAAAAATTTGAAAATTTTAATAAGCAAAACAATCATGGAATTATGAAAATTGACATTTGAAACAGAAAAATTGAACATTTTGAAATAAATTGTGGAATAAAATAAACTTTTAATAAAACTGTGAAATGAATTACATAAATGATAAAATTTTATAAACTAGGAAATTAAATAAATAAACTAAACTATTGAAGAACATTTTTAAAATATTTGTGAAACAATATAGAATAGTTTGAGACATTAAATGATAATGATTAATAAAGATGTGAATTTAAATATATTGAATAACATAAGAATGTTGATACAACAATGTTTTAATAATGTTGCGAAATAATTTAAATAACAAAACTGTAAAATTTGAACAAAATTAAATTGAATAAATAAATTAATTCAGTATTCATAAGCAAGACTGTGATATGATTTTGAACTATAGATTAAAAACTTTAAAAAATGAAACATAGAAATGATATAAATAATGTAAAAATGTTCAATAGATAAATTAAATAATGGTTAAATGTTTATTTAATATGAAACTAGTAAAAACAAAACAAATAATTTATTAAGGAATGGTTTTAGATTATATGATTAAGTAAATGGAAAAATAAGAAACTCTAATAATGGTTACTGAAAATGTGTTGAAACGCGTTTTTCCTTACTTTTCTGGGGCGGAATCTCCGTTATTAGAAACAGAATTATATAAATGTATTGAATGTTGTGAAACAGCAAAGCTTAAAATTAAAGAATCAGATAGTGAGAAATGTATTAAATGCGTTAGGTTACGTTTGGAGGGCGATGCCTATAAATTAGTGAGGACAAAACAGTCTCAAAAAATTTAAGAAGAATTCGACGAGTTATTAAAAAATAGTACTTAAATGAAATTTCTTTAGATTCAGTACTAGAAGAGATTAAAAAGGTTTATCAAAATAGTGAAGAGAGTTTGAGAGCATTTAGAAGACGATTAGATGAGTTGTAATCCATGGCTTTGAAATTGCAAGTAAAAAATCCTTAAAAAGATTAGTGAGGATGACATATTAAGATTCTGTAATTCCAATCTTAATATGTCATCCTCACTAATTCAGTGTTGATCTCTTTTAAAGTAGGGAAGAAGGATCCAGCGATAAAAGTTGTACTATTGGGTAGTAATTCAGAAACATTAGATACATTGTTGGAAGAAGCTTTAAATGTACAGGCAGCGAAGTCCAAGGTCAGAAAAGGATGAATATAATTATATGGAAAAAACTAAATTAAGAAACATGCAGTCAAGCGTAAAATCGGAATATAAATTGCGACAAATAAATAAAGAAAGTAACTATAAAGTGAGTGTTCCAACATGTTCATTTTGTAGTAAATTGAGGTATACAAGGGACCATTGTAGCAAAAATACGCCTTTCTGCTACGAATGTGGTACTTATGGTCACGAATCTAATTGGAGATGTGCTAATAATAATATGGGAAATTGTATATTACTTTTTGTATATAATGATAGGAAAAATAATAGAAACACAGAAAATAATATAAGTAATATGGTATACTCATAGAGGGATACACAAAGGAATAAAATAGATAATTGCCACGCGAAAAGAAAATTTGGATCAGCAGGAAATAATAGTTATAATCAGGGAAACTAACGGGGGTGAAATTTACTACTCCATTGAATTTTCATAGAACAGAGGAGACCAATGAATTAAAATATGAATTAAAGGAAGAAGAAGGTGATCGCATAATATACAGTTGGCATGGAGATAGCTTGGATTTATCTAATGTAAGTGACGTTTTCATTGAAGTACCTTGCGAGACAGCTAAAAATGGAAGACTTATTTTACTAGTAGACTCAGGAGCTGATGCCAGTATAGTAAAAGAAAATGCAATGACAAATTTATCAGATTTTAACGAAAATACACAAAAGGATTTAAAGGGAGCTTTTGGTGGGTGTGTAAGAACATTAGGTTCCACCAAAGTCCAACATAGGAACATAGGGCGCTTAATTTTAATGCTACACGTAGTGTCATTTAAACAAGACTGATGGTATAATCGGAAGTGACAATTTATGGAATCGATCTGTAATAAATGCGATAGACAAAACAATAACATTCTTTCATAAACATAAAAACCATATTATAAAACTACCAATGAAATCGCAGACAGAAATACAAAATATTTTTTACAGTCAACAAATTAAAATTCAAGTGAGAACAGCAAAGAAAGTATCATTACTTTTAAAAACAAAAATTCCAATAGTGTTAATATATAAACAAGAAATTTTTCCAGGAGTATATTTGGGCGAAAGCATATCGAATGTTAGCAAACAAAAATGTATGTTTCAGTTTTAAATGCTACGGAAAAAGAAATTATAATAGACATAACTTTTAAACCAAAATTTTCGAATTTTAATCAGTATAAAGAATCGGACACCAATAATTCTACAATAAATAGCATAAATTCAGTAAACATTACAAACAGAATTAACAAATTATTATAGGAAATTAAAATTGATGAAACTTTAAATAAAGACGAAATTGCATTTTTACAAAATCTGTGTAATTCGTATCATGATGTTTTTCATTTAGACGGCAATGAATTAAAATATACGCCAGCGCTTAAACATGAAATAACAACACAGTGGAACCAACCACCAATTAATCATAAACAATATAAGCTACCCCATACACATAGGGAAAAAAATGTTAGATGACGGCATTATATCGCCGAGTACCTCGCCCCGGAATTCACCGATGTTGCTGGTTTCTAAAAATAGCGGCAAGGACGGTAACGTGGTAGAAGTGAAGGCTAGTAATAGATTTCCGGAAATTGAACGACGTGACTATAAAATAAGTGTTTCCGATTCCTCGAATAGACGAAATATTAGATCAATTAGGTCACTGTCCCTATTTTTCAACTTTAGATTTAGCAAGTGGTTTTCATCAGGTACTAGTAGAAGAAGGGGATAAAGAAAAAACAGCTTTTAGTACAGGTCTGGGTAATTCGAGTTTAACAGAATGCCATTTGGTTTAACAGGGGCTCCAGCCACTCTCCAAAGAATAATGAACTACATATTAACAGGTTTACAGGGTATCGTTTATTTTTGTTTATTTTGATGACATAGTGGTGTACGGAAAGAATTTAGCTGAACATGAGCTTAGGCTGAGTAGAGTATAGCAGAAATTAAGGGAACACAATCTAAAATTAAATACAGGGAAATGTCAGGATTTGCGTAGCAAAGTTGTCTTTTAGGACATAAATGTTCGGAGCTAAGTGCCCTGCCAGATCCCTCTAACGGTGAATGCAAAAAAAATATTCCGGTGCACAGAAATAAAAAAGAAGTGTAAACGTTTTTGGGATTAATTAATTATTACAGAAAATGTATAAACAATGTGGCAAAATTACTGTTTACTGTTTTACTGTTACTTAGAAAAGATGTTAAATTCACTTGGACAGACGATTGTCAAAGTTCATTTATTTAATTAAAAGAATCAATAACTTCACCACCTATTCTCGCATATCCAGATTTTACTAAACCTTTTTTACTTACAACAGATGCATGTAACGAAGCAATAGGCGCGGTGCTATCACAAGGAAAAGTAGGGAGCGACCGACCAATAGCATTTGCTAGTAGGGCATTAAATGGAGCAGACAAAAATTATTCCACCATTAAAAGGGAATTTTTAGCCATAGTCTGGGCAACAAATAATTTTAGAGCATATTTATTAAGAAAACCATTTACAGTTTTCACGGATCATCAGACATTACGTAATATAGCAAATCTCAAAGAGCAGACATCTAGTTTAGCTCGTCAGACACAAATTGTCTGAGTATGATTTTGAAATAATCTATAAACCGGGTAAAAAGATTTTAAACGCAGATGCTTTAAGTAGAATTCCATATTCAGATCCTGAAACTACAGCAGTTCAAACATGGTCCAAAACAACACAAAGTAAATTATATCAGCAAATTTCAACAACTAAGCCTCATGTTAGTACACCGGTCGTAGATGAAACGATAACAGAACCAAATAATGAAGCAAATGTTCATGACTCAGCATTAGGAGACCACCAGGGCGCAGTAAAAACATACTTCAGAATCAGAAAACAATGAAGAAATGGATGCAGAAACAAATAAAAGATTACATTAAAAATTGTTTAAAATGTCAAGTAAATAAAAGTTCTAGGCTTACAAAAATGCCAATGGTTCTAACTGATATGCCAGTGGGGCAATTTGATAAAGTATACATGGATCTTGGAGGAATTTTACCGGAAACTATATCAGGAAATAAATATATTCTAACTTTTCAAGATGATTTTTCAAAGTATCTGTGCTGCGTAGACATACCAGATACAGAAGCAAATACTGAAGCACTTCATAATACACCGAAAGTATTAGTAACAGATAATGGTTCAAATTTCGTCGCAAATTGTTTTCAGATACTTATAGATCGTATATTACGCCATATCATCCACAAGCTAATGGGTCTTTGGAAAGAAGCCATCGACCATTAGCGGAATATTTACGGAGTTTTGCTAAAGAAGATGGGTCGAACTGGGAGCAATGGTTAAATTCCGCAATGCATGTGCACAATAACACATTGCATATGTCCACTGGTCAAATGCCTTTCCGTACTTTATACGGATACGACTTCGATATGCCAACAAATCTTAAGCGAAAATGCTTCCCCGTATATAATACCGATATATAATACAACAAATTATTAAAATATCAAATTCAACGCTCACGAAATCGTGAGAGAGAATCAAGAAAAAGCAAAAGAGAAATCTAAACAAATCTATGATAGCACATTACTCCCAAAAATATTTAGCGAAGGCGATAAAATTTTCTTAAAGAATCAGAATAGAAAGAATAAATTTTCACCAATTTGTGTAGGACCGTACGAGGTATTTTCGATAGTAAGTCCTGTAACGATAATGATTTCTATCAAAGGAAAAGGGAAAAAATTCCATAACAACTTATTAAAAGCATATAATTTTGAAGTAAATATAACTAAACAAACAGTTCATAATGATCATTACACATAATGATCATTACACATAATGGAGATCATGCTAAAAGCATTATATTGCAAATAAAGTTGATGTAATAAGATTCTTTTTTTAGGAATAGGTTTTTAAGATTAATCAAATAAATTAGTGCATGAAAAATAGCTATGTATTAATTTCAAAGGGACTACAATTAAATCATGTACTAACAAATGTTTAATAGGGAAAATAAATTAAGGACTAAAGCATTTTAAAAGATTATTAGTAAAAAAAATATCAAAGGTTAATAACAGTTAATGATGAAATAAACATGATTATATTACATGAACTATAAAATAGCAAAAATAAAATTTAAATTGTCACTACAATTGAGGAAGGTCAGTACCACAATGGCATTGAACCAACCTCGCAAAGAACTCGCTAGAGGAAGACAAGTTATAATGAGATCCAGAAATATACGATTACAAAACTATCTATATTAGTATCCGCTCTTAACAAATTACGATTTACTTGGCAGAAATACAAAGCAACATCGAAGGCGAGCAAAAACCGAAATAAATTAACATCGACGTCGAAAATGTTTCAAGCAGTTAACATCAAGACGAAGAACCTCAGCTATTGTCCATTCTATACAGGGAAGGGGAGAAGAAATCGAGAGTTGAACTGCAGCCAACATAATATACACGAGTAACAGAACCAGCGATCGCAGAAGTTTATGTCATGTTAATGTTATTAAAATATTATAACTATGTAAAAATAAAAGTTAATGTAAATTGAAGTTGAAATATAATAAAATTAAAGTAAAGCGAAGAAAAATTAAAGTTACAATAAAGTAACAATAAATTAGAGTTAATAAAAGTAAACTATACGAAAATTAAAAGAAAATGTAAAGAAAACTGGAGGAAAATTAAAGTAAAATAAGGAAAATTGAAGTAGACTATAGTAAAAGAAAAAATGTTAACAAACATTAAAAAATTTCAACAATATAAATAAGAATAAAAAATAAAGGAAAGTCAAAAAAATATTATTTAAAGTAAAGTAAAATAGTAATAAATTACTAAGCAAAAGATTATTCAACAAAAAAATATATATATTTAATTTAAAATATATTTAAATTAAAACATATTTAAATTAAAATAAAGAAAACAAATCGTACCCCATACACATAGGGAATAAATTAATATACAAGTAGGAAAAATGTTAGATGACGGCATTATATCGCCGAGTACCTCGCCCCGGAATTCACCGATGTTGCTGGTTTCTAAAAATAGCGGCAAGGACGGTAACGTGGTAGAAGTGAAGGCTAGTAATAGATTTCCGGAAATTGAACGACGTGACTATAAAATAAGTGTTTCCGATTCCTCGAATAGACGAAATATTAGATCAATTAGGTCACTGTCCCTATTTTTCAACTTTAGATTTAGCAAGTGGTTTTCATCAGGTACTAGTAGAAGAAGGGGATAAAGAAAAAACAGCTTTTAGTACAGGTCTGGGTCATTTCGAGTTTAACAGAATGCCATTTGGTTTAACAGGGGCTCCAGCCACTCTCCAAAGAATAATGAACTACATATTAACAGGTTTACAGGGTATCGTTTATTTTTGTTTATTTTGATGACATAGTGGTGTACGGAAAGAATTTAGCTGAACATGAGCTTAGGCTGAGTAGAGTATAGCAGAAATTAAGGGAACACAATCTAAAATTAAATACAGGGAAATGTCAGGATTTGCGTAGCAAAGTTGTCTTTTAGGACATAAATGTTTGGAGCTAAGTGCCCTGCCAGATCCCTCTAACGGTGAATGCATAAAAAATATTCCGGTGCACAGAAATAAAAAAGAAGTGTAAACGTTTTTGGGATTAATTAATTATTACAGAAAATGTATAAACAATGTGGCAAAATTACTGTTTACTGTTTTACTGTTTACTGTTACTTAGAAAAGATGTTAAATTCACTTGGACAGACGATTGTCAAAGTTCATTTATTTAATTAAAAGAATCAATAACTTCACCACCTATTCTCGCATATCCAGATTTTACTAAACCTTTTTTACTTACAACAGATGCATGTAACGAAGCAATAG
Source organism: Dryomyza anilis (assembly GCA_951804985.1). Lineage (NCBI taxonomy): Eukaryota > Metazoa > Arthropoda > Insecta > Diptera > Dryomyzidae > Dryomyza > Dryomyza anilis. The sequence goes on from OX638130.1 coordinate 49,525,221, forward strand.
GCGCGGTGCTATCACAAGGAAAAGTAGGGAGCGACCGACCAATAGCATTTGCTAGTAGGGCATTAAATGGAGCAGACAAAAATTATTCCACCATTAAAAGGGAATTTTTAGCCATAGTCTGGGCAACAAATAATTTTAGAGCATATTTATTAAGAAAACCATTTACAGTTTTCACGGATCATCATACATTACGTAATATAGCAAATCTCAAAGAGCAGACATCTAGTTTAGCTCGTCAGACACAAATTGTCTGAGTATGATTTTGAAATAATCTATAAACCGGGTAAAAAGAATTTAAACGCAGATGCTTTAAGTAGAATTCCATATTCAGATCCTGAAACTACAGCAGTTCAAACATGGTCCAAAACAACACAAAGTAAATTATATCAGCAAATTTCAACAACAAAGCCTCATGTTTGTACACCGGTCGTAGATGAAACGATAACAGAACCAAATAATGAAGCAAATAATGCTCAATTATTAACTGACCCAGAAGAGATTAAAACGGTAATAAAGAATGTTCATGACTCAGCATTAGGAGACCACCAGGGCGCAGTAAAAACATACTTCAGAATCAGAAAACAATGCAGAAATGGATGCAGAAACAAATAAAAGATTACATTAAAAATTGTTTAAAATGTCAAGTAAATAAAAGTTCTAGGCTTACAAAAATGCCAATGGTTCTAACTGATATGCCAGTGGGGCAATTTGATAAAGTATACATGGATCTTGGAGGAATTTTACCGGAAACTATATCAGGAAATAAATATATTCTAACTTTTCAAGATGATTATTCAAAGTATCTGTGCTGCGTAGACATACCAGATACAGAAGCAAATACTGAAGCACTTCATAATACACCGAAAGTATTAGTAACAGATAATGGTTCAAATTTCGTCTCAAATTGTTTTCAGATACTTATAGATCGTATATTACGCCATATCATCCACAAGCTAATGGGTCTTTGGAAAGAAGCCATCGACCATTAGCGGAATATTTACGGAGTTTTGCTAAAGAAGATGGGTCGAACTGGGAGCAATGGTTAAATTCCGCAATGCATGTGCACAATAACACATTGCATATGTCCACTGGTCAAATGCCTTTCCGTACTTTATACGGATACGACTTCGATATGCCAACAAATCTTAAGCGAAAATGCTTCCCCGTATATAATACCGATATATAATACAACAAATTATTAAAATATCAAATTCAACGCTCACGAAATCGTGAGAGAGAATCAAGAAAAAGCAAAAGAGAAATCTAAACAAATCTATGATAGCACATTACACCCAAAAATATTTAGCGAAGGCGATAAAATTTTCTTAAAGAATCAGAATAGAAAGAATAAATTTTCACCAATTTGTGTAGGACCGTACGAGGTATTTTCGATAGTAAGTCCTGTAACGATAATGATTTCTATCAAAGGAAAAGGGAAAAAATTCCATAACAACTTATTAAAAGCATATAATTTTGAAGTAAATATAACGAAACAAACAGTTCATAATGATCATTACACATAATGATCATTACACATAATGGAGATCATGCTAAAAGCATTATATTGCAAATAAAGTTGATGTAATAAGATTCTTTTTTTAGGAATAGGTTTTTAAGATTAATCAAATAAATTAGTGCATGAAAAATAGCTATGTATTAATTTCAAAGGGACTACAATTAAATCATGTACTAACAAATGTTTAATAGGGAAAATAAATTAAGGACTAAAGCATTTTAAAAGATTATGAGTAAAAAAAATATCAAAGGTTAATAACAGTTAATGATGAAATAAACATGATTATATTACATGAACTATAAAATAGCAAAAATAAAATTTAAATTGTCACTACAATTGAGGAAGGTCAGTACCACAATGGCATTGAACCAACCTCGCAAAGAACTCGCTAGAGGAAGACAAGTTATAATGAGATCCAGAAATATACGATTACAAAACTGTCTATATTAGTATCCGCTCTTAACAAATTACGATTTACTTGGCAGAAATACAAAGCAACATCGAAGGCGAGCAAAAACCGAAATAAATTAACATCGACGTCGAAAATGTTTCAAGCAGTTAACATCAAGACGAAGAACCTCAGCTATTGTCCATTCTATACAGGGAAGGGGAGAAGAAATCGAGAGTTGAACTGCAGCCAACATAATATACACGAGTAACAGAACCAGCGATCGCAGAAGTTTATGTCATGTTAATGTTATTAAAATATTATAACTATGTAAAAATAAAAGTTAATGTAAATTGAAGTTGAAATATAATAAAATTAAAGTAAAGCGAAGAAAAATTAAAGTTACAATAAAGTAACAATAAATTAGAGTTAATAAAAGTAAACTATACGAAAATTAAAAGAAAATGTAAAGAAAACTGGAGGAAAATTAAAGTAAAATAAGGAAAATTGAAGTAGACTATAGTAAAAGAAAAATGTTAACAAACATTAAAAAATTTCAACAATATAAATAAGAATAAAAAATAAAGGAAAGTCAAAAAAATATTATTTAAAGTAAAGTAAAATAGTAATAAATTACTAAGCAAAAGATTATTCAACAAAAAAATATATATATTTAAATTAAAATAAAGAAAACAAATCGTTGCAAAAAATTAAGCCTAATGTCTAATATGTATAATTAAAAATAACAACAGAACAACACAAAACGCAGCATGTGCAAAGCGGTAACCTGATCAATTACTGTTTTGTCAACTGCAACGTTCTGTACATTATAACTGTTGTTTAGTAATTAGGTTATATACCTTCACATAAATTATAGTATGTCGATGCCCATTTAAATAATATTGATGAACAAGTAAAAACTATTATTATGTTTATTTATATATATTGTTACGAAAAGATGTAATTTGCCCCATAGTGCAAGAAATTAACAATAATTAATGAGACGCAAGACAATTCAGCGCACTAAGCATGTGTTAGAAAGAGACGGATGATCATTCAGCGCACTGAGGTAGTGTGCGAGATAGAGATGGAAGATCAGCGCATTAAAACATATGAGTGCGAATGAGATGCCAATAGCATGCGTCATTCACGAAACTAGTAGAAGGTTCTCGAAACAAGTCGAAGCTTGTCGAAACGTGTCGAACTGATGCATGCAGTATATAAGCGATCCACATCTGAGGTACAGCACTTCAGTTATGTTTTATAGTGAACTAGTGCATCTCGTGAGCGAACGTTGTAAAGATAAATTGTAGTAATACAGCAGTTGATATAAGTGATTGTTATTAAGTTGTTATTTAAATAAATAAAGTTAATTAATACTGGTTGAAATAATACTAGTTAAAACCAAATATTATTTTTTTTTTTTATTTTGTACATAATCCAGTGATACGAACTTGTAAAACAGTTTTCGGAAGACTTAATTTTCGTAACAATATATATATTTTTTATAAATGATGCATTATATGATAATATTAATGATGTGAAAGAAAAAACTATTATTCATTTTAATAATATTTTTTTCTTAAAATAAGGGTTGAGGTATGTTGTAAGTCAACATAGTGTGTTTGGGTAAATCACTCATACGTTGATATCATGAATGTATCGTGATTCACTTCTGCGAAGATGTTATCGTATAGTTGCAGTAAAGTGCAATGTAGGGCATTGTCAGTCAACAGTATTGGCGAAGCTGGGTCAAACCAGCTGTAGCCCGATTGGCTGGCGGCGTCTTTGCGGAAGTAAATGCGTTGGGTTAATTTGCACTCTGCCGGAAAAAGTTGATTTGGAACATGCCTTAATATAACACCGTAAGACAGTACTTTGCACACTGGAAAAAATCCACATATACGTGAAACTAGAGACCAATGCAAGGATATGTGCGTTCACCGTTTTTCTGGATCAATTCGTTTGCGGTTTTAAATTGCATTTTAAATGCAAGTGTGTACCATATTTTGAAATAATTTCAAAATATATATATTTTTTGCATCAAAAACAGTTGAATGCATCTTGTACCAGAAGTACCGTTCATCGCGTTTTTTTTTTGTTTTTGTAGCACGGTGTAATAGTTTAAGTTAGATTTTGTCAGTTAGATGTCAGTTGTAAATCGGGAGATCTAAGTTGGAAGTTAAAGTGAAGAGTTGTCATTTTAACTGCAGTAGAGTGAAGTCGAGCTTCTTTTGAGTAGTTGTTAATTAATAAAAATGTATAATAATATAAATAGAAAACAATGTGTTTGATTGAAATAGCAATTCTACGTGTGGCATTCTGTGGTAGGACATCATGGGTAATTATAAAAGGAACGTTGCGACATTTGGTTTCACGCCAAAGCAACGGACTTTTCTATTACAACAGGGCTCGTGCGAGTTAACTATCGACGTGCCCGAGACGAGAAAATTCGAGATTTCGATCGATCTCGTCTCAAAATTCGAGACGATGTCGAGAACGAGATTACCTTTAAAAGCCGATACGAGATCTAAGAACGTGATCCAATATTTCCAACACAATCGAGAATACCGACGAGAATTCTCGAATTTTTGAACTAAGAATATTAAAATTTGCTATTTTATTAGCCAACATTTTTTTGTAATTTATAGTTAATAATGCTGTATAATAAAATTTTACTTACACGGATAGAAAAGATTTGTTTGAATATGTTTAAATGTACTTATAACGTAATTCGAAATCACGATATAAATATTAGGAGTTAAATCTAATTACATTATAATTGAATTGTATAATTATTTTGTTCAGATTGAAATATTAGTGTACGATATTTAAAAATAAATTGCTTTAATCGCTGATTTATATGAATTTTCTATAGTAATGTTTCTGTAGAAACAGATATATTTCATCAGATATTACTATATGTATTTTTGTAATGTCTGCTATTTAACACAGCCAACGCCAAAAAAATGTTCTTTCAATTACTTATATTTGTTTATTCGTGGGTGACAACGAATTTAAAAATAATGGAATTAGTATGACAACTCTTTAATTACATGTATGTTTGGCATTACGAATTCAATATAAAATAACAACGCTGCCTACTTTTAGCACTCACATTAATACGTTTCATACAGTTCAAAAATTCTTTTTGGTGGATGAATTTGTTTAAGTACCTCCAATCAATGTTAATATCAGTGGCTGTTTGTGAAAAATGCAATTAATACGTAATTCACGGAACTCAAAATAGGAACAACAGATGGAAATGAAATTAGTAAGTATAAATAAAAATGTGTAAGAAAAAAATAGTTTAACTTTATAATTACATAATACAAATAAAAAAATGCAATTTAAACGAGTTGGGAAAGTTAGGTCACAATGGTAAGTTCGGTCACATGTGGCGGACTTTTATAGTCGGTCGGGCCCGACTATGAATTGCCCTACACCTTTGGTGGGGATATTAATGTGGGATATTTATTTGTATACCTTAATTTTAAAGTTTTTAATTATGCTGAATCTCCCCACTATCAGAATATTATACACATATCAGAAATTTACGTCCTATATCCCCATAATTTAAAAATGTAAAAGTATAAAAAACTAATAAAAAATAAAAAAATAGAAAAATATAATTGGGCGGACGACGCCCATACTTACAATTTTGTAATTCTAATATTTCAAAGATTTGATTTTAATCATTTACGGTTCAAATTTCCACTATGAAAACACGGGAAATAATGCAAAAAAAGGTAGGCGGATCACGCCCATTTTTGGACCATTTATTTTTGTATGAAATATAACAATATGTTTTAAATTTTATAACTATATCTAGAATACTTTTCGAGTTATTAGTTCCTAAAGAGTTATATAAAAGTGACTTGTATGGGAGATGGGCGTGTCCGTTGACCGATTTGGCTCATTTTTAAACTCAGTTCCTACTTTTGGCAAAAATATATTGAGTTGAAATTTTATCGCATTCTGATCAGTATTTGTCAAGTTTTTCTGTATTCGGGTAGCAAGACGGACATGGCTATACGGACTCGGGTAGTGATGCTTATCAAGAATATATATACTTTTCCATATCGGACACGCCTCCTTAGGGGCGTTACAATATATGCACAAAGCTAATATACACTGTACCTCATAGGTGTAGGGTATAAAAAGGGAAAAAATGAATATTGGCACTAAATTTACTTTTTTTCATTAATATGAATAAAAAGTAAATAATGTAAATAAAATGTTTTTCAATTCAAACATATATATGTTTGCAAGAACGTCGAAAATTATTCATTCAAAACACAAATATGTTTGAACGAAAACAAAATAATGTTTGGCTATCATTATAATAATGTTTGGTAATGCAATAATACTTTTATTTGCATAAAGCTCCAAAGATGAAATGCCTGTAAAATTATGTTTGGTTTTAAAATTATTACGATTTCATTGGAAGAAAATTGAATTTGAAAATTTTCTTTGTAGATTTTATTTCTTCTCGTCAAATAGTTGGATTTGAATTATATAAATATTTATAATTAAATTGTTGGTTGATTTTCGTCTTAAAATAGAGTTATTGCAAAAATATTGTTTTTGCGGGCTCAAGGTCTTGCCAGATACAAAGTACTATGTACTGGGGAGTGAAACAAAAACAATAGACAAAAACAAAAAGTTGTTGGCTGACCGTACAGCTGTTTCGGAAGCTGCCAAGCTTCCTCATCAGCGGTCTTCTGCACAACTTCTGCATAGCAAGGCCTATAAGATCATTTTGTGCAATGAACTAAATGCGAATTTAGTACAAGCACAAAACAACTAGGCAAAACATGCAAAAATTGCACCAACTTTATGCTTGTCAATTGTTGTTTTCGCAGTGCAGCAAGCATCATATAGGCTGTAGTGTACTGGGGAGTGAAACAAACAACAACATGCAAAAATTGCTCCAACTTTATGCTTGTAAATGGTGATTTTAATTTTTAATAAGCGTGCAGTGGTCGTATTTGATTCTGTAGTGACACTACAGCCTATATGATGCTTGTTGCAATGCGACAACAACAAATGACAAGCATAAAGTTGGTGCAATTTTTGCATGTTTTGCCTGGTTGTTTTGTACATTATACATTATAATTGAATTGTATACTTATTTTGTTCAGATTGAAATAATATTATACGATATTTAAACATAAATTGCGTTAATCGCTGATTTATATGAATTTACAATAGTAATGTTTCTGTAGAAACAGATATATTTCATCAGACATTACCCAAGTAACCACGGCTTGACAATTAACACAAACTCTTTTGGCAAATGTGTAGCTTTTAAGATACCTCTATTACCAGTGTTGCAAACTAGTAATTTTTAGTTGCAAAGCTGTGGCTAAGAACATGTATGAGTCATTCCACATCAAATCAACCGACAAAATTCAAATTATGGCAGCACCATCTTAGAATTTAATGAAATTTGGAACTCTGGTGAAACAACATAAAATTAATAAATTGTCCAAATTTCAGCTTCGCAAATGGTGTAGTTTCAGAGATTTGGTGGTTTAAAATTAGAAAAAACTGTATAAAAATCACAATGGTGGTGCTAATCAATTAAACGTTAGTTAAGCTGTAGTCAATCAAAATAAAATACAAAGGTCTGATTTTAAAGATAATAAAATTGCCAAAAAGATGTCCTAGAATTTCTATACCACGTTGATTTAATAGTGGTCAGTTTTAAACAAAGTATATTTTAAAAATACATATCTCAAAAAGCAAGGTTCAAGGTTGACTTTTTATCTATTTTTAAAGATTTGAACTAGAGTGGTAAAATCACGGGTTCGGAAGTTATGTTTAAAAATGTTGTAGAATGCTGAAAATTTTGTATGAAAAATTTGTTTTTTTTTATATTTCAATTTTTTTTTTTGTTATTTTATAACATACATGTTTAGTAAAAAATGATTCTGCCCTACCATCATTTTGGTGTTGTTAAAGTTGTAGTTTTTTTTAAATACATTTAAGGCGCTGATTCCGAAAATGGCAAAAGATTTGACAAATGTACTCTAGTTTTTGAGATATAGACAATTTTTCTAGAATTTTAGAAATGGGTAATATCAAAACCAAAAAAAAATAATTTATGAACATTTTCACAGTGTACCTCATTTAGCTGATATTGCTTTTTGTGTTTTTGTTTTTTTTTCACAAATCCGCTGATTCGTTTGAAAGTGCAACAACAACAAAAATGCGAATAAAGTAGCATCCAAGCTTTTGATAGAATTTTTGGCGAGACATTTTTTGTTCCACAAAGAAAACTCGTTGTTGTTGCCAACTAGATAGCTGTATTAGATAAATACATGTAGTGTGGTGCCATGCGACGTTCTGTTGTCATGCGTCTGTCCGTTGTCATGCGTCTGTCCGTTATCATGCGTCTGTTGTCATGCGTCTGTTTGTTGCCATGCAATGATACAGGAAGAGTTGTCGTGCGAAAGTATGTGTATCATCGTAGTTCGCTATTGTTTTATTCTCTTCTTTCTATTAGCGTTCGCTTTGTAGCGTTTGAGTTTGTGTTTGCAAAAATATATGTTACCCTGCAAGATAGTGTGTGTGTTCTCTGGACATACGGTAAGTGTAGCATACGGATTTTTTTAATCTCTGACGAAAACAGAAATATGCCTACACGAAATATTTCTAATATTAAGGTTATTCACTAAACGGATCAGTTGCGATGTAGAGTAGCAGTTTTGTCAAGTAGCAGTTGTGGTGGCAAAAACAAAAATTATCTGCTAATCTACTTCGCTAAAAGCTTAAGTTTACTTCGTGGTACTTTTGTAGTTTTTTAGTGATGCTGAATTTATGACTTTTGGGTACTTGATATTACAGACAGTGTTTGATTATTGAGTTAAAATTCAACAAAATTCAATATATTTAAATGAAAATATATATTTTTAATGAATATGTACATATATGCATGTGAATAAAAATGAAATGATGGCATAATGTCACTAATTTGTTTACTTTGTTTTAATTATAATGTCTTGATATGAGATATTGAATTAAAAATAAGTAACAAAAGGCATACTTATATATTATTGCATATGGCCAATAAGCAATAAATCTAAAATTTTAATGAAACAAAAACATCTGTTTTGGTACATCAAACTGAAAACTACCATACTACAAATATGAAGTAAGTGTGTTCACGAAATATGATACAAATCTACAATACTGCTAATGTACATCGACAACTGCTCCGTTTTGTGAATACCTTTATTTATTATGAACGTATATGTTCATTTTATTATGTCCTTGAGATTTTGAATTGTCTTGTCAAGATCACTTTATTTATACAATTATTTTTTTTTAGTTAATTCTTTTAAAAATATAATTCAAATTTTTATGTTATTGTATTGAAGACATTTAAAATATGGAAAATAAGTAACAATTAGTGTTCAAATTCTATTCGTTTTCATAATTAATATACAGTTTAAGATATTTGTTTTCGATCTTTTTTATAAAATTTAAATAGTAAAATTTTGCAAGATTCTTGCAAGAAAGACCAAGAAAGGTATTGCAAGAACAAGATCATATGTACCCATGCAAGAACAAGACTTAGTGTGTAAGAACAAGAGCAAGAACAAGATTACCATTTCTGTCTTGTTCTTGCAAATGATCATCACTAATGTTCACCGATTGTAGCCGCGGTAGCTCAGTGGTTAGTGCGTTGGACTGCGAGCCGAAAGGTCCCCGGTTCAAGCCTGGACTGGGGCTAACAACATCTTTTCATAGAAACATTTTTCTATACCGCGCTACCTCTCGTCAGTAAATGGCAAACCTACGAGAGTAAAACCATTGCCTATGAAAAGCTCTCACCCGCCGTTCGGATTCGGCAATAAACTGTAGGTCCCACCACTTTGAGTACAAATATAACACGCACAGCTCAAAATGGTGAGAGAGCTCGGCCGAAGTTCTTATAGGACTGTAGCGCCAAACTATTATATTATTATTATTAATATCTCAAAAACGGGATTATATTTGAAAAAAGTGATGCCATTTTCAGAATCAGCAACAAAAATACATCTATTAAATGTTGCAAGTATAAGTAGACCAAAATAAGTGTAGAGCAGAATAATTTTATACTGAGCACGTATTTTATAAAATAACGAAAAAAAAAAAAAATTGAAATATAAAAATCAAATTTTTCATACAAAATTTTTAACATTCTACAACATTTTTAAACATAACTTCCGAACCCGTGAAGTTCAAATCTTAAATAATAGATAAAAAGTCAACCTTGAACATATATTAAATTAAAATTTTTAAAAATACTTTTGTTAAAACTGACCACTATTGTATGGATATTGTATGTTATCTTTTTGGAAATTTTAATATCTTTAAAATGAGACCTTTGTGTTTTATTTTGGTTCACTATAGCTTAAGTTACGTTCAATTGATTTGCACCACCTTTATGATTTTTAGACAGTTTTTTTTTAATTTTAAACCACCAAATTTCTGAAACCACAACATTTGGGAAGCTGAAATTCTCCAATATCTTCATTTTATTTTGTTTCACTATACATCCAAATTTCATCAAATCCTGAGATGGTGCTGCCAATCACTTGGTTGATTTGATATGGAATGACCCGTATGGAACATACGTAATAATATGTCACAATGCTGTGATATATAAGTCATACATTCTGATAATGGAATATATACGATAATGGGCGGAGCTAACTTTATTGTTATGACGTGGCAAAATAGTGGTAAATTAAAAAATGTATTATGTTCCATATATGTTGCATGCATATAATGAAGAACCTAATAGGAACATGTTTATTAATAATATAGCTAATTAACTTTAAAATGATATAAATGTTTATTATTATACACAAAATATTTATAATATCCAATACATATGTCCATGGAACGTTGGGTTCTAAAAAAGTACAGTCGGAATAGTATAGTTTATGAAATTGAAAAAATCACTTTTTTAAAAAATGTTCAAATGTTTTTTAGGTGCGCGTTAAAATTAGAGAGGGTAGAATATAAGCTTTAACCCGAAAACTTGAACCATTTGTTATATTAGAGTTTTAGTTTTTCGAAAAATCTGTTCGTAAAGACTTATATTATTATGCCATAGCATATTTTTGACATTATGTGCAGTTTTATTACACAACAAACATTCACGTTAATGGCACTGGATCATTATTATTTTTATTTTTAATCGACAGAAGTTCCACATAAAATAACAGTTCAAGTTCCAAATAGGTGAACCGACACTTTAATGGATCAAAATTTGTGGCAACTAATCCTCGCCCCGGGGCTTTTTAACTGGCAATTAGGTAGCAAATAAGTATTTTCGCATGATATAGAACAAACACTTTAATGGCAATTGTGTGGCTACCAATAAAATTTCCACAAAGTGGTTACTTGGGTACAATACGTATGTTTGTAATTTCTGCTGTTCTTTGAATTACATGTATTTGTTTATTCGTGGGTGACAACGAATTTAGAAATAATAGAATTAGTATGACAACTCTTTAATTATATGTATGTTTGGCATTACGAAATCAATATAAAATAACAACGCTGCAACTTTTAGCACTCAGTTGCACTCACATTAATACATTTCATACAGTGCTTACATACAGTGCAAAAGTTCTTTTTGGTGGATGAATTTGTTTAAGTTCCGCCAATCAATGTTAATATCAGATATTGACTGTTTGTGAAATATACGATTAATACGTAATTCACTGAACTTAAAATAGGAACAACATATCGAAATGAAATTAGTAAGTATAAATAAAAGATGTGTAATAAAAAAATAGTTTAACTTTATAATTATATAATACAAATAAAAAAAAACGTAATAATTTATTTAAAAATTATTACATTTTCATTGGAAGAACAAGTGTATTTGAAAATTTTCTTTGTAGATTTTTTTATTTCTTCTCGTCAAATAGTTGGATTGGAATTATATAAATATTTATAAATTTTAGAATTTCGCAATTCACTGAATCAAAATATCCAACATCACGAGAGACAATAAAATATATTAAAATTTGAAAATTGTAAGAAATTCTATTTTTGTTATATAATCTTGCTATTCAGAGGTACTAGTAGCTATTTCTTCGATTTTTGTGTCCCTAAAAATTTTTGTTGTACAAACATAATCAAAAGTTTTTTGAAACAGCATTACGCTGGTATGAACATTCTATGTGTTTTGTTTTCTTTTCTTCAATCACTTGTATAGCGGTACATCGAATTAAAAAAAAAAAACCAACGCAACTTCAAGGACAAAATCGTCAAAGCTGTTTGTTTCTTTTCTGCGCTAGTGTCGTCCGTCGCGTGGTCTGACTGACTATGCATCTGTTTGGTTATGTTCTTCGATCACTTCTAGCAGTAAATCGAATTCAAAACCAAAAACACACGCAATTAAAAAAACAAAATTGTACTATTTCTGTTTTTTCGCTTGTCTGATGTCGATCAACTTTTGTGCAGCACGCTTATGCACTGAAATTTAATATTTTGCTGTCAAAGTTTATTATGTATATTTTTAAAGTATAATGTTTTTATTAATTGTAAAATAATGAAATATTGATCTTAAGTTGATTTACATGTGTATTATAATATATAATTTAAAAACAAAAAATATCTTTAATGTATTAATCATTTGAAAAGTGTACATGCAATTTATTTTTGTTTTTTGTATTTATATTTCATTTCGAATATCTTCTGCATTTTTTGAAAGAGAAAAAACAAAAATATGGGAATCAAAAACACAGAATCAAGCTAGTGCTCGAATTTTTCGCGCGCAATTTTTAACACAACCAACAGAACTCGTGATGCCCCCTGTAGTGTCAGTGAATGTTTGTTTTTGAACTTGCCAATATCAAAAATTTCGGGAAAAACGGACGCAAAGAGATTGTTCCACAAACGTATCGTGCGACTGAAGAACGAATTCTCTCTATTATGCGTGGTTCTGTTGAGAGCCAAGTGGAAAACTAAGGGGTGGGATTTGCTTGACGCTCGAGTAGAACGAGACAACACACGACCTGGTGGAATCAGGCCATATATTTCCCTTGAACACTTACCGTTGTAATACCTATAAAACGGGCTTACACCCCCAACGGTCATTCGGTGCTCAAGAGAACCAATAGACGATGAGATATTTTCCTCCCCTATTAAATATATCGCACGTTTTTGAATTCGGTCCAGGAACTCCAAGGAGGATTTTGAAGCCCCTGCCCAAATGTGCGAATTAAATTCCATTATAGGCCGTATATAGGTAGTATTGACAGTGCGCAAGTGAAGTATATTTTACACCGTTTTCAAAACCCAGGGCACTTGGCCGCTTCTATCGACACATTAATTATGTTTTCATTCCAACGGAGATCACGTTGAATTTTTATGCCTAAACGCGATAAATGCGCAATATCCACACCATCAATATTAAGGGGAGGGAGGGGTGAATCCTTTCTTTTGTTATATAAATGACAACAATGGCTCTTGCTTGCATTAAAATCTACTCTGTTTGCAACCCCACTCGGAGATAGATTTAAGGTCATTATTGAGTGTGTCATTCATAGTGCGTCTTTTACTCTCAATCTCGAAAGAGTTTGGGCGCTTGTTCAACGAGTATAAATGACAAATGTTACTGTCATCTGCAAAATAATGAATTGGGTTCTAGGTCAATGAGTGAGATAGATTTAAGGTCATTATTGAGTGTGTCATTCATGGTGCGTCTTTTACTCTCAATCTCGAAAGAGTTTGGACGCTTGTTGAACGAGTATGAATGTCAAATTTTACTGTCATCTGCGAAGGATTGAATTGGGTTCTGGGTCAATAACAGAAGGTCATTGATAAATACCAGAAACAGGAACGGGGATAGGACGGAACACTGTCGAAAAAACACCATTCATCGAGTAAAATATTCACCGAGACGAGGGCTTTAGTTTTGAGACGAAGGCTTTATGGCATACTCGATGTGTCGGTAATTGGCAGTGTTCGTAGCCTCGCCCTTTTTGGGAAATGGCTGGACATTGGCAACCTTCCAACAAGATGGAAAAACTTCTGTCGTGTAAGAGATGTTGAAAGGGTTACGCAACGGACAAGCCAGCGTTGTCGCACACTTCTTCAACACATGGGCAGATATGCCATCTGACCCAGAGGCTTTGTTAATGTTGAGGTTTGCTAAAACCTTTTTATCTGCCCGAGTTCGAAAATGGATATCTGGCATTGCAGAACAAACAAAATCTCCGACGGGCAGTGGTTGATTACACTGTTCTACATATTGAGGGTTGTTGAATTCTACCTAATTGAAAGTTATGATTTCTGATATATTTCGATCTCCTGATTCGTGCTGCGTACTCAGAATTTGCCCACCAAGTCGAGATTTTGCAAATTCGATTCAAAGTTGTCAAAAAGGCCATTTTTGGTATTTTATATCGCAATTTATCGCTCGATTTCGACATGCTATCAAAAAGAAATTTGTGTAACCTATAAAGTGTGTCGAGAGAGTAATTTATCACAACTCTCTTAATTATTTTTTAAATTTAAGTTTTTGCTGTCAAATTTTGAAAAAATGTTTTAAACTTATCTTACTGAAATTTTTTGTGAATATTTTTTATTTGTTTGTATTTGAAATATTTCATAAAGATGGAGGAGTATACACGCTATATAATGTCATACGGGAATAATGTAGTGAGGGTAGGCACAAAAAAGACAAAATTATTTGCATGTGATGACCGCATTATGGAAAAACATGATAGGAAAAATAATCTGAGCGCTATTCCCTAACACCGAATCGACAAAAATCGATATCGTTAACTACAATTAACGACAAATATTGTTAGGAGGTATTCCGTACACAGTTCGCTATGATATTTATGGTCAGCTGTCATCGTTAAGAATTTACCGAAAATTGTCGATACGATAGCGTTGAACATTTTTAGGCTTACTTTTCAACGTTTTAAACGATTTTTATTGTTAAAAATCTTTCCGAATTTATTTGTCTACATACAATGCATTAAAAGTTAAGGAATCACTTTTTTCAAAACGATCGCTATCGCAAGCGACAATATTCGGTAGTTAGCGATATCAAATATTATCGTTATGGAGTTATGCTACTGGTGTGTATTTGATTTGCTTTCAACGAATGGTTTTGAGCATCTGAACTGAAAATTTTGAAAATTTGACAAACAATAAATAAAAAAATAAAAGCAGCACCCAACAGCTAATATTTATTAAATTTAAATTGAATGTATTGTTTGGGATCTCAATCTCACTACCTGAAGATTGCTCCAATGTATTTGAGATCGAATCAGACAGGGAGTCTAGCTTATTACATGTAGAAACACTGTCTGGACTCCTATAGAAACGTTATCTAGATTCGGACTCCTATAAAGAAACTCCTATAAAGGAAGTGCATTATGTGTGTTTGGATTTTTAATTTAACCAAAATTGTATTTAATTCGCTATCCGACACACTATTTTGTTGCTGCAGTTGATACACAACGTCACTCCAAATAAATAGAGCGAGACCCCTATGTGCAGAAAATAATGGCAGCAAGTGATACCCAAGTATTTGAAAATCCAGTGTATCTGAACTCTCACTAACCTGGGTCTCACCTAGTGCCATTATTTGAGGCCTACAAACGGACACATACGCATAAACAGAGAATAAATTCGTCCTCAGTCCACGAATGTTGCAAAAATCTATGATCATATTTGCGACATTTTTTATACTGAGCAACTTCAAAACATACATACTGCCAACAGCAGTTGGCACAAACAAATGAGAGCGCACGACATGCCGTGATGAGTGTTATAGTTCAGCGCAGTCAGTATCAATTCAGCTAATTTGGTCTTATGGCCATGGTCACCATAACCCTCTTGCAAAAATCATCAAGAAGCTTATTTCAAAGCTTAAGAACGAGATGATGAATTGCCAGAAAAACACGTCTAGCCAATGCAAAAAATTCGCGGGCTTGTTGTCACCCATCTTTGGTAGTATATATGTCGCAGCCGCCAAAAAGTCCGATCAAGTTCACCTTCACAAAAATGGCGACCAGCCATTTGTTCCATTGTAAGTACATTCACAGGTTATTCTCGACGAATGATGCGATTAGACATAGGCGCACAACGATGGGCAGGGTGTTTTTGCGAATTTGAACCTCTTCCGTTTTTATATTCGTTGGGATATACATTTTTATGTTATATTTTTTAAATTGTTTTTGAATTGTATTGACTCCAGCAGAAATCAGTGCTTTTGGTTATGTGCTCCAGAGGCTTTGTGTACGAAATTGTTTAAAATGAACGCGTTGATGATTTCTCACATAATTGTTTACTGCAGTGTGTGAAAGTATTTTAAGTACTACTAACTACGTACGAATTAAAATAAAAACGTAGTTTGTGGAAAAATTAGGAAAAAAAATTTAGTTTTTTTAAACTTAAAAAAAATTTTTGATATCTAAGTTATAGTTTGCTATATACGCCATTTTTTGCGTATTGCGATATTTATTTGTCAAAAGCTGATACTTTTTTTAAAGTTGTATAAATCTTTTATAGAATAATGCAAAAAATAATTTGTAGGACTCTGGGTCTACCAACGGCAATATGTATTTAGCATGTATTTAGTAAAATGAGGGATATAAATTGATGAAAAAAAAAATTCCATCATGAGCTATATTTTTATTTTTATCATTGATGAAAAAAAATATATCGATCAATTATCGAAATTAATTCTCATCTCAAACGTACTCAGCACTGATGATGAAAAAAGTTTGTATGTTCAATTTTTCTCATCATTGAATGATGAGAAAAAAACAGAACGTGGCGAATTGAAAATAAATGATGAGAAAAGATGAAAAAGAATTATGAGAAAAAAGGAGAAAAAAATTATGAGAAATATGATGAGATAAATGATGAGACAAATTATGATAAAATTACTAGAAAAATATGAGGACAAATGAGAGAATGTAATGTAATGGTTTCGACATGTCCATTGAAAGATGATGTGCTCCTAGACATGTCCAGGATGACCTTGGACAAAATATTCTGAAATGTTATAATAATGATTTAGGACATGTCCACTGGAGGATGAGGTGCTCCTGGACATGACCATGATGTCCTTGGTAAAAAAAAACTTTTTTTTTCAATAAAAATGATTTTGGACATGTCCACTGGAGGACGAGGTGCTCCTGGACATATCCATTATGACCTTACACAATTTTTTTTATTATATCAAAAAGATAAAAAAGATCAATAAGACCAAAAAGATCAAAAAGATCAAAAAGATCAATAAGATCAAAAAGATCAAAAAGATCAAAAAGATCGAAAAGATCAAAAAGATCGAAAAGATCAACAAGATCAACAAGATCAAAAAGTTAAAAAAGATCAATAATACCAAAAAGATCAATAAGATCAAAAAAATCTAAAATATCGAAAAGTCGTAAAAACAAAAAGATCTTAAAGATCAAAAAGATCCAAAAGATTGAAAAGATCAAAAATATCGAAAAGATCGAAAAGATCAAAAATATCAAAAAGATTGAAGAGATCGAAAAAATCAAAAAGATCAAAAAGATCCAAAAGATCAAAAAGATCCAAAAGATCAAAAAGATCCAAAAGATTGAAAAGATCTAAAAGATCTAAATGATCGAAAAGATCAATAAGTTCAAAAAGATCGAAAGATCAAAAATATCGAAAAGATCAAAAAAATCAAAAATATCGTAAGAAATCATTTTTAAATTAATAAATAAATTTTATCCAAGTTCAGTGAGTAACAAATTTTTAAATTAATAAATTAATTTAATCCAATTTCAGTGAGTAAAAAACAATCACCATCGACATCAAAGTTAGAATGCAGATATAGCAAACCAGAAGAGAAACTTTCAGCTGAAACACCATCAACGTGCGAAAACGAGAATATAAGACAAAAATTAGAAAACCGTCAATACGTCGATAGACTGCCAATTCAAATTTAACTACTATACTGGAAAGCTATATATTAAAAAACCTTTAGGAGATATAGCTGAAATTGCATTGTCTGTTCCTGCAATAAATTAAGTAGGGTAATTTAGAAAAGTTATTAAATGTAAAATTAAATCATTATATTGTTGAACAGTTACATTTTTAATAAAAAAAATTCATTAACAATACATATGTATAAATGTATTTTCATATAAACAATATCAGATATTCATCGAACAAAAACAAACCAAAAATAAGAAAGTCCATGGTCATTCTAGACATGTCCATGAGCATCTCATCCATTTTCTCATCCATGTCCAAAATCTTTTGTAAGACATTTCAAAAAATAATGAAAAAAAAATTGTCCAAGGTCATCATGGATATGTCCAGGAGCACCTCATCCTCCAGTGGACATGTCCAAAATCATTTTTATAACATTTCAAAAAATAATTAAAAAAAAAAATGTCTACTGCACATGTCCATGATGAACATGTCCAGGAGCACCTCATCCTCCAGTGGACATGTCCAAAATCATTTTTATAACATTTCAAAAAATAATTTAAATAAAATGTCTACTGCACATGTCCATGATGAACATGTCCAGGAGAACCTTATCCTCTAGTGGACATGTCCAAAATCATTTATTAACATTTCAAAAAATAAAGAAAAAAAAAATTGTCCAATTTCATCCTGGACATGTCCAGGAGCACCTCATCCTCCAGTGCACATGTCCAAAATCATTTTAATAACATTTCAAAACATAATGAAAAAAAAAATGTTGTCCAAGTTCATCCAAAACATGTCCAGGAGCACCTCATTTTTCAATGAACATGTCGAAACCATTGCTTACATATCATTCAGCAGCAATCGGAAGTGTCCATTCTCTCATTTGTGCTCATATTTTTCTAATAATTTTATCATCATTTGTCTCATCATTTATTTTCATCGTAAAATGATGAAAATTCGCTACGTTCTGCTTTTCTCATTCAATGATGAGAAAAATTCAAGATACAAATTATGTTCATCATCAATGATGCGTACTTTTGTAGATGAGAATTATTTTGATCATTTAGGGATATATTTATTTTCATCAATGATGAAAAAGGTATTTATCAGTAGTGAGCAAAAAATTCTCATCTCTAAAGAGGAACATAAATAAATTGAACCCTGGTAAAGACACAAACTTATTTACTTATTTGGTTATTACAACCCATGATGGGTTTTGCACTCCAAGTGTTGTCAGGTTGTCTCGCACATGGTCGCTCCACCGGAGATTCGGACGCCCTCTCCTACGTTGACCACTACTGGGTACAGAATTGAACACTTTTTTGCTGGAGCGCTTTCATCCATACGCTCACATGTCCAAGCCAGCGTAGGCGCTGAATCTTAATGAGCCTGACTATGTCAATGTCGGCGTAGAGCTTATACAGCTCGTCGTTCCATCTGATTCTGTACTCGTTTTCAACGCATATCGGGCCATAGATTTTCCGAAGAATCTTTCTCTCGAACGCTCCTAAAGCTCGCTCATCGGTGCTGGCAAGCGTCCAAGAGTTATTCTTCGGCTAATCTCCAGGCTGACATTGTTTTCCTTGTTGATGCTGGTTTGTAGGTATACGAAGTCCTTCACAACTTCGAAGTTGTGGTTGTCAATAGTGACGTGTTGTCCAAGACGCCGGGACTCTTTGTTTGTTGACTCTAGGTACTTCGTCTTGTCCTCATTCACCGTAAGACCCATTCGACGCGATTCCCTCTCTAAACTGGAGAATGCTGCACTGACTGCTCGTACGCTCTGCCCAATGATGTCGATATCATCAGCGTACCCGAGCAACATGGAACTATTGTTGAAGATAGTGCCATTGTGATGGAGTTGTGCAGCTCTTACAATATTTTCCATTATTAGGTTGAAGAAGTCACGCGATAGGAAATCGTCTTGTCTGAAACCTCGTTCGGTATTAAATTATCGGGGAGGTTGTTTCTAATTCTCACTGAGCAACGTGTGTCGCTCAGGGTCATCTTGCAAAGCTTTATAAGTTTCGCAGGTATACCGAACTTAGACATGGTGGCGTATAGGCGACTTCTTATCAGACTGTCGAAGGCAGCTTTGTAGTCGACGAAGAGGTGGTGGGTGTCGATCTACCTCTTTTTGGTCTTTTCCAGGATTTGGCGCAATGTGAAAATCGGTTCTATGGTGGAATTGCCAGTTCTGAAGCCGCACTGATCCAATAAGATCCAATCAGTCTGTTGATGATGGGCTTCAGTCTTTCACATAATACGCTCGTTAGAACTTTATACGCGATGTGGAGGAGACAGTATACTGCGATTCCATTCTCTAGGCATGCTTTCTTCTGATCATATTCTGCTGATGAGCTGGTGCATGCTCGTTATGAGCTCATCGCCCCCGGTCTTAGACAACTCAGCAGGCAGACCATCCGATCCTGCGGCTTTGTTGTTTTTCAGCTTGTTGATGGCTGTGCAGACCTCTTCACGGTCAGGCGGCGGTATGTCAACGCCGTCGTCAGCAACTGGGGTTGTTAAGCTATCTTCTCAATCAGCGGAATAGTTGTCATCATCGCCTGCTAGAAGATCGGAGAAGTGCTCTCTCCATAATCTCAGTGTACCCTGGACATCTCTTACTAGATTCCCGTCATCGTCCTGACAGGAAGAGGGTCTGGTCTTTAAACCTCCGGTCAGGCGTCTTATCTTCTGAAAGAATTTTCGAGCCTCGTTCCTGTCGCCATGCAACTCAATATCTTCACACTCGCGTTTTTCTAATTCTCTTTTCTTGCGTCTAAAAAGATGTCTCTTCTCCTTCCTCTTTTCTCCGTATCGCTCCTTCGCGGCTCGCGTAAGTACCGACTGCAGGCTGGCTCTACATGCAACGTTTTTCTATGCAGTGGCTGCGCGACACTTTTCGTCATACCACTTGTTCCGTAATGGGCGTTGGAATTCAAGCACCTCTTCGGCAGCCGTACGCATTGAGCGGGAGACGTGTGTCCACTGCGCGCATATATCATCGAGAGGGGGAGTGCCTTGGGCAAGCAGGTGTGAGAATCGAGCGGCATAGGCTTGTTCGGTATGTTGTGTGTGCAGCTTACTGACGTCTAGCTTTCTTTGCGTGGGTTTCCGTGCTTTTTTCGCAGCGCATAAGCGTGTGCGAACCTTGGCTGCTACAAGGAAGTAAACCGAGTCGATGTTGGCATTTCGGATCGAGCGTACATCCATCACACTAGAAGCGTGCTTTCCGTCAATCACAACATGACCAGTTTGGTTGCGCGTGTTTGGTGGTTCGTATCCTTGGCACTAAAGTCGCCAATTAAAATTTTGATGTCGTGACGGGGACATCGCTCATAGGCATCGTCGAGGCGCTCATAGAAAGTCTCTTTAGTTTCATCGTCCTTCTCATTCGTCGGAGCGTGCGCACAAATTAGGCTGATATAGAAGTATTTAGCCTTGATGCGGATTGTAGCAAGTCGTTAGTTCACGGGTGTGAACCTAGAGACAAGGTGGCGGAGTCTTTTGCCGACTACAAATCCACAACCAAATTCATGCCTCTCCGCATGGCAGCTGTAGTAAATGTCACAGGATGCCTGTTTAGAGCAGCCCTGTCCTGTCCATCGCATTTCCTGGATTGCGGTGTTGTCAGCCTTGTATCTTTCGAGGACATCAACCAGCTGGATAGTGGCACCTTCCCTATAAAGGGTTCGGACATTCCAGGTGCATATCCGTAAATCATGGTCCTTTATACGTTTCGTAGGTTGTCATCTTGTTTTCGGGTCGATATTCGAGGCAATTTTTCTGTTTTTATTGAATCAGCTTTTTTATGTGGCGGGTCACAAACCCGACGCACAACCCCTATTTTGGAGGGCCAATATCCCTGTCTCGTTTGTCCCCGACAAGACCTCCCACCGGGGTTGAAACCCGATCTTCAGCTGGTTGCTCGGGATAACGGGGTTCACCAAAGAGAAGGTGAGACTAACAGAATTAACAGAAGTCGGTTAATGGCTTGCGCGTGCACTACACCATTCTGAAGGTTAGGTTAGGTATGTAAGGGGGTGTTGCTGAAATCTAATCAGCAAACACTCACGGGGGCCTAGTGGTCTATTGTGTTCCCTTTTTATCTGTGTGGTAACTATGTTGTGTTGACAACGTTGGGTTAGTTTCTTCGAAACCAACCTGATCTTCTTACGAACCCTAGTAGATTTTCAATTGGAACTTCAACTATTTCTTCCATTTCCCCAAAGAACCTGTTCCCCATGTACTGGAGTCGACGCGTTTGGAGATGTGGACAGTCGCATAGTAGATGTACGATTGATTCTACTTCCTCAATATCTTTGCAGCTCCTGCAGTGGTCGGGCGCGGGGATGCCCAGTCTGTGCGCCATTGTGCCGATTGCACAATGTCCTGTCAGGACGCCGATGAGGATACGGGTAGCTTCTTTACTGTTGTTTATCAGGCTTTTTGTTCTTTTTTAATTGGTGTGTGGCCAGAGACGACGTGAGATAATGCAGTCGTCTCTGGATGACCAGTTTGCGTTTGTTTTTTCCGTCGTTTTAGGTCAATATACCTTCGTAGGACACCTATTGGAATCTTAGTCAAAGAACATACATCCTCTATACTACGTGCAGAACCCTTTTGCGCTAGCCTATCGGCTTGTTCGTTCCCTTCTATATTGCTATGTCCGTGAACCCAGCATATGGTTATCGCATGGGTTTGACTTAGTATGCTGAGTGATCTGCGACAATTGAGTACTGTGTTTGATTTTATGACCGCACTGTCTAGTGCTAGGATGGCAGCCTGACTATCCACAAAGATTGGAATCTCCGATGGATCCATGTTTGGAAGGTCTGTGCTGCTTTATCTATCGCGAATATTTCTGCTTGAAAGACACTGCAGTCGTCGAGAAGTCTGTGTGACTTGTGAATTTGCAGTGCGTTGCAGAAAATGCCGGATCCAGTCCCTATTTCCCTCTTAAACCCGTCAGTAAAGACTTGAAGGTAGCTATTGCTTGTTGGCGAGTGAGCGCTCCATTGTTCTCTACTAGGTATTACGATGGAGTAGTTTGGATTTATTTCCATCTGTGGTGTTATATAGTCAGTTTTTGGGAGTTCGATCATGCTGAAAACTTCGAGGATTGACGTGTGTTCATATGAGAGTTGCTTCCAGAATCCCGATTCTCTAAGTCGAATCGCGTTCTTTGCTGCTGTACTCCTAATGAAGTCGTCTACTGGCAGAAGATTAAGCATGATCTCCATCCCTATTTGTGGGGTCGATTTCATTGCGCCTGTAATACTGGTGCATGACAGTCTTTGTACTTTTTTGATTTCCCTAAGAAATGTAGTCTTCTTTATCGCTCCCCACCATACAGTAGAACCGTTCGTTAATATGGGTATGACGATCGCAGTGTACATCCAGTGGATTATACTTGGTCTCATGCCCCATCGTTTACCGACAGTTTTCTTGCATGAGTAGAAAGCGCATAGTGCTTTTTTCACTCTTTCTTCTGTGTTGCTTTTCCATCGAAGCTTACTGTCTAGTATAGTTCCGAGATATTGAGCTGCACTAGATAGCCGCGGTAGCTCAGTGATTAGTGCGTTGGACTGCGAGCCGAAAGGTCCCCGGTTCAAGCCTGGACTGGGGCTAACAACATCTTTTCATAGAAACAATGGCAAACCTACGAGAGTAAAACATTGCCTATGAAAAGCTCTCACCCGCCGTTCGGATTCGGCAATAAACTGTAGGTCCCACCACTTTGAGTACAAATATAACACACACAGCTCAAAATTGTGAGAGAGCTCGGCCTAAGTTCTTATAGAGCTGTAGTGCCAAACTATTATTATTATTATTAGATAGAGCGAGTGTGCAGCCATCTAGTTTTGGAAGCTCAAAGTTTCCAATTTTTCTTTTATTTGTGCATAGTACGGGTTCAGTCTTGGAGGCGTTTACTCCTAAGCCGTTTTGTCCTGCCCACATTAACAGTTCTTTCAGTGCAGTATCCATAATGCTGCTAATAGAAGGAAGGTTTTTTCCGATTACCATAATAACTACATCGTCTGCATATGCTACTGCTTTTATTCCTTTATTTCTTAGTATTGTTAGGATTTCTTCAACTACTAGAAGCCAAAGAAGGGGGGATATAACCCCTCCTTGTGGTGTACCCCTAGTTATTGTTTTCCGTGTTTTACTAATATCCAACTGTGAATTAATTATTCTGTTGCTTAGCATTTTATAGATCCATTGTGTTGTCTTGGTTTCTACCTGAACTCTCTCTAAAGCGGTTTTTATGGATTCCGTTTTTACGTCGTTAAACGCTCCTTCGATATCCAAAAATGCTGTTAGTGTGAAGTCCTTGTAGTGTAGGTTCTTTTTAATTGTCGTAACTACGTCGTGTAGTGCTGTTTCAACGGATTTCCCCTTAAGGTAGGCATGTTGATAGCTGCATAGGTTGTTATCATTTAGTTTTAGTCTAATGTTTTGGTCAAGAATTCTCTCCAGCGTTTTTAACATAAACGATGAGAGGCTTATTGGCCTATAGTCCTTTGCAGTAGAGTGTGTTGTCTTTCCCGCTTTGGGAATGAATACCACTCTGACTTCTTTCCATTTCAGCGGTATTTACCCCAGCCTAAGACAACTTTTGAAGATAGTCTTTAGTCATGTACCAATTGCTGGAAGAGCATGTATCAACATTGCTGGTATTATATCATCCGGTCCTGCGGATTTGTAGGGCTTGAACGATTTAATAGCCCATGCTATCATTCTATGTGTTAACATACTGTCTACATCGGAGCTGATTTCATTGTGATTCGGTGCCAAGAGTCTATTGTAATTCGGCTCCGATATATATGTATGGGTCATGTCGTCAGGGTCTCCACATCCTAGGAAGTCAACTTCCATTAGGAGTGCGAGAGATTCTTGACTTGATTCAGTCCAGGTATTGTCTGGTCGTCTGATGTAGCTGGGTATTACAGGGTTCTTGGATAGAACTCTACGTAGTCTAGCTGCATCATTGGTCTTTTCAATTTCTTCACAGAATGTTTTCCATGAGTTGAATTTAGCGTCCCTTATGGATTTCGTATAAGTATTTAGTTCTGATCTATACTTGGTCCAGTCAATTTCAAGCTTACCTTTCCTGGCCTTGTTATGTAGTTTTCCGACCTCTATTCTCGGCTTTTTTAGTTCACTCGTCCACTAAGAATTTTTTGTAGTTTTGTGACGGCGAGAGATTGGGCAAAACTTTAAGAAGGCTTAATTCATTTTCTTCGTGATCATATCTACCGCGGAGTCTATGGATATACTGTCAGGAAAAGGAGTTTCACATGTGTGTTGAAAAGTATTCTAAAATGGTCCGAAAAGGAGTTTTTAGAAGGCACTTTCCAGTCTTCGACCTCAATTTTTCAGTGTTATTGGTTAAAGTCAGGTCAAGGATTTCTTCTCTAACTCTATTTTGAAAAGTGGGGTGATCTCCCCTGTTGCACAAGATAAAGTCCGAGGATATAAGAAATTCAAAGATTTACTCACCTCGTTCGTTGATATCCTTACTACCACACTGGCTATGATGTGCGTTGGCGTCACAGCCGATCACCAGTGGCAGGTTCCGTGTGTTCGCATAGTCTGCAAGTTCTCGAACTGCTCTCTGAGCTCAGCTGCACTGAGAATTATCGTTTTCTCGTTGTTTTTAACCTGTATTGCCACCGTGTCATCATTACTGTACTTGAGTAGGAAGAAAGCATTTAGTGTTTTTCTAGCAAGAATACAGCATCTTATCTTACCTCCATTTGTGGAGTTAAACAGATTGTATTGTTTCGATCTCAGCCCTTGTACATGAATATGTGCTATTTAGGGTTCTTGAACTAAGAACACGTCAACATCGTCTTCAGTTAAAAGGAGCATTCAGTCGTCTGTCGCGGCTTTGCAGTGGTGCAAATTAATTTGCACTACCTGCAACTGGTACGACTTTTTGCCCCTTTTCATCGTCATCTTTCTCGGTCCACGCCCTCACTGACCCAAGCCCGAACTTCACCTACTGAGATTTTGCTGTCCAAAACATCGTGGGATTTGAGTCCTCCCTTTTCCCCGAAGCCTTTCCCTTGTTCGCCTTTTTAAGGGCAGGTAGGGGTGGTTTTTCAGGGGCGCAGGTGCTTGAAGCAGCGAGTGCTGGAGATTTGCTGAGTTCCCTCCGTTCGTAGCTTTTCACCACCTGCGTGTGCTTCTTTTTGAGTGCCAAGTCTCGATCAGTGCGGCTTGCCTGATCCCTAGCACTCAGTTTTTTAAGGTACCTCAATGACCCCTTGTACCTCCGGCGTTTGTTGTCCGTTGCCGGTGTAGGTACAGCGATGACCGTCGTGTCGTTATCATCAGAGTCCGCTAGCAACTCCTCTTCCGTGCCCGGGCTTGCGATGACCTGTGAGGGAGGGTTTGACTCCTCTTCCTCACTGTCAATGTGCAGGGTGCCGAAGAACGGAAGGGCTTTCACCATCGTCTCTGCGATAACATCGTCGGTCATCATGGGTGTATCGCCTCCATGGTTGTCAGGTGGGGCGATACCAGTTTGCCTGACTAGGCCAGGTCTTTCGGATTTTTTCGTTTGTTTGTTTGTTGTTGTTGTCGTTCATTTTAGATCCCACAAGTTGCGGAGAAGTACAGTACCACCCGCACAGAGATCCGCTATATACGGGTGGGGCCAGCTAAGTTCGGAGGTCGCCAGGTATCCGATACCTCCGCTAGCGACAGTGCAAGTTTTTAAACTGGGCCCACTGCCAGGTTAGATTCTCAGCACGGGTACCTTAATCCAGTTCAGGGGATAGTGAAGCTGGAAGGGAAAGTTAGGATGAGGAAAGGAGGGATGAGGGGACCTCAGACCTATAGTCAGAGAGCATGAAATGGGAGTTGAACCATTAATGGACGTCAACTGACATTCTTTCTTCCTGACCTTGGCTAACTCCATCCTTTAACAGGACACTGGGGAGGTTATTTCCAGTTGGCACCCACGTGGAGGGTTCGGAATGAGGATTTTTGCCAACCCACCATTCTGAAAGACACAAAAGTATTTTATCGGGGTCGCAAGTGCATTTTACAGAAATAGAAGGTAGACATTCTACACTTTATTTTGATACCAATTAGCTTGGATAAGTCAGGATAGCTAACAAAGATTTATTCTACTAACTAGCTGGACCCGTGCACGACTTGTGCCAAGATTTTGTAATTCAAAGATATGGAGCGATTTTATTAATATAAAAAACATATTTATTATTAATTTCAGTGGCCCGTGCTTCGCTGTGGAAGTTTTTATGGGTTTTATAAATGTAGTAACCAAATAATAACTCTCCGCCAAAACAACTTTTCTCAGAGACAATTCTTTCTCAGACTCAGTAGAAATCGTCTTCTCCATATAACGCTATCCCGTAAAATTCTTCCCAGTAGAATTCTTTACGTAGATTTCATCCCGCTAGAACTGTTCCCGGTAGAATTCTTCTCCGTAGAGTTTTTTCCAGTAGAAGTTAATTGTGGTGAATTTTATTTTGGTGAGTTTCATTGTGGTGAGTTTAATTGTGGTGAATTTTGGTGTAGTGAGTTTTAGTGTGGTGAGTTTTAATGTAGTGAATCTTTAGTGTGGTGAATTAAATAGTGGTGAGTTTTAGTTTGGTGAATTTTGTTGTGGTGAGTTTTAGTGCAGTGAATTTCAGAGTGTTGAGTTTTAGTGTTGTGAATTATAGTGTGGTGAAATTTAATGTGGTGAATTTTAATGTGGTGAGTTTTAGTGAACACATGGCCAGGATGACCACTCCATGTGGGCGGAATCCCTTCAAAAGATCAAAAAGACCAAAAGGATCAAAAAGATCAAAAAGATCGAAAAGATCAAAAAGATTAAAAAGAACAATAAGATCAAAAAGATTAAAAAGATCAACAAGATCAACAAGATCAAAAAGATAAAAAATATCAATAAGACCAAAAAGATCAATAAGATCAAAAAGATCGAAAAGATCAAAAAAATCTAAAAGATCTAAGAGATCGAAAAGTTCAAAATGATCAAAAAGTCATAAAAAAAACAAAAAGATCCGAAAGATTGAAAAGATCGAAAAGATCAAAAATATCAAAAAGTTTGAAATGATCGAAAAGATCGACAAGATCGAAAAGATCGAAAAGATCAAAAAGATAAAAAAGATCAAAAAGTTCAAAAAGATCAAAAAGATCAAAAAGATCAAAAAGATCAAAAAGGTCAAAAAGGTCAAAAAGATCAAAAAGATCAAAAATATCAAAAATATCAAAAAGAACAAAAAGATCAAAATGATCGGAAAGATTGAAAAGATCGAAAAGATCAAAAAGATCAAAAATATCAAAAAGATTAAAATGATCGAAAAGATCGAAAAGATCGAAAATATCAAAAAGATCAAAAAGATCAAAAAGATCAAAAAGATCAAACAGATCAAAAAGATCAAAAAGATCAAAAAGATCAAAAAGATCAAAAAGGTCAAAAAGATCAAAAAGATCAAAAAGATCAAAAAGATCAAAAAGATCAAAAAGATCAAAAAGATCAAAAAGATCAAAAAGATCAAAAAGATCAAAAAGATCAAAAAGATCAAAAAGATCAAAAAGATCAAAAAGATCAAAAAGATCAAAAAGATCAAAAAGATCAAAAAGATCAAAAAGATCAAAAAGATCAAAAAGATCAAAAAGATCAAAAAGATCAAAAAGATCAAAAATATCAAAAATATCAAAAATATCAAAAATATCAAAAATATCAAAAAGATCCGAAAGATTGAAAAGATCGAAAAGATCAAAAAGATCAAAAATATCAAAAAGTTCAAAAAGTTCAAAAAGATCAAAAAGTTCAAAAATATCAAAAAGATTGATATGATCGAAAAGATCGAAAAGATCGAAAAGATCAAAAATATCAAAAAATTCAAAAAGTTCAAAAAGTTCAAAAAGATCAAAAAGATCAAAAAGATCAAAAAGGTCAAAAAGATCAAAAAGTTCAAAAAGATCAAAAAGATCAAAAAGATCAAAAAGACCAAAAAGATCAAAAAGATCAAAGAGATCAAAAAGATCAAAAAGATCAAAAAGATCAAAACGATCCGAAAGATTGAAAAGATTGAAAAGATCGAAAAGATCAAAAAGATCAAAAATATCAAAAAGATTGAAATGATCGAAAAGATCGAAAAGATCAAAAAGATCAAAAAGTTCAAAAAGATCGAAAAGATCAAAAAGATCAAAAATATCAAAAAGATTAAAATGATCGAAAAGATCGAAAAGATCAAAAAGATCAAAAAGATCAAAAAGATCAAAAAGATCAAAAAGATCAAAAAGATCAAAAAGATCAAAAAGATCAAAAAGATCAAAAAGATCAAAAAGATCAAAAAGATCAAAAAGATCAAAAAGATCAAAAAGATCAAAAAGATCAAAAAGATCAAAAAGATCAAAAAGATCAAAAATATCAAAAATATCAAAAATATCAAAAATATCAAAAATATCAAAAATATCAAAAATATCAAAAAGATCAAAAAGATCAAAAAGATCAAAAAGATCCGAAAGATTGAAAAGATCGAAAAGATCAAAAAGATCAAAAATATCAAAAAGTTCAAAAAGATCAAAAAGTTCAAAAATATGAAAAAGATTGATATGATCGAAAAGATCGAAAAGATCGAAAAGATCAAAAATATCAAAAAATTCAAAAAGTTCAAAAAGATCAAAAAGATCAAAAAGATCAAAAAGATCAAAAAGGTCAAAAAGATCAAAAAGTTCAAAAAGATCAAAAAGATCAAAAAGATCAAAAAGACCAAAAAGATCAAAAAGATCAAAGAGATCAAAAAGATCAAAAAGATCAAAACGATCCGAAAGATTGAAAAGATCGAAAAGATCAAAAAGATCAAAAATATCAAAAAGATTGAAATGATCGAAAAGATCGAATAGATCAAAAAGATCAAAAAGTTCAAAAAGATCAAAAAGATCAAAAAGATCAAAAAGATCAAAAAGATCCAAAAGATTGAAAAGATCTAAAAGATCTAAATGAACGAAAAGATCAATAAGTTCAAAAAGATCGAAAGATCAAAAATATCGAAAAGATCAAAAAAATCAAAAATATCGAAAAAAATCATTTTTAAATTAATAAATAAATTTTATCCAAGTTCAGTGAGTAACAAATTTTTAAATTAATAAATTAATTTAATCCAATTTCAGTGAGTAAAAAACAATCACCATCGACATCAAAGTTAGAAGGCAGATATAGCAAACCAGAAGAGAAACTTTCAGCTGAAACACCATCAACGTGCGAAAACGAGAATATAAGACAAAAATTAGAAAACCGTCAATACGTCGATAGACTGCCAATTCAAATTTAACTACTATACTGGAAAGCTATATATTAAAAAACCTTTAGGAGATATAGCTGAAATTGCATTTTCTGTTCCTGCAATAAATTAAGTAGGGATAATTTAGAAAAGTTATTATTAGTAAAATTTAATCATTATATTGTTGAACAGTTACATTTTTAATAAAAAAATTCATTAACAATACAAATGTATAAATTATTTTCATAAAAACAATATCAGTTATTCATCGAACAAAAACAACCCAAAAATAAAAATGTCCATGGGTCCTAGAAATGTCCATGAGCATCTCATCCATTCTCCAGTGGACATGTCCAAAATCACTTGTAAAACATTTCAAAAAAAAATAATGAAAAAAAAAAAATTGTCCAAGGTCATCATGGACATGTCCAGGAGCACCTCATCCTCCAGTAGACATGTCCAAAATCATTTTAATAACATTTCAAAAAATAATGAAAACAAAAATGTTGTCCAAGTTCATCCTGGACATGTCCAGCAGCACCTCATCTTTCCATGGACATGTCGAAACCTTTACTTACATATCATTCAGCAGCAATCGAATGTGTCCATTCTCTCATTTTATCATCATTTGTCTCATCATTTTTCTCATCATTTATTTTCATCGTAAAATGATGAGAATTCGCTACGTTCTGCTTTTTACTCATCATTCAAGAAAAATTCAAGATACAAATTATGTTCATCATCAATGATGCGTACTTTTGAAGATGAGAATTATTTTGATCATTGAGGGATATATTTATTTTCATCAATGATGAAAAAAGATATTTATCAGTAGTGAGCAAAAATTCTCATCTTTAGTGAGGGATATAAATTGAGCGAAATTGAGCGATGAGAAAAAAATCATCTTTGAACCCTGGTAAAAACACAATTATCGGGGTCGCATGTGCATTTTACAGAAATAGAAAGTATACTTTCTACACTTTATTTTGATACCAATTAGCCTGGATAAGTCAGGATAGCTAACAAAGATTTATTCTACTAACTAGCTGGACCCGTGCACGACTTGTGACAAGATTTTGTAATTCAAAGATATGGAGCGATTTTATTAATATAAAAAACATATTTATTATTAATTTCAGTGGCCCGTGCTTCACTGTGGAAGTTTTTATGGGTTTTATAAATGTAGTAACCAAATAATAACTCTCCGCGAAAACAACTTTTCTCAAAGACAATTCTTTCTCCATAGAACGCTTTCCCGTGGAATTCTTCCCAGTAGAATTATTCCTGTAGAATTCATCCCGATAGAATTATTCCCGGTAGAAATCTTCCCCATAGAGTTTTTCCCAGTAGAATTTAATTGTGGTGAGTTTTCATGAGGTGAGTTTCGGTGTGGTGAGTTTTAGTGTGGTGAATTTTAGTGTGGTGAATTTTTATGTGGTGAATTTTATTGTGGTGAGTTTTAGTGTAGACAATTCTTTCTAAGATTGCACATACATTCTTCCCAGTAGAAATCTTCGGCGTTAAATTCTCCTCCACAGAACGCTTTCCCGTAGAATTCTTCCCGGTAGAATTCTTTCCGTAGAATTCATTCCGGTAGAATTGTTCCCGGTAGAATTCATTCCCGTAGAATTCTTCCCCGTAGAGTTTTTCTCAGTAGAAGTTAATTGTGGTGAGTTTTATTGTGGTGAGTTTTAGTGTGGTGATTTTTAATCTGGTGAATTTCGATGTAGTGAGTTTAACTGTGATGAATTTTGGTGTTATGAGTTTTAGTGTGGTGAGTTTTGGTGTAGTGAATTTTTAGTGTGGTGAGTTTTAGTGTGGTGAATTTAATAGTGGTGTGTTTTAGTGGTGAATTTTTATGTGGTGAATTTTATTGTGGTGATTTTTAGTGTAGTGAGTTTCTTTTTCTTTATCTTTCCTTTTTTTGTTTTTTCTTTAGTTTGGCTTTTAGTTTTATGTTATTGCTTTTGTTTTTGTATGTTTGCTTTTGTTTTGTGATTTTGTTTTATTTTTTTTGTATTTGAGTTTTTTGTTTCATGTTCGTAGCTGGTGAAAGTGCCGAGTTATATCGTTTTAAAAGTTTAGGTTATATATATATAGCCTATATATAGCCTTTCATTCCTTCCAAACCATACCGCATCTGTGGTAAAATTTTCTAGAAAATCGGATCAGCCGTTTAGACGGAGAAGCGGAACAAACGTACAAATAAACGAACAAACAGATTTATTTATTTTTTTAGATTTTTTTAGATTTATTATATTAATAGGATGTTTGAGAAGTTTTTGATTTTAACTGTTAAAATAAATTGGCATTTTATAAATATTTACAAATAATTTTAAAATTATTTTCTTTTTATATGAAAGTACATGGGTCACTTTTATCATTTACGAAAAAAAGTATATTCAAAAAATGAAGGCGTTTCAAAAATAAACATTATTCATTTTATTAATTTTGTCATCAATTTTTACAACACAAATTTTATGCGACATTGGCGATTTTTATAAAAAAACTAAACGATATATTTTTAAACAGCGAACGGATTAATAATATTTGGAGCTTTTGCTACGCAATAGTTTGTTCAGATTTTGAAAACCATGTATATCAAAATGGTTTCTTTGTTCCAAAAATAAACCATTCGTACCCTTGCGTCACAATTCAATGTTGTTTGTTTTTAGTCGACCTTAAAATAGAGTAATGCAAATACTAATTTGTCATCAAAGGCAATGGTACAAAAACAGTAATCGACAAAAAAACAAAAAATTGTTGGACGACCATACAGCTTCCTCATCAGCGGTCTTGTATGCAGATTGTGCTTAGCTAAACCTATACATCACTTTGTATAATGAAGAAAATGCGAATTTTGTTCTGCACAAAGATCAAAAGATCAAAAAGATGAAAAAGATCAACAAGATCTAAAAGATAAAAAATATCAATAAGACCAAAAAGATCAATAAGATCAAAAAGTTCGAAAATATCAAAAAAAATCTAACAGATCTAAGAGATCGAAAAGTACAAAATGATCAAAAAGTCATAAAAAACAAAAAGATCCAAAAGATCGAAAAGATCAAAAAGATCCAAAATATCAAAAAGATTAAAATTATCGAAAAGATCAAAAAGATCAAAAAGATCAAAAAGATCAAAAAGATCAAAAAGATCCAAAAGATCAAAAAAATCAAAAATATCAAAAAGATCAAAAAGGTCAAAAAGATCAAAAAGATCAAAAAGATCAAAAAGATCAAAAAGATCCAAAAGATCAAAAAGATCAAAAAGATCAAAAAGATCAAAAAGATCAAAAAGATCAAAAAGATCAAAAATATCAAAAAGATCAAAAAGGTCAAAAAGATCAAAAAGGTCAAAAAGATCAAAAAGATCAAAAAGATCAAAAAGATCAAAAAGATCAAAAAGATCAAAAAGATCAAAAAGATCAAAAAGATCAAAAAGATCAAAAAGATCAAAAAGATCAAAAAGACCAAAAAGATCAAAAAGATCAAAAAGATCAAAAAGATCAAAAAGATCAAAAAGATCAAAAAGATCAAAAAGATCAAAAAGATCAAAAATATCAAAAAGATCAAAAAGATCAAAAATATCAAAAAGATCAAAAAGATCAAAAAGATCAAAAAGATCAAAAAGATCAAAAAGATCAAAAAGATCAAAAAGATCAAAAAGATCAAAAAGATCAAAAAGATCAAAAAGATCAAAAAGATCCAAAAGATTGAAAAGATCTAAAAGATCTAAATGATCTAAAAGATCAATAAGTTTAAAAATTATCGAAAAAAAATCATTTTTAAATTAATAAATAAATTTAACCCAAGTTCAGTGAGTAACAAATTTTTAAATTAATAAATTAATTTAATCCAATTTCAGTGAGTAAAAAACAATCACCATCGACATCAAAGTTAGAAGGCAGATATAGCAAACCAGAAGAGAAACTTTCAGCTGAAACACCATCAACGTGCGAAAACGAGAATATAAGACAAAAATTAGAAAACCGTCAATACGTCGATAGACTGCCAATTCAAATTTAACTACTATACTGGAAAGCTATATATTAAAAAACCTTTAGGAGATATAGCTGAAATTGCATTGTCTGTTCCTGCAATAAATTAAGTAGGGATAATTTAGAAAAGTTATTATTAGTAAAATTTAATCATTATATTGTTGAACAGTTACATTTTTAATAAAAAAATTCATTAACAATACAAATGTATAAATTATTTTCATAAAAACAATATCAGTTATTCATCGAACAAAAACAACCCAAAAATAAAAATGTCCATGGGTCCTAGAAATGTCCATGAGCATCTCATCCATTCTCCAGTGGACATGTCCAAAATTACTTGTAAAACATTTAAAAGCAAAAAAAAAATATTGAAAAAAAAAAATTGTCCAAGGTCATCATGGACATGTCCAGGAGCACCTCATCCTCCAGTAGACATGTCCAAAATCATTTTAATAACATTTCAAATTAATGAAAACAAAAATGTTGTCCAAGTTCATCCTGGACATGTCCAGCAGCACCTCATCTTTCAATGGACATGTCGAAACCATTACTTACATATCATTCAGCAGCAATCGAATGTGTCCATTCTCTCATTTGTCCGCATATTTTTCTAATCATTTTATCATCATTTGTCTCATCATTTTTCTCATCATTTATTTTCATCGTAAAATGATGAGAATTCGCTACGTTCTGCTTTTTACTCATCATTCAAGAAAAATTCAAGATACAAATTATGTTCATCATCAATGATGCGTACTTTTGAAGATGAGAATTATTTTGATCATTGAGGGATATATTTATTTTCATCAATGATGAAAAAAGATATTTATCAGTAGTGAGCAAAAATTCTCATCTTTAGTGAGGGATATAAATTGAGCGATGAGAAAAAAACCATCTTTGAACCCTGGTAAAAACACAATTATCTGGGTCGCATGTGCATTTTACAGAAATAGAAAGTATACTTTCTACACTTTATTTTGATACCAATTAGCCTGGATAAGTCAGGATAGCTAACAAAGATTTATTCTACTAACTAGCTGGACCCGTGCACGACTTGTGACAAGATTTTGTAAATCAAAGATATGGAGCGATTTTATTAATATAAAAAACATATTTATTATTAATTTCAGTGGCCCGTGCTTCACTGTGGAAGTTTTTATGGGTTTTATAAATGTAGTAACCAAATAATAACTCTCCGCGAAAACAACTTTTCTCAAACACAATTCTTTCTCAGACTCAATAGAAATCGTCGCCGTTAAATTCTTCTCCATAGAACGCTTTCCCGTGGAATTCTTCCCAGTAGAATTATTCCTGTAGAATTCATCCCAGTAGAATTATTCCCGGTACAAATCTTCCCCGTAGAGTTTTTCCCAGTAGAATTTAATTGTGGTGAGTTTTAGTGTGGTGAGTTTTCATGAGGTGAGTTTCGGTGTGGTGAGTTTAATTGTGGTGAATTTTGGTGTAGTGAGTTTTAGTGTGGTGAGTTTTAGTGTAGTGAATTTTTAGTGTGGTGAGATTTAGTGTGGTGAATTTAATAGTGGTGAGTTTTAGTGTGGTGAATTTTATTGTAGTGAGTTTTAGTGCAGTGAATTTCAGTGTGGTGAGTTTTAGTGTGGTGAATTTTTATGTGGTGAATTTTATTGTGGTGAGTTTTAGTGTAGACAATTCTTTCTAAGATTGCGCATACATTCTTCCCAGTAGAAATCATCGGCGTTAAATTCTCCTCCACAGAACGCTTTCCCGTAGAATTCTTCCCGGTAGAATTCTTTCCGTAGAATTCATCCCGGTAGAATTGTTCCCGGTAGAATTCATTCCCGTAGAATTCTTCCCCGTAGAGTTTTTCCCAGTAGAAGTTAATTGTGGTGAGTTTTATTGTGGTGAGTTTTAGTGTGGTGAATTTTAATCTGGTGAATTTCGGTGTAGTGAGTTTAACTGTGATGAATTTTGGTGTGATGAGTTTTAGTGTGGTGAGTTTTGGTGAAGTGAATTTTTAGTGTGGTGAGTTTTAGTGTGGTGAATTTGATAGTGTTGAGTTTTAGTGGTGAATTTTTATGTGGTGAATTTTATTGTGGTGATTTTTAGTGTAGTGAGTTTCTTTTTCTTTATCTTTCCTTTTTTTTGTTTTTTCTTTAGTTTGGCTTTTAGTTTTATGTTATTGCTTTTGTTTTTGTATGTTTGCTTTTGTTTTGTGATTTTGTTTTATTTTTTTTGTATTTGAGTTTTTTGTTTCATGTTCGTAGCTGGTAAAAGTGCCGAGTTATATCGTTTTAAAAGTTTAGGTTACATGGGAGGTGCCACCCCTCTTTGTCCAATACCGCCTATATATAGCCTTTCATTCCTTCCAAACCATACCGCATTTGTGGTAAAAATTTCTAGAAAATCGGATCAGCCGTTTAGACGGAGAAGCGGAACAAACGTACAAATAAACGAACAAACAGATTTATTTATTTTTTTAGATTTTTTTAGATTTATTATATTAATAGGATGTTTGAGAAATTTTTGATTTTAACTGTTAAAATAAATTGGCATTTTATAAATATTTACAAATAATTTTAAAATTATTTTCTTTTTATATGAAAGTACATGGGTCACTTTTATCATTTACGAAAAAAAGTATATTCAAAAAATTAAGGCGTTTCAAAAATAAACATTATTCATTTTATTAATTTTGTCATCAATTTTTACAACACAAATTTTATGCGACATTGGCGATTTTTATAAAAAAACTAAACGATATATTTTTAAACAGCGAACGGATTAATAATATTTGGAGCTTTTGCTACGCAATAGTTTGTTCAGATTTTGAAAACCATGTATATCAAAAAGGTTTTTTTGTTCCAAAAATAAACCATTCGTACCCTTGCGTCACAATTCAATGTTGTTTGTTTTTAGTCGACCTTAAAATAGAGTAATACAAATACTAATTTGTCGGGCTCTAGGTCTACCAAAGGCAATATTTATTTAGCAATGGTACAAAAACGACTACAGTAATCGACAAAAAATCAAAAATTGTTGGACGACCATACAGCTTCCTCATCAGCGGTCTTGTATGCAGATTGTGCTTAGCTAAACCTATACATCACTTTGTATAATGAAGAAAATGCGAATTTTGTTCTGCACAAAGATCAAAAGATCAAAAAGATGAAAAAGATCAACAAGATCAAAAAGATAAAAAATATCAATAAGACAAAAAAGATCAATAAGATCAAAAAGTTCGAAAATATCAAAAAAAATCTAACAGATCTAAGAGATCGAAAAGTACAAAATGATCAAAAAGTCATAAAAAACAAAAAGATCCAAAAGATTGAAAAGATCGAAAAGATCAAAAAGATCCAAAATATCAAAAAGATTGAAATAATCGAAAAGATCGAAAAGATCAAAAAGATCAAAAAGATCAAAAAGATCAAAAAGATCCAAAAGATCAAAAAGATCAAAAAGATCAAAAAGATCAAAAAGATCAAAAATATCAAAAAGATCAAAAAGGTCAAAAAGATCAAAAAGATCAAAAAGATCAAGAAGATCAAAAAGATCCAAAAGATCAAAAAGATCCAAAAGATCTAAAAGATCTAAATGATCAATAAGTTCAAAAAGATCGAAAGATCAAAAATATCAAAAAGATCAAAAAAATCAAAAATATCGAAAAAAATCATTTTTAAATTAATAAATAAATTTTATCCAAGTTCAGTGAGTAACAAATTTTTAAATTAATAAATTAATTTAATCCAATTTCAGTGAGTAAAAAACAATCACCATCGACATCAAAGTTAGAAGGCAGATATAGCAAACCAGAAGAGAAACTTTCAGCTGAAACACCATCAACGTGCGAAAACGAGAATATAAGACAAAAATTAGAAAACCGTCAATACGTCGATAGACTGCCAATTCAAATTTAACTACTATACTGGAAAGCTATATATTAAAAAACCTTTAGGAGATATAGCTGAAATTGCATTGTCTGTTCCTGCAATAAATTAAGTAGGGATAATTTAGAAAAGTTATTATTAGTAAAATTTAATCATTATATTGTTGAACAGTTACATTTTTAATAAAAAAATTCATTAACAATACAAATGTATAAATTATTTTCATAAAAACAATATCAGTTATTCATCGAACAAAAACAACCCAAAAATAAAAATGTCCATGGGTCCTAGAAATGTCCATGAGCATCTCATCCATTCTCCAGTGGACATGTCCAAAATTACTTGTAAAACATTTAAAAGCAAAAAAAATATATTGAAAAAAAAATTGTCCAAGGTCATCATGGACATGTCCAGGAGCACCTCATCCTCCAGTAGACATGTCCAAAATCATTTTAATAACATTTCAAATTAATGAAAACAAAAATGTTGTCCAAGTTCATCCTGGACATGTCCAGCAGCACCTCATCTTTCAATGGACATGTCGAAACCATTACTTACATATCATTCAGCAGCAATCGAATGTGTCCATTCTCTCATTTGTCCGCATATTTTTCTAATCATTTTATCATCATTTGTCTCATCATTTTTCTCATCATTTATTTTCATCGTAAAATGATGAGAATTCGCTACGTTCTGCTTTTTACTCATCATTCAAGAAAAATTCAAGATACAAATTATGTTCATCATCAATGATGCGTACTTTTGAAGATGAGAATTATTTTGATCATTGAGGGATATATTTATTTTCATCAATGATGAAAAAAGATATTTATCAGTAGTGAGCAAACATTCTCATCTTT
Organism: Dryomyza anilis; assembly: GCA_951804985.1. Taxonomy (NCBI): domain Eukaryota; kingdom Metazoa; phylum Arthropoda; class Insecta; order Diptera; family Dryomyzidae; genus Dryomyza; species Dryomyza anilis. Next base: position 49,564,071 of record OX638130.1, read on the forward strand.
AGCGAGGGATATAAATTGAGCGATGAGAAAAAAACCATCTTTGAACCCTGGTAAAAACACAATTATCGGGGTCGCATGTGCATTTTACAGAAATAGAAAGTATACTTTCTACACTTTATTTTGATACCAATTAGCCTGGATAAGTCAGGATAGCTAACAAAGATTTATTCTACTAACTAGCTGGACCCGTGCACGACTTGTGACAAGATTTTGTAATTCAAAGACATGGAGCGATTTTATTAATATAAAAAACATATTTATTATTAATTTCAGTGGCCCGTGCTTCACTGTGGAAGTTTTTATGGGTTTTATAAATGTAGTAACCAAATAATAACTCTCCGCGAAAACAACTTTTCTCAAAGACAATTCTTTCTCAGACTCAATAGAAATCGTCGCCGTTAAATTCTTCTCCATAGAACGCTTTCCCGTGGAATTCTTCCCAGTAGAATTATTCCTGTAGAATTCATCCCAGTAGAATTATACCCGGTACAAATCTTCCCCGTAGAGTTTTTCCCAGTAGAATTTAATTGTGGTGAGTTTTAGTGTGGTGAGTTTTCATGAGGTGAGTTTCGGTGTGGTGAGTTTAATTGTGGTGAATTTTGGTGTAGTGAGTTTTAGTGTGGTGAGTTTTAGTGTAGTGAATTTTTAGTGTGGTGAGATTTAAAGTGGTGAATTTAATAGTGGTGAGTTTTAGTGTGGTGAATTTTATTGTAGTGAGTTTTAAAGCAGTGAATTTCAGTGTGGTGAGTTTTAGTGTGGTGAATTTTTATGTGGTGAATTTTATTGTGGTGAGTTTTAGTGTAGACAATTCCTTCTAAGATTGCGCATACATTCTTCCCAGTAGAAATCTTCGGCGTTAAATTCTCCTCCACAGAACGCTTTCCCGTAGAATTCTTCCCGGTAGAATTCTTTCCGTAGAATTCATCCCGGTAGAATTGTTCCCGGTAGAATTCATTCCCGTAGAATTCTTCCCCGTAGAGTTTTTCCCAGTAGAAGTTAATTGTGGTGAGTTTTATTGTGGTGAGTTTTAGTGTGGTGAATTTTAATCTGGTGAATTTCGGTGTAGTGAGTTTAACTGTGATGAATTTTGGTGTGATGAGTTTTAGTGTGGTGAGTTTTGGTGTAGTGAATTTTTAGTGTGGTGAGTTTTAGTGTGGTGAATTTGATAGTGGTGAGTTTTAGTGGTGAATTTTTATGTGGTGAATTTTATTGTGGTGATTTTTAGTGTAGTGAGTTTCTTTTTCTTTATCTTTCCTTTTTTTGTTTTTTCTTTAGTTTGGCTTTTAGTTTTATGTTATTGCTTTTGTTTTTGTATGTTTGCTTTTGTTTTGTGATTTTTTTTTATTTTTTTTGTATTTGAGTTTTTTGTTTCATGTTCGTAGCTGGTGAAAGTGCCGAGTTATATCGTTTTAAAAGTTTAGGTTATATATATATAGCCTATATATAGCCTTTCATTCCTTCCAAACCATACCGCATCTGTGGTAAAAATTTCTAGAAAATCGGATCAGCCGTTTAGACGGAGAAGCGGAACAAACGTACAAATAAACGAACAAACAGATTTATTTATTTTTTTAGATTTTTTTAGATTTATTATATTAATAGGATGTTTGAGAAATTTTTGATTTTAATAAGACCAAAAAGATCAAAAAGTTCGAAAATATCAAAAAAAATCTAACAGATCTAAGAGATCGAAAAGTACAAAATGATCAAAAAGTCATAAAAAACAAAAAGATCCAAAAGATTGAAAAGATCGAAAAGATTAAAAAGATCCAAAATATCAAAAAGATTGAAATAATCGAAAAGATCGAAAAGATCAAAAAGATCAAAAAGATCAAAAAGATCCAAAAGATCAAAAAGATCAAAAAGATCAAAAAGATCAAAAAGATCAAAAAGATCAAAAAGATCAAAAAGATCAAAAAGATCAAAAAGATCAAAAATATCAAAAAGATCAAAAAGGTCAAAAAGATCAAAAAGATCAAAAAGATCAAAAAGATCAAGAAGATCAAAAAGATCCAAAAGATCAAAAAGATCAAAAAGATCCAAAAGATCTAAAAGATCTAAAAGATCTAAATGATCAAAAAGTTCAAAAAGATCGAAAGATCAAAAATATCGAAAAGATCAAAAATATCAAAAATATCGAAAAAAATCATTTTTAAATTAATAAATAAATTTTATCCAAGTTCAGTGAGTAACAAATTTTTAAATTAATAAATTAATTTAATCCAATTTCAGTGAGTAAAAAACAATCACCATCGACATCAAAGTTAGAAGGCAGATATAGCAAACCAGAAGAGAAACTTTCAGCTGAAACACCATCAACGTGCGAAAACGAGAATATAAGACAAAAATTAGAAAACCGTCAATACGTCGATAGACTGCCAATTCAAATTTAACTACTATACTGGAAAGCTATATATTAAAAAACCTTTAGGAGATATAGCTGAAATTGCATTGTCTGTTCCTGCAATAAATTAAGTAGGGATAATTTAGAAAAGTTATTATTAGTAAAATTTAATCATTATATTGTTGAACAGTTACATTTTTAATAAAAAAATTCATTAACAATACAAATGTATAAATTATTTTCATAAAAACAATATCAGTTATTCATCGAACAAAAACAACCCAAAAATAAAAATGTCCATGGGTCCTAGAAATGTCCATGAGCATCTCATCCATTCTCCAGTGGACATGTCCAAAATTACTTGTAAAACATTTAAAAGCAAAAAAAAAATATTGAAAAAAAAAATTGTCCAAGGTCATCATGGACATGTCCAGGAGCACCTCATCCTCCAGTAGACATGTCCAAAATCATTTTAATAACATTTCAAATTAATGAAAACAAAAATGTTGTCCAAGTTCATCCTGGACATGTCCAGCAGCACCTCATTTTTCAATGGACATGTCGAAACCATTACTTACATATCATTCAGCAGCAATCGAATGTGTCCATTCTCTCATTTGTCCGCATATTTTTCTAATCATTTTATCATCATTTGTTTTCATCGTAAAATGATGAGAATTCGCTACGTTCTGCTTTTTACTCATCATTCAAGAAAAATTCAAGATACAAATTATGTTCATCATCAATGATGCGTACTTTTGAAGATGAGAATTATTTTGATCATTGAGGGATATATTTATTTTCATCAATGATGAAAAAAGATATTTATCAGTAGTGAGCAAACATTCTCATCTTTAGCGAGGGATATAAATTGAGCGATGAGAAAAAAACCATCTTTGAACCCTGGTAAAAACACAATTATCGGGGTCGCATGTGCATTTTACAGAAATAGAAAGTATACTTTCTACACTTTATTTTGATACCAATTAGCCTGGATAAGTCAGGATAGCTAACAAAGATTTATTCTACTAACTAGCTGGACCCGTGCACGACTTGTGACAAGATTTTGTAATTCAAAGACATGGAGCGATTTTATTAATATAAAAAACATATTTATTATTAATTTCAGTGGCCCGTGCTTCACTGTGGAAGTTTTTATGGGTTTTATAAATGTAGTAACCAAATAATAACTCTCCGCGAAAACAACTTTTCTCAAAGACAATTCTTTCTCAGACTCAATAGAAATCGTCGCCGTTAAATTCTTCTCCATAGAACGCTTTCCCGTGGAATTCTTCCCAGTAGAATTATTCCTGTAGAATTCATCCCAGTAGAATTATTCCCGGTACAAATCTTCCCCGTAGAGTTTTTCCCAGTAGAATTTAATTGTGGTGAGTTTTAGTGTGGTGAGTTTTCATGAGGTGAGTTTCGGTGTGGTGAGTTTAATTGTGGTGAATTTTGGTGTAGTGAGTTTTAGTGTGGTGAGTTTTAGTGTAGTGAATTTTTAGTGTGGTGAGATTTAAAGTGGTGAATTTAATAGTGGTGAGTTTTAGTGTGGTGAATTTTATTGTAGTGAGTTTTAGTGCAGTGAATTTCAGTGTGGTGAGTTTTAGTGTGGTGAATTTTTATGTAATGAATTTTATTGTGGTGAGTTTTAGTGTAGACAATTCTTTCTAAGATTGCGCATACATTCTTCCCAGTAGAAATCTTCGGCGTTAAATTCTCCTCCACAGAACGCTTTCCCGTAGAATTCTTCCCGGTAGAATTCTTTCCGTAGAATTCATCCCGGTAGAATTGTTCCCGGTAGAATTCATTCCCGTAGAATTCTTCCCCGTAGAGTTTTTCCCAGTAGAAGTTAATTGTGGTGAGTTTTATTGTGGTGAGTTTTAGTGTGGTGAATTTTAATCTGGTGAATTTCGGTGTAGTGAGTTTAACTGTGATGAATTTTGGTGTGATGAGTTTTAGTGTGGTGAGTTTTGGTGTAGTGAATTTTTAGTGTGGTGAGTTTTAGTGTGGTGAATTTGATAGTGGTGAGTTTTAGTGGTGAATTTTTATGTGGTGAATTTTATTGTGGTGATTTTTAGTGTAGTGAGTTTCTTTTTCTTTATCTTTCCTTTTTTTGTTTTTTCTTTAGTTTGGCTTTTAGTTTTATGTTATTGCTTTTGTTTTTGTATGTTTGCTTTTGTTTTGTGATTTTGTTTTATTTTTTTTGTATTTGAGTTTTTTGTTTCATGTTCGTAGCTGGTGAAAGTGCCGAGTTATATCGTTTTAAAAGTTTAGGTTATATATATATAGCCTATATATAGCCTTTCATTCCTTCCAAACCATACCGCATCTGTGGTAAAAATTTCTAGAAAATCGGATCAGCCGTTTAGACGGAGAAGCGGAACAAACGTACAAATAAACGAACAAACAGATTTATTTATTTTTTTAGATTTTTTTAGATTTATTATATTAATAGGATGTTTGAGAAATTTTTGATTTTAATAAGACCAAAAAGATCAAAAAGTTCGAAAATATCAAAAAAAATCTAACAGATCTAAGAGATCGAAAAGTACAAAATGATCAAAAAGTCATAAAAAACAAAAAGATCCAAAAGATTGAAAAGATCGAAAAGATTAAAAAGATCCAAAATATCAAAAAGATTGAAATAATCGAAAAGATCGAAAAGATCAAAAAGATCAAAAAGATCAAAAAGATCCAAAAGATCAAAAAGATCAAAAAGATCAAAAAGATCAAAAAGATCAAAAAGATCAAAAAGATCAAAAAGATCAAAAAGATCAAAAAGATCAAAAATATCAAAAAGATCAAAAAGGTCAAAAAGATCAAAAAGATCAAAAAGATCAAAAAGATCAAGAAGATCAAAAAGATCCAAAAGATCAAAAAGATCAAAAAGATCCAAAAGATCTAAAAGATCTAAAAGATCTAAATGATCAAAAAGTTCAAAAAGATCGAAAGATCAAAAATATCGAAAAGATCAAAAATATCAAAAATATCGAAAAAAATCATTTTTAAATTAATAAATAAATTTTATCCAAGTTCAGTGAGTAACAAATTTTTAAATTAATAAATTAATTTAATCCAATTTCAGTGAGTAAAAAACAATCACCATCGACATCAAAGTTAGAAGGCAGATATAGCAAACCAGAAGAGAAACTTTCAGCTGAAACACCATCAACGTGCGAAAACGAGAATATAAGACAAAAATTAGAAAACCGTCAATACGTCGATAGACTGCCAATTCAAATTTAACTACTATACTGGAAAGCTATATATTAAAAAACCTTTAGGAGATATAGCTGAAATTGCATTGTCTGTTCCTGCAATAAATTAAGTAGGGATAATTTAGAAAAGTTATTATTAGTAAAATTTAATCATTATATTGTTGAACAGTTACATTTTTAATAAAAAAATTCATTAACAATACAAATGTATAAATTATTTTCATAAAAACAATATCAGTTATTCATCGAACAAAAACAACCCAAAAATAAAAATGTCCATGGGTCCTAGAAATGTCCATGAGCATCTCATCCATTCTCCAGTGGACATGTCCAAAATTACTTGTAAAACATTTAAAAGCAAAAAAAAAATATTGAAAAAAAAAATTGTCCAAGGTCATCATGGACATGTCCAGGAGCACCTCATCCTCCAGTAGACATGTCCAAAATCATTTTAATAACATTTCAAATTAATGAAAACAAAAACGTTGTCCAAGTTCATCCTGGACATGTCCAGCAGCACCTCATTTTTCAATGGACATGTCGAAACCATTACTTACATATCATTCAGCAGCAATCGAATGTGTCCATTCTCTCATTTGTCCGCATATTTTTCTAATCATTTTATCATCATTTGTTTTCATCGTAAAATGATGAGAATTCGCTACGTTCTGCTTTTTACTCATCATTCAAGAAAAATTCAAGATACAAATTATGTTCATCATCAATGATGCGTACTTTTGAAGATGAGAATTATTTTGATCATTGAGGGATATATTTATTTTCATCAATGATGAAAAAAGATATTTATCAGTAGTGAGCAAACATTCTCATCTTTAGCGAGGGATATAAATTGAGCGATGAGAAAAAAACCATCTTTGAACCCTGGTAAAAACACAATTATCGGGGTCGCATGTGCATTTTACAGAAATAGAAAGTATACTTTCTACACTTTATTTTGATACCAATTAGCCTGGATAAGTCAGGATAGCTAACAAAGATTTATTCTACTAACTAGCTGGACCCGTGCACGACTTGTGACAAGATTTTGTAATTCAAAGACATGGAGCGATTTTATTAATATAAAAAACATATTTATTATTAATTTCAGTGGCCCGTGCTTCACTGTGGAAGTTTTTATGGGTTTTATAAATGTAGTAACCAAATAATAACTCTCCGCGAAAACAACTTTTCTCAAAGACAATTCTTTCTCAGACTCAATAGAAATCGTCGCCGTTAAATTCTTCTCCATAGAACGCTTTCCCGTGGAATTCTTCCCAGTAGAATTATTCCTGTAGAATTCATCCCAGTAGAATTATTCCCGGTACAAATCTTCCCCGTAGAGTTTTTCCCAGTAGAATTTAATTGTGGTGAGTTTTAGTGTGGTGAGTTTTCATGAGGTGAGTTTCGGTGTGGTGAGTTTAATTGTGGTGAATTTTGGTGTAGTGAGTTTTAGTGTGGTGAGTTTTAGTGTAGTGAATTTTTAGTGTGGTGAGATTTAAAGTGGTGAATTTAATAGTGGTGAGTTTTAGTGTGGTGAATTTTATTGTAGTGAGTTTTAGTGCAGTGAATTTCAGTGTGGTGAGTTTTAGTGTGGTGAATTTTTATGTAATGAATTTTATTGTGGTGAGTTTTAGTGTAGACAATTCTTTCTAAGATTGCGCATACATTCTTCCCAGTAGAAATCTTCGGCGTTAAATTCTCCTCCACAGAACGCTTTCCCGTAGAATTCTTCCCGGTAGAATTCTTTCCGTAGAATTCATCCCGGTAGAATTGTTCCCGGTAGAATTCATTCCCGTAGAATTCTTCCCCGTAGAGTTTTTCCCAGTAGAAGTTAATTGTGGTGAGTTTTATTGTGGTGAGTTTTAGTGTGGTGAATTTTAATCTGGTGAATTTCGGTGTAGTGAGTTTAACTGTGATGAATTTTGGTGTGATGAGTTTTAGTGTGGTGAGTTTTGGTGTAGTGAATTTTTAGTGTGGTGAGTTTTAGTGTGGTGAATTTGATAGTGGTGAGTTTTAGTGGTGAATTTTTATGTGGTGAATTTTATTGTGGTGATTTTTAGTGTAGTGAGTTTCTTTTTCTTTATCTTTCCTTTTTTTGTTTTTTCTTTAGTTTGGCTTTTAGTTTTATGTTATTGCTTTTGTTTTTGTATGTTTGCTTTTGTTTTGTGATTTTGTTTTATTTTTTTTGTATTTGAGTTTTTTGTTTCATGTTCGTAGCTGGTGAAAGTGCCGAGTTATATCGTTTTAAAAGTTTAGGTTATATATATATAGCCTATATATAGCCTTTCATTCCTTCCAAACCATACCGCATCTGTGGTAAAAATTTCTAGAAAATCGGATCAGCCGTTTAGACGGAGAAGCGGAACAAACGTACAAATAAACGAACAAACAGATTTATTTATTTTTTTAGATTTTTTTAGATTTATTATATTAATAGGATGTTTGAGAAATTTTTGATTTTAACTGTTAAAATAAATTGGCATTTTATAAATATTTACAAATAATTTTAAAATTATTTTCTTTTTATATGAAAGTACATGGGTCACTTTTATCATTTACGAAAAAAAGTATATTCAAAAAATGAAGGCGTTTCAAAAATAAACATTATTCATTTTATTAATTTTGTCATCAATTTTTACAACACAAATTTTATGCGACATTGGCGATTTTTATAAAAAAACTAAACGATATATTTTTAAACAGCGAACGGATTAATAATATTTGGAGCTTTTGCTACGCAATAGTTTGTTCAGATTTTGAAAACCATGTATATCAAAATGGTTTCTTTGTTCCAAAAATAAACCATTCGTACCCTTGCGTCACAATTCAATGTTGTTTGTTTTTAGTCGACCTTAAAATAGAGTAATGCAAATACTAATTTGTCGGGCTCTAGGTCTACCAAAGGCAATATTTATTTAGCAATGGTACAAAAACCACTACGGTAATCGACAAAAAATCAAAAAATTGTTGGACGACCATACAGCTTCCTCATCAGCGGTCTTGTATGCAGATTGTGCTTAGCTAAACCTATACATCACTTTGTATAATGAAGAAAATGCGAATTTTGTTCTGCACAAAGATCAAAAGATCAAAAAGATGAAAAAGATCAACAAGATCAAAAAGATAAAAAATATCAATAAGACCAAAAAGATCAATAAGATCAAAAAGTTCGAAAATATCAAAAAAAATCTAACAGATCTAAGAGATCGAAAAGTACAAAATGATCAAAAAGTCATAAAAAACAAAAAGATCCAAAAGATTGAAAAGATCGAAAAGATCGAAAAGATCAAAAAGATCCAAAATATCAAAAAGATTGAAATAATCGAAAAGATCGAAAAGATCAAAAAGATCAAAAAGATCAAAAAGATCAAAAAGATCAAAAAGATCAAAAAGATCAAAAAGATCAAAAAGATCAAAAAGATCAAAAAGATCAAAAAGATCAAAAAGATCAAAAAGATCAAAAAGATCAAAAAGATCAAAAAGATCAAAAAGATCAAAAAGATCAAAAAGATCAAAAAGATCAAAAAGATCAAAAAGATCAAAAAGATCAAAAATATCAAAAAGATCAAAAAGGTCAAAAAGATCAAAAAGATCAAAAAGATCAAAAAGATCAAAAAGATCAAAAAGATCCAAAAGATCAAAAAGATCAAAAAGATCCAAAAGATTAAAAAGATCTAAAAGATCTAAAAGATCTAAATGATCGAAAAGATCAATAAGTTCAAAAAGATCGAAAGATCAAAAATATCGAAAAGATCAAAAAAATCAAAAATATCGAAAAAAATCATTTTTAAATTAATAAATAAATTTAATCCAAGTTCAGTGAGTAACAAATTTTTAAATTAATAAATTAATTTAATCCTATTTCAGTGAGTAAAAAACAATCACCATCGACATCAAAGTTAGAAGGCAGATATAGCAAACCAGAAGAGAAACTTTCAGCTGAAACACCATCAACGTGCAAAAACGAGAATATAAGACAAAAATTAGAAAACCGTCAATACGTCGATAGACTGCCAATTCAAATTTAACTACTATACTGGATAGCTATATATTAAAAAACCTTTAGGAGATATAGCTGAAATTGCATTGTCTGTTCCTGCAATAAATTAAGTAGGGATAATTTAGAAAAGTTATTATTAGTAAAATTTAATCATTATATTGTTGGACAGTTACATTTTTAATAAAAAAATTCATTAACAATACAAATGTATAAATTATTTTCATAAAAACAATATCAGTTATTCATCGAACAAAAACAACCCAAAAATAAAAATGTCCATGGGTCCTAGAAATGTCCATGAGCATCTCATCCATTCTCCAGTGGACATGTCCAAAATTACTTGTAAAACATTTAAAAAAAAAAAAAAATATTGAAAAAAAAAATTGTCCAAGGTCATCATGGACATGTCCAGGAGCACCTCATCCTCCAGTAGACATGTCCAAAATCATTTTAATAACATTTCAAATTAATGAAAACAAAAATGTTGTCCAAGTTCATCCTGGACATGTCCAGCAGCACCTCATCTTTCAATGGACATGTCGAAACCATTACTTACATATCATTCAGCAGCAATCGAATGTGTCCATTCTCTCATTTGTCCGCATATTTTTCTAATCATTTTATCATCATTTGTCTCATCATTTTTCTCATCATTTATTTTCATCGTAAAATGATGAGAATTCGCTACGTTCTGCTTTTTACTCATCATTCAAGAAAAATTCAAGATACAAATTATGTTCATCATCAATGATGCGTACTTTTGAAGATGAGAATTATTTTGATGATTGAGGGATATATTTATTTTCATCAATGATGAAAAAAGATATTTATCAGTAGTGAGCAAAAATTCTCATCTTTAGTGAGGGATATAAATTGAGCGATGAGAAAAAAACCATCTTTGAACCCTGGTAAAAACACAATTATCTGGGTCGCATGTGCATTTTACAGAAATAGAAAGTATACTTTCTACACTTTATTTTGATACCAATTAGCCTGGATAAGTCAGGATAGCTAACAAAGATTTATTCTACTAACTAGCTGGACCCGTGCACGACTTGTGACAAGATTTTGTAATTCAAAGATATGGAGCGATTTTATTAATATAAAAAACATATTTATTATTAATTTCAGTGGCCCGTGCTTCACTGTGGAAGTTTTTATGGGTTTTATAAATGTAGTAACCAAATAATAACTCTCCGCGAAAACAACTTTTCTCAAAGACAATTCTTTCTCAGACTCAATAGAAATCGTCGCCGTTAAATTCTTCTCCATAGAACGCTTTCCCGTGGAATTCTTCCCAGTAGAATTATTCCTGTAGAATTCATCCCGGTAGAATTATTCCCGGTATAAATCTTCCCCGTAGAGTTTTTCCCAGTAGAATTTAATTGTGGTGAGTTTTAGTGTGGTGAGTTTTCATGAGGTGAGTTTCGGTGTGGTGAGTTTAATTGTGGTGAATTTTGGTGTAGTGAGTTTTAGTGTGGTGAGTTTTAGTGTAGTGAAATTTTAGTGTGGTGAGATTTAGTGTGGTGAATGTAATAGTGGTGAGTTTTAGTGTGGTGAATATTATTGTAGTGAGTTTTAGTGCAGTGAATTTCAGTGTGGTGAGTTTTAGTGTGGTGAATTTTAGTGTGGTGAATTTTTATGTGGTGAATTTTATTGTGGTGAGTTTTAGTGTAGACAATTCTTTCTAAGATTGCGCATACATTCTTCCCAGTAGAAATCTTCGGCGTTAAATTCTCCTCCACAGAACGCTTTCCCGTAGAATTCTTCCCGGTAGAATTCTTTCCATAGAATTCATCCCGGTAGAATTGTTCCCGGTAGAATTCATACCCGTAGAATTCTTCCCCGTAGAGTTTTTCCCAGTAGAAGTTAATTGTGGTGAGTTTTATTGTGGTGAGTTTTAGTGTGGTGAATTTTAATCTGGTGAATTTCGGTGTAGTGAGTTTAACTGTGATGAATTTTGGTGTGATGAGTTTTAGTGTGGTGAGTTTTGGTGTAGTGAATTTTTAGTGTGGTGAATTTGATAGTGGTGAGTTTTAGTGGTGAATTTTATTGTGGTGATTTTTAGTGTAGTGAGTTTCTTTTTCTTTATCTTTCCTTTTTTTGTTTTTTCTTTAGTTTGGCTTTTAGTTTTATGTTATTGCTTTTGTTTTTATATGTTTGCTTTTGTTTTGTGATTTTGTTTTATTTTTTTGTATTTGAGTTTTTTGTTTCATGTTCGTAGCTGGTGAAAGTGCCGAGTTATATCGTTTTAAAAGTTTAGGTTACATGGGAGGTGCCACCCCTCTTTGTCCAATACCGTCCATATATAGCCTTTCATTCCTTCCAAACCATACCGCATCTGTGGTAAAAATTTCTAGAAAATCGGATCAGCCGTTTAGACGGAGAAGCGGAACAAACGTACAAATAAACGAACAAACAGATTTATTTATTTTTTTTTAGATTTTTTTAGATTTATTATATTAATAGGATGTTTGAGAAATTTTTGATTTTAACTGTTAAAATAAATTGGCATTTTATAAATATTTACAAATAATTTTAAAATTATTTTCTTTTTATATGAAAGTACATGGGTCACTTTTATCATTTACGAAAAAAAGTATATTCAAAAAATGAAGGCGTTTCAAAAATAAACATTATTCATTTTATTAATTTTGTCATCAATTTTTATAACACAAATTTTATGCGACATTGGCGATTTTTATAAAAAAACTAAACGATATATTTTTAAACAGCGAACGGATTAATAATATTTGGAGCTTTTGCTACGCAATAGTTTGTTCAGATTTTGAAAATCATGTATATCAAAAAGGTTTTTTTGTTCCAAAAATAAACCATTCGTACCCTTGCGTCACAATTCAATGTTGTTTGTTTTTAGTCGACCTTAAAATAGAGTAATGCAAATACTAATTTGTCGGGCTCTAGGTCTACCAAAGGCAATATTTATTTAGCAATGGTACAAAAACCACTACAGTAATCGACAAAAAATCAAAAAATTGTTGGACGACCATACAGCTTCCTCATCAGCGGTCTTGTATGCAGATTGTGCTTAGCTAAACCTATACATCACTTTGTATAATGAAGAAAATGCGAATTTTGTTCTGCACAAAGCCACGAGAAGGCAAACAGCAAAAACTGCACCAAGTTGATAGACCTAGAGCATTACTCTATTCAAAAAACAACATAAAATTGTGACGCAATTAAGAGTTCAGACTCGCCATATAGAACTCAAACCGGTCGGTTGTTGTTCGGCGCAGTAAATTAGAGTGTAAGGGAGAAATCCCAGTTATATTTCCATTTTGTGTCACGAACGGCGTGGTTTACATGACAAGGCGTATAAAGTGCAAATCAAATTTTTTGAAATTTTTATATTTCATTTTTTTATGGCGTTATAATTTTCTTTCGAAAATTGGCCAAGTAAATTAAACGGTCAAATGTGCCTTTATTTTCACATGAATACGAATTTTCTTGTGAAAAATGCATGTTTCATCTGAGTTTAAATCAACAATTTTGGAAATAATATATTTTAAAATTAGTTCGTATATGCTGCTCTTCACATAATTGAATTAGATTTATAAAAATGGATACTGTCATTTATAATAGAAAACTCCGCAACTGATAAAATGTTGATATTTACTACCATAAAAACTTTATGTCGACTTTAAAATGATAATCAGCTTTTTGACATTTTATGGTTTGTGAAAATTGTCAAAAAAGTATACTTTTATTTTAAAGTTGACTTTAAATTGTGTATAAATATGCGCCATTAGTTTTACATTGGAAAAAATACACATTTTATTTTAAAGTTAGGATAGAAATAAGAAAGGAAGGTGTGATCGTTATATGTACACAGAACCAAATAGTGACGTAAATACAACGAACTTGTACATCAATACGATAAACAAATTGATCAAATATCAACCGATGATCGCATTCGTCAATATTACGTATTTCGTTAATCAATCGAGATTTACTAACACATTGCCAGATTTTGAAGTACGGTGTACGTTAATATTACGAATGCGTTTATCAACTATCTTAAATCAATTTATGTACAACGTACGTAAGATTGACAATGTCCACATTGTAATGAATTTAATATGACTACGTATTTGGGAATTACATTTTTTGTTCACTTGTTGTTTTTTTACTTAAATATAATAAAATAATAATTCCATTAAATTCAACATATTTATATTAAAAAATAAATTAAATTAAGTATATTTATCGCACTATATACTTTTTTGCAAATAAAACAACGCATTTTTATTACTTTTTTAATGCTTTGTTTTTATTTTATCACTAAATTATTAGCGGCACCACGGATTGTTTTCCACTATTACACAATTCTCATATGTGTTAGTGTATAACTTGTGTATACACTTGAGATTGAAGATCACATTTATAAACGACTACATCAAAACATGTATGTGAGTACGTTATATTGATTAACTTGTTCGTCAATATTACGAAAACAGTTTTATCTACGTCGTTTGTAAATTGTTTTCTCTGTATATATGGTATAAAATGACCATTTCATAAAAATGTGTTATTAATAATAGAAACATATTTCTAAAAGTTTCCCTTTTAATAAAAAAAATATTTAGGGTTTTCCTGATTAAATTTCAATCATTGCGCGATAAGAAATTATGAGGAACAACTAATGTTGCTATGATCGAGATCATTGACTGTTTAGATAATGTTAACACTGGTATGGTATGCACGCTAAGAGCGTGATCATATACGCTCTAATAGGACTTACCAGAGAAAACCCCGATCATTTCCCGATGGCGCATCGGAAAAATTTCTACTAGGGAAAAGTTTGCATTTTAAAAAATTGAAATACACTACAACTTCTAAAACATATAGCATGTGATCTTTAGACACGAATACTTGCTTTTTCGTACAATTTTACGTATGGAAAAATTTCCAACTTTGTTAGTTGTTTTAGTAAAAACCATTTTTTTAAATTTTATGTCATGTTCATTTACGGCTACTTTTCTACTAAATATGCGAAAAAAGAAATCAACTGAAAATACTTTTTCTTTTGCATTTTGCCCCCCTAAATATCAAAAATATCACACCGTGCGATGGTGTGAATTATTCCTGCTTTAAATATACCTTGTTATTAATTTTGTTTATATAACAAAATATCTGTAATTATTTTGTCATGTTTTACAAATTATTTCGTTTTCGTTTGAAAATATCATAAGGTAAGACAAAGTTAGTAATTTTATTATTTTGTAATTGATCAAAATTTTATTATATAGAGAATAAACGCTTATTCGAAACTGCAACATTTTTATTTTTTTTTTGCCTGATGTCTTCGAATTGATTGGCTTAACGATCGCCACAAATAAGAACAACCAAGATACTAAAAGGACTTCTATCCTAAACCCGACAAAATAGTCCTTTGAATAAATTAGTACGTCGTTCTTACATTATGTTGAGCCAAGAAATCTCCCAAAATTTATCGCATCTACGCCTTATAAATGTACTCCGCATGCATCTGCGCCTCATGCTTCTAAGCCTCATGAAACTACGCCTCATGCATCTACGCATCTATAAACCATCGCCTCATGAACCGCTGCCACATTCCCAATCGCCGCGAAACGCTCCAGAACTGAACATTGTAACGCACCACCGATACCATCTGAGTCAACGCCATCTGATCTGCAACATGATATCGACAAAAGGTAATCAATGATTTTAATAGAACAAGCTTTTAAGAAAATGAGTACTAAAAAATTAAAAATAAATTTACCAATTATATTATTTAGATATACGTTTATAAGCAATAAATTTTAAAATTTACGAAGAGGTTTGCAAATACAAAAATAAAAGCGTACGGCAACTTTAGCACTTATAAACTTTGCAATTCAATTCAACTTTGCAATAGTTTTCAATATAATTTTGTAGTAGAGGTAGATCTGTATGGAAGTATCTATGAGTTTTGTAGGCAGTGCTGATATCGGCCCAATTTTTTTTTGGCATATGTAATGGTTTTACCTCAGGATAATCTGGCAAGTCTTAACTTTTAACTATTTTATTTATGTACTATTTTTAAGTCATGGAATTTGGTTAAATGATGAAGATTAACATTATATGGGCCTTTCCACACCAAATCGACCAGCGGTTGGAACTCACCTGCTTCGATTTCAATGAAATTTGGGCTTGGCTTGGCATGGCTCGTTTTAAAGGTAATAGAACACGCTCTAAAAAAAATTAAGTTGTAAATTCTAATCTTTAACATGTGGCCAGCGGCCACTATCCTTGCATTTCAAAATTGATGTCCTTAAAAAGGACCCTTTTAAAAATTCTGAAAAAAATCGTGTAATATGGTTGATTTAATATAAATGTTCATGCCAAAATTCATGATGGTATTCTGATAGCATCATATTTTAAAAATTAATTTACTAAATTTTTACAAATAAAATTTGCAATCATTTTTTAATGTATTTGTAACTCTAATTTCGAAAATGACGTCAGTTTCATCAAACTGTCTCTAGTTTTTGAGATATGTACCATTTTTTTGAAAAAGTTAAAAATATATCCCAAAATCAATATCTCAAAAACTAGATTTAATATGATAAAACTGGCACCATTTTAGAAATCAGAATTAGAAATACATTCATAAATTATTGCAACTTTTACTGTCGAAAAAAAAATATTTTTTTCAATGCAAAAAATAAAAAAAAATTTAGAAAATTATTTTTTAAAATATGATGGTATCAAAATACCATCTTGAAATTTGGCATGAACATTTATATTAAATCAACCAAAATTTGTGATTTTTTTCAGAATTTTAAAAAGGGTCCTTTTTAAGGACATCAATTTTGAAGTGCTATGACGGCGGGCCACATTTTCAAGTTTAGAAATAACAACTTAATTTCTCTAAAAGCTTGTTCTATTAGCTTTAAAACGAGCCATTAATGGACATTCTAGCATAGAGATAGATATTGAGATATTGAAATATGAACAACCATACAACAGTGATTTTTGGCCCATTATTTGTAACTTTGAAGCACTGTATCTCTGGAAGTGGTGGTGGAAAAAAAAAATTGGTCAATGCATATCTCAAGCTCTATCAGCTGCCTAAATTTCGATTTCAATGAAGATATGAGGTAAAATCTCAAATTTCTCTTTTTTTGGTCGATTTGGTGTGGAATGGCCCATATATATATATATATATATATATATATATATATATATATATATATATATATATATATATATATATATATATATATATATAAATATATATATATATCCTTGCCAGAAAGGGTCGTAATTGCACAGAGATGTGTGGCACCTGTCAAATATGCAAACTTTTTCAAATGCTATAACTATCGACTTATAAAAGTTGTACATAGTTTTAAAAATTTAAGTAAAAGCTCATATTTTACATTATAATTGCCACGTATAAACCTATACAATATTACCTTATAAAAAAAGTTATAGTGTGCTGAGCGGTTGCGAGATATAAAGTATAAAGAGTTGTAGCTTTGTGATGTATAATATATATTTAAATATGATCATAATTGTATTACTTTTATAGCTAAAATTCATATGTAAGCCACATATTTACGAATGTAATATGCAGGCAATTTTTCGCCGAACGCTTTTATTTTTGTATTTGCAAATCTCTTCGTAAATTTTAAAATTTATTGCTTATAAACGTATATCTAAATAATATAATTTGTATAAAATTGAATTTATTTCATAGATTAATATGTATTTATTATACCTACGAAAAAAATATTTTATATTTTTAGTAAATTTATTTTTAATTTTTTAGTACAATTTTTTTTTTAAAGTTTTTTTATTAGATTTTATTTTTACTTTTTTAGTCATTATATGGCCATTGGTATTGTTTAGTGAACAAAACATAGATTTTGATAAAGCTGTTCCAATGACCATAGGTTAGCATGTTCCTATGTCGAACCTGGATTAATTATGTGCCCATTGCAGCAGTTTCATCAAAAAAGTTCTAATTACGTAAGATACGTCATTAGAATTTTTTTATATTATATAATTATTTTTTTAAAGATATTGTCTGAACGTGCTCAAGGTCCAGTCTGTGCAAATTGGGTGCATATGTTAAATTGGGGTCGTGAAGAAGACTCTTAATGAAGTTTTGCATATATCGGTTCAATGGCTACCGAAATATAAAGTTTTGCCTTTAACGATCTCTCTCGATAAAATTTGAAACTACTTTCTGAACTACGTACATTAATTTGTGTGCTCGAAAGAATTACTGCACCAACTTTTACAGAAATCAGTTCAGTGGTTACTGCGATATAGGATTTCGTACTTAACGCCCTCTAGCGATGAAAAATCGAAGCTATGAGTATGTCATATTTATTTCAGTCTTCAATACTATACATATTATATATTTCAACTTCCTAAGTGAAGAACGCACTTCAGATGTTCCATTAATAATTAATGTGCCCTCTAGCGGAGAAAATTCGAACTTCTGACTTTGTAAAATTTTCCCCATCGCCAATACTATATATGTATTAAATTTCCATTTTCTAGGTGAATAACGCACTTCAGAGTGTCCATTTGTTAAAAATGCGCCCCCTAGTGGACAAAATTCAATGTTGTGAGTTTGTCATATTTTTCCCCGTATCTAAAACTATACATATTCAAAATTTCAACTTTCTAGGTAAAGAACAGACATCACACGGTTCAAAAATAGTTTTAGCGCCCCCTATCGGCCAAAATTCGAACTTTAAAATTTATTTTTATATGTGTCACATAGAATACTATATGTGTTTCAAGTTTCAACTCGATCGGATATAAGGAAGTGTGTTAAATTTGATATGTTGTGCCCGACATACTAACAAACGAACAAACGCACAAACGAACGGACAAACAAGTGAAGTTAAATAAGAGCTTGTAATAAAAATAAGTGAAATGCAATCAGAATTTATGCGTCAAATGAACGTAATACTTAGAAGGTATTCTACACATTCTCTAGCTTTTCCTTCAAGAGCTTTCCTAACTGCCGGTTGCATAAAAATTTTAGTTGGCTAACTAGCGAATAAAACTAAATCTATTGTTAAGAACTATTCAGTTGCATACAAATTATTTTACAATTAGTTTGTTGTCTCGGAAAAATGTGAAAAAATATGCAACCCTTTTACTCAAATGTCAATTTAAATTGTAAAATTGTTTAAAAATATATAAAAATTGTAAGTTAAGCGCACTCCTATTGTATCCGGGCATTTTTAACGTTTTGTTGGCTAAGTTTTTATACGGGAATAGCAAGGTCCCGGCCACCAACACTAACCTGGGAGCTGTCAGCTGTTTGTGTGTCTTGCATCCCACTAAGCAGGCATGTCAAACACGCGGCCCGCCAACATTTCTGTGCGGCCCGCGAAGACTTTTTAAATAATATAAGGGCCATTCCACACCAAATCGACCAGCGGTTGGAACTCACCTTCTTCGATTTCAATGACATTTTGGCAACTGATAAAGGGTATCGAGACATGCACTAAACAATTTTTTTTTATTTTTTCCGATTACTACTTCCAGAGATACAGTAGCTCAAAGTTGGAAAAAAAGTGCCAAAAATCACTTTTGTACTGTTGTTCATATTTAAATATCTCTTGAACTAGAAATGTTAGAAACTCCGTTAATGGCTCGTTTTAAAGCTAATAGAACAAGCTTTTATAAAAATTAAGTTGTAAAACGGTAACATGTGGCCCGTGGTCATTATCCTTGCACTTCAAAATTGATGTCCTTAATAAGGACCCTTTTTAAAATTCTGAAAAAAATCCAAAATTTTCGTCAATGTATTGTTAATGTTCATGCAAAATTTCAAAAAGGTATTTTGATTGCATCATATTTTAAAAAATAATTTTCTAAATATTTTTTTTTTGATTAGAAAAAAAAAAAAAATCTACACTAAAAGTTGTAATAATTCCTGAATATATATGTAACTCTGATTTCTAAAATGGCGTCAGTTTTATCATATTCAATCTAGTTTTTGAGATATTGATTTTGGCATATAGTTTTTACGATTTTCAAAAATGGTATATATTTTAAAAACTAGAGATAATTTGATGAAACTGACGCCATTTTCGAAATTAGAGTTACAAATACATTGAAAAACTATTGCAAATTTTACTTTTGAAAAAAATATATTTTTTTTTAATACAAAAAATATTGATAAAATTTAGAAAATAATTTTTTAAAATATGATGCCATCAAAATACCATCTTGAAATTTTGTATGAACATTTATAATAAATTGACGAAAACTTAGGATTTTTTCGGAATTTTAAAAAGGGTCCTTTTTTAAGAACATCAATTTTGAAGTGCAAGGATAATGACCACGGGCCACATGTTACCGTTTGGAAATTTTTCTAAAAGCTTGTTCTATTAGCTTTAAAACGAGCCATTAACGGAGTTTCTAGCATTTCTAGTTCAAGAGATATTTAAATATGAACAACAGTACAAAAGTGATTTTTGGCACTTTTTTTCCAAATTTGAGCCACTGTATCTCTGGAAGTAGTAGTCGGAAAAAATAAAAAAAAAAATTGTTTAGTGCATGTCTCGATACCCTTTATAAGTTGCCAAAAGTTCATTAAGATCGAAAAGGTAAAATCTCAAATTTGACTTTTTTTGGTCGATTTGGTGTGGAATGGCCCATAAGAAAAATATATTTTTAAGAATTGAAAATTTTTAAAAATATTTTATTTTCAGGCGTTAACATGATTATTATATTAAATAACGGAGGAATAATCAAGATTTATTCTTGGTTAAAAATTTATTAATTTATTTAAAAAAAAATCAATATTTTTATATTTTCCAAAATTTAATAATGAGAAATTGAGACTCGAGTCTTAATTTATTTTCATAATTTTCATTTTAAATATTATACATGGTGTTGAACAAATGGCATAACAATAATGTTTATCTTTTTTTCATCAAGTAATATTGTTTTTTATTCAAAAAATTTTAAATTTAATGTAAAGTATCAAAAATTTGTAGACAAGAGTCTTGTATTGTAAAAATTGGAATTGTATTAATTTTAACATTTTTTTTTAGCAAGTAAAACTTTTTGTTTAGAGCATTCCACACCAAATCTATCAGAGTTCCAGACTCACCTTCTCCAGATATACAGTGGTCCAAAGTTTCAAAAAATTAATCAATAATCACTTTTTGTGCAAACCTCATTTTAAGGATAATAAAATAAACTTTGTTATAACTCCTAAATCCGTACATCTCTAATCGATGGATTCTCCTTGCAATTTAAATTAGTTGTGCATAAAAAGGAATAAAATTTCAAATTTATATACGATGTTTAAAAAAATACTTTTTTAATATATTTGGTAAGAAGTCTGCCATGTGATTTATGACTCGAAATTTTCTCGAACTAACTTGGATAACAAAAATTCAATCTCGTTGCTAATTTTTAAAATTTCGTAAGTTTAGTAGAGTAAAATTTTATGTTAGGATATTTAAACATTTTCCACATCGCACTGTTATTGAACTTCGATCCAATTTTTTTATTTGGTTATTCTGGAAAATATTGGCTCCTTTGAGATTTTCCTAGAACCGCACTTAATCATGGGACATTTTCTTGCTAAATTTTGTTTCTTTGGAAACCAAAACTGTACAGTTTTTCGTCCTGGATTCTGAATAAATCCCAAAGAATCTAATTTTTAATAAAAAATTTCGCAAATGAGTTAAGGCAAATCCCAAAAAACCCTTCTAAGCTGGACAAATAAATGTCGTATGACGCAGTTGTAATATGGACATTTCCTCAAAATAACCAAACCAATGTTTAATGACACAGATGGGTTTTGGGGAAATTATTTTTTCAATCCTTTAGTTTTTTTATCTTTTTATCTCAAATTTCGAGTTTTTTGTACTCCAACTAATAAATGAGTTAAACGTATATAATTTTTTTTTTTCGTTAAACATATTTATTTTGAAATAAAATAATCCCAACAAACATTAGGAAAATCCGCAAAGTACTCGCAGAGATATCTCAAAAAGTATGAAGCAAGTTTAACTCATAGTTGACTCAAATCTGTACTCAAGTATACCTAGCTATTTTCATAAAATCATATAAAGGATAACTCGAAATTTTCGCAATTTTCTGATTTTTATTGGTAGTAAAATTCTTAAACATTTAAAAACCTTAGATCGGGAAAATCCATGCGGAAGGCGTACACGAGGAAACGTGTTACAAAGTGACCGGTGCGTGTAAACAAACAAATAGAATTCCGAAGAGTTCGGTCCAATTAATTGAAAAACCTAGAAGATGAAATTTAGATGTGTCTTAATAAAATATTTGCTAACTTACACGATATCACAAGAGTTAACTTCAGCTCCATGCCGAGACTGGGCCCCTCGACAATTGAACATGCACGGTGGTAAAAAAGAGCGGCGTCACAAAGGCCACCACCATTGGCAGCAGAAGCGACGTCATGCAGGCACGAAACAGAAACTCTTCCTTAAGCGGTGCAACTATATGATTGTTTATTCAGATTATATAGCGCAGCGAGCTTCCAAAACTTAAGATCTTCAGTAGTAATTTGAAAATTAGCTTCTAAATATATTTCAAATTTACAAAACTCACCTAAAAATAAGCGCACCGTGTCATGCTGCACCTTTACACAGAGTGGCCCGTTGTTTGCTTTTTGGATTTCAATTTATAAAAATACTCAATGAGACAGTGCCAAACTAATTTTTCATATTTTTGTTTTTGGCAAATACACAAAACATGTAGTAAACAGCTGTTAGAAAATTTTAGGGTTTCTTTAAACCAAAATAAAAAAGTATTGCTACAAATAAAAAAAACTACTTTTAAAAAAAAAAAAAAAATTAATTGTAAGTAAAAATAGTACCAATATTAATATTTAAAAACATATTTAACTATAAATTTTAAATAATGTGAATTGTTGCGAAGTTTATTTTTAAAATTTTTGAGCTTTTAGGCAAAAAAATAGCAAAAAAAACGAAAAAATATTATAATATAAACTATAAATAATATAAAATATAATATAAAAATGATTTTATAACAACAAAAATTAGATATTAAGATAAAATTGTATCTGTTCTAAAAAAAGGCTGTTCTAAAAGCACGCAACATGATACTATTTTTTTCAACTCTGAAATGGTAATTTTATCCGTCAATGTTGTAAGTGTTGCTCACTTTTAAAACCATAAAAATTAGTACATTCGCCAAATTGCGTTCGCTTCGCCAAAGTGTTCGCTTCACCAAGTACATTCGCTTCGCCAATCATAATAGGCCCCTAAGACTATTTTTAATGTTATTCCATTTTTCGATTCTTTATATCCTGTCAAATTTTGGTGCGGATCGGTCGATCTTATACCAAATTATAACTAAACATGTTCTTAGCATAAATGAACAATTTTGAAAACTTAGAATCCATATTCGACTTAGTATATACATACTTGGAATTTTTTCAATTTTATAATTTCCTAAGTAGACTCACCAATTTTTGTTTTTTTTTTTTATTATGGGAGGGTCGATATCATTCATATATTGGAAAAAAAGTTTCTTTCATTTTAGTTTTTCGTGAAAATATTGAGTCATTATTTTCGACCGGGAATATTCCAACATACATTTAAGATTTGAAAATACATAATTTAATGCATAATTTCGAACTTCTTTAAAAAAATGTATTTATTTTTCAAAACCCGGCAAAATACCATTACATACCGTTATTTACCGGTAACACTATGCCATTAATTCGGTAACAGTATCTGTTGAACATAAAGTCCAGTTTTTAGAGCTGCACTGTACTTTTTAATAATTCTTCGTACAACTAAATGTTCAGCTTAAAAATTCTAAATGCAAATTATAATTTATTATAAAAAAGTCAAGTTTTTATACCCTACCCTAAGAGTGAAAGGGTATATTCAGTTTGGTACGCCGTTTGTAACACCCAGAAGGAAGCATCTCCGGTATGGAAAAGTATATATATTCTTGATCAGCATGACCTCCTGAGTTGATTTAGAGATGTCCGTCTGTCCGTCTGTCCGTCTGTCTGTCTGTCTGTCTGTCCGCCTGTCTGTTGAAATCCCTACTACTTTTAAAATTGAAGAGCTGGATAAATGAAACTTATAACTTAGATTACTAATATACCTACGCTGTATGTGCGAAAATCGGCGAGATCGGTCCATTGTGACCTTTAATCCTTATGTTCAAATACCTCATATAAAATGTACATATAAAGATCAATTTTTATGTATACGTGCTTAGGTAAACTTTTTTGGTCAAATATATATTGACATCATCCTCAAATACATGATAATAAAGTTTTCCGGCGAAAAGACTTGTGGTTCACAAAAAAAAAAAATCGAAATTCGGTACACCTATCCATATGTAAATATGGGTATCAAATGAATGGTAATTCTTCAGCGATTGAATGTTTGTAGTTATTTTCAGGATTCGTATACCCTGGTGACCTATATATCACTTTGAATGGTAACCACACATATGTGTAGGGTATTTATAGTCGGCTTAGACCGACTATAATTTTGATAATCCTAACTATCATAATTACACCTACTTTAAAATTTCCCATGTGATCTAACCTTCCCAACTGGTTCTTATTTAAATTTAAGCAAGAATACAATGATGAGTGATTTAATGTAATGATTGGACGTAGTTGTTTCCTGATCTTCATTTTCCAGCGAGACAAATGTAAGTGGACGAGAGTTGACAGTAATTTCGTCTTCCATTAGCGCAGATCTCAAACTTTTATCATT
Organism: Dryomyza anilis; assembly: GCA_951804985.1. Taxonomy (NCBI): domain Eukaryota; kingdom Metazoa; phylum Arthropoda; class Insecta; order Diptera; family Dryomyzidae; genus Dryomyza; species Dryomyza anilis. Next base: position 49,588,392 of record OX638130.1, read on the forward strand.
GAACCGTTACGACGGTGAAATTTTGTATACAACTATTTTTATTGATCTCACTAATCATTCCCACGCTCCCCCATATGAGGGGCCGCATTCATGATATGCTTTTGTGATCAAGCTCTCTTTTGACACTTAAAAATACACATTTTTAATGCTATAATGCTATTGCTTCTTCTACCGTCTTCGCCGAGTCAATAAAATCATCTATGTAATGATGTTGTGTAATGTCATCGATTGCTCTGGGATCCCCAACTTTATTTATCTCGAACGAAATGTGCACTCTACCACAATTGTGTTAAAAATACCTTTTTTTTCGGAACTTTTAGATTTCTACCATTTCTACTACGGAGGGTTCAAAATCTACACTCAAAAAAACATACCATAAAATTAATAGTTTTTACTATTAAAATTAGTCAATAGGATATTTGTCCGATAAATGATTAACTCAATCGGAGAATCCTATTTAATAATATAAAATACTATAAAATTTCTTTGAGTTTGTATGAAAATATTTATTATTTGTATACTATTAAATTAATAACTGTCCTATTGACAAATTTTAAATGGATTCTATGAGTTTTTTTCTGAGTGTACCATTTTTGTAGGTTATGTAAAATTTCAAATGTTGTTCCTAAAAACTATCAAACTGAAATCAGAATATTGAACGAAATAACCTTAATTTTTAAAATGAATTCTAGGCACACATTGAAACTTCAATATTTGCGTTTTTACTGTCTGATTAATGATCCTGAATTTCCATAAAAAAAAATCTCAACACGTATTGAGCAAAATGCGTCTTTCAAATAAGTTAGTTTTAAAAATGCTCTATTTAGAATGAATGAGCCTATGATATAGCCTTTGATTTAAAATAAGTCATAATTCATTTATTTGCAAAAAAAAAATGTTATTATATTTCACATTAAATTCCCTGAGCTTGAGCCGAACTGGAATCTATGTATTTATTGTGTTGTTAAAGAAAAATATATAATTTATAAATTCAATAAAAGGGTTTGGTGCAAAAAAAGGGTTAAGTCCATTTTTTCACTTAGATGGAAAATCAATAAAAACTGTTTAAAATTGACAATTTTGCGATTTTTGTTTAAAAATTGTATAAACTACGTATGTATTGTATAAACTACGTATGTATTGTTGGGTTTGCAAAGAAAAAACTTAAAATTTCCATGCAACTTGGTTTTAAAACGTAATTTAAACTGCTGGACTGGACCCTTTTTCGCCCCTAAAAATTGTAACAAAATTTTGTTTCATACAAAAATAGCATTTCATTGTATTAAAATTAAATTTATATTAAAATTTGTGGTTTTAACCTTCAGATGCGTGGTGGTAAGGTCGATCTCATTCTCATACCAATGGTATTTGCATTTTTTAGGAAGTGGTAAAATCACATATTCATTATAGGCAAATATCTTGATAATAAATTTGTGAAATTAACCATTGATAGTATAATTATGTAAAAGGTACAGTGATTCCATTAGTTTTTAATTCGGAAATATTTCGTAATTTACCTTTTAAATCGTGGTATCTCAGTGTATATACTTCGGATATAGATGATTATGGTACCAAACGTCTGGAAATATATAAAAGCTATGTAGCCGCGGTAGCTCAGTGGTTAGTGCGTTGGACTGCGAGCCGAAAGGTCCCCGGTTCAAGCCTGGACTGGGGCTAACAACATTTATAGAAACATTTTTCTATACCGCGCTACCTCTCGGCAGTAAATGGCAAACCTACAAGAGTAAAACATTGCCTATCAAAAGCTCTCACTCGCCGTTCGGATTCGGCAATAAACTGTAGGTCCCACCACTTTGAGTACAAATATAACACGCACAGCTCAAAATGGTGAGAGAGCTCGGCCTAAGTTCTTATAGGACTGTTGTGCCAAAATTATTATTATTATTATGTCATCAAAAACTCAATTTCGAAAAAATGTGGACTTGACCCTTTTTTGCACCAACCCGGTTAATTATCCAATTGAAATGTTTAAAAATTATAATATCGGTAGTTTTTTTTTCATCAAAATTAGTAAAATATATATAAAGAATATATTAAAAAATCTATATTTCACGTATTTTCAAAATTATAAGAAGCTACCATTATTTTGTGAAATATACCACTATTTTTTGCCCAATCTAACAATAATAATAATTATTAAGTGACAACACTGATTGAGGATCTTTTTCAATTTTACGCTGAAGACATCGCATGCGAATCATTGCAGTCGGGAGACTATTTGGTAACTTAGGTGCGTCGTTCTTCCAGAGTAAACCCACAGTGTAGCTACTATCCTTCAGTTCACAGGTGTTGTTCAAAATACTAATGGCTCGCTAATCTTCTTTGCACATAGATGTTATTTTGGGATCAAAATTTCCCAATTCATCCGTTACTAAAGCCGGCAACCTTAGTACACTGCTCGAATGCGCTTATAAATAGTGGCCAGTCTCGGAGGTCTCCTCCAAATGATGGCAAATCTTTGGAAACCGCATGTCTTACCTCCAATTGTGTTGTTGTTAAATTCCCAGCATCATTATATGTGTGCATATTTATAGGCATTGGAGTGCTTTGGTTCTCGGAAATGGCAAAGGTATGTGCCTGCTGCGCGTGTGCTGACTGAACATTTGTAGCATGTAGATTTGCCGCAGGTTGCTCAACATTTTAAGCTGTAGCTCTTTGCTTTTCTCGCGACCACGGTGTTTCTTTTTTTACTAATTGAAGCTCGCCCAACGTTAGCCTGTTTACCACCTTCGCTTGTTACAGGTCGCGGTTGTGTTGTAAATTTTGAAGATTCAATCTTCATCTGCCAAAAAATGAGTCCTTTTTGCATCATATCTCAGGTCCTGTTAAAGGAATTTTGAAAATTGATATGTACATATGATTTTTGTTCTGTTATGCAAGTTTTGAATAAAATAAAGATAAGTCTGACATTATAATCAACGCTTACCAACCTATAGAATCTTCAAAAACGTGGTTTTTCGTTTTTCTCAAATATCCTTGAAACTGTACGTGTAGAGAAAAAATAGAAAATGCAATTGTTCTTAGAATGTTCAAATCCATAAGAAATGTAACGTTGATTTCTGGAGGTAAAATGGGTGCGCACAGTGTAATAATAACTATATAATACATACCCTAAATTTACGCATAACATTGTTTTTAATCGGGAATTCAGATAACTAAATATACAGTCATTTTATATTCCTCGATAACTATATCTATCAAAATCGGAAGATATCGTGCCAAGATTGATATTTCTGACGTGAAATGACCCACCTTTTCACTTTTAGTGTAGGGTATACAAATTGAGTATGCCGTCAAAATCAGCATAAGCGATATATATAAAATTGGAAAAATCATGTTGGGTACACCCAGAACAAAATTCCCTCAAATCCCATTAAAATTGGTCAATAGGACAATTATTGATTTAATAGTATCAAAAAAAAAATATCTTTTCATATAAACTCAATGGCAATGTCATGGTATTTTCTAGTATTTAATGGTATTTTCCGATTAAAATAATAATTTATCCTATTGACTATTTTTAATAGTAAAAAACTATTATTTATATAGTATTTTTTTCTGGGTGTGGTGTTATTAATTAAACTATGTGTTTTTTAATTATCATCTGTTGAAGGAAATAGTAAATTACAAATTTATAATGCTGAAGCACGCCACTGATAAAATATTAACGATAAGACTAAAATAAATAATTTCTGATAATAATTAAACGTTTTTTTTATTATAATGCGGGTGACATATGGCTTTTATTCTTGATTTATCTGTCAGATAACTAATATTTCGTACAGTAAAAATAATACTTCACTGTTGAAATGCCGGTAAATAAGACATATCTGCTGTGCAAATTCAAGAGGAAGTAACTCAAGTTACAGTGTTTTTATTTTATTACATTAGCGAATTCGGAATGTCATTCTTAATTTTTCTGTGTAATCGCTTAGTTTATATCGTTCTACATCAGCGAAGGGCCAATGCATACTATAACAAAATGTCTGACTGTTTGTGCTTTTAAATAGCTCTACACTAAAAACAATTTTGAAGATTCTATCTTTATCTGATGAGTGCACCTCGGTCTGTGCACTCATCACATATCCATTAATTGGAGGCGGCATTGCCGATTGTTTCGAAGCAGGTGCTGTGGAACTAAACACCACAATGGGTGCAGTGTTGAACATCTTCGCAGCCGGCTACTGTCTGCTGACATTTCATGCAAATGTTATCGGAATCAACCGTTCTTGCTTGATCTTTTCAAGTTCAATGCAAAACAAGAATTTTTAAGAAATGGTGAAAATAAAGACCATTTTTAAGAGCTGCGCTGTACTTTTTATTCATTCTTCGTACAACTAAATGTTCAGCATAAAAATTCTAAATACAAATTACAATTTATTATAAAATAGCCAAGTTTTTCTTATTTCAATTTAACTTGGTCTCTCAGTCAATCTAATTTAAGCAATAATACAATGATGAGTAATTTAATGTAAGGCAAATGTCAAATTATTTTGCAATCGTACAGTGTCACATTTTTCGCATTGTGGAGTAGATTTGTTTATTTAATTTTGGTAACAGCTACGGTATTACATATGAAACATTATGAAATGGATAACAGTAAAGGTAACGGTTACAATCCCTTGAATAAATACATTATATAAAATATTACTGACCACGTTTTTTGCGATTTTTAAAAGTTAGTTCGAAAATAAAAATATTTTTTAAATCAATGAACCATATTGATTTTACCCTGATTTATATATAAACTAAAAATAATTAAACTTTTAGTGTATTTTAAAGTATGTAGTGAATTAATAATAATAACTATATAATAAATACCCTAAATTTACATTGTATTTCTTCGGGAATTCAGATAACTAAATATACAGTCATTTTATATTCCTCGATAACTATATCTATCAAAATCGGAAGATATCGTGCCAAGATTGATATTTCTGACGTGAAATGACCCACCTTTTCACTCTTAGTGTAGGGTATACAAATAGAGTATGCCGTCAAAATCAGCATCAGCGATATATATAAAATTGAAAAAATCGTGTTGGATAGTGTTATTAATTAAACTATTTGTTTTTTTAATTTTCATCTGTTGAACGAAATAGTAAATTACAAATTTATAATGCACGCCACTGATAAAATAATGACGATAAGACTAAAATAATATTTTTATTATAATGCGGGTGACATATGGCTTTTATTTTTGATTTATCTTTCCAATAACAAATATTTCGTACAGAAATAATTATACTTCACTGCTGAAATGCTGGTAAATAAGCCATATCTGCCGTGCAAATTCAAAAGGAAGTAACTCAAGTTACAGTGTTTTTATTTTATTCCATTAGCGAATTCAGAATGTCATTATTAATTTTTCTGTGTAATCGCTTAGTTTCTATCGTTCTACATCAGCGAAGGGCAAATGCATACTATCTCAAAATGACTGACTGTTTGTGTTTTTAAATAGCTCTACACTAAAAACTATTTAGGTTAAAAGCTCATGTAAAAGCTTTTTGTTTATGTCGCAACTTATTTGTGTACTTTTCTTGTGAATGTGAATGAAGTGCATTATATATTAGACATCTGCACAAATGGTTTTGAAGTTTCCTCTGCAAATATGCACTACTGCACTCTACAGTTTTGAATTCATTGAGCAAATGACAATCGACAGTATTATGGTGAAGTCTCTCTGAGCGACTTCACTTCAGTATTTGTTTCATTGGTGTTAAGCACTGTCAAAACATCAAGCCATTCAAAACATTCAATGTTTTGAAAAACACAACCAACGACAACACTGTCGCTGAACATGCAACGAATACAGTAGGTGCAGCGAGTGAGCGCAACGAGTAACGAATGAGAAGACGAACATTGAAAACAACAACAAATCTGACACTCGTTCGACGGCAGTAATGTTGTTATTGGTAGTTATGTGTTAATAAAAAATACAACAAACATTATTTAAAAAAAAAAATTGTTAAAAAAAAATTATGTACGACAAAAACATCGCTTTGGTCGAAAATCAATATAAAAAAAAACAAAAAAAATTAATTAATGAAAATAAATAAATAATGAAAAAATGTTTTTCGATAATTAAAAAAATTAATATAATATATTATGTGATTTTCTTATACCTTTTTTTTTCTTTCAATATTAATGATAATTCCTACTCTATTCCTTACTCTAGTAAAAATAATAAAAAAAAAAAATTGAAAAATGCACTAAGTACACTGTGTCACAAGCAGTTCATTTCAGTATTTGAATGTTTATTGCACATCATCATAGACCTCTTCACTTCAGTTTTGTTTTGCTTGTGTTTTGTTTTGACAGTACTTGGTTCTTTGTTGTTGTGAGCAAGACATTCATTTGATTTTCAAGCATAGAGTTAACGACAGTAAATGTTTTGAAACGAAGTGAATGTCTTGAAGTGGGTTTCAAATGGACTTGTGCAGATGTCTATTATATATAATGCATTTCAACATAAAATGTTGTACGAAGAGCTACCGTGCACCCGCAAATAATGTATTTAGCTTAAAAAATCTTAGTAATTAAATATTTGTATTCCCAATCAATTTAAAACATTTTTTTCAATTGTTTTGTATAGGCTGTTATGGTCAGTATAGGGTTATATGCAAGTAAATTTTATTTAAATGAATCATAAAATATAGACAAATAAAGGTTTTATATTAAAAACATTTTGTCAATATTAAAATTAATATTTTTATAGTGTAAACAAAATAAAACAGCGATGCGTAGTGTTGTTCGCATGACAGTTCAATATAGACAGGCGCGCTTTCGTTGTTAAAGCTCTATATATACATATTAGGGATGTTGCGGAGTTCCGCATCCGCATTATTTTGACACCCGCATCCGCATTGAGACATCCGCATCTTTGCGGATGTTTTGCTTTATATTAAAAAATTTTAAACATAACAATTTCAATGCAATTTTTAATAATAAATTAATTTAATATTTTATGTACGATTTTAGCACAGCAATTATGTTGTAACGTTATTAGAAACATTGAAAAATTGTCCGATTCGCTTCCAGATTCTAATCAAGAACTCACGCGCCTAGCCTGAAACAACTTCAACTTAAAAGTCGTAAATTCGTAAGACCAAACTCGTTTATTAAGAATATGTTACGCACGTCTTACCGAGTATTTTAAGACTAAAATAAAAAATATAGTAGGCAGGGTTTTTAGAATTTCATTTTTTTTGCGGTTTATCAAAAAAATTAAAAAAAAAAACGTAAAAAATGTTAATTGCTCGAAACACATTATTAAAACACGATTTTAGGTTGTTATACATATATATATATTATACATATATATACATATGTATATATATATATATATCTTATACATATATATATATATATATATATATATATATATATATTTATTTATTTATATTTATATTTATTTATATATATATATACATATATATATATATATATATATATATATATATATATACATACATATATATATATATATATATATATATATATATATATATATATATATATATATATATATATTTATATTTATATATATATATATATCAAATCAAAGATTTGTTAATTACAATTTTTGAGAATATGTAGATAAGCGAAGGGGATTTGCATACATGCGAGCATTTGAGGCTGCATCCTTTGCATATGCATTAGGGATGTAACGAATGTCACTTTTGCGGATGCGGATCTTCAAAAAAAAGATCCGCGGATGCGGATACGAATGCGGATCTCTCTTTACAAATTTTATATACATACAAAAAAATGAAAATCATATTAAATAAAAAAAATATATATTATTAGAATCCAGATGTAGTATCAATATTCAAAAAATATCATTAAATTCATACAAATAAAAAAATTGAAGCATGTATTAAGACATTTACTTTTGGCGAAATATTAAATTTTGATTCTTCAAATTTATTTGTTTAGATCACTTGATTTGCTTTAATATATATATATATATATATATATATATATATATATATATATATATATATATATATATATATATATAAAATAACACTAGACACCAGATTAGAGCATTATTCAAATACATTTTTATTCAAATAACAATTCAAATAAAATTTAATTAATAAGTTTTTAAATCGCCCATTTTCAAACATTACTAGAAATTTATTAGAAATTAAAAAAAAAAAAAAATTATGTTTTGATTAAAAAAAAACTTAATGAAATTTAAAATGATTTCCATACAAATAAAATGTATTCGGTATTGAAAATATTTGAATAAAAAACTGAATAAAGTAATAGAGCTTTTTGCATACAGAGCTCATTTTTTTTCATTTGACTTGTTTTAATTTGACTTACCCCAATTTCATTCATTATATTAGCTGAACTATTTTGAATTCCATTCAAATCAGTCAGAATATAAAAATTGCTTCAAACACTGAGTATGAGCATGCCTAGTCTGAAACACTTTCAACATAAAAGTCGGAGCAAATCGTGTTTTAATAATGTGTTTCGAGCAATTAAAATTTTTTACGTTTTTTTTTTTTAAATTTTTTTTGATAAACCGCAAAAAAAATGAAATTCTAAAAACCCTGCCTACTATATTTTTTATTTTAGTCTTAAAATACTCGGTAAGACGTGTGTAACATATTCTTAATAAACGAGTTTGGTCTTACGAATTTACGACTTTTAAGTTGAAGTTGTTTCAGGCTAGGCGCGTGAGTTCTTGATTAGAATCTGGAAGCCAATCGGACAATTTTTCAATGTTTCTAATAACGTTACAACATAATTGCTGTGCTAAAATCGTACATAAAATATTAAATTAATTTATTATTAAAAATTGCATTGAAATTGTTATGTTTAAAATTTTTTAATATAAAGCAAAACATCCGCAAAGATGCGGATGTCTCAATGCGGATGTGGGTGTCAAAATAATGCGGATGCGGAACTCCGCAACATCCCTAATATGTATATATAGAGCTTTAACAACGAAAGCCCGCCTGTCTATATTGAACTGTCATGCGAACAACACTACGCATCGCTGTTCTATTTTGTTTACACTATAAAAATATTAATTTTAATATTGACTAAAATTTTTTAATATAAAACCTTTATTTGTCTATATTTTATGATTCATTTAAATTAAATTTACTTGCATATAACCCTATACTGACCAAAACAGCCTATACAAAACAATTGAAAAAAATGTTTTAAATTGATTGGGAATACAAATATTTAATTACTAAGATTTTTTTTAAGCTAAATACATTATTTGTTGTTTTTGTCGTACATAATTTTTTTTAACAATTTTTTTTTTTTAAAATAATGGTTGTTGTATTTTTTATTAACACATAACTACCAATAACAACATTACTGCCGTCGAACGAGTGTCAGATTTGTCGTTGTTTTCAATGTTCGTCTTCTCATTCGTTACTCGTTGCGCTCACTCGCTGCACCTACTGTATTCGTTGCATGTTCAGCGACAGTGTTGTCGTTTATTGTGTTTTTCAAAACATTGAATGTTTTGAATGACTTGATGTTTTGACAGTGCTTAACACCAATGAAACAAATACTGAAGTGAAGTCGTTCAGAGAGACTTCACCATAATACTGTCGATTGTCATTTGCTCAATGAATTCAAAACTGTAGAGTGCAGTAGTGCATATTTGCAGAGGAAACTTCAAAACCATTTGTGCAGATGTCTAATATATAATGCACTTCATTCACATTCACAAGAAAAGTACACAAATAAGTTGCGACATAAACAAAAAGCTTTTACATGAGCTTTTAACCTAAATAGTTTTTAGTGTAGAGCTATTTAAAAACACAAACAGTCAGGCATTTTGAGATAGTATGCATTTGCCCTTCTAAACTAAGCGATTACACAGGAAAATTAATAATGACACTCTGAATTCGCTAATGGAATAAAATAAAAACACTGTAACTTGAGTTACTTCCTTTTGAATTTGCACGGCAGATATGGCTTATTTACCAGCATTTCAGCAGTGAAGTATAATTATTTCTGTACGAAATATTTGTTATCGGAAAGATAAATCAAAAATAAAAGCCATATGTCACCCGCATTATAATAAAAAAAATATTTTAGTCTTATCGTTATTATTTTATCAGTGGCGTGCGTATAAAGAGTGCTTCAGCATTATAAATTCGTAATTTACTATTTCGTTCAACAGATGAAAATTAAAAAACAAATAGTTTAATTAATAACACTATCCAACACGATTTTTTCAATTTTATATATATCGCTGATGCTGATTTTGACGGCATACTCTATTTGTATACCCTACACTAAGAGTGAAAAGGTGGGTCATTTCACGTCAGAAATATCAATCTTGGCACGATATCTTCCTATTTTGATAGATATAGTTATCGAGGAATATAAAATGACTGTATATTTAGTTATCTGAATTCCCGAAGAAATACAATGTAAATTTAGGGTATTTATTATATAGTTATTATTATTAATTCACTACATATTTTAAAATACACTAAAAGTTTAATTATTTTTAGTTTATATATAAATCAGGGTAAAATCAATATGGTTCATTGATTTAAAAAATATTTTTATTTTCGAACTAACTTTTAAAAATCGCAAAAAACGTGGTCAGTAATATTTTATATAATGTATTTATTCAAGGGATTGTAACCGTTACCTTTACTGTTATCCATTTCATAATGTTTCATATGTAATACCGTAGCTGTTACCAAAATTAAATAAACAAATCTACTCCACAATGCGAAAAATGTGACACTGTACGATTGCAAAATAATTTGACATTTGCCTTAAATTAAATTACTCATCATTGTATTATTGCTTAAATTAGATAGACTGAGAGACCAAGTTAAATTGAAATAAGAAAAACTTGGCTATTTTATAATAAATTGTAATTTGTATTTAGAATTTTAATGCTGGACATTTAGTTGTACGAAGAATGAATAAAAAGTACAGCGCAGCTCTTAAAAATGGTCTTTATTATCACCATTTCTTAAAAATTCTTGTTTTGCATTGAACTTGAAAAGATCAAGCAAGAACGGTTGATTCCGAAAATATCAAATATGAGTTACTATCTTCTGATTTTACGTGGCAGATATATAAACACAGCATTAATTCTTTTACAGTTTTAGTGGCCTGTAAGAATCATAATTACCCTACACGAAAATACATTGCTATAAATTATACAACTTAACGCATATATCGTAACAATATATATATATATACATAAATAAATAAATATACGTACATGTATATATATATACATATATATATATATATATATATATATATATATATCTATATATATATATATATATATATATATATATATATATATATATATATATATATATATATATATATATATATATATAGATATATATATATATATATATATACATATATATATACATATATATATATACATATATATATATATATATAGCTAGAATGTGCTACAGGTGCGAAGCAAGCAGTCCTGTACAATGATCCGCTCTACGAGATGATTTTCAGTGTGCAGTGTGAAAATAAATTTCCAATTGACGTCTTTTGAATTTTACATTGAATTGAATTTCTGGAGTACAAAATGAAGTATTACATATATAGTAAATATTGAAAACAAAATATTGAATTCCAAAAATAAAAAAAATAATAATGTAATTTGTACATACATATATATATATATGTATATATATATATATATATATATATATATATATATATATATATATATATATATATATATATATTACGAAATTACGTAATATACCTGAATTAAAAACTAATGGGATCACTATAATAATTATAGTTTGGCGCTACAGTCCTATAAGAACTTGAGCCGAGCTCTCTCACCATTTGTGTTATATTTGTACTCAAAGTCGTGGGACCTACAGTTTAATACCGAATCCGAACATAGAGCTTTTCATAGGTGTATTCTCGAAGGTTTGCCATTTACTGCCGAGAGGTAGTGCGGTATAGAAAAATGTTTCTATGAAAAGATGTTGTTAGCCCCAGTCCAGCCCAGTCCCAGCTTGGGCTAACAATATCTTTTTATATATAAAAGTTCACAATAGTCAAATCATTTTGGCGGAATTTGAAATGTATGCATATATTGTTCAATTTTACAAATGTTATGAATCAGTAATATCCTAACCAGGGTATAATTACTTCAACATATAAAGTATATTCACGTTTGATAATTTAAATTATGAATTGATTATACAGGGTGGTCCGCTTTGGGATGCAAATATTTTAGGGACTGATTACTTGGTTCATTTCATGAAAAAAATCGTTCTAGGGTTAGGGTCTATTTCGAACACCCAATGATATGCAGGGTGTTTTCAAAATTTACTTTACAAAAATTTATACAACCGTATACTTAATTATAAATTCTACAATGTATAGCCCAGAGCAAAAATATTACATTCATTTTATCATAGTTTATAGGGAAATATTAATATTGGCATTTTATGTGGTGCGCTAGGAAATTTTTCTCATCAAATTAAAAATAAAAAAAATTATTTCAACTTTTTTTTTTATAAAACTTCGTTTTTCTCGAAAGTTTATCTTTTTTAATAATTAAATGTATCATAAGTAGTTAACAATTTCTTCATATCCTTTTTTTATCGCACTTATATATATATATATATATATATATATATATATATATATATATATATATATATATATATATATATATATATATGTGTATATATATATATATATATATATATATATATATATATATATATATATATATATATATATATATATATATATATCTATACATATATATATATATATATATTATATATATATATATATATAAACTAAGATGTTCATTTTAAAATAGTAGCGCATAGTTTATCTTCCAAAAATATATTTCAAGTGTACAACAAAATTATATTTAATGCAAAACTAAGCAAACTATATCTGTGGTGTTTTATTACGAGCAAACATTACGTGCAAACAAAAATTTTAACTTGTTACAAGCAATGTTTTTTGAAATAATAATTCTATTTTTACCGTTAATTCATGCAGAATCTAATACTACGTCAAGTTATAACACAAGCACCATTCCAGCATCATTTTTTCCTCAGAAACCTCAAACTCCACAAAAAGGTAGAGGAGAATGCAATTCTTCTATCACAAACAGTGCTACAACACTTTATGCTACGCCGATTCCTGTGAAAAGTGAAATCTCTATAACAGGAGCTGGTGACATATCGCTGTTGAATAATGGAAAATTTCAGTTAAACACTAATTTCAATGTAAGTGGTGAGCAACAATACGAATGTCCAACTCTGGACGGCTCTTCAATACTTACCCAAACACAACTCATAAATAGACTTACAGCGCCTTGTCGGTATGATCGTTTAGAGAGACCAACGGAAACCACATCGGATTCACCAGTTGATGTGTACGTTAGAGCTTATGTTTATGTAATGGAAAATCTTGAAACCAGTGATTTGCAGTTTAAAATGCTCGGATTGTTACAAGTTCGATACAACGATTCCCGACTATCTTATGGTAAATATGCGCGATACCGAAATCAACCGATCCTGGGCGAATCTCAGTTGCGAAATTTGATATGGGTACCTCATTTATTTTTGGCTAATGAGCACGATTCTAGTGTATTAGGAACAAATGAGAAGGATATTCTTACATCCATATCTCCCGATGGAAATATAATAATATCTTCAAGGATTCAGGCTACGCTTTATTGTTGGATGAATTTGAATAAATTTCCTTTTGATGAGCAGAAATGTTCCATTATTTTGGAGAGCTGGATGTATAACACGTCAGAGTTGCTTCTCCACTGGGAAAAAAAAACACCACTAGCATTTGATCCTAATATGAGACTAACTGAATATGTGCTGGATAATTTTTGGACGAATGAAACAATTATCAATGCAGACTTAAACGACTTGCGTCATGGTGCATTTGACGGAAATTACAGTTCTTTAAGTTTTACTGTTCATTTAACAAGAGAAGTAGGTTTTTATGTAATGGATTATTTTTTACCCTCAATAATGATCGTTGCCATTTCATGGGTATCCTTTTGGCTTCAAGCTGACCAAACACCTGCTCGTACAACCCTAGGCACAAGTACAATGCTGTCATTTATAACTCTTGCGTCTTCCCAAGATAAAAACTTACCTAAAGTCAGTTACATTAAGATATCAGAGGTTTGGTTTTTAGGATGTACTTTATTCATTTTTGGAAGTTTAGTTGAATTTGCATTTGTTAATACAATATGGCGACGTAACAGAAATTTAGAATTGAAAAAAGTGAACAGCAAATATATTTTTAAATCTACATTAACACCAAATTTAGACCACCGCAGAATCGATGCTGATAAAAACCCAAATACTTACAAAAGAAAATGCAATAATCTGTCGCCAATTGAAACTCGAATCGAAACACAAACATTTGAAGATATAGCAAGAAAGAACGCGGACTCGCAGTTGGAAAATGGGGAAAAAAAATGTACATTTTCAACCATGAAACCACAAGAGGTTTCATTATGGATTGATCGTAAAGCCAGATTCGTGTTTCCATTAACATTTATAATATTTAATGCAATATTTTGGACTTTTGTATATTGCTTATAAATTAAAACATGATGTAAATTTCTCATCAAATTATTTATTTATAAGTGTGTTATATTTTAAAAATTTGGTCATCAGTTATTTATATCAATTAATATGTTTCGAAAATAAATCTAGAAAACCATTTTTATATACAAATTTACGAGGAATAATAAAAAATTAACGAGTTTTTAAATTTAAAACATTAGAACAAATTTATTATTTTTAATGTTACTTGTACTTTTAGGAAGAGTTGTTCAGTGCTATTGTAAAGGTAGTTTAACTTCGTTTGAAAAATCCTATTTTTAAATTAAATGATGTTTAACTATGTTAGTGCACGTAGGAAAATAAACTTCCAAACTTCGAGAAGAATTCGGTAGTAGAATATGGACTAATAGCAATAAAATATTACTAATATTCAAATATTTATTATCTGAATATTAAGAAAGCAAATTACATAGGCATCAAAAAAGTAAACAAACTTTATTCTACTGGATTTTGAGAAGTAAATTCATTGAGTATTAAAAACAAAAAAATAACACGCAAAACGTATCAACCTCAATCATACCTCAAATTATAAGAGGGAGTACCTTCGTAACATCTTGGCAAAATTTCAACACCCAACGATTATTGGACGGTGATACACGGTCATATGTTTCGACAATCTCAGAAAAAATCTTCAAAATTTCTATTTTTATATCGCGACGATAATAATATTATTATTATCGTATGGCACTACAGTCCTAAAAAAATTAGGTCGAGCTCTCTCACCATTTTGAGCTATGCGTGTTATATTTGTACTGAAAGTAGTGGGACCTACAGTTTAAAGAAGAATACGAACGGCGCACAGTGGTCAAAAGTGTATATTTTAGGAAAAAATTGAATAAAGTATTTTTTGTATTATTTTTTGTCTTATTGCGGACAATATTTAATATATTATGCGAATTTACATTTTTTCCAACATATGTTACCGCCATAAAATACGTCTAATTATGACATTGATGTATAGTGGGCGCAGCCGTTAATGAAATGAAACCATTTTAACATACTTTATACATATGTATTATATTTATGTATGGACTAAAAATCCAAAGTTTTAAGTATATATCGTATGGCCACTAACGTTCCTCTGGACTCAGTTCTGGACATTTTAGCGCATTAGCCTGTTTAGGTACAATATCCATATTATTGCTGGTGTACCACTCCTTCGCTTTTTTTCAATAGTGGAATAAATCCAGATGAGGCCAAAAGAAGTTGGATACCTAATGCTGGATTATAAGTGATGGTAACGTCATCTTTTGCAATCATTCAGCAATATAAGTATAGGTGTTGATTGACCCAGAAGTTTATTTTACTACAGCTGCATATTAACAGCCATGAGGAAATTTTCTTAGGAACTTGGATTTTTTGTGTTCTGTACATTTCTTGCACATTTCCCCGCTTCTACGCTTCGGTAAAGTCGTTAATGGAAGCTGTGAAAAGTCCGCCAATACATATTTTTTCGTCAGCCATATTGCAACACTGATATTTTATTACAAAGTATGCATGCAATTTTCTTTTGCTACTTCTTAAGTCAATGATGTTCGTTGCATTTCGATTTAGGACCTTCTAAACTTTGTACGATTTAAGGCCAACTTCGTTTTTACTTTGCAGACAAATGATTCGAAGCAACTGCATTTTCAGCTACTTTTCTGCCCGAAGCATTTGGGTCTTTTATGGAAAATACCCTTGACACGTTTATCATTATGTAAGTCTCCCGATCCACATTTCCGCCAGATACCACCATTCATTCAATGTTTAGATTGTCATTAATGTTTTTTAAAACCCGGCTAACATTTTGACGAAACACTTTAACGGTTTTTCCAATTTTTAAGTGACTCTATTTCGGATTTTGTTAAAAAATTTCACAACGATTTTTCGAATTTCAGCTTTAATTACCTATTTTCAGCAAACACGTCCGTGGAAATAAAAAATATATATTTTGGGTTCATCAAAATAAAATTATTCTAATTTTGGTGTTCAGAATTTAACGAACATTGTTTTATTAAATTAAATTAAATTAAAGTCGTAATTTCACTTTTAAACTGGTGACCCTTAGTGAAAATACAAAGAACACGACCTGGAACACTTCCTTCGGACGCTCCGGTTCAGAATGCCTCGGAATTAATAAGTGCAAATTCGCATCAACATGAAACTGCAGTGAGTACACTATTGAGTACAACAAGCGTACTGAAATTTCCTCCATTCTGGGCAAAAAATGCACAAGTATGGTTCATGCAAATAGTATTTTTTCCAATCAGCGCTAACGAAACCAAATTTCGGCAAACGTTGATGCTAGCACGTTGGACCTGGTAAGCGCTATTTTGGAAACGGCTCCAGCAGGAAACAGATATGAGACACTTAAAACTCGTTCTCGGAATACGATGAGCGCAAGCTCAAGCGCTTACTGAGTGGTCAATTTCTCGGAGATCAACAACCATCGCACTTCTTGCGAACAATGCAGAACCTTTGACGTGGACAAGTTGGGGACAACGTCATTAAAAGTCTCTTTCTTGAGCAGCTACCCGACAATTCTGCTACCCGTGCAATTCTTGCAATCAGCAGGATGTAAATGGTTCCGGTATTATTTTCACGTTTCGCCAGCTTTTTCATGCTTCGTCGTGTTTTGTCGTGTTTTTCCGTGTTTATTCGTGTCTTTTTATGTACAAGGGTCTATGTACAAGGGTATATTAAGTTTGTTTGGATATTATAACGCCCCTTAGGAAGCGTGTTAGGTATCAAACATAAAAATGTGTGGAACCGGAACTGAAATCAGCAACGCTATTTTAAAATCTCGGAACCCGAACCGGAACCAAGAGACGATCAAAAATTTGTTGTTCTTGCATCTTGTTCTTGCGTTTTTTGCAAGAACCATATCGAGATTTTCTTACAAGAGCAAGATAACAAATGCAAGAACAGGAGCAAGACTAACACTGCAAGAAACGCAGGAAACGTAATACAAGACTCTTGCGTTCTTTTATCATTTTAATGTATTTATTATGTTTTTAAAGTAATAATGAAATTCAAAAGAATTCATGATATTACTAAATATTGAACAACAAGTAACAATGGAAAGCGTGCAAAATATCTAGGAACGTGAACATTAATGAAGATGAGTGTTTTTTTTTGTTTTTCACGGCTAAAGAAAATAAGCATCTTAAAAATAAGGTCTGTGAAGCACTTTTGAAGCGGTAAATAGCTTCAAAAGTCGCATCAAAAAGATAAAAATAACAAAACAATGTTGTTTCTTCGTTTTATTGTTTTCTTCGCTACGCTAGTTCATACATCGATTGTGCATATGCACTGTGCTATTCACATTATTATTTTTGTTTTACTTTTATACATAGTTTTTTTTGTTAATTGTAAAATCATGAAGTTTTTCTTAAGTTAAGTTCTATGTGCATTATTTCATTTAACTTATAAAAACAAAATTAATATATGAACATTTTCATACATCATTTAGCTGATATTGCTTTTTATGTGTTTTTTTTACAAATCCGCTGATTCGTTTGAAAGGTGTTGCAACCGAAATACATTTGTTGTGACCTCATGTCATTAAAATTAACGTACCTTATTTTACTATAACGTTAGTCCGTACAACTGCACGTTCGTTTGTCGTAAGCTCATTCGTAATTTTGCTAAAATTTACGTTTGTTTATTTGTTACGTCAACTGGGTACGTTATTGTATCAAGAAAATAATTTACAAACGGCAACCTACTGTCTTCTCCAACAAATGAGAAGGATATTCTTACATCCATATCTCCCGATGGAAATATAATAATTTCTTCAAGGATTCAGGCTACGCTTTATTGTTGGATGAATTTGAATACATTACTTTTGATGAGCAGAAATGTTCCATTATTTTGGAGAGCTGGATGTATAACACGTCAGAGTTGCTTCTCCACTGGGAAAAAAAAAAACACCACTAGCATTTGATCCTAATATGAGACTAACTGAATATGTGCTGGATAATTTTTGGACGAATGAAACAATTATCAATGCAGACTTAAACGACTTGCGTCATGGTGCATTTGACGGAAATTACAGTTCTTTAAGTTTTACTGTTCATTTAACAAGAGAAGTAGGTTTTTATGTAATGGGTTATTTTTTACCCTCAATAATGATCGTTGCCATTTCATGGGTATCCTTTTGGCTTCAAGCTGACCAAACACCTGCTCGTACAACCCTAGGCACAAGTACAATGCTGTCATTTATAACTCTTGCGTCTTCCCAAGATAAAAACTTACCTAAAGTCAGTTACATTAAGATATCAGAGGTTTGGTTTTTAGGATGTACTTTATTCATTTTTGGAAGTTTAGTTGAATTTGCATTTGTTAATACAATATGGCGACGTAACAGAAATTTAGAATTGAAAAAAGTGAACAGCAAATATATTTTTAAATCTACATTAACACCAAATTTAGACCACCGCAGAATCGATGCTGATAAAAACCCAAATACTTACAAAAGAAAATGCAATAATCTGTCGCCAATTGAAACTCGAATCGAAACACAAACATTTGAAGATATAGCAAGAAAGAACGCGGACTCGCAGTTGGAAAATGGGGAAAAAAAATGTACATTTTCAACCATGAAACCACAAGAGGTTTCATTATGGATTGATCGTAAAGCCAGATTCGTGTTTCCATTAACATTTATAATATTTAATGCAATATTTTGGACTTTTGTATATTGCTTATAAATTAAAACATGATGTAAATTTCTCATCAAATTATTTATTTATAAGTGTGTTATATTTTAAAAATTTGGTCATCAGTTATTTATATCAATTAATATGTTTCGAAAATAAATCTAGAAAACCATTTTTATATACAAATTTACGAGGAATAATAAAAAATTAACGAGTTTTTAAATTTAAAACATTAGAACAAATTTATTATTTTTAATGTTACTTGTACTTTTAGGAAGAGTTGTTCAGTGCTATTGTAAAGGTAGTTTAACTTCGTTTGAAAAATCCTATTTTTAAATTAAATGATGTTTAACTATGTTAGTGCACGTAGGAAAATAAACTTCCAAACTTCGAGAAGAATTCGGTAGTAGAATATGGACTAATAGCAATAAAATATTACTAATATTCAAATATTTATTATCTGAATATTAAGAAAGCAAATTACATAGGCATCAAAAAAGTAAACAAACTTTATTCTACTGGATTTTGAGAAGTAAATTCATTGAGTATTAAAAACAAAAAAATAACACGCAAAACGTATCAACCTCAATCATACCTCAAATTATAAGAGGGAGTACCTTCGTAACATCTTGGCAAAATTTCAACACCCAACGATTATTGGACGGTGATACACGGTCATATGTTTCGACAATCTCAGAAAAAATCTTCAAAATTTCTATTTTTATATCGCGACGATAATAATATTATTATTATCGTATGGCACTACAGTCCTAAAAAAATTAGGTCGAGCTCTCTCACCATTTTGAGCTATGCGTGTTATATTTGTACTGAAAGTAGTGGGACCTACAGTTTAAAGAAGAATACGAACGGCGCACAGTGGTCAAAAGTGTATATTTTAGGAAAAAATTGAATAAAGTATTTTTTGTATTATTTTTTGTCTTATTGCGGACAATATTTAATATATTATGCGAATTTACATTTTTTCCAACATATGTTACCGCCATAAAATACGTCTAATTATGACATTGATGTATAGTGGGCGCAGCCGTTAATGAAATGAAACCATTTTAACATACTTTATACATATGTATTATATTTATGTATGGACTAAAAATCCAAAGTTTTAAGTATATATCGTATGGCCACTAACGTTCCTCTGGACTCAGTTCTGGACAGTTTAGCGCATTAGCCTGTTTAGGTACAATATCCATATTATTGCTGGTGTACCACTCCTTCGCTTTTTTTCCATAGTGGAATAAATCCAGATGAGGCCAAAAGAAGTTGGATACCTAATGCTGGATTATAAGTGATGGTAACGTCATCTTTTGCAATCATTCAGCAATATAAGTATAGGTGTTGATTGACCCAGAAGTTTATTTTACTACAGCTGCATATTAACAGCCATGAGGAAATTTTCTTAGGAACTTGGATTTTTTGTGTTCTGTACATTTCTTGCACATTTCCCCGCTTCTACGCTTCGGTAAAGTCGTTAATGGAAGCTGTGAAAAGTCCGCCAATACATATTTTTTCGTCAGCCATATTGCAACACTGATATTTTATTACAAAGTATGCATGCAATTTTCTTTTGCTACTTCTTAAGTCAATGATGTTCGTTGCATTTCGATTTAGGACCTTCTAAACTTTGTACGATTTAAGGCCAACTTCGTTTTTACTTTGCAGACAAATGATTCGAAGCAACTGCATTTTCAGCTACTTTTCTGCCCGAAGCATTTGGGTCTTTTATGGAAAATACCCTTGACACGTTTATCATTATGTAAGTCTCCCGATCCACATTTCCGCCAGATACCACCATTCATTCAATGTTTAGATTGTCATTAATGTTTTTTAAAACCCGGCTAACATTTTGACGAAACACTTTAACGGTTTTTCCAATTTTTAAGTGACTCTATTTCGGATTTTGTTAAAAAATTTCACAACGATTTTTCGAATTTCAGCTTTAATTACCTATTTTCAGCAAACACGTCCGTGGAAATAAAAAATATATATTTTGGGTTCATCAAAATAAAATTATTCTAATTTTGGTGTTCAGAATTTAACAAACATTGTTTTATTAAATTAAATTAAATTAAATTAAATTAAAGTCGTAATTTCACTTTTAAACTGGTGACCCTTAGTGAAAATACAAAGAACACGACCTGGAACACTTTCTTCGGACGCTCCGGTTCAGAATGCCTCGGAATTAATAAGTGCAAATTCGCATCAACATGAAACTGCAGTGAGTACACTATTGAGTACAACAAGCGTACTGAAATTTCCTCCATTCTGGGCAAAAAATGCACAAGTATGGTTCATGCAAATAGTATTTTTTCCAACGCTCGAATCAGCGCTAACGAAACCAAATTTCGGCAAACGTTGATGCTAGCACGTTGGACCTGGTAAGCGATATTTTGGAAACGGCTCCAGCAGGAAACAGATATGAGACACTTAAAACTCGTTCTCGGAATACGATGAGCGGAAGCTCAAGCGCTTACTGAGTGGTCAATTTCTCGGAGATCAACAACCATCGCACTTCTTGCGAACAATGCAGAACCTTTGACGTGGACAAGTTGGGGACAACGTCATTAAAAGTCTCTTTCTTGAGCAGCTATCCGACAATTCTGCTACCCGTGCAATTCTTGCAATCAGCAGGATGTAAATGGTTCCGGTATTATTTTTCACGTTTCGCCAGCTTTTTCATGCTTCGTCGTGTTTTGTCGTGTTTTTCCGTGTTTATTCGTGTCTTTTTATGTACAAGGGTATATGTACAAGGGTATATTAAGTTTGTTTGGATATTATAACGCCCCTTAGGAAGCGTGTTAGGTATCAAACATAAAAATATGTGGAACCGGAATTGAAATCAGCAACGCTATTTTAAAATCTCGGAACCCGAACCGGAACCTAGAGACGATCAAAAATGTATTGTTCTTGCATCTTGTTCTTGCGTTTTTTGCAAGAACAATATCGAGATTTTCTTACAAGAGCAAGATAAGAAATGCAAGAACAAGAGCAAGACTAACACTGCAAGAAACGCAGGAAACGTAATACAAGACTCTTGCGTTCTTTTATCATTTTAATGTATTTATTATGTTTTTAAAGTAAAAAAGATTCAAAAGAATTCATGATATTACTAAATATTGAACAACAAGTAACAATGGAAAGCGTGCAAAATATCTAGGAACGTGAACATTAATGAAGATGAGTGTTTTTTTTTTGTTTTTCAAGGCTAAAGAATATAAGCATCTTAAAAATAAGGTCTGTGAAGCACTTTTGAAGCGGTAAATAGCTTCAAAAGTCGCATCAAAAAGATAAAAATAACAAAACAATGTTGTTTCTTCGTTTTATTGTTTTCTTCGCTACGCTAGTTCATACATCGATTGTGCATATGCACTGTGCTATTCACATTATTATTTTTGTTTTACTTTTATACATAGTTTTTTTTGTTAATTGTAAAATCATGAAGTTTTTCTTAAGTTAAGTTCTATGTGCATTATTTCATTTAACTTATAAAAACAAAATTAATATATGAACTTTTTCATACATCATTTAGCTGATATTGCTTTATATGTTTTTTTTTTACAAATCCGCTGATTCGTTTGAAAGGTGTTGCAACCGAAATACATTTGTTGTGACCTCATGTCATTAATATTAACGTACCTTATTTTACTATAATCGAAACGTTAGTCCGTACAACTGCACGTTCGTTTGTCGTAAGCTCATTCGTAATGTTGCTAAAATTTACGTTTGTTTATTTGTTACGTCAACTGGGTACGTTATTGTATCAAGAAAATAATTTACAAACGGCAACCTACTGTCTACCAGCAGTTCGGTTGCCAGTTTTTTGCTAACTATTATGAATACACACAGAAATAAAGAAACGTGAAACTTCAAAAATTTTCACACAAGTCGAAATCAATAGGACATTCATTAAATAAGTGAAAATGGGAAATAAATATTAATAAAATAACAAATTAATTCAATACCAACTGCTCTTTAGCTAGAAAAAGTGAAAAGGTCCCCGGTTCGATCTCCACCGACTGCCAAAATCTTTTTCATAGAAAATATTTTCCTAAGCGACGCACCCGCCGTTCGAATTCGACATTAAAATGTAGGTCACACCAATTTGAGTACAAATATAACACGAACAGCTCAAATGGTGAGAGAGCTCGGCCGAAGTTCTATATGGGACTGTAGTGCCAAACTATAAAAATATGTGGAACCGGAACTGAAATCAGCAACGCTATTTTAAAATCTCGGAACCCGAACCGGAACCTAGAGACGATCAAAAATGTATTGTTCTTGCATCTTGTTCTTGCGTTTTTTGCAAGAACAATATCGAGATTTTCTTACAAGAGCAAGATAAGAAATGCAAGAACAAGAGCAAGACTAACACTGCAAGAAACGCAGGAAACGTAATACAAGATTCTTGCGTTCTTTTATCATTTTAATGTATTTATTATGTTTTTAAAGTAATAATGAAATTCAAAAGAATTCATGATATTACTAAATATTGAACAACAAGTAACAATGGAAAGCGTGCAAAATATCTAGGAACGTGAACATTAATGAAGATGAGTGTTTTTTTTTTGTTTTTCAAGGCTAAAGAATATAAGCATCTTAAAAATAAGGTCTGTGAAGCACTTTTGAAGCGGTAAATAGCTTCAAAAGTCGCATCAAAAAGATAAAAATAACAAAACAATGTTGTTTCTTCGTTCTATTGTTTTCTTCGCTACGCTAGTTCATACATCGATTGTGCATATGCACTGTGCTATTCACATTATTATTTTTGTTTTACTTTTATACATAGTTTTTTTTGTTAATTGTAAAATCATGAAGTTTTTCTTAAGTTAAGTTCTATGTGCATTATTTCATTTAACTTATAAAAACAAAATTAATATATGAACTTTTTCATACATCATTTAGCTGATATTGCTTTATATGTTTTTTTTTTTACAAATCCGCTGATTCGTTTGAAAGGTGTTGCAACCGAAATACATTTGTTGTGACCTCATGTCATTAATATTAACGTACCTTATTTTACTATAATCGAAACGTTAGTCCGTACAACTGCACGTTCGTTTGTCGTAAGCTCATTCGTAATGTTGCTAAAATTTACGTTTTTTTATTTGTTACGTCAACTGGGTACGTTATTGTATCAAGAAAATAATTTACAAACGGCAACCTACTGTCTACCAGCAGTTCGGTTGCCAGTTTTTTGCTAACTATTATGAATACACACAGAAATAAAGAAACGTGAAACTTCAAAAATGTTCACACAAGTCGAAATCAATAGGACATTCATTAAATAAGTGAAAATGGGAAATAAATATTAATAAAATAACAAATTAATTCAATACCAACTGCTCTTTAGCTAGAAAAAGTGAAAAGGTCCCCGGTTCGATCTCCACCGACTGCCAAAATCTTTTTCATAGAAAATATTTTCATAAGCGACGCACCCGCCGTTCGAATTCGACATTAAAATGTAGGTCACACCAATTTGAGTACAAATATAACACGAACAGCTCAAATGGTGAGAGAGCTCGGCCGAAGTTCTATATGGGACTGTAGTGCCAAACTATAATTATTATTATTATTATAATAAATATAGAATATTTTACATACATAGAATTATAATTTACATACATAGAACATAAGTACATAAATAACTTTATTAAAATAAAATATCAATTGGATGTTTAAAACTTCATACTCAACGACTAGGATGTTGCGGCAACCTCATGGTCACCGAATTGGAGGTTACCACAACCTCATGTTCACCGATTTAGAGGTTGTCACAAACTCTTGATCACCAATTTGGTGGTTGCCATAACCTCATGCTCACCGACAGGAGGTTGCGACAACTGAATAAGTAAGTTTACTACTTTATCGGTAACCGAATGTTTCGGTAGGGCAATTTAGTTGGTTGCCACCACAAATCAGTTTTCTGTGTGTACTTGTACCCCATAAACTAATTTGGTTTGGGATGGCTGAAAATTCCATAAAATTAAAATTTGGTAGCGCAATATTTTAATATTTCACATAGCACATATTTGAGTGGTAGAAGCAGAATGTTTTTAAAAAATATTTTCTTAATATAAAAAAAAAACACCCTAATATATATATATATATATATATATATATATATATATATATATATATATATATATATATATATATATATTAGGGTGTTTTTTTTTTATATTAAGAAAATATTTTTTAAAAACATTCTGCTTCTACCACTCAAATATGTGCTATGTGAAATATTAAAATATTGCGCTACCAAATTTTAATTTTATGGAATTTTCAGCCATCCCAAACCAAATTAGTTTATGGGGTACAAGTACACACAGAAAACTGATTTGTGGTGGCAACCAACTAAATTGCCCTACCGAAACATTCGGTTACCGATAAAGTAGTAAACTTACTTATTCAGTTGTCGCAACCTCCTGTCGGTGAGCATGAGGTTATGGCAACCACCAAATTGGTGATCAAGAGTTTGTGACAACCTCTAAATCGGTGAACATGAGGTTGTGGTAACCTCCAATTCGGTGACCATGAGGTTGCCGCAACATCCTAGTCGTTGAGTATGAAGTTTTAAACATCCAATTGATATTTTATTTTAATAAAGTTATTTATGTACTATATGTTCTATGTATGTAAATTATAATTCTATGTATGTAAAATATTCTATATTTATTATAATAATAATAATAATTATAGTTTGGCACTACAGTCCCATATAGAACTTCGGCCGAGCTCTCTCACCATTTGAGCTGTTCGTGTTATATTTGTACTCAAATTGGTGTGACCTACATTTTAATGTCGAATTCGAACGGCGGGTGCGTCGCTTAGGAAAATATTTTCTATGAAAAAGATTTTGGCAGTCGGTGGAGATCGAACCGGGGACCTTTTCACTTTTTCTAGCTAAAGAGCAGTTGGTATTGAATTAATTTGTTATTTTATTAATATTTATTTCCCATTTTCACTTATTTAATGAATGTCCTATTGATTTCGACTTGTGTGAAAATTTTTGAAGTTTCACGTTTCTTTATTTCTGTGTGTATTCATAATAGTTAGCAAAAAACTGGCAACCGAACTGCTGGTAGACAGTAGGTTGCCGTTTGTAAATTATTTTCTTGATACAATAACGTACCCAGTTGACGTAACAAATAAACAAACGTAAATTTTAGCAACATTACGAATGAGCTTACGACAAACGAACGTGCAGTTGTACGGACTAACGTTTCGATTATAGTAAAATAAGGTACATTAATATTAATGACATGAGGTCACAACAAATGTATTTCGGTTGCAACACCTTTCAAACGAATCAGCGGATTTGTAAAAAAAAAAACATATAAAGCAATATCAGCTAAATGATGTATGAAAAAGTTCATATATTAATTTTGTTTTTATAAGTTAAATGAAATAATGCACATAGAACTTAACTTAAGAAAAACTTCATGATTTTACAATTAACAAAAAAAACTATGTATAAAAGTAAAACAAAAATAATAATGTGAATAGCACAGTGCATATGCACAATCGATGTATGAACTAGAGTAGCGAAGAAAACAATAAAACGAAGAAACAACATTGTTTTGTTATTTTATCTTTTTGATGCGACTTTTGAAGCTATTTACCGCTTCAAAAGTGCTTCACAGACCTTATTTTTAAGATGCTTATATTCTTTAGCCTTGAAAAACAAAAAAAAAACACTCATCTTCATTAATGTTCACGTTCCTAGATATTTTGCACGCTTTCCATTGTTACTTGTTGTTCAATATTTAGTAATATCATGAATTCTTTTGAATTTCATTATTACTTTAAAAACATAATAAATACATTAAAATGATAAAAGAACGCAAGAGTCTTGTATTACGTTTCCTGCGTTTCTTGCAGTGTTAGTCTTGCTTTTGTTCTTGCATTTCTTATCTTGCTCTTGTAAGAAAATCTCGATATTGTTCTTGCAAAAAACGCAAGAACAAGATGCAAGAACAATACATTTTTGATCGTCTCTAGGTTCCGGTTCGGGTTCCGAGATTTTAAAATAGCGTTGCTGATTTCAGTTCCGGTTCCACATATTTTTATAGTTTGGCACTACAGTCCCATATAGAACTTCGGCCGAGCTCTCTCACCATTTGAGCTGTTCGTGTTATATTTGTACTCAAATTGGTGTGACCTACATTTTAATGTCGAATTCGAACGGCGGGTGCGTCGCTTAGGAAAATATTTTCTATGAAAAAGATTTTGGCAGTCGGTGGAGATCGAACCGGGGACCTTTTCACTTTTTCTAGCTAAAGAGCAGTTGGTATTGAATTAATTTGTTATTTTATTAATATTTATTTCCCATTTTCACTTATTTAATGAATGTCCTATTGATTTCGACTTGTGTGAAAATTTTTGAAGTTTCACGTTTCTTTATTTCTGTGTGTATTCATAATAGTTAGCAAAAAACTGGCAACCGAACTGCTGGTAGACAGTAGGTTGCCGTTTGTAAATTATTTTCTTGATACAATAACGTACCCAGTTGACGTAACAAATAAACAAACGTAAATTTTAGCAACATTACGAATGAGCTTACGACAAACGAACGTGCAGTTGTACGGACTAACGTTTCGATTATAGTAAAATAAGGTACGTTAATATTAATGACATGAGGTCACAACAAATGTATTTCGGTTGCAACACCTTTCAAACGAATCAGCGGATTTGTAAAAAAAAAAACATATAAAGCAATATCAGCTAAATGATGTATGAAAAAGTTCATATATTAATTTTGTTTTTATAAGTTAAATGAAATAATGCACATAGAACTTAACTTAAGAAAAACTTCATGCTTTTACAATTAACAAAAAAAACTATGTATAAAAGTAAAACAAAAATAATAATGTGAATAGCACAGTGCATATGCACAATCGATGTATGAACTAGCGTAGCGAAGAAAACAATAAAACGAAGAAACAACATTGTTTTGTTATTTTTATCTTTTTGATGCGACTTTTGAAGCTATTTACCGCTTCAAAAGTGCTTCACAGACCTTATTTTTAAGATGCTTATATTCTTTAGCCTTGAAAAACAAAAAAAAAAACACTTATCTTCATTAATGTTCACGTTCCTAGATATTTTGCACGCTTTCCATTGTTACTTGTTGTTCAATATTTAGTAATATCATGAATTCTTTTGAATTTCATTATTACTTTAAAAACATAATAAATACATTAAAATGATAAAAGAACGCAAGAGTCTTGTATTACGTTTCCTGCGTTTCTTGCAGTGTTAGTCTTGCTCTTGTTCTTGCATTTCTTATCTTGCTCTTGTAAGAAAATCTCGATATTGTTCTTGCAAAAAACGCAAGAACAAGATGCAAGAACAATACATTTTTGATCGTCTCTAGGTTCCGGTTCGGGTTCCGAGATTTTAAAATAGCGTTGCTGATTTCAGTTCCGGTTCCACATATTTTTATGTTTGATACCTAACACGCTTCCTAAGGGGCGTTATAATATCCAAACAAACTTAATATACCCTTGTAGATATACCCTTGTACATAAAAAGACACGAATAAACACGGAAAAACACGACAAAACACGACGAAGCATGAAAAAGCTGGCGAAACGTGAAAAATAATACCGGAACCATTTACATCCTGCTGATTGCAAGAATTGCACGGGTAGCAGAATTGTCGGATAGCTGCTCAAGAAAGAGACTTTTAATGACGTTGTCCCCAACTTGTCCACGTCAAAGGTTCTGCATTGTTCGCAAGAAGTGCGATGGTTGTTGATCTCCGAGAAATTGACCACTCAGTAAGCGCTTGAGCTTCCGCTCATCGTATTCCGAGAACGAGTTTTAAGTGTCTCATATCTGTTTCCTGCTGGAGCCGTTTCCAAAATATCGCTTACCAGGTCCAACGTGCTAGCATCAACGTTTGCCGAAATTTGGTTTCGTTAGCGCTGATTCGAGCGTTGGAAAAAATACTATTTGCATGAACCATACTTGTGCATTTTTTGCCCAGAATGGAGGAAATTTCAGTACGCTTGTTGTACTCAATAGTGTACTCACTGCAGTTTCATGTTGATGCGAATTTGCACTTATTAATTCCGAGGCATTCTGAACCGGAGCGTCCGAAGAAAGTGTTCCAGGTCGTGTTCTTTGTATTTTCACTAAGGGTCACCAGTTTAAAAGTGAAATTACGACTTTAATTTAATTTAATTTAATAAAACAATGTTTGTTAAATTCTGAACACCAAAATTAGAATAATTTTATTTTGATGAACCCAAAATATATATTTTTTATTTCCACGGACGTGTTTGCTGAAAATAGGTAATTAAAGCTGAAATTCGAAAAATCATTGTGAAATTTTTTAACAAAATCCGAAATAGAGTCACTTAAAAATTGGAAAAACCGTTAAAGTGTTTCGTCAAAATGTTAGCCGGGTTTTAAAAAACATTAATGACAATCTAAACATTGAATGAAAGGTGGTATCTGGCGGAAATGTGGATCGGGAGACTTACATAATGATAAACGTGTCAAGGGTATTTTTCATAAAAGACCCAAATGCTTCGGGCAGAAAAGTAGCTGAAAATGCAGTTGCTTCGAATCATTTGTCTGCAAAGTAAAAACGAAGTTGGCCTTAAATCGTACAAAGTTTAGAATGTCCTAAATCGAAATGCAACGAACATCATTGACTTAAGAAGTAGCAAAAGAAAATTGCATGCATACTTTGTAATAAAATATCAGTGTTGCAATATGGCTGACGAAAAAATATGTATTGGCGGACTTTTCACAGCTTCCATTAACGACTTTACCGAAGCGTAGAAGCGGGGAAATGTGCAAGAAATGTACAGAACACAAAAAATCCAAGTTCCTAAGAAAATTTCCTCATGGCTGTTAATATGCAGCTGTAGTAAAAGAAACTTCTGGGTCAATCAACACCTATACTTATATTGCTGAATGCTTGCAAAAGATGACGTTAACATCACTTATAATCCAGCATTAGGTATCCAACTTCTTTTGGCCTCATCTGGATTTATTCCACTATGGAAAAAAAGCGAAGGAGTGGTACACCAGCAATAATATGGATATTGTACCTAAACAGGCTAATGCGCTAAACTGTCCAGAACTGAGTCCAGAGGAACGTTAGTGGCCATACGATATATACTTAAAACTTTGGATTTTTAGTCCATACATAAATATAATACATATGTATAAAGTATGTTAAAATGGTTTCATTTCATTAACGGCTGCGCCCACTATACATCAATGTCATAATTAGACGTATTTTATGGCGGTAACATATGTTGGAAAAAATGTAAATTCGCATAATATATTAAATATTGTCCGCAATAAGACAAAAAATAATACAAAAAAAACTTTATTCAATTTTTTCCTAAAATATACACTTTTGACCACTGTGCGCCGTTCGTATTCTTCTTTAAACTGTAGGTCCCACTACTTTCAGTACAAATATAACACGCATATGTCTATCATGTCTATCATGAGGTTGGTTGCCAGTTTCTTGCCAACAATTATGGATACATGCAGAAATAAATAAACGTCAAAAATTTTCACATGTCGAAAACAATAGGAAATTCATTAATTAAGTTACATTGTGCAATAAATATACAAATATTAATAAAATAATATATTTATTCAATACAAATTGCTCATTAGCTAGTGAAAAATAATATAAATAAAAAAATGTGTAACCATTTGTGCCAGTAGAAATAGTTTTTGGTTATGAGGAAATAAAAAAAATGCATGCAGATTATTGATGTCAATCCCGGACTATTTTTCAATCCCAATATTTCGGGACTAAAAAATTTGAAGCAAAGGCTTAAAATAACCATATCTATGTTTAAATAATAAACAATTATTTTGCTTAATGCTCAAACAAAACTCATATATTCAAATGCATCCAAATATATATGGTATTCAAAATACCAAATCCGCGATATATAAACCCCAGTTGATTATCAATCATTTTTTTAAATACTTTTTATTGAAAAATTATTTTTTAGTACAAATATAAAAAAAAAATATTTTGAATGAACAATCAAATTTTTATTGGGATATTGGTTTTTGTGGAAAACAGTATTTTATAAAAAATTAAAAAAAAAAGTTTATAGTGGACACATTTTATGTGATTTTTAATTAATACCAATTTTAAAAACTAATTCAATTTAAGAACGTGAATTTATTTATGTAAATTCAATCGTTTAAGTGGATTTTATACTGTCAGTTTAATCGAATTTAGATTTTGAAAAAAGATTTATTCTCGCTCAAATGTATTTTATATGATTGAAATTTGCAGTACGCACAATTTCATTGTAATGAATGTGAAAAATTTTAGTTTTAGACCCAAATGAAAAAATGTTATTATAAATTATATTTATTTATGTATTTTGTTATTAATAAAAGCTACATTCATAGACAACGGTTTCAGTTTTATCGCTATTCGAAATCCGGATTTAATCGCCAGAGACCGTCATGATATTATAATAATTTACTATTTTTGAGTACTTTCTGTATTTCGAATCGAAAGATTATAATAATTATTAGTCGAAAATGTCGTAATTTTTAACAATTGTGAATTTGTTAAAAGTCAAAAAGCATGTAATTCGTTATTAGTGACGTCAGTGTTTTAATACTACAATCCATTAAATGTTAGATTTTCTTTTTCACGAAATGTGTATAAAAGCACTGAAAGACTTTTGAATAAACTATTAAAAATTGATCTACTAAAATTTTTTGTAATCCCGAAAATCCCGGGATTTAACGATGATCCTGGGATCAGTTTTTCGGGACTGATTTGACTCAAATTCCGGGATCCCGGGATTGACATCCCTAATGCAGATACATGTATCTTTTCATAGTGTTTTTTTTTTCAGGGAGCAGTAATTAGTAGACTTCTAAATTGTGTGGGCGACTTATTTACGCAACTATAATACATATATAATACATAAGTTTTATATACATAAATAACTTTGTTACAATAAAATTTCAATTGGAGGTTTAGAAAACCTCAAAACCTCACTGACTACTAGGTAGCGACAACCTCATGCTCACCAATATAGTTGTCCCAACCTCATGATCACCGATTTGGAGGTTACCACAACCTCATGATCACCGATTTGGATGTTTCCTCAACCGAATTAGGTTATTGTTTCAACTACCATATGATTCGGTAGGGCAATTTAGTTGTTGCCGCTACAAATCAGTTTATGTGTGCATGAGAAGCTCTCACCCGCCGTTCAGATTCTTCAATAAACTGTATGGCTGAAAAATATGTTTTTGCGACACCAATTTGTAGTTTGTCACAACCTCATGATTACCAATTAGGAGGTTACCACAACCTCATGTTCACTAGTGATGATCAAAAATTTCTTGTTCTTGCATTTATTGCAAGAACAAGATCGAGATTTTCTTGCAAGAACAAGAGAAAGATAAGAAATGAAAGAACAAGAACAAGTGCCAGGCTTACACTGGAAGAAATACAAGAAAAACAAGACTCTTGCGTTTTTTTATCATTTCAATGTATTTATTATGTTTTTAATGCAGAGAAGGGCAAATGCACACAATAACAAAATGCTTAACTGTTTGTGCGTTCGTAATGCACTTAAAACAATGTTGGTCGAAAGCTCATGTAAAAGCTTTGTGTTTATATTTTATGTGGCAACATTGAAATACTAATTTTGTGTGCTTTTTGTTGTGTTTTGTTTGTCATACCACATATATATGCACAATATATGCATTGAAATTTTCTATAATTCATCTTTTCCAAAAAAATTGTTTTAACATTGAATGCAATTCTTTTCATTCCTTTGGATTGTTTGTTTTGTATTGTGAATGGAGCGCATTATAATGCCTCTCAACACAAAATTTTGTACATACAGCTAAGCATTCTGCTGTTTTAAAAAATTCTCAGAAAATAAATATTTGTATTCCCACTCAATTAAAAACATTTTACCTAAATTTAACTTAAAATATAATCAAAAGGTTAATTATAAAAAAAAACATAAAAAATATTAAGTCAATATTTATTTAAATATTTTGATAGTGTGCAAAAATAAAGCAAATAATGGAACAGCGATGCGCGGTCATGCTTGCATGATAGCTCGACAGAGACCGACGTGCTTTCGTTGTGAAAGCTCTATGTATATGCATACAACAGAAAAAAAGCTAAAACGCATGCGTGCATGCAAATGCCCTTCGCTGTAATAATGAAATCAAAAAGAGTTCATGATATTACTAAATATTGAACAAAAAGTAACAATGGGAAGCGTATGAACGTGAACAATAATGAAGATGTGTTCTAATTTTTTTTTTTATTTTTCAAGGCTAAAGAATATAAGCATCTTAAAAATAAGGTTTGTAAAGCATTTTTGATGCAGTAAATAGCTTCAAAAGTCGCTTCAGACAGATAAAAAGACAAAAGATTGTGCATGTTCATATGCACTGTGCTATCCACATTATTATTTTTGTATTACTTTTATACATAGTTTTTTTGTTAATTGTAAAATCATGAAGTTATTATTATTAAGTAAAGTTCTATGTACATTATTTCATTTAACTTATAAAACCAAAAAAAAATAATTTATGAACATTTTCACAGTGTACCTCATTTAGCTGATATTGCTTTTTGTGTTTTTGTTTTTTTTTCACAAATCCGCTGATTCGTTTGAAAGTGCAACAACAACAAAAATGCGAATAAAGTAGCATCCAAGCTTTTGATAGAATTTTTGGCGAGACATTTTTTGTTCCACAAAGAAAACTCGTTGTTGTTGCCAACTAGATAGCTGTATTAGATAAATACATGTAGTGTGGTGCCATGCGACGTTCTGTTGTCATGCGTCTGTCCGTTGTCATGCGTCTGTCCGATATCATGCGTCTGTTGTCATGCGTCTGTTTGTTGCCATGCAATGATACAGGAAGAGTTGTCGTGCGAAAGTATGTGTATCATCGTAGTTCGCTATTGTTTTATTTTCTTTTTTCTATTAGCGTTTGCTTTGTAGCGTTTGAGTTTGTGTTTGCAAAAATATATGTTACCCTGCAAGATAGTGTGTGTGTTCTCTGGACATACGGTAAGTGTAGCATACGGATTTTTTTAATCTCTGACGAAAACAGAAATATGCCTACACGAAATATTTCTAATATTAAGGTTATTCACTAAACGGATCAGTTGCGATGTAGAGTAGCAGTTTTGTCAAGTAGCAGTTGTACAACAACAAAATACATTGGTGGCAAAAACAAAAATTATCTGCTAATCTACTTCGCTAAAAGCTTAAGTTTACTTCGTGGTACTTTTGTAGTTTTTTAGTGATGCTGAATTTATGACTTTTGGGTACTTGATATTACAGACAGTGTTTGATTATTGAGTTAAAATTCACCAAAATTCAATATATTTAAATGAAAATATATATTTTTAATGAATATGTACATATATGCATGTGAATAAAAATGAAATGATGGCATAATGTCACTAATTTGTTTACTTTGTTTTAATTATAATGTCTTGATATGAGATATTGAATTAAAAATAAGTAACAAAAGGCATACTTATATATTATTGCATATGGCCAATAAGCAATAAATCTAAAATTTTAATGAAACAAAAACATCTGTTTTGGTACATCAAACTGAAAACTACCATACTACAAATATGAAGTAAGTGTGTTCACGAAATATGATACAAATCTACAATACTGCTAATGTACATCGACAACTGCTCCGTTTCGTGAATACCTTTATTTATTATGAACGTATATGTTCATTTTATTATGTCCTTGAGATTTTGAATTGTCTTGTCAAGATCACTTTATTTATACAATTTTTTTTTTTTAGTTAATTCTTTTAAAAATATAATTCAAATTTTTATGTTATTGTATTGAAGACATTTAAAATATGGAAAATAAGTAACAATTAGTGTTCAAATTCTATTCGTTTTCATAATTAATATACAGTTTAAGATATTTGTTTTCGATCTTTTTTATAAAATTTAAATAGTAAAATTTTGCAAGATTCTTGCAAGAAAGACCAAGAAAGGTATTGCAAGAACAAGACCAAGAACAAGATCATATGTACCCATGCAAGAACAAGACTTAGTGTGTAAGAACAAGAGCAAGAACAAGATTACCATTTCTGTCTTGTTCTTGCAAATGATCATCACTAATGTTCACCGATTGTAGCCGCGGTAGCTCAGTGGTTAGTGCGTTGGACAGCGAGCCGAAAGGTCCCCGGTTCAAGCCTGGACTGGGGCTAACAACATCTTTTCATAGAAACATTTTTCTATACCGCGCTACCTCTCGTCAGTAAATGGCAAACCTACGAGAGTAAAACCATTGCCTATGAAAAGCTCTCACCCGCCGTTCGGATTCGGCAATAAACTGTAGGTCCCACCACTTTGAGTACAAATATAACACGCACAGCTCAAAATGGTGAGAGAGCTCGGCCGAAGTTCTATATAGGACTGTAGCGCCAAACTATTATTATATTATAATATTAATGAACATGTGTGTTTTTATTTTTTTTTGTGGTTTTTTAAGTCTAAGAATATAAGCATCCTAAAAATAAGGTTTGTGAAGCATTTTTGAAGCGGTAAATAGCTTCAAAAGTGCTTCAAAAGTCGCTTCAAAGAGA
This sequence comes from Dryomyza anilis, assembly GCA_951804985.1. Classification (NCBI taxonomy): domain Eukaryota; kingdom Metazoa; phylum Arthropoda; class Insecta; order Diptera; family Dryomyzidae; genus Dryomyza; species Dryomyza anilis. The sequence continues at coordinate 49,624,312 of OX638130.1, forward strand.
TAAAATATACAAAACAATGTTTTTTATCTTTTCTTTGCTACGCTAGTTCATACATCGATTGTGCATATGCATTGTGGTATGCACATTATTATTTGTGTTTTACTTTTATATATTGTTATTTTTGTTAATTGTAAAATCATGAAGTTTTCTTAAGTTAAGTTCTATGTGCATTATTTCATTTAATTTAAAAAAATGATTATATGAACATGTTCACAGTGTACCTCATTTAGCTGATATATTGTTTTTTGTGTTTTTCTTTTTTTCACAAATCCGCTGATTCCTTTGAAAGTGCAACAACAACAAAAATGCGAAAAGGCGGGACATTTTTTTATCACAAAGAAAACTCGTTGTTGTTGCCAACTAGATACATACATGTAGTGTGGTGCCATGCAACTGTCTGCTGTCATACGTCTGTCCGTTGTCATGCGTCTGTCTGTTGTCATGCGTCTGTTTGTTGCCATGCGATGATACAGAATAGCAACGAATAGTTGTCGTTTTGAAGGTATATACGCATCGTAATTCGTTATAGTTGTATTCTCTTCTTTCTGTTAGTATTCACTTTGTGGCGTTTGAGTTTGTGTTCGCATGGTGTTCGCAAAGAAAAATGTTATTCTGCAACATATTATTTGTGTTCTCTTGACATACGGTACGTATAGCATACGGATTTTTTTAATCTGACGAAAACAGAAATATGAATATACGAAAGATTCCTTATATTTATTATGAATGTATATCGTCATTGTAGAACGAAATAGTGACATACATTTTTATGAAAAACTTAAATTTCGAGTTTATTAATATTATACTTTTTATTGATGCATTTTTAAACTTGAAATATCAATTAATAGATTTACATTTTCTTATCATGTGGCAAAAAAAATTGAGATCATCGATTTAAAAATTGACAGATACATAAAGATGTTTGTAAATGAATATTTAGCATTTTGAAAAAGTATTTGGTGACTTTTCGTTCTACGACGATATGTTTATTTTATTATGGCCTTGAGGTTTTTGAATTGCCTCGTCAACATCACTTCATTTATACAATTATTTTTTATTAGTTAATTCTTGTTAAAATATAATTCACATTTTTATGTTATTGGATTTTATTTTTTTTTGTTAGTAAAATAATTTATTTTTTGTTGAAGAAATTGAAAATATGGAAAATAAGTTACTTAAATACAATTAGGGCCGTTTTCACAATGTTCGGTTACGTTAAAATGTATCTGTATGTTTGTTAACTGGCAGATAGCCTAACTTTCAGAATAGAGTTTCCGTTAAATATTTTCGTTTTCACCAACACAAATTATTTAATTTTCGGTTAGACTGATATTGTAATAGATTTTCTGTCAAAACATGTCAATTAATTGACATAAATAAATTAATTCAAATTTAAATTTTCAAATTTAGAATTTCATGAATATGTGAATTTATTTCTCGTCATATTTGGATATTGCGACGACAGATTTGCAATGGCAATAGACCGTTTTGCTAATATTTCTATTGCCATTTATCTTATGATATTTTGCGACAATGCATTTTGGTATTTCGGGAATAATTTTATGCACAAATTTCAGTATAATGTTTTCAATGGATTGTCGTAATCTGTCGGTTATAAATATATCGGAAACATGTTCTATCGGTTAATGTGTCTGCCGGTTAAAGAAAATTTAAATGACAAACAGATATAACAACTGATTGTGAAATCGAATTTTGCTCAAACTGTCGGTTAAAGTGGAAGTTAATATTTAACTCGATATTGTGAAAACAGCCCTTTGTATTCAAATACTATTCGTTTTGATAATTAAGATTCAAAATGTTGCTTTTCATTGGTTTGTGGTCACGAAATTTTAAATTATTTTTTTTTTCTTGGCGAAATCAATTAAATAATTCATATAACACATTTTTTTTTACTAATATAAGAACAAACTTTGTTTAAATTACGTTTCCCAGTTCATTCCAATATCAAAATTTGAACATAACGTAGCACCATATAAACAATGTTAAATTATTAGAAAAACAGGGAAAAAAATAAATTTTGTACAAAAACCGAAATGAAAACCGAAACCGTAACTTGGAACCGGTATACCGAAACCGTTTCGTAATAAAAACTTTGAACCGAAACCGTAACCGAAACCGAAATGAAGAAAAAACCGAAACCGAAATCGAAACCGTTATTCGTTTATGTTTCAATCCTTGGTACTGTGCAATTCATTTTGATGTATAATTAATTATTATTATTAATTATTAAATTGCAACATAAATATTATAATGTTTAAATATTATAATGATGAATTATATGATAATAATATATATTAATAATAATAAATAAAAATAAAAAAAAACGAATCAAAAAAAAATGGCCGCAGGCAGGGTTCTAACGCGCGTCCTCGTGTATAGAATCGACGTGATCCCTCTATTAAAGTTAGGTAGTCGCTGCAACAGAAGCAACTAATGTCACTGTATACGAGTTGTATAATTAGTTCAATAAACCTTTACTCGGCGAATTTAAAAGGACTTATGAAAACCTTCACTAAGAAAACAAAGATGATTCCCAGGAATATCACTGCCCTAAATATCAAGTTATTTACAAATTATATATATCGTCTTTGAAACAACCATATCTCAAACATACGACAAATACGATAAATATTGCTAGCAACCATCTTTCAAATTTACGATTACGGATAGAAATCATCAATTAAACATCTTACAAATATGAAGATAGTTGTGAAATATTTGGAAAATAGAGTTCGCGGGGTAATTTTTATTGAATTCAAATAAAATGAATCAAATGTATTTTTATTTATTCTAGAATTAAAACAGTATCCTGGTTATACATCGCCATCGTCTTTTTAAATCCTTCGAAGGTAAAATTATACAACGACTTGAGACATCTTCGCGGAAGAAACAAGTCCGCCCGGCGATGCATGAAATTAAACTCTGAAAAGAAATAATTTTCCATCACGTGTTGATAATTTCAATCCGAGGAAATATTATTTTCACTTTTATCATTAAAATGTAATATTTGAGTTGATACTTTTTTACATCATTGGGTCAAATGTCAAAATAACAACAGTTTTACTGCAAATGTCCAAGAACTCAGGATGTTTGCTATCAGTCAACTGTAAATATCTCAATGTTCATTGCTGTTGTGGAAAATATCACGTAACTATATGCAGAAAAAAATAATGCATGGGATCAATTGGCTCAACAATAACAATTCAATGCCACCACAACAGGAGAGCATAGATCATCTAAAATATTAAAGGACAAATACCATAATCAAGATACATTAAATAAAACATTGCTATGTTGGGATAAGTTATCGACATACAACTTTAAACTTTATTTAAACACTGTTTAGTCTTAAACAATGTTTAAAATTTAGATGAGTTAACGGGCCTTAGTGTAACGTCTTATACACAAATGGTTTGGTATTCCAAATTTTGGTAAACGGCAACAAGCAAATAATATAGGAAAATTTTGGCACATGTTAATAAAAATTGAGACTATCCCGTGGTCAGTATTTTACTTTGATGGAATTAGAAGAACATTATAAATTTAAATTTAATATTTTTGCTTTAAAAGTTACCTACAAATTCTTATATTTTTAGATTTGCAACCATTATCACAAAAGGAATTAAACTTAAAGTAGCCACAAAAAGAAATATTAAAATTATTTAAATACGTTTATACACGTAAATAGTGTTGTTTGGCTTTATTTCAAATTTGGACTGCGAAATTCAAAAATATGACTATGCGGGACATTATACTCATAAAGAGGTTTCCAAAACTGCAATTAAATAAAAATTCCCAAAATGTTGATTCTGCCTGTACGGTATCGATATATTCCATTTTGAATGTTTATATTCCACATTCATAATATCAATTAATGCCAAATAAATATTTATTTTGCAATTTTTATGTAATATTTTTCAAATAAATATAAATAAATAAATAAATAAATAAATAAAAATTTACCACTGAAAATTTATAATATTTTAAAAATAAACACAATAAAAAACCTGAATCAAATACTTCGCTAAATGCCTCATAATATTGATATCACAAATAATTATTTTACAACTATTGACTTAGATATCAGCTTTCGAATTTATCTATATCAACAAAAACTATTTATTTTTGAAGTACCACAATTTTGCAAAATTTCAAAAAAACAACCAGTATATATTTGTAGCCGCGATAGCTCAGTGGTTAGTGCGTAGGACTGCGAGCCGAAAGGTCCCCGGTTCAAGCCTGGACTGGGGCTAACAACATCTTTTCATAGAAACATTTTTCTGTACCGCGCTACCTCTTGGCAGTAAATGGCAAACCTCCAAGAGTAAAAACATTGCCTATGAAAAGCTCTCACCCGCCGTTCGGATTCGGCAATAAACTGTAGGTCCCACCACTTAGAGTACCAATATAACACGCACAGCTCAAAATGTTGAGAGAGCTCGGCCTAAGTTCTTATAGGACTGTAGCGCCAAACTATTATTATTATTATATATTTTATATTTAAAAAAAAAGACCTAATTTCAGTAAAATATAAGTTACAAATTACAAAATGATCACTTTACACTAAGAAAGTTTTTGACACATTTTCAATTTTTCGTATTGTTTTAAACCAGGGATTGAAACCGTAACCGTAACCGAAACCGAAACCGATATCCGTTAAAAACCGTTTAATTTTTAAAACCAAAACCGTAACCGATATCCAAAACCGAAATGAACGATTTCGGTTTTATACCGGTTTAAAACGGTTTTTAAAAAAGTATAAAAAGAAACAGAAAAAAATATTTTATTTTATATAGAAGATCTTAAATACAAAGCTTGTTTTAATGTCATTTAATATAATTTGGACTTACCGAAATAAAAAATTCTTTTTGTACAAAAATATTCACATGTTTTTTTTGATAGACAATATTTCCAAAACAACGGTCTTTGGTATACATTTTTTTTTTTTTCATTAATTTGTGTAGCGGAAAATGGAATTAACAACAAAACACCAGCAACTCCAAGCAGATTTTTTTTTGTTAAAAAATGATTAAAATTTTAAATATTGGTTTTTATTTATTGTAGTCATGATCAAAAATTTATTGTTCTTGCATTTTTTACAAGAACAAGAGCGAGAACAAGATCGAGATTTTCTTGCAAAAACAAGAGCAAGTGCAAGACTAACACTGCAAGAAAAGCAATACTCTTGCGTTTTTTTTATCATTTTAATGTATTTATTATGTTTTTAAGGTAATAAATAAATTCAAAAGAATTCATGATATTACAACAAGTAACAATGGAAAGCGTGCAAAATATTTATGAACGTAAGCATTAATGAAGATGTGTGTTTATATTATTTTTTTCAAGGCTAATGAATTTATATTCATTATTAAAATAAGGTCTGTGAAGCACTTTTGAAACGATACATAGCTTCAAAAGGGCTTCAAAAGTCGCTTTAAAAAGATAAAATAGACAAAACAATGTTGTTTTTCTTTTCTTCGCTACGCTAGTTCGTACATCGATTGTACATATGCACTGTGCTGTTCACATTATTATTTTTGTTTTACTTTTATACATAATTTTTTTATTAATTGTAAAATCACGAAGTTTTTCTTAAATTAATTTCTATGTGCATTATTTCATTTAACTTATAAAACAAAACAAAAATAATATCTGAACATTTTCACAGTGTACCCCATTTAGCTGATATTGCTTTTTGTGTTTTTTTTTCACAAATCTGCTGATTCGTTTAAAAGTGCAACAACAACAAAAATGCGAATAAAGCAGCATCCAAGCTTTTGATAGAATTTTTGGCGGGACTTTTTTTGTACCACAAAGAAAACTCGTTGTTGTTGCCAACAAGATAACTGTACTATCTACATAAATGTAGTGTGGTGCCATGCGACTGTCTGTTGTTATGCGTTTGTTCGTTGTCATGCGTATGTTGCCATGCGATGATACAGGATAGCAACGAAGTGTTGTCGTTGTGAATGTGTGTGTATGTGCATCGTAATTCGTTATTGTTGACGAAAACAGAAATATGCCTATACGAAATATTCCTTATATTTATTATTAATGTATATGTTCATTTTATTATGGTCTTGAGATTTTGAATTATTTAAAATTATAAACATTTTAGTAACTACTTAAGAAAATATGAAAAATAAAGTGCATTTACTCATAGTCAGAATTTATTAAGTGACAATAGACACAGGTGTAGTTGCTGGTCGTCAAGTTCGTACTTTTTAAGTATACAGTTTGCAGATATTGCAGTTCACTGAATTGTTGAAATTTACTTTCTTTGGATGGAAATTGTACAAAATTCTTCTTATTCTTATAAAGTTTAAGAATATTTACCAATGTATTCTTGTTGCTCTAGTTTAAGGTTCGCTTCTCGGCTCTCTTCTGCAATTCAGATCATATCTCAGGTGAAGTCAAAATTTTGTTTTTTATTAGTTTGTGGTCACGATTGAAGTTTTTTTATTGGCGAAATAAATTAAATAATTCATATAACACAATAGTTGTACTAACATGACGTTTATTTGCTTAAATTACGTTTCCCACTTTTCCCCAGAAAATGATTCTTACTTAGCCCCAATATCACAATTTGAACATAACATAAAAATGTTAGATTTTTTCCAAATCAGTTTGTATTTCAAAAGATATACAATATTCGATCATTTTAAACACCACCAGCACTCTTAAACCTTTTTTTTACTTGACTATAACTATGGATGAAAAAGTTAATGACATATTGAGAAGCACTTGACAATTGTTTTTATTTTTTAAATGCAAAAACATGGTCAAAAATTGCAATTGCCCACATTACCCCATTTTCCACCCCAGGTTTTTTGTTGAAGGCATTGAAAAATATGAAATATTTTATACAAAAACCGAAATCAAAACCGAAACCGTAACCGAAACGCGAAAAAAATCGAAACACACGAAATTTCAGAGATCGAGATATGAATTCAAAGAATAAATATAAATGTGTTGACTGTTAAAATCTAAAAAAAATAATAATAATGTACATAGAAAAAATTGTACGTATATATAACAATTGATATTAATAGCAAACAAAATCGTATTCCAATTAATAATATGAATGTATTTACTAATTAATTAATTGTATTTACACATTTTTAATTAAAATATTAATAGGAACTACTTTTTTTAACTTTTGATTTATTCATTTTCTTAAACTGCAACACTGTTTTTTTTCCTCTGGATTTCATTTTGTTTTTTGTTTGTGCGTCTCGTGCGTTGACGGCGTCGTTCAGTTTCTTCTAACATTATTTTCTTCTACGTTGCTATTTTAAAACAGGTTATTGCATTATTTAGTGTATGTTATGTTATTAAAGCATTAAATGGCTCAATTTATTTTTGCTGTCAAGAATTTAAACAAATAGCTTATGATGCTCATTTTGTTGCATATTGAATCATTAAAAAATGAATATCAAATTTTATGTTTGACTCAATTAATTGGCCCACCTGTAGAAGTTGTGAAAACTGACTTCGGTAAAAAATTCGTTAGGTTGAAAGAATTTTACAAAGCATATCAAAAAGAATAAATACTTATTTAATATTTATTTTATGTTATATATTGAATAAAATTATTTTTATTTTCATATTTTTCTATTCGACGAATATTTTATTTAATTTAACAAAATATTTAATTGATCCAATTTCTATCGAATGAAATTTTTAATTGATGTTA